>JADWQK010002037.1:0-621019 GCA_017933935.1 Sesamia nonagrioides | reverse complement strand
TCGATATCTAACAATATCTTCACGGATCGGAGAGGGTTTTCTTTACATATTGTATAGCTGAGAGGCATAGAAAGGAGTTTATCCCTAAACAAATTACCATAGATATATGATATCATAGAGAAAATCAGTACACTCAACACTGATATGATAATTAAAATTCAAAAATTTTATTTCGGATAAAATACATAAATATCCATACATATAATATTATTAAAAGTATAGCTTAGCGTAATGTTAGTAATCATCATCATCATCATCATCAGCCCCTACTCGTCCACTGCTGGACATAGGCCTCCTTCATGGGACGCCAACAAGCTCGATCCTGAGCAATTCTCCGCCAGCCACTACCAACCACCTTTTTGATGTCGTCGCTCCATCTCGCCCAAGGGCGTCCCACGCTACGTTTGCCGAGACGCGGTCTCCACTCGAGGACTCGTTTACCCCAACGGTTGTCGGTCCTGCGGCATGTGACCAGCCCATTGCCACTTCAGCTCAATGTTAGTAATTAATGAAAGTGGGTCTGGACCATATCCCACCTACGAAAGAGGAGCCAGTCCCACCGGTCTGAAAACATATTCAGGATACCATTGGAGGAGGAGCGCAAGCGCGCCATCATGAAAGCACAACCTCTCCGCACTCACGGTCGCGGCGAACCCGTCGACCCCCGCCTCCGCAAATATTCCTGACGCGCTACGCCTGACGAGCACCCTGAATGTGTTATTATAATGGCTGGTCGTGTGTGACGAATCACCGATGGCCGGTGGAGCACGATTCCTAGGAAGCCCTAGGAAGAATTCCTCCAGCTAGGAAGACCGATGACCTTAAGAAGGCTGACTCAGACTTAAGTATTCATTGATGTAAATAGATATTGGTATACACGTGACCCTATCAATGAATAACTAAGAGAACGAAACTCGTTTCGTAATATATATAAACATTATGGTATTACTAACTTTCCGCCCGCGGCTTCGCCCGCGTAAAATTCGGTTATATCGCGCTTTTCAGAATTCCTCGGGAATATCATTTTTTTTTCAATAAAAGGCAGCTCTATGTCCTTTCAGGGTCTAAAGATTGTCTGTGCCAAATTTCATCAAAATCGGTTGCGAGGTTTAAGCGGTAAAGCGTAATAGACAGACAGACAAAGTTACTTTCTGCATTTATAATATTACTCAAGCCTGCCCGCGGCTTCGCCCGCGTGGAGTTCGGTTATATCGCGCTTTTTAAATTTCCCTCGGGAACATCATTTTTTTCCGGGGTAAAAGGTAGCCTATGTTCTTTCTCAGGGTCTAAAGATTGTCTGTGCCAAATTTCATCAAAATCGGTTGCGAGGTTTAAGCGGTAAAGCGTAACAGACAGACAGACAGACAGAGTTACTTTCGCATTTATAATATTAGTATGGACTAGCTTTCCGCCCGCGGCTTCGCCCGCGTGGAGTTCGGTTATATCGCGCTTTTTAGATTGCCCTCTGGAACATCAATTTTTTCCGGGATAAAAGGTAAATGGGTGTTCTTTTTTCAGGCCCAAAGATTGTCTGTGCCAAATTTCATCAAAATCGGTTGAGAGGTTTAAGCGGGAAAGCGTACAGACAGACAGACAGAGTTACTTTCGCATTTATAATACTATTTCCGCCCATAAGTGGCTTCGCCCGCGTGAGTTCGGTTATATCGCGCTTTAAGACCGGGAACATCAAATTTTTCCGGGATAAAAGGTAGCCTATGTTCTTTCTCAGGGTCTAAAGGTTGTCTGTGCCAAATTTCATCAAAATCGGTTGAGAGGTTTAAGCGGGAAAGCGTAACAGACAGACAGACAGACAGAGTTACTTTCGCATTTATAATATTAGTATGGATTAGTATGGATATTATTATAGTATGGATATTAGGCGTCCTTCGCTAATCTTGTTTATAGGTACAAGACGTGCGGAAGGCTCGTTTATCTTAATAGCTAACAGACAGACAGACAGACAGAGTTACTTTCGCATTTATAATATTAGTATGGACTAGCTTTCCGCCCGCGGCTTCGCCCGCGTGGAGTTCGGTTATATCGTGCTTTTTAGATTTCCCTCGGGAACATCAATTTTTTCTGGGATAAAAGGTAGCCTATGTTCTTTCTCAGGGTCTAAAGATTGTCTGTGCCAAATTTCATCAAAATCGGTTGAGAGGTTTAAGCGGGAAAGCGTAACAGACAGACAGACAGACAGAGTTACTTTCGCATTTATAATATTAGTATGGATTAGTATGGATATTATTATAGTATGGATATTAGGCGTCCTTCGCTAATCTTGTTTATAGGTACAAGACGTGCGGAAGGCTCGTTTATCTTAATAGCTAACGGTCTTTCGAAAGGCTCACGCGGCCAACTGCGTGTTAATGTTAACTCCGCAAGTTATGTTGGAGTTTCTGTGACTCCGACATTATTTATATGTTACTAGCTATTGCCCGCGTTTCCGTCCGCGTGGCCTTCAGTTTATAAGCGCCTGTTAAAATAATGGGAGCAATATGTACGTCCGCGTTCGCTCCCATTTTCGCAACTTTTTTTGTTACTGCTCTGCTCCTTTTGGTCATAGCGGGATGTTATATAGCCTATGCCCTTTTCAGGCTCTACCATCTGTATCACTTTTCATTACAATCGGTTCAGTGAAGTTTTAAGTGAAAGCCGGACAGACAGAAATACTTTCGCATTTATAATATTAATATGGATTAATATCTTCTTCTTCTTTTTTTTAAAAAACGTTGCGCTCACATCGCAGATATTTCTCCTATATCGAAAGTATTACAAACATATAACTCACATACACAAGAAACAGACCTGAACAACTACTTGTAGGTTATACAAATATTTTTTACATACGGGAATCGAACCCACGACAAGCAACGCAGCAGTCAATAGCTCAAGCACTGCGCTAACCGTGCAGACAATAAGGCCCAGTATAAGAGATTGGGGAAGATAGATGAAACTCATTTACGAAATTTTAATAAATTATAATGCATCTGTCAAGCCTGGAAGACAAAACAAGCCCTATAGATAAAATATAAATAAAAGATGGGCTTAAACTATAAGAAATGTATTTAATAACTTCTACAACACGTCACCAGATACAGAACAAAACGCCATGACAGTTAGAGAGAGTAAGCTATATCTCTGTTTCACTCACACCTAGACCATATTACATTGCACATTATTTACTTTTCATAACACCCCCACTCAATGTAATAATCTTGATACTTAACTACTATTAACTTGAACTAAATTATCTACTGAGAAATTTACTATGCAACTACTAAAACAATAGGTATTCTAATAACATTCTATGCAGTTGAGTTACTTTAAACCACACATATTTACAAATTTTAACAATGTATTATTTTTCAAAGGTTTGGTCAACATGTCAGCAATTTGCTCCTCAGTTTTCACATATTTAATACATACTTTTTGTTTCTCAATAAGTTCCCTAATAAAATGATATTTGATATCTATGTGTTTTAATCTCTTAACAGTGTTGGTGTTAGCAATAGCCATGGCAGACTGATTATCACAGAATAAGATAGCTGGAGTTACATTTTCTATATTAAAATCACACAATATATTGCTCAGCCAACATGCCTCAGCTCCTGCCATACTCATTGCTACATATTCGGCCTCGGTGGAAGAAATACTAACTGTGCTTTGCTTCTTTGAGCACCAAGAAATTAGGCAGTTTGCATACTTAAAACAGTAACCTGTGGTGGATTTCCTATCTGTCAGGTCTCCTCCCCAATCAGCATCACAAAATCCCACCAACTCATCATTATTACAATTATAAATCAATTTATAGTCTAATGTGTGTTTGATGTATCGCAGAACTCTTTTCAAAGCTACTAATAACATGCTATTAGCCCTATCTTGATATCTACTTAAGATTGATATTGTAGCACATATCACATTATAAACATTCATATTTCACATTATAAAAACATTATTGTTGCCGGAGATTTTAACATAGATATTCTTAAACAAAATAACCACACAAATGCATTTGAATATCTGTTAATGAGATATAACTTGAAATTGGCATTAAGGCAGCCTACCCGCATGGCAAGCAACACTTGCATAGACAATTTTGCGCATAATTTTAGTAAATCTTGTAAAACTGAAGTACTTGAATTTGCATTGTCCGATCATACATCACAGCTCCTTCACTGTCCTGTTCAAACAAAATGTGTAATAAACTACTGGTATGCGGCTAAAAGGGATTACAGTATGGAAAACATAGCCAAGTTTAGAGACTATATTAAAAACCTTTCCTTTTCTGAAATTTACGAAACGGACGACCCGAACATAGCTTATAACAACTTCATTGACTCTTTCAAGCTCTTGTATAATTTGTGTTTTCCTATTAAATTAATCAAAATTGATGTTATTAAAAAACCTAAGTGGCTGTCGAGAGGTATTAAACTATGTAGCCGAAACAAAAGAAAGCTTTTGTGGCAGATGAGGTTAAACTTAAATAAAGATAGTAAAAATAAATTCTCTCAATATTCAAAATTGCACAAAAAAATTATTCAACTGACACAAAAGGCACAAAATACTCAAAATATTAAACTATCTAAAAATAAATCGAAAACTACGTGGCAAATTATTAATTGCGCAAAGCATAATTTACCCAAACAAATAATTTATAAAATTAAGGTTGGAAATCATATTGTCTCAAATCCCAAAAATATTGCTGAAGCGTTCAACAACTACTTTGTTGATAAAATTCTACCAAAACAGATAGACATCCGGTCGAACTACACTAAGATTAACACGAGCCCTAACTCAATATTCATGCTGCCTAGTGTACCTGCTGAAATACATAGAATAATAATGTCTTTGAATAACACAAATAGTGTAGGATATGACGGCGTTAGTACGAAAATACTCAAACACGTATCTTTGGAAATATCTGATCATCTAAGTCATATAATTAACCTTAGTATCAGCACAGGTATCTTCCCGGATGCCTTAAAAACCTCAATAATAAAGCCGATATATAAGAAAGAGAACAGAGAACTAATGGAATATTACCGACCAATCGCACTCATACCTGTGATATCCAAAATATTTGAGAAGTATATTTATAATGAATTATACAAATTTATTGAAAAGAATAACATTCTGTGTGACGAACAGAAAGGGTTTAGACAACATAGGACTATTAATATGGCTATATTTGACTTTATGTATAATGTAATTGAGAATGTCAATAATCGAATACCTATATGTGGCTTATTTTGTGATATGACACAGGCCTTTGACCACGTAGATTATCCTACTCTCATAAGTAAGCTTGAAGCTTACGGTATTAGAGGTAATATACTTAGACTTATTGAGACTTATCTTAAAGACCGAAAACAAATAACTGAAATTTGCCAAATTAATCTAGCTAGCAAGCGCGAAGAGATATATCGATCCTCAGAGCGTAAAGTTAAGTATGGAGTACCGCAGGGGAGCGTACTAGGTCCCTTCATATTTATCCTGTACATTAATGACCTACCTAAATGGGTTGAACACCCAATAACACTATTTGCAGACGACAGCACTATGACAATACCATGTGAAAATCTGGTAACGTATGAATCGGACATTAATAAGTGTTTAAAGAGTGTTGTAAATTGGTTAGAGGCAAACAATTTAAAAATAAATTTAAAAAAGACAAAAGCTGTACATTTCAGTCAGCGGATTCCCAGCACGCGCCCTAATATACATTACAACAATGAAGTCGTAGAAGAAGTAGACACTACAAAATTTTTAGGACTCGTAATAGATAAAAACTTAAATTGGAAAGCACATTCTGATACTTTATGTAAGAGAATTAGTAAGTCCGCGTACGCTCTACATTCACTATCCCCAATAATTGATATAGATGCACTTCTTACTGCCTATTATGGCATAGTAGAATCCCACTTACGCTACGGTATAATATTCTGGGGAAATTCAACCGAAAGGGAAACAGTTTTTAAAGCACAGAAGAGGTGTTTACGCGCGATGTTTATGCTTAAATCCACTGATAGTTGCATGCCATACTTTAAACAGCATAAAATATTAACATTACCTAGTTTGTACATAATGGAAGTAGCTGTGTTTGTGAAGTCCAACCCAGATCGTTTTAAACGTTTGGCCGATGTAGTACCACGTAACAGACGTGACAATAATGTACTATGTTCCCACCCCGCCAAAACGGCACTAATGCGGAAAAGTGTCTACTGCATGGCTCCGGCTATCTACAATAAATTACCTAGGCAATGGAAAGAATTACCGTTATCATTGTTTAAAAACAGGCTTCGAAGTTTTCTAACGCATAAAGCATACTATACTGTCAGCGAATTCCTTACTGAGAAAAATTTTGAAAAGATGTTATGAGATCGGAATATATAAAAATGTTTTTTTTATTGTTGTTACTATTTTATTTAATTGGGTTTTTTTTTTACATATTATTTGACATTTTCATTACAGTTGACATTTATTTTTTATTATTATTATATCTGACATTTTCTAATCATGATGTATACTAATTATTATTATTATTTTTTATTGTAATTGATTTTTTTCCCCTTAAACATTATATTAGACATTCCTCGTATATAATGCTTGATATGTATATATATTCTTCTTTTACACTTCTTCGACATCATATTTAAAATTGTATTCTATGACATGTTTATTGTTAAGGACTCTAAATTGTGTTTTCAATAATAATTGTTTATGTAACGTGCTTGTTAATAATTGGTTTCGGCATATTGTAACATTATTATGTAATTTTTATCAAGTCCTCTCAAGTTATGACATCAAATTATTTAATTTGTTCAGCAGTCTAAATATAAATTTCCAGTATTGTTAGCTTCAAATTATAATTTTTGCATGCCTATTGGTAAAATATGGCTGAACTTATCAATTATCACTCTATCACCATGTACTGTACCCATATTTGCAAAATAAATGACTTACTTACTTACTTACTTACTTACTTACAAATGTCTGGTCTGGTACCACAAGCTGCATACATCAAACATCCAATTATTTGTCTACATACATTTTCAGTTTCAGTTGAACACTTAATATTCTCTAGTTCTTTTACATTAAAATTCTGGTCCATAGGTGTGCTAATTTGTTTACATTCATACATATTGAATCTTCTGAGAACATTTTCCAAATAATTTCTTTGACATAATACTGTAACATGAGTTTCTAAATTTTGCTTTACATTAATTCCTAAAAAATCAGAGACCAGACCCAAATCTTTCATCTTAAATTCCTTTTTTAATATTGACTTTAAATGTGACACAGAATCTTCATTACTACCAAAAATCAATAAGTCATCAACATATATAAGTAAATAAATCTTTTCAGTTTTATTACATTTAGAATACAAACAAGGATCACATTCAGATCTTTTAAAATCTTCTCTAATTAGCACAGAGTTGAACTTATCATTCCAATACTTTGGTGACTTCTTTAAGCCATACAAGGCTTTATTGAGCTTTACAATGCAATTATTATTTTCATAGGCTCCATCAGGTAACTTGATGTATACACTTTCATTTATTTCCCCGTATAGAAATGCTCCCGTCACATCCATTTGATATACAGGTAACTTGAATTTTGTTGCAATAGCTATAAACAGTCTAAAAGTAGCCAACTTAGCCACAGGGGCATATATTTCACTATAACTCAATACATTTTCCTGCTCAAAGCCTCGTGCTACCAACCTAGCTTTATATTGAATATCATTGTTGTTTTGTTTTATTTTAAATACCCATTTAGTACTAATTGCTTTCTGATTACCTGGTAGATCACTCATTGTCCATGTATTATTTTCTTTTAATGTCTGTAGTTCCCTCTGGATGGCTTTCTTCCACTCAGATGCCTCTGGACTCCTCATAGCCTCCTCATGCGATTTAGGCTCACAATCTTCTACCAAAACATTATTACAACAAAAGAATTGAGTTTGCTTTCTGACACGCTTGTTTTCATGGTTTATGGGTGGATTTTCAGAATTTTCACCTTCACTACTATCACTTGGTTCATATAAGCTGCCCTCAGAATCACTCTGTAAGGTATTCACTGTATTATCATCTTCTTCAACAACTTGCGCTCGATCTTCAGCATCGTCCTTCCCAACATTATCCGGATTGAACTCCTCCACTTGGTTGTATACACATGGCACCGTTGTCGACTCTGGTTCTTGTTCTTTATTTTCCTTAACAAAAATAATATCCCTTTTTGTTTCTACAGTGTTTATATGTGGAAAAAATATTCTGAATCCTTTAGTTGTCTCTCCATAACCAACTAAAATACCTTCTTCACCTTTAGGGTCCCACTTACGCCTCTTTTCTTTCGGTATATGGACATATACTGGAGTACCAAACACTTTAAGGTTGTTGATATCAAATGTTTTGTTTGACCATAATTCATATGGAGTTTTTCCATCAACTGAGCTTTTTCCAGTTCTATTAATTACATAAGCTGCTGTATTTATAGCCTCTGCCCATAGATTGGTAGGTAAATTTTTCGCAAATAACATTGATCGGGCCGCTTCTACTAAAATTCGATTTTCTCGTTCGGCTCGACCATTTTGTTCTGGAGTAAAAGTCACTGAAGTTTGATGTACTATTCCTCTTGCCTGAAACATTTCTCGTACCTCGTTGTTTACGAATTCAGTTCCGTTATCAGTACGAAAAATCTTGATCCGGTTTCCAGTCTCATTTTCAGCCCGTGCAATAAAATTTCTAATACACAGTTTAATTTCATGTTTTCCTTTAACAAAACACACTTCCCTGTATTTTGAAAAATCATCCTTGAACACGACGAAATACCTCGAACCCCCAATAGAACTCTGTTCCATCGGTCCGCATGTATCTGCATGAATTATTTCACATGTCCTGGAGCTAACATTTTCACTTCTAGGGTAAGGCAGACGGTGAATTTTACCCTTCATGCAACTTTCGCAAGTCGTCGAGTCGAATAATTGAGTATTAATATCAACTTTATTGTTCTTCAACACTTCTTTCACATAAGTTATGTTTTGATGCGCCATTTTTTCATGCCATTCGTGCAAAACTGAACGCTTTATTTCTGCAACGTTGGCGTCGGACGTATTATGATAACGAAAGTTCAAATAATACATGCTCCCATTTACGTTCAGCAACTGCCATCACCATATTTTCTTTATAAAACATAGGTCCGTATTACAGAAGGAAACTCAAGCATTGATCTCTGCTTAAGCATTACTTAAAACTAGTTTCAACCAATGAAAAGGCTTCAAAGGACACATAAGTAAAGCTTGAGTTTTGAGTGACGTTCTGTAATACGCACCTTACATTCATTTTCACCTGTCACAATAACATAACCTTTACTTGTTGCGCGGTTCACAGAGAACAAATTGGTTGACAGTTCAGGAACATGTAGTACATTGTCTATGGTAGTGTCGATCCATTCATTTCCGTTCCATACTTGAACTGCCACCTGTCCGCTGCCCTTGACACTAATTTGCGTTCCGTTTCCCACAATTACTGATTTACCTTTTACCGAACAATATGAATTAAATAATTCGTAATCACAACTAGAGATGGGCATTTACCCGGTAAAAACCCGAACTATGGGTAAATACCCATTTATACCTATTTTTACCCACCCAATTTTAATTTTTACGGTAAAAATTATAATCAGTTTAATTTAGGGTAGATGCGTAGTTACATCGTTATTATTATCGCAGATCATATTTTGATCAAGTTACAACCTGACACTGACCAGTAAATTGCAAAAAATTCGACAAAATCTGAATTACACGGGTTGCCACTACGGAACAGGCTATTTGACAGATTTATAATTTTTATCTCGAATTACTTGGTTGCGGTTAAGAAGTTCACCGAAAGTATTTTTTTTTTAATTTTAAATACGTATTTCGTAAGAAATATGCAAATAAAAATTCAAAATTCAAATAAGCCGCGAAAACGATTTATTCAGCAATATGGCGTCGAGCTTTGTAATTGACGTCACAAGCGGTTTTCGGTTCTCAGTGGTGTTTGTTTTTATTTATTATTTGTTGTTGTTATCTAATAAAATGGTTTACAAGTGGTGTGCTGTACCGGGTTGTACAAATAAATCGATAAAATCCCCCAAAAACAGTTTATAAGTTTGCCGAAAACAAGCGTTGATGCGCGTATGACGTCATCGCGACATTAGCCAATCCGGATCGTTTCACAATGTGTGGCGCGAGAAACAAAAAGCTAAACATATTTTTGTGTTTTGTATGTAATAATTGTTATTATTTTCAAACTCAAACTCATTTATTGCATTTTTTATTAAAACTCGTGTAAATGACATAAAGAACCCTCATTTTATGCAATTAAAGCAAAAAATCCCAAAAAAATAAATCCTGTCAAATACCATTTTTTTGTTCTGGATGAGAAATCGTCAAATGACCTCTCCCGCTCTAGGCCTGCGCCTGTGTGTGCCTGTGCACCAGGGCCACGGTTTCTTTTTAGGCCTCTGCCTCGAATCTTGCGGGCAGCGTTGCGGCGGCGGCGGCGAGTGAGCGGCAGGATCTTATGCGTTAAATCAAACGGACCGGTTCTCGAAAACAGCGGCGCGGTACAACGGGGCGGTGGCGGGTAGCGAACGGTGTACTTCTCGCGCTCGAATCTTGCGGGCAGCGAGCGGTGTACTTAAAGTCAAGCGGTGATCGAGCGTTAGGAATAAATTTGAATCAAATAGTTGTTGCCGCCATTGTTCAAACATTTCTGTCGCGAATAAAAACAAATATCTCGTCGACACAATACTACGCGGCTATAGTGACGCGCGATCTGCCCGCTAGTTTCGAGAACGGGTCTTCGATGCCCGCCCGGCTCCCGCGCCGCTGCCGGCGCCGCCCCGAAATCCTTTTTTTTTTTTGTTTCCGGGGTGGAACATCCTCATGCGATGTCCGCCGCCCTGGGGCGGGCGACGGGTCTGTCGGACTCTTAATGATTGAAAACCACCCCAGTGTTTCATCTCACACCTACACCGGGGGTTGCGAGAACGAAAACTGCTTCCGCAATCCTCCATTGATGCTGGCCCGCCACTGTGGGTCCGGTCCGGTGGGACAGGTCAGCCGCCTAATTCACACGCCGACTTCACTTCACTCCAACTGTCCGGGCCAGCCAGCGCGATGCGGACAGGGGACAGTCACAGTGAGGATATCGCCTCAGCACACATGAGCAACCAGGGAGGTGGATCATGGATGCTGAGGCCTGTATGGGGACTGCATATGCTCTTTCTACATAGAAAGAGCATTATGTAGAGGCGTGTTCTTCAATCTGTATCTCTCCATGGTGAACCTTAGTGTTAATATAGAATCCATGGTTCCGTACCCTGGACGAAACCCATATTGACACTCCCGAGACAGCATACTCCTGCCGAATCTGAGAGTCTATAATCCTCTCAAAATTCTTCAGGGTGTGTACCGAGCCCTTGCCTTTGAAGACTGGAGTAATAATACTCAGTCCCCATTGGCTTGAAATTTTGCCGATCAGGAACACGCGGTTCAGAAGGTTAGTTAACATGCCCGCATCGCGAGGACCCATCGCCTTCCAGGCCTCAATGGGGCCTCCGTCAGTTCCGACAGCTTTCCGATTTGCCATGCGACGAAAAGTCGTTTGGACTTCCTCGGGCGTTATCGGGGGCACTAATTCAAGATTTGGAATAAATTTCGGTGTCTGCACCTCTTGGTGCTGCTTATTCAGCAGCTCGTGGAAGTACAAGCGCCATCTCTCCTTCACCGTGAGGTCTTTGCATAGCAGGTTGCCAGTAGGGTCTTTTACACAACGGCACTTGGATATATCCTATGCCGCTTTGACCCTGGAACATGCCAATTTGGAAAAGATCTTTTGCCCCTCAGATGATTCCTACTTCTCGTAAAGCGCTTGCAAGTGGTCTGACTCTGGCTCTGGCTACAACTCTTTTAGTGGCACGTTTGACAACCTTATATGCGTCGCGATCTGGATGCCACGTTTTAAAGAGGGCTTTCTTCACCCTAGTCTTCCTCTGGACTGTGTCGTCCCACCACCAGGTCTCCTTTTCACGTTTGCGGCCGCCCTTAGAGACTCCGAGCACCACCCGCGCCACCCCAATAATAGCTGCCTGGATCCTGCCCCAATGGTCTTGGACATATTCTTCATCGGTCCAGCGCACTTGTCTCTAATAACCGATGCGAACTCCTAGGACTTATTTCATCAAGCAGCCGCCACCAAATCTGGTGCCGGCAGTGCTCTACACGTCTACGATGGGCCGTTACGCAGAGATCTATGACAAGGAGGCGGTATTGTCCAGTGAGACTCTCACCGGCTATGACTTTGCAGTTGGCTGCTTTGCCGATGTGGTGTCTCCTAGCCGGTAGAAAGTCTATTCGGGTAGCGATTCGCCCGCTGCGAAAGGTGACAATGTGCTCCTGCTTCTCTTTGAAGTGGGTGTTCACGATTGCAAGGTTAGCGGCTGCACACGTTTGGAGAATGTTGTTTCCTTCTGCGGTACGGCCGCCGTACCCAAAGCCGCCGTGAACACGCTCAAGCCCGACACTCTTCTCACCCACATGACTGTTCAAATCACCACCCAGAACCACTCGCTGGGATAACGGTATCCCGTGAAACTGTCCTTCGAGCTGGATCCAGACCAACATAC
Organism: Sesamia nonagrioides; assembly: GCA_017933935.1. Classification (NCBI taxonomy): domain Eukaryota; kingdom Metazoa; phylum Arthropoda; class Insecta; order Lepidoptera; family Noctuidae; genus Sesamia; species Sesamia nonagrioides. The sequence goes on along the minus strand of JADWQK010002037.1, from coordinate 608,347 downwards.
TTTCGGCGTCACCACACCAGGAAAAGCACAACGGATTTTCCTGGTTTTGGCTCGCTTCTTCAGCCGTATCCGCCTCTGACACGTTAGACCTAGCCCACAGGTCACAGAAGTCGGGCGTAGCTCCTGCGCGCCGTTTGCAGCGGCGCCCTAACTGTGTCACGTGCATTTCTTCCTTTCCTATTCATAATAGTTTGGCTTGTTTTACTTTTACGAGTGCGACTGTTGTCAGACCACTCAGCTCCGAAGGGAAAACTGTCGTCAGCACCCCATCCGTAAGTCAGCGGGTGCACCGTCAGGCAGGTGGGGTTAACTTGGGTCCCAAAGATGGTGGTAGGACCCCAAAGCACTCCAGTACCTGATCGTAGTATTGATGACGAAGCCAATTAAATAACAACTCATTTTATACCCGGTATTTATTATAAATACCCGGTAAAAATGGGTATTTTTTAATTTTTACCTATTCTACCCTTTTTTACCAATTTTTACCCAATTTTTACCCACCCGCCCATCTTTAATCACAACACATATGTTCGCTTGCACCTGAGTCCACCAGCCATTTTGTTTTAATAAAATATGCACTAGATTCACATATTTTGTCCATGACCACGAATGCATTACCTTTTTTGTCCTTTCTAAAACGGCACTGACTTTTTAAATGTCCTGGCTTATTACAATAATAACACCTCACTTCCACATGATGATCCTTGGAATTACGAGAGTCATCAGTCTTGTTAAATCGGCACTCACTTATAAAATGTCCTAGTTTATTACATATAAAACACTTTACAGTTTTCCTGTTTGTTTTTTTTAGCTACAAACGCTGCCGATGATTGCGAGCTTCCGCCTTTTTCTTTAATTCTCTCTTCTTCTATTAACAATCTAGCGACTAGATTATCATAGGTTTGCTTATCGTCTGGAGCGGATTCCCATGCCGAGACAAAATGCTTATAATCTTCTGGTAACGACATCAAAATCTTAGTTATTACAAACTTCTCGGATATTGCTTCGCCGAGCTGTTTCAAGTGATTTTGCATCTCCTGTATCTTCGATAAAAATACGGACATATCTGAATTTTCATCGTATTTAAATTGAAAGAAACGTTGTTGTATTATGTGAATGCTTGTTTCAGACTTCTGTTCATAGACACTCAGTAATTTCTGCCACATACTAGCTGAGGTCTCACACGAAATGATATGTAACATGACTTCTTCTGACATTCTTGTGACTAATAACGTTTGAGCTTTCGCATCCTGGGCCTCCCAACGATTTCGTTGTACTTCATCCTCAGGTTTAACTGAAGTTCCATCCACTATATTGTAGACACCTTGACCCCGCAGTAATACGGACGTTTGAAATTTCCATATGTTCCAATTTCTGGTACCTTCCAGTTTTATAGTAAAATGATTGTTCTGTACGGACTCCATTTTCTTCCCTCCTGTAGACTTTCCTGCCTTGTTGAACTTTTTCGAACAAGTAATTTCCTTCCCGACTTAACCTCAAAATTTTTGCTGCCCACGCTCGCCGGTTTTTCCACTTTACACTACAGTATTTACTTTCCTTTTAAACCCTTATAGTTTTCTGTTTTAGTTCGTTATCTGGGCCCATAACCAGATAAAATATAAATAAAAGATGGGCTTAAACTATAAGAAATGTATTTATTAACTTTTACAACACGTCACCAGATACAGAACAAAACGCCATGACAGTTAGAGAGAGTAAGCTATATCTCTGTTTCACTCACACCTAGACCATATTACATTGCACATTATTTACTTTTCATAACACCTATTCTTTGTTATCATCATCTGCTTAGCCTTGAACTATGTTGGGGTCATCTTTCAGTCTAACTGGAATGTCGGTGAGTCACATATGCGCGTGATTGGTGGAAGGAATGGAGCGGGGTTCGGGGACCGAGCTCATTATACGCCGGCCGCTGCGCGTAAGAGATTTTATGACTTGGGTAATACACATACCTATATATAAAATTATAAATATGTGTAAATATGTACAGGAATGTAATGGCCTAAACATCTAAGGTCTAATTTCTCAAAGCAAAGCTTATTTATTATAAGCTTTGCACATCAGGATAGTTACTAGCTGGTTATTTAGTGTGTGAATGTTTATACGAATATATCTTGTAGGGAAATAGGGTTTTATAAAGTAAAGCACGGACAGACAAGACTAGATATTTTATTTCAATTTAGACTTGTCACAAATTTATAAAGTAAGGTAGTTGTCCGTTCGCAAAACTAGGTCATTCAAGGAGAAGAACTGGACAAGAAACTCCTTGGAAACATGACAACATATCTATCAATATGTTTCATTCTTTGTCAATGTTATCTTTAAAATACACTAACTTCTAACTCTTGGACAGCAGTCCAAGAGTACTTAGAAGTATAGCAACATAATACCATTAGCCAGGAAAGTATTCCCAACCTAAATAACACACAATATACATTATAATCATAAATCTATAACAATGTCTAATGACTATTTACTTACAGCAATGAACCAGTACTTTGGCCCAGTTCCTTCAGATATATTATTCACTTATCCTTATTGGTTTATAACTTTAAGAATTCTCGACTCAGACTGTCCAGAGCCGGCTACATCTTAGCCTTATATAACCCTCTAACATACCGCTCTTTTAGACCAATCACAAACGAGTATCGTGTGTGGGTAAAATTACTTCAGATATACGAGATTATAAACAAATGTTATGTTTTAGAATCGTTTTGAAACATATTAGCATCACTAAGCAATATATTAAATGTTTACTATAGTCCTTGAAATATATTAATTTTAACAACATTATAATGTAAACAAATAACTCGCCATCTTTGAACCAATCAGCAAAGAGCATCACATCTTACTAAAATAACTTTTAGCATAGCTATGAAGAACCCTTGAAAATATAATTAAACTGTTTTAAATATTATTAAAGTATTATTACAATTAATTACTTGTTCATTTATAAGCTGTATATAAAGCTAGATAAAATACTGACATCCTCAGAGTTCAGAGAATCATTCTAAAGTAAGTAATTTCTTATTTGAATTACAATATAAAATCATAACAAACATTTTAAGTATCATTAATTGTTATATTAACATTTATAACAATATTAACATAAATAATTGTGTGATTTGATTTCATTTTGCTTCATAAACTTGTTTCCAACCTATTAATGTTGGTAAAATAATATTGTTGAATGGAACGTAACCGTACATCTGTCAATAACATCTGTCATCTCATAGACTGACATTGATTTGTTTTGTATATGATTGTGTTTTATAGTGTGTTATCTTTATAAAAACATGAATAATCTAACACGGCCATGCTGAATGGTACTTTGCTCTCAAAGTACACATGAAATAATTTGGCCATACAGATATTTACACGACAGTGCAATGAGAATCAGATGGTGTTAACATACAATCATATCCTTATTTTGTAACACTAGTTCTTGGATTTTATTTATTATATTAACAATACAGAGTTTTATCTTATGTAACAACTTGCATCAAATATATTCACAGTCTCAAATTATCTTTGTGACCACTTGCGATTTTATTTATTATATTAACAATACAAAGTTTTATCTTATGTAACAACTTGCATCAAATATATTCACAGTCTCAAATTATCTTTGTGACCACTTGCGATTTTATTTATTATATTAACAATACAAAGTTTTATCTTATGTAACAGCTTGCATCAAATATATTCACAGTCTCAAATTATCTTTGTGACCACTTGCCATTTTATTTATTATATTAACAATACAAAGTTTTATCTTATGTAACAACTTGCATCAAATATATGCACAGTCTCAAATTCTTAAGCTCTATATAAGCACTAGAATTTACATCAAGTAATGCTAAGTTTTATCTATGTAACAACTTGCATCATATTATATCTTATCCTCAGTCTCAATTCTTTGAGCACTAGGATCTAAAATTTTATTCTTAGTATCTATCCTATGTACTAGAATTTACATCAAGTAATGCCAACAACTCTGAGCACTAGGATCTAACATTTTATTCTTAGTATCCTTTGTACTAGAATTTACATCAAGTAATGCTAAGTTTTATCTTTGTAACAACTTGCATCATATTATATCTTATCCTCAGTCTCAACTCTGAGCACTAGGATCTAACATTTTATTCTTAGTATCCTTTGTACTAGAATTTACATCAAGTAATGCTAAGTTTTATCTTTGTAACAACTTGCATTATATTATATCTTATCCTCAGTCTCAACTCTGAGCACTAGGATCTAAAATTTTTATTCTTAGTATCCTCTGTACTAGAATTTACATTACATTTTTATTAAATTAGCTTTGTCTATGCAAGTACTGAAATCAAGTATTAGGCTAAAGAAAAGCTTATAAATTTAATTTTTGTCATTAAAAAGTCATCTAACACGGTACTGACAAATTTTTAATTTGAAAGTAAAACTATAATCAAGAAGTCAATTAAATGGTTTGCTCTAAATGACTTTCAACAGAAACGTTCTGATTTGAACGTTATGAACCCACTCGCCTTTATGTCTCTAAGATTTCCAATTCCTTTCGAGGCCAATATATTCATATTATTCATTTCTATTCATTTATTATTTTCATATCAAATTGTTTTCTAAAATGATAATCTCATAGGGTATAGGCATATTCTCATATCCCTTAAAATTTATCACTTAATTTATCATGACGTCTATGGTCCTTGTTAACAAAAACGGTGGGTGTCTCTAATATTATAGATTATGTTTTTACGTCTAGTGAAATCATAAGTTTCTTAAATATTTCAGCAGCTTGATTTAGTCTTTGCATAGCCAAGTCACTTTCTGCCTGAACATCAATATATTTAGTATTATTAGTATCAGTAATCATTTAATAGAGCCTGTATGCAAGGTATATTTGTATCACGTCTTATTAACAACGCAGCAACGGGGTATGATAGATTGCTGGACCTTCCATAGACCTTTCGGCCAGTCTGACTTATTAGGACATTCTGCAGTTAGCATATTTATTATGGTTATAACATATCTCTCTACTTGTAAATTAGCTTTATGTGTAACTATAGATATCATATGATGATTAACTTGCCATTAATCGAATTTTGTTTGTGTTGAAATTAGTTCCTCTATCAATAATAGGTAATTAAGGATGGAGTACCAAATATGCTAAATATTTCACGTACTATATCTACCACTACCCTTGTTTTAGACCTGAACGTGATTTACTTTTTGTACATACTAAGCAATGATTTATATATATTTTTATGAATTTACCCTTTCCTGGAAATTTTCAATGCTTTGTTATATCCTACATGACAGTTTTCATCATGATAAAGCCGTAAAATACAGAGAATTACTGCCTTTAGGAAGGTAAATGATTGGGTCAGCAGAAAAGTTCAGCTTTATAATAAAGTAAATTATTATTTTTTTAGAGTATTCTGATATATCTGATTCAAAACAAGATTTTTGAGAAAGTCAAGTTTATAATATTTACCGAAAGAGGAGGAGGGCTTTCATAATCTGCATGACTAATATATTCTCCTTTTTTTTTTATTCAATAATCTCAAAGCTAAAATCTTGCAATTAATTCCGCAACTAAGCGACTCTAGGTATTAGGTCACTTCATAGCGATGAACTTGGTTGCTTTACGATCAGTTATTATTTTGAACTTTATTCCTAGGAGATAAACACGAAAATGCTTCAAAGCATTGTATATGGCAAGAGTCTCTACGTCTATTTTCAATTCTAGAACCAAGAAGTTCTTTAATAATTTCTTTGCTCTTTTCTCTTATAATTTGATGATTTATAATCTGGTCCCTTGTTGGTTTACTGCCAGTTAATACTGATATCTTTATACCAGGGAATTGTAATGCATTTCTTCCAATAATACAATCGTAATAGAAATTATTATCGTTGACAAACACTGTTGTAAACGGATACTCGAATCCGTTTAATTTGCACCAGTTTTTAATAATGCTTTTACAGAGATCAGCTTTTGTTATTTGTAAAAGTTTATAAATTGCTTATGCCAGCCAGCTGTTGACAACGTTATGGTCCTTTTGACACAACATACAATACAAGCAACTTTTAAGAATATCGGTATGTTTTAGGTTTACTATCTTTAACTTTAAGGTAGGAACAACTATTATTAACTCTCCCTTTTTGCAGCATTTTTCTTTGTGGCTATAATTATTTATAGATAATAACTTGCTCAAAAGGGTCCTCTTTACAGTTTTTGGTCCAGATTGAAAGCAAAACTATTAATGCTGTAGTACAGGTCAATCTAAAATTCGTTAATACCCCCGCATTCAAGCTCAATTAATTGTTCAGTTGTATAGCCTATGTAACAAGTATATTATAGTCTTAGTAATTCTCTTGAGTATTCATAAGTCGTTTAGGTCAAGTCAATCAAGTATCAAATAAAGTCTATTCAATATCCGTTACTTCGTCTTATCTAACTTATACATAAGAAGTTCTGTAAGGTTCATTTGTGAATTTAATTATTAAGAGACAGTTGAACTTTATATACTTACATTTTTTTTTTCAAAATATTTTTTTTTTTTACGTTGCAATTCAATTAGCAAACAAATCCCGTGCTATCAGAGAGTAGCCCTGACCAAGCACAGTAATGTCCAATATTTTGTGCTATGGTACTACCAACGAGCACCATGTACCCGTACCAAATATTTGTGTAGTTAGCATTTGCAATAATGTGCGGTAAGGTGCCACTAGAGTGGCCTAGCCATGTACCCACACACATGTATTATATACAATCTACACAAAACATTGCAATTAAAAATACAATAGATATAAGTCCTGTCCCTTAATAGGTTTTTCAAATGTTATTTGAAGCAACATTGAAGTTATTCGTTACTTGAATGATCTTAACATAAGATTTTTTTTTTTACAATTACCCTCTTTCATTTAGTTTACATAAATATGAAAAGAAGATAATTCTTTACCGACTAATAGCTTCTAGATGTTTTCACTGCAGGTCGAGGTTCTGGGGCTCTGTATTTTTTTGAAGTACATACAGGATTATTCTTGTATAGGACACTAGGTACAGGATTGCTGCTCATGCAGTGCAGCAGTTCCACCAACGTCAGAGAAGACAGCCTGATGTCATCATTATGGCGCGGGTGAAGTCAGCGACCCGCTGATCAACGACTTCCGAAATATCGTCACAAGCTCCAACGTCGATCATGAAAATAACAATAAAAAAATATTAGTTTTATACACCAGAGCCCTTATTCATCCCACTTCTGATAAGAGATTTTATGACTTGGGTAATACACATACCTATATATAAAATTATAAATATGTGTAAATATGTACAGGAATGTAATGGCCTAAACATCTAAGGTCTAATTTCTCAAAGCAAAGCTTATTTATTATAAGCTTTGCACATCAGGATAGTTACTAGCTGGTTATTTAGTGTGTGAATGTTTATACGAATATATCTTGTAGGGAAATAGGGTTTTATAAAGTAAAGCACGGACAGACAAGACTAGATACTTTATTTCAATTTAGACTTGTCACAAATTTATAAAGTAAGGTAGTTGTCCGTTCGCAAAACTAGGTCATTCAAGGAGAAGAACTGGACAAGAAACTCCTTGGAAACATGACAACATATCTATCAATATGTTTCATTCTTTGTCAATGTTATCTTTAAAATACACTAACTTCTAACTCTTGGACAGCAGTCCAATAATACCATTAGCCAGGAAAGTATTCCCAACCTAAATAACACACAATATACATTATAATCATAAATCTATAACAATGTCTAATGACTATTTACTTACAGCAATGAACCAGTACTTTGGCCCAGTTCCTTCAGATATATTATTCACTTATCCTTATTGGTTTATAACTTTCAGAATTCTCGACTCAGACTGTCCAGAGCCGGCTACATCTTGGCCTTATATCACCCTCTAACATACCGCTCTTTTAGACCAATCACAAACGAGTATCGTGTGTGGGTAAAATTACTTCAGATATACGAGATTATAAACAAATGTTATGTTTTAGAATCGTTTTGAAACATATTAGCATCACTAAGCAATATATTAAATGTTTACTATAGTCCTTGAAATATATTAATTTTAACAACATTATAATGTAAACAAATAACTCCGCCATCTTTGAACCAATCAGCAAAGAGCATCACATATTACTAAAATAACTTTTAGCATAGCTATGAAGAACCCTTGAAAATATAATTAAACTGTTTTAAATATTATTAAAGTATTATTACAATTAATTACTTGTTCATTTATAAGCTGTATATAAAGCTAGATAAAATACTGACATCCTCAGAGTTCAGAGAATCATTCTAAAGTAAGTAATTTCTTATTTGAATTACAATATAAAATCATAACAAACATTTTAAGTATCATTAATTGTTATATTAACATTTATAACAATATTAACATAAATAATTGTGTGATTTGATTTCATTTTGCTTCATTAACTTGTTTCCAACCTATTAATGTTGGTAAAATAATATTGTTGAATGGAACGTAACCGTACATTTGTCAATAACATCTGTCAGTGTCATCTCATAGACTGACATTGATTTGTTTTGTATATGATTGTGTTTTATAGTGTGTTATCTTTATAAAAACGTGAATAATCTAACACGCGCAATCCTCTCCACTAAGCTCACAGACGCGCTCCGCCACAGGCATTTCTGATTTCATTGCTTTTTCTTCGTAAAGGTTGATCATGTAAATTGTAATTGTATTTAACTTATTCTAACACAGTCCACTTACACACACACTTACCATATTATGATTTAAAAGTCTGCATCATGGCTGAAGTGGAAAAAGTCAACCATCTTTAACCTCAGGGCGCTGTAGGCATAACGTTGGGCGAACAGTAATGGTCCTTTGACTGATTCATATTGTAACCCTGGTGATTCAAAACATATCTGTACCTCTCACTTACTTCTAGTACGTTTGCACGCGATGCGTGGTGTCTGCTGTGCTGTGTGGTGTTGAGTATCTACAAAGCCACATACAAAACAACGGGTCATACAAGGCACATGGATTCTGCGTTTCGCAAGCTTTTACCGTGCAACTGGCATACCTACATATAACTTCCCAACATCAACCGTTGGGCAAGTGCCCGCCAGACGCAACATAACTGGTCGAATGTTCGTCCCTTTTCTATGGAGGATGAGCGAACTTTACGTCCTTAACACTTTGTTCATCATACTTACACTCTAAAGTATAAATCAAAAAGGTATATGTTCTTCAAGGACTCCATATGCCTATCGTGGGAGTGAGGGTGATAGAGGGGCATGGAGGACTCTTACCGGCTAAAACCATATCCGTATTTCACCTCTACCTACGACCGACGGTGCGGGATTCGCATAAACATCGCTCCATAGAATCACTTACCTATACAACATTGTTTTTTTTTAAACGTGTCAGTATTTTTGAAATAAAGAATCTGTGTACAAAATTTCAAAAGATATAATGAAAACCACCAAGTTATGAGCTTGCTATTCTACTTGGTTGTCCCAACAAAAATATGGTCAAAGGTCCGTACGACGGGCGAGCGCGGGCGTTAGCTGTGATCTATCGTAACCGCTCGGTAACCACTCTGCGGTCTCACTCTAAATGTATTTGGGAAAAAATATAACATGGTGTAAAACAGCCCCCTAATCGGCGAACACTTTTTGTCAAATGATTGCGACTAGTTGGGATCGTAGCAACTAGTCGAGTTGGGATCGTTTGGATCGAACGGACCAATGGGTGGTCCGAACGATCCTAACTGATACCAACTAGTAGCAATCATTTGACAAAAATACCGCCGATAGAAACTGATAATATCGATTCAGTTGCTTATTCTGAACAAACTATATTCGGATTTCGCATAACAAAAACTACTATATACCCTTCGTTTACAAATCAAATTGTAGTTCTCTCGGTTGATACGTAAAAAGTTCTAAAGGGGATATACAGTTAAAACCGCATTACTCGACATAGATTGTGACGTTAAGGCACGCATTTACGCAGCTTGGGCAAAAGGCGTGCGGTGACAAATGTCATTTGTGACCTCAAAATGGCGGTTTAGCTTAAGGGACAGGTTTACAAGACCATTACTAGACTTGTTCTTTTGTATTAGCAGGGAGGCCTGGCCTGTGCTTGAGCTACATAAGCAGGAGCTGCGTGTCACGGAGATGAATATGCTACGGTGGATGTGTGGAGTTACGCGTAACATTGCTTTACTTTTGCGTGTGTAGTGTGAATTTTAGTTTAAATTCCGACTGAAGATGGATGCAAGAATAAAATATTGTAAATTATAATTTCTCATAAAACTTATTTTGGCAGTTTAGTCACGTTCATTGCATTACTTGAGTTGTTGACCAGGCGAATTTTGAAACCATTACTGCAATGGTCTAGCAATATTGCTTGAAACGGAATATGTGGTACAGAATTGGGGTGTTGGTTCTACACTCAACAGTAGGTAACATTTCCAACCATGTGACCGGCGAGTCACTAATTTGAACAAGAATACGCCTTATGCAAATAATTAATAGGTTAGCGTTGTTCCCTGAGGTAATGTCATTTATAATTCGGGCATTTAGTTTATTTCGGCACCGTTTTTCGGTTCGAATAAAAGCTGCGTTCATAACGTAGAATAACTTTTAAAACCTTATTTTATCCATACTAATATTATAAATGCGAAAGTAACTCTGTCTGTCTGTCGGTCTGTCTGTCTCTCTGTCTGTCTGTATGTCTGTTACGCTTTCCCGCCTAAACCTCTCAACCGATTTTGATGAAATTTGGCACAGACAATCTTTAGATCCTGAGAAAAAACATAGGCTACCTTTTATCCCGAAAAAATTTGATATTCCCGAGGGAAATCTAAAAAGCGCGATATAACCGAACTCCACGCGGGCGAAGCCGCGGGCGGAAAGTTAGTTTTAAATAATGACAGCTTGGGTAACGCTTTTAGATTTTTGATTAAGATATAATTTCTACCCGATAGTTTAAATTTAATTGGCAAAAGTAATAAGCTTTTTTTTGTTCTGGATGGGATATCGGGAAATGACCTCTCTCGCTCTGGGCGGAGCGAAAGGGCGTATCAGGCTTTTACTGACCAAAGCTCCCCATGTTTCTTCACATTTCCATGCGCCATGGCCACTTTTTTTTTACCCAACCGGTTCCCTGACCCAGGAGGCATCGGTCTTTGTAGACCTAGCCACGATGTGCTGACATTTCTTTGAAGCGTTCGTGTAACACAACGCGCCGTCGATCCGGGCCTGGTTCTTACCGGGCGGCAAGATTCCCACTGCTCACCGCCCGCAAGACCGCTCCTACGGTGGCCGGGAGGTTGATGGTTGTGATGGCGTCTCCTGCGGCGGCTCGAGGCGTGAGGGCGCTGGAATTCCCGCTCCCTCACACGCCCTGCTCCTCCTTTGCCAGCATCACTGCTTCGCTGGAGATGACGGTCTGCTATACACTCTTGCTCCTGACCATGGCTTCGACACCTCGATCGCTCGATCGCCGCTACAAGGATACGGCGGTGCTCTACCCAAGCCGGGCAGACCTCCACCGTATACTCCACCGTGTCTTCAGGGCGGTCCCCACAGTGTGACACCCTGGCGTTTCCTTCCGCCTTATACGGGACAGGTAATAAGCTTGAATCAACAACATCTGACTGGAATTTTGCCTAAGATTCCAGTCTATCTGGATGCAGATGATTAGCAGTATTTTATTTAGAGCGACTGCCTACTTAACCTTCATAACTCAGTTACTGGGTAATACCAAAGTATAATAATACCCCTTGCTAAGGTGGACACTTTCGGACTTCTATCAACCAGTAACGATTGTCAAAGATGGGCAAATGACAGCCGGGACCATCGGCTTAAAAGCGGACTCTAGTGCCGAGGAATTTTGAAAATAGGTATTTGAAGAAACTATTTCCAACCTCTCCCGGTAAAGTGCGAAAAGGACAGTTGCAGCTCAGGCTGATTTTATCTACAAAAACGTTGACCAAAAGACGTTTCGTATTCTGCTATTTTCTCTTTCAAAACATGACAGATCTCAATTATTTTTACATCAAAATTTAGAGGAAAAGTATACCTATGCTTCTATTATTTTCTTTTTTGTAAAAAACTTATCACGTTTGTCTATTAGTCATCCACATCACGGTAAAAATGGGTTATTTTTCGCGATTTTGTAGTATCGTATTTTTTTTATTAATTAAGTTTCGAAAAAAATCAAATGATAGGGGCACGTATAATCACGGTGTATAATTGGAGAAAAAAAATGCTCCAAAAGCATTATCCACGAAGAAAACAGCGGAATACGTTTGTATAGAGAAAGCACCACTAGAGTTCCCTTTTAATATGCTGTCTGAGACACGGAGGAGTCTCGGTATCAAAAGATAGACCCCATCAAAGACCAGCCGCGTCAAGCGTAAGCTACGCTTGATCATTCTTGATCATTCAACCTTTGTGACTGATATTATTATTATTTTTTTTTTATATATAAATTACAAACTAGCGCTTGACTGTAATCCCGCCTGATGGTAAGCAGTGATGCAATCGTTTATGGTAAAGCGCGCTAGTTTATTAAGCCTACTCACTCAAAAGAACTGAGTAAACAGGAAGGAAGACGGCAGTTGAGCGCGGTGATGCAATGTTAAACCCAACAACACGACCAACGATGCTGCGCCAGAGGGATATTGATCTGGAGGCCCTCCACAACCAAACCTCCGACACAACAACATTTCGCGCATCGTACCCGGCACGTACATCGCAACACAACTGCTCAGTCCCGTCCTCCGTACGGCTTCACCAGACATCATGCCGGAACACGATGAATCGCTTGGCGGCATGACTTTGTCTGGTGGGTGGTAACTTACGCCGGCGGCTGATGTTGTGGCCTACCACCGAGAAAATGAATGATGAGAATATTTTAGCTACGAGCCTCTAAATAATAAACTTGCATACAAACTTTCGCCTCTTTAAACCCTTGACTCCCTCAAGCCACGTTTTTAGGTTTCTGTTGATAAATTAATAAAAGTTATTGAACAAAAATTGTTCTCTACGATGTTAGCAATCCAGGCGGGTAATCGCGCTAAAAAACAGTCGAAGTGCAACTCTTGTTCGTATCTAATCCAGTTAAAGTTATGGTTTAGTTTCGATCTCATTTCGTATCGCGCTAAAGTTTTAACTTCGATTGAAGTAAAATCAATGCATAAGTCGTTTTTTTTCGTCAGTCATTTTGTCAGATATCTATACTAATATAATATATAAAGCTGAGGAGTTTGTTTGTATGTTTGTTTGTTTGTGCGCGTTAATCTCGGAAACTGGTCCGATTTGAAAAATTCTTTTTGCGTTGGATAGCCCATTAATCCAGGAAGGCTTTAGGCTATATAACATCACGCTGCAACCAATAGGGCGGGCATGACTAATTCCACGCGAACGAAGTCGCTGGCGGCCGCTAGTAATATATAAAACTAAATAAATTATAAGTAAATCTAATCGTTTAGACGTAAGTTTGACAAATGGCACAGAAAAAGTTAGCTTTGTTTCAACTTTTAGATTTGATAGCGGATACGTTCCAATTGCGATCCAGTTATGGCTTAACCATCTGTCAAAAGGTTAGCGCGATACGAAACATAACAATAGTTATGGTTTGGTTGCGATCAAATTCTGTTTTGGTTGAATTGTTTTAGTGCGATTGCCCCCCTGTTCTGTTTGGATTTTATCAATAAATCCGTACAAGCTAGTCGCATGGCATCTGCCATATTTATGATGCTACATGTCTCTAATTTGACTAGATATCGTGTTTCCATAAGACAGCAGTTTTAAGTTGTAATAACCGGCCAAGAGCGTGTCGGACTCACGAACATAGGGTTCCGTACCATTGATTTATGAAATTAAAGGTTTTAAGTTATTTCTATGAAAAATTACGCGGTAATAAGCGGTTTACGATTTACGAGGTATTAAAAAAAGCTTCTTACTAGATCTCGTTCAAAACAATTTTCGTTGGTAGTTTTTATAATGTACATCATATGCTTTTTTTTAGTTTTTTTCATTTTCTTATTTTAGAAGTTAGAGGGGGTACCAACTTTTTTCTACTTTGGAAGCGTCTGTCACGCAAATTATTCGGTTTAGAAAAAAATATTTTAGAAACCTCGATATCATTTTTGGAGACCTATCCATAGATAACCCACCGTATGTGCTTGATGAAAAAAAAAATGTGTTTCAGTTCTAAGTATGTGGAGCTCCCAATATTTATTATTATTTTTTTTATTTTTGCATCAAAATATTAATATGGTTCACAGAATACATCTAGCTACCAAGTTTCAACAGTATAGCTCTTATAGTTGAAAAAATGGCTGTGACATACGGACGGACAGACGGACAGACAGACATGACGAATCTTTATGGGTTCCGTTTTTTGCCATTGTGCTACGGAATCTTAAAAATCACCTAAATGTTCTGAATATAAATAATGGACTTCTTGGCTTGAATTAGCATTGCACCCGTGCGAAGTCTGGGTGGGTCGCTAGTTTAATAATTAATTATCTTAGATTATATAGTGCTATTTAAATAAAATAGATTGTTTAATACTCCTGCTACAATACTGTGAGTTGACGTTGTTGAACTTTTAAGTGCTATTTAAGAATTACGAATCAACTACTATCAACTTGGATACACCCCAATTTGGGATTTATCCAAGGTAAGAAAATCAAAAAAATAATTAGTCCGTCTTTATAGGTAATAAAAAAAATTAAGACCCATATTTTTTATTTTGTCGAAATTTCCAAAAACTACTGAGATATAGCGTATTAAAGTTACGGAGTGGGGGCTAATTACGTCACGCCGTGGAATATTTTGTACCACGGCGTGACGTCATGCGACATTTCAAATTAATATATCTTCCTAAGTAATTGAATGAAAGAAAAATGAAAAAATACGTGTTCAATATTTTTTATAAATCTGTCTGATGAACATTAAATTATTTTTTAAGATACAACCCAATTGTTTAATTGATTAATTATCTTATAATGTTTTAAAATGTTATCACTAAATACGATTTCTTTAATATTACCTGTTTTATTCATATCTTATAACAGAAGAAGTTAAGCTAAAATATATGATGATCGATGGCTCAAAAATGGCAGTAAATATTTGACGTAAAAGTCTTTGGTAATTTATTTAAATAACTACCTGCGCCCCGCGGTTTCACCCGCGTAAGTTTTGATTCGAAGAGAATATTGGGATAAAAGGTATCCTGTGGTTTATTCCTGGTGTAAACTATGTACCAATAGATGTTTCATTTTGGGCTACCACTATGTACTATACACCGTGTAACAAAAAGGGTATATACATACCAAGGGCATGGCATCTTTAGATGATATCAAACGATATCGGAAGGGTTTCAACTCAAAATAAAATACTCAAAAAATTGGTACTAAATTTTCGGTTCGTGTGTTTCTTAAAATCAAATCATAACAAACGTGGCAGCACACTACATACGTTAATAACTACTCGTTACCCGTCACGTTACTTGCCAAAATCCGATAAATGTCTTCAATATCCCTGTGCGACTAGTATGATAGTAGCCTATCACAGGCGGTGTTTTTCCTCATAACTTCCTAACATAAAGAGATAGGATTAAAAAACCCTTCCAATATCGTTTGATATCATGTAAAGATGCCATGCCTTTGTTATGTATACACCTACCCTTTATGTTACACGTTGTATAGATAAAAAGGAAAAAAAAAAGATTTTCATAAAACGAAAATCTATTATTTTTGTGAATAGGCTTTTAATAAACTAGCGCGTTATACCATCAACGATTGTATCACTGCTTACCATCACGCGGGATTGCAGTCAAGCACTAGTTTGTAATTATTAAAAAAAAAAATGTATAAGAAACTTATTAGATGAATACGCTCACACTGTTTCCATTGAGTTTATTATCCGTCCTTTTCCATGATGACCTATTTTTGTGAACAGACGACTAGTTTTCGGATTAATTTCTGACAAGCCTAAATTTAATTAAATGTCTGACCTTGCCTGTCTGTGCCTCTTCATAAAACCTTTTGCCAAAAAGCTTATTCATAAAGACATTCTTACATCAGTAAATAACTGATTAGTTGCTATTCTGATATACAAGGCTTGTTATTGAAGTAGGTAATATGTAGGTAGTTGTAATATGTAATTTGCTTCAGATCTTTGACCCAAATGACAGACCATTTCATAGGATCTGTCCAAAAAATCCACAACAGAGCAAAATCATCAGTATTGCTTGTCAAAGATGAAGCTGTAATAAAAATATCAATTACTAGCAGCCGCCAGCGACTTCGTTCGCGTGGTTTAGTTATGCTCCGCTCCTATCGGTCGCAGCATGATATTATAGAGCCTAAAGCTTTCCTGGATTAATGGGCTATCCAACGCAAAAAGAATTTTTCAAATCGGACCCGTAATTCCTGAGCCCGTTCAAACAAACAAACAAACTCTTCAGCTTTATATATTAGTAAAGAGTAAAGATTAATTCACACTGCAGATCATATTTAATTCATTTAATGTTTTTATTTCTAAATGTTGCTTTATGGTTACTTCATCACTTAGCCTGTACGAACTTGGATGAAATTTGGCACCGAGACAGTTATGCGCACAGTTATACAGTACAGTCTATAATTTGAATTATTCTAAAGGGTAGGCTTTTTAATCCATGTAGTATGTTCCCGGTGATTATTTGCAAGCTCCATGTAGATAGAGAGCACCAGTAGCCTAATAATATCAGTCGCGACTTACAAGTGGCAGATTGTAGGTTCACATCGCTTAACGTTTTACTTTGTGTAAATTATTTCATCAACACTGCTCCCATAAAAGGTGAAGGAAAACGTTGTTAGGAAAATGGCATATCCTTAAGTCTAAGCTTCGAAGACATCGTCTACCAACCCACACTGGGCCCACATGCTCGATTACGGCGGACTCTGGAGAGGAGTCCTGTGTCCCAAGAGAAGGAACATTAAACTGATTCCGTAAATGACTATTTAAATGCTAATACCTGGTCGCTCTGATTAACTTAAGACAATGTTTGTGTTCTTTCTCCGGAATCAGCTTATTGACATGCTATAATTATGAGTTCATATAATTTACCTTTTTACAATATATAAAAATGTGAGCTGTCACGCCCTTTATACCTGGGGCTTTTATTTAGGTAATAAGTTTTTACTTATTTACATTTCCATTTTGATGATATTTCATTTTTTCGTTTTGCTTTGCTGGTGATTTGGCGTGGCTAGCTGGCATATGTTAAAATTTCATCGGGGTTATGTTTTCTTCTGTTCATTACTGTACCTACATAGTATTGTATAAAGTCATGTGTTGTTTTAAATGAACAGACAGCTGTGCTGCTGGGGATTTTGTTCCGCCACTTCTTCTTCCCAGCGAAGGTACTAGGATGTGTCGATGTGTGGGCGTTTTGGGGGACTGTCTTATGTAATATTGACGTTCAAAAAGTGCTGATTCTCAGCCTAATTTGAATAAATGACTTCTGATTTGATTAGCTTACGTACTTACTGATTATGTAGGTATGCAGGCGGAATAACGGTTAAAAGCATACCTACTAGCTTTGACCCGTTCATCGTATTTCATTTCACATAGCTGGATATAGGCATCCCCCAAGTACCTAGACTCGGACCAGTTCTGTGCAACTCGCATCTAACGGGTTCGTGCAGCCTTCATGCAGGTCGTCGATCCATCTTGCGGTTCAACTTTATTTATATGTTTGTATGTAATTTACCTGAATCCAGGAAAAAATTCAGTCTGATATCTACTCAAGTTTAGTGACTCATAACAATGTCTGTACCTATATTCTCGTACATAGCACTTGAAGCCGTCATTCAAGGAAAACCTAAAATAAATGACACAAATAAGTTCTTATTATTCCGTAAGGATGCCGAATTACAGACATACTAGTATTTTATATATCGCTTACGTACTTCACTGTGCACATACATAGCATGCCAATTATTGTTTATGCGCAAAATTTGGCAATATGCGCACGGAAACAATCATTTTAATACGTCAAACCCAAACTCAATGTATGTATATGCTTGTATTAAATAAACCAAATACAGGCATTTTTGAATTGTCAGTGGTCCTGTCAGCCAGATAGAAGCTAGCTAGTACACCGTAGACTACCTATACTATTTGTCTCTTCTTCTCCTTGGTCATCATCGTCTTATTCCATCCAAAGATCGTCTGTAAAAGATCGCTCATAGCGATAAGAGCGCCCATTGTGTCAACCTTTGTAAAATCTTCATATTTATGTTCTACTAGCTTTCCGCCCGCGGCTTCGCCCGCGTGAAGTGTCGGTTATATCGCGCTTTTTAGATTTCCCTTGGGAATATCAAATTTTTCCGGGATAAATGGTAGCCTATGTTCTTTCTCAGTGTCTAAAGATTGTCTGTGCCAAATTTCATCAAAATCGGTTAAGAGGTTTAAGCGGGAAAGCGTAACAGATAGACAGACAGACAGAGTTACTTTCGCATTTATAATATTAAGTATGGATAATTTATATGGTGTCCACAATAAAGGATATTATATTCTAGTTAGGCCATTTCTTAGCGAATTAGGCAACTGTGGAGGCAAACGGTACATGTAGTTTTGGCAAATTATGAGATTCTCATAACTTGTATTTAAGTTAGCCCATTTCATATAGCTGAATATGCATTGTCATTGCAGAGTGGGTTCATGACAAGAGTAATCATTAGATTATTCAGGGTCAAAACGGGCATAAACACTTTCGAAAATAAGTTGGTTTACACAGTTGGTTTTTGTAATGATAATTCATTACACCCGAAAGACGTCCTCTGCTGACCTGTCGTCGTGGACCTCTACCTGACGTCGTGGAGATCCTTGGGGGAGGCCTTCCCCCAAGGATCTCCACGACGTCGGGTAGAGGTCCACGACGACAGGTCCAGCACGGTCCACCTTGTCGGGGGCCTACCCACGCTGCGTCTTCCGGTGCGTGGTCGCCAATCGAGAACCGGTCGGCTCCATCGGGCATCGGTCCTATGTGCAATGTACCCGGCTCACCGCCACTTAAGTATAGCAATTCTTCGGGCTATGTCGGTTACTCTCGTTCTTCTGCGGATCCTTACTTCTGATTTGATCACGCAGAAACTCCAAGCATAGACCTCTCCATTGCCCTTTGAGTGACCCTGAGCTTTCTAATAAGGCTTTTGACATGCCTAAATAAAAGAGCGTGCTCCCGTTAGTACTTCACTTATGTTTTTATATGGTTTTTTTTTCTATAGCTTTAATTGAGCCTTTCTCAGGAATTAGGCTCATAAATGTAAAAGAATGTTTTAAATCTTTTTTTTTTTATATATATATTATAAACTAGCGCTTGACCGCAATCCTGCCTGTTGGTAAGCAGTGACGCAATCGTTGATGGTAAAGCGCACTAGTAATTCCAAACATTAGCGCGTTCAAATGACCAAACTCATCCGTTTTATTATTACTAAGTATACATAGAATTTATATTTCTTCGAAATATAGCTAATATTTATTTTTGTTTGCCTGACTCACATTTTTTTAAATGAAATTGAGCATTTCCGAGTTTCCGCCTATTTAAACCAATTCCGTTACAATATTTTTGTTAGCTACTTTATATATACCAATTGGATAGTGTATTAATATCGCGTCTAGCTCATCATAGTAAATTTTAAAAATTAATAACCACCACCAGCAAAAGCGTGATAGAAAAAATATAGACCCGAAAATAACACCAATAGTCTACAAATTTGGTAGTTAGTAATTTATAAATTCTTAAGGTATCTCTAGAGGCCTCTGTTAGGTGGTTAGAACAAGTACCAGCACCCTAAATGTGTACCTACATACTAGGGTTGTAACGGAGGCTTGTTAGCGGTGGCGGATGCGGAGGCGACGAGTCTCACCTCCGCGGATGCGGAGGTTAACGGAGGCGGAGGCGGAGGTGAAAGTACATATAGAAAAAATTGAAATTTATGGTTAATTAAAACAAAATTTTTATTTTAAATACGTACATTAATAGTGGTGTACTTGGTAAAAAAAATATTACCTTCTTGGAATGAAAATTAAGGAGAAACAAATTGTGTTTGCCGCATTCCCGCCTCGCACTAGTTGATTCTTGACCATTTCGCGCTCAAACGCGGCCGGGCGGTTGTCGAGCGTCACAGCTTGCGTGTTATTTATTTTATAAATACGTAAATAAACCTCCGTTATAACTCCGCAAAAATTGCGCGGAGGCGGAGGCGGAAGCGAAGATACGATTTCTTGCGGAACTTCCGCAGTAACGGAAGCGGAGGCGAAGCTCCGTTACAACCCTACTACATACTATTACTATCAATAATTATGAAGCATATTACTCCTGTTAGAAATATGTATGCAAGAAAGTAAATAATACAATGGATATGGTTGAACTGTCAAAATTAAACCCATTGCTACTGATAGTGTAATACGCAATTACCCTGCTGATTCTGAATCAGATCAGACAGAACTCGTTCATACAGCTCGCATGTGAAGGAAGTTCATGTCTCTAGACCCTAACCACCAGTAGTGGCGGATTACTATATATTTTTTATATTTTTTAATAATTTTCTTCTGTTCTTATAAAAAAAAAGTCAATTCAATTTATTTAATACACTAATTTGTGTTATAAAAAAACAAGTAATTTATAAATTAATACTTCAATAAATTCTGCAAATGACACTAACCTCTTCGGTCGATCATGCAATAATATAACAACACAGAGTTACGTGTAAAAATATTTATATGCGTGATCTGAACGAGTAAACTGGGCGGGTCTATCAAAACTGGATAACAATGAATGTTTTCCTGAAAAAAGGCTACATAATAAATTAAATTATAATTCAGAACACAGTGTGAACGCTACACAAGAGCACGATAGGAAACAATTAACTATCCCTCTAATTAATTCATACCCTAACAAAGTTTATATAAATAAATAAAAGTTGTTCACTTATTGGTCAGTGCTCTACGTTCTACATCATGAGCCGGTCGTTGGTATCAAGCACAGATTACAAATACTCTAGATCGTGAACGCACTCTTGGCAAATCTATTTTTTCACATCCTAAACAAAATGTTCCTACTAATTTTGTTTTTCGTTGCTTCGTGCGCGAGTGACCAACCGTGCCTGGATTACGAAAGTGTCGATATCAGTGGCGTCAAAAGTTCGGAAGATGGTTCCATAGAACAAAATGGCGTCGTTTTCCCGCCAAAATATGTGTACTCAAAAAAAGTTGATGGTGAAACCAGGACTTTTGGGTGTTTGTGTCAAAGTAAAAAGTGTCTTCGTAAATGTTGTCCATTAGGACATGTGATTGCTGGAAGAAATTGTTCGGAGTTGCCGGAAAAGGATGTGTTGCTAAATAATGGCTTAAACACATTTTACAAATCAAAGCTCATGCAGAATGTGGACTTGAAAAATAACAAAGTTTTCGACTTGTTATATGGAAAAGCTTGCGAGAAAATGTTTTTGGAAGATAATAACTGGTACATGCAGCAGGTAAATATAATATAATATTTATTAACTTTTTCGTTAGTTAAGAACACATTTTTAGTGACTGACTGTTTAAAAAATATGTTGTGTTACACATTGTACAGTTATTTTATGCAGTCATAACATTCTTGACCTTGATTCACGTCTACAATAAAATATTTATTTATAAAAGTAGTGTACCTTTACCTACCGGCTTCTGTAGGTATATAAACCCCTTAATTCATATACGTTGCTTAAAATTAACTAGTGTTTAGCGAATGTTTCAAGCTACATTTTTGAAGTTTGAAACCCTTAAACACAATTGTGTTTAAGGGTTTTATTCATAAGCGATGATTAAAGTTAACTGACGTGCAAACGTCAAAAATGTATCGTTAAACATTCACTAATCGCAACTTAACTTTAAGCAACGTTTATGAATAGAGAGGAAAACATAAAATAAGAGTAGATAACAGTCATTGGTTTAAACAATTGCCAAGAACAGATGATCCAACATTCTCAACTTTATAGTTTCGTATTTGGTACAATGTAGGTATGTACCTATTTATTAAGTAGACCATACCCTAATTATTGTTCTGCTTTTTTTTTTTTTAAGATAATGGAGGGTGTTTATAAATGGCCGAAAAGCTAACGAACTTTCAGTCTCATAAAAGGAGGTAATAATAAAAAAAATGTGGGTAATTTTAACGTATCCACTCCATTTTCATAGATCCAAGGAATTCATTAATTAAAAGGAATAAAAACGAAACAACTCGTAAATATTGCTTTAAAAGTCCCTGAAGTCACAAAAACCGTCGAAAGCGACCTTTATAACCGTGGTCTATGGTTACGGCAAAAGTTAGTTAATTGTAGACTAATTACTCTGTGACATAAATCCTAGGTATACATACATATATACTTTCCAATTTTTTTCTGTCCCATGGGTCTAAAATAAGATTTAGCGACTGTCAAAATGAATAAAAAGTTCATCAAAATAAGATTCCCATTAACATAATAAATTTACTTGCATATCTTAATAGCTTCTTTAATAGCAACAACAGAACTGCCTATGTTCCTAGAAGAGCTTCTAACTATAATAGGGTATTTGACTAAAAAAACTAATTAGTCCGTCAGTCAGATTTCCAAAAAATACTAAACACGTATTTTTTCTTTTTTCATATAAACAAAAAATGAAGACGGCACAGCGCGTTGAAAACTCGTGTGACGTCACTGCACGCTACACTTTTTAGCGGCCAGTGATGTCACCAGCCAAATCTTTGATGCCTTTTATATTTGTCAATTTTTATTGATTCGATAAAACAAAATGTACGTATCCAATATTTTTCTTTAATCTGAATGACGGACTAAATAGAATCAATTTTTTTTTACCCAGGAAATATCCCCTATTGTGGCACTACGAACAAACAACTAACAAACTAAGATACCAGTACCTTTCACAATATTTCTGTCAATTAAAGTAAATTTTGAGGCCGTAGGTTTGACCCTAATTATGCTATTTATTTTATGTAAATGATTTCAACTCTACGGTGAAGAATAGTTATTTGTTATACAAGAGTGCAAAGTTGCTTTTTAACCGCGTGTTCAATTTTGATGACCGAGCAAGCGAAGGATTCTAAAATTGAATCACGAGCGCAGCGAGTGATTCAAAATTAGAATCCTGAGCGTTAGCGAGGGAATCAAAAGGACACGAGGTGAAAAATCTTTGCACTCGAGTGCAACACGTAACTTTTCATTCCACCTCAGCGAGGAAATGACTAAATGCAATAAAAAATGTTTACAATCACAAGATAGGTACACTTTTATTTCAGTTTAGGTATTAATTACTACATTATGACAGGTAAGTATTACAGAATAATCTTTAAATTATAATAAAATAATACTAAAATATAATTAAGAAAATTTTAAAGTAACGTTGCAACAGTTATTTAAATTGAGTGTAATATTTTTGTTTGGTACTGTAATATTGGTGTTAGTCACTTGTGTACTGTTTTTCGGTAAACTGTCTGTCATACTTAATAGTTGTACCGATTCATCGGATTCCCTTGACGTGAATGTTGGAGAGAGAGGGAGATGGTTAGGTGTTTCATAACGGCTTATTTTTGATGTAGAAGGGCCAGTCCAAGTTTCCGATTGAGGCTCTTTCAGTGTAATGGCTCCTACGATGCCTTCACATATCTTAGACTTATTTTGGATGGAATCCTCTATGTATCCCTCTACAACTGCATTGGTCTTCCAGCCTCCGTGGCGCTTAAGGGACAGGAGATCAGCTCCGGAATCAGCCAAAAGTGTGGCTGAAGTTCGTCGGAAACAATGACCCGTGTACAACAGGGGTTCTGGAAGTTCAAGAAATGTTGCTATTTCTCGTGGGATACTGCCAATTTTATTAGTACCCATAGGCTGTCTAACACACTTTCCATTGCGATACTGTAGAAAAAAACGATTGATTGGAGTGTTAGGCGGCCGTAAGGCTTGATATTTCTCAACAATCGTTACGTATTCCTTGCGAATGACAAAGTTGCGGTCTCTTTTTGTCTTTGTATTAGGTAAATTAATTATTAGTAAGTCATCTGAATATTTCTCAATGTTTTTGACATTAAGTTGTGTTAGTTCATTAGTTCGACATGCTCCGTTTATTCCAATAATAAGAACAACCTGCAATGTAAAGAGTATTGTAGTAGATAAATGAATAAAATTTATATGAACGCATAATTATGCCTATCAACATTTACTAAGTATACTATTTAATTGAGATTAATATATGTACTTAAGTAGATACTGAATGTGCAACTGACTTACTTTTGCCGCCAAATATACGGAATCGGGTGCTTCGTTAAGAAACTTTTCAATATCAGATACTGTGAAAACCTTCGATTTTTTTGGATGATGACCAGATGAGGCTCTTTTTAAAAATGCTACTAATTTAGGATAGGTATCGATATGTATGTCTTTTTTCATCTTTATTGTTGCTTTTAGCATCGAATACGTACTCCATAGAGTGCTTGCTTTCTTGTTCTCGGATAATTCTATAAAATATGCCAGCAAAACGTTTTCTGAGAAAGTTTTGGCTCCTTTTGCTAGTCGCCACGTGTTGAACATATCGTACTGTTTTAAATACTTCTCGCGTGATTGTTGAGGTAGAAAGCTCATTTGCGCATTATTAACAGTTTCAGTCAATTCTGTTGGCGTCAAACAAACTTCCTCGTCGCTAGAATCACTCATTTTAGTTTTTCACTTGTTTTCAAGTTTCTTTTTTTTAATATAAGGTTTAACAATGACGTGAAAAAATGCCGCGTAAAGAACCGCGTACAAAGAAAATTGAAAAAAGAACACCAAGAAGGTTCCGAGTCTGAGTTTTTAACAAATTAAAAAAAAGTTGTATGATATATTCGGCACCATAGAGGTAACAGTAAATAGGTTTAATGTTTTTTTTTTATTTACAAACTTAGTGCACATGATGTTCTAAATTCAATTTACTTTATCCTCTAGAGAATAAAAACGGCTTTTCCAGTCAGATATTGAAGATTAAAAATACTCTTTCCGAGATGGTGGGATGAAAAAATATTTAGTTGTAACAGCGTGATGTAGCACAAAATTCAAAGACTTGGCATATCCATCAAATATATAGATTACTAGCTTTCCGCCCGCGGCTTCGCCCGCGTGGAGTTCGGTTATATCGCGTTTTTTAAATTTCCCTCGGGAATATCAATTTTTTCAGGGATAAAAGGTAACCTATGTTCTTTCTCAGGGACTAAAGATTGTCTGTGCCAAATTTCATCAAAATCGGTTGAGAGGTTTAAGCGGGAAAGCGTAACAGACAGACAGACAGACAGACAGACAGACAGACCGACAGACAGACAGACAGAGTTACTTTCGCATTTATAATATTAGTATGGATTGGTCCCTTCCTTCTCACAGAGAGAAGAGGCCATAACGGCGGTGGTAGGCCATAACATCGGCTGCCGGCAGAAGTTACCACCCACCACACAAAGCCTTGCCGCCAAGCGATTCGTCGTGTTCCGGCATGATGTCTGGTGAAGCCGTACGCAGGACGGGTCTGAGCAGTTGTGTTGCGATGTGTGCCGGGTACGATGGGTCAAATGTTGTTGTGTGGGGAGTTTGGTCGTGGAGGGTCTCCACATCTATCTCCCTCTGGCGCAGCATCGTTGGTTGTGTTGTTGGGTTTAACGTTGCACCACCTCGCTCAACTGCCTATGAAATTCTAATAAGATTAGAAGAATATTATTTAAAAAAAAGGAATCAGAAATTCGTAAATAATGCGAGTCATTTTTAGTTTTGAATTTACATTTACTTTCAATAATACCTAATATGAACCCTTAGGAATATTTTAGAATAAAAAAAAAAAATCGCTAGTCTTTCTAAAGTTTTGTCCTTACCTTCGAAAAGCTTTTCTGTTATTAATCATATAAATAATAATTTATTAAGTTACTAGCTTTCCGCCCGCGGCTTCGCCCGCGTGGAATTCGGTTATATCGGGCTTTTTAGATTTCCCTCGAGAATATCATTTTTTTTTTTTCAATAAAAGGTAGCCTATGTTCTTTCTCAGTGTCTAAAGATTGTCTGTGCCAAATTTCATCAAAATCGGTTGAGAGGTTTAAGCGGGAAAGCGTAACAGACAGACAGACAGAGTTACTTTCTCATTTATAATATTAGTATAGATTATTATTATTAAATTAATATTTACATAATTAATAAAATTAATGCTATTTATAATTTAAAGCTAAATTTTCGCATAGTCATTAATTTAAGCCAAGGATAAAACACAGATAACACAACGTCAATAACAGGATACATGGAGGATGTTGTTGCCTGCTACTACTACAGATACTGTATGGTACCGGGCTATAGATATTATTATATGTAAGCAGTTGTGTTTTAATATAATATGTGTTATATGAAGAGCACTGGTGACAGTGGTGACCCAGAGAGAACAATGGTGGCTTAATGGCAATGACCGCAAGTTACCAGCTGTAGGTCGTAGGTTCGAAATCAGTCAAGCGTTTCATTTTGTGTATATTATTTCAAAATCACTGCTCTCAGAACGGTGAAGTAAAACTTATTGAGGAAACCAGCAGGTACTAGGTACTAGAACCAAAAGTTTTTTTTTTTTACATATTATAAACCAGCGCTTGACCGCAATCCTGCCTGATGGTAAACAGTGACGCAATCGTTGATGGTAAAGCGCACTAGTTTATTAAGAGCCTATTCACTCTAGCCTTGAAGACACTCAAATTGTAGTCCGACGGAAACACCGCCGCTGGTAAATTGTTCCAGTCCCTCGATGTACGCGGTATAAAGGAGGAGGCGAAGCGCTTCGTCCGGATCGTAATGGTGTTAACAACGTAAGGGTGGAAACCAGCCATACGACGGGTCGTCCGCTGGTGGAACGGAGATGGGGGAATTAAATCATGCAATTCCCTCGCACACTTCCCGAAATGCATCCTATAGAACACCGAAAGGCTGGCTACTCTACGCCTGTGCTCTAGGCTTTGGAGACCAACTCGAGTTAGATCAGGGTCACCAATCAGCCTCTTTGCACGTCTCTCCACTGAATCCAAAGTGGCCAGACACTTGGCAGCACCAGCCCAAATGTGGCTGCAGTACTCCACACACGAACGGACCTGTGCTTTGTATAACATTAGAAGCTGCCCAGGTGTGAAGTACTGCTGGACCTTTGCGATAACGCCAAGTTTCCTGGCAGCCACCTTGGCCTTGGACTCAATGAACCGCCCAAAGTTAAGGTTCGAGGAAATCTCAACTCCCAATAGCTGAAGGCGGTCGGAACACTCCAAGGACACATTCCGAAAAGTAGGGGCCAAGGTGAACGGGCTCCTTTTGGCGGTGAAAAAGACACGCCTGTGTTTTGGCGGCATTGAATGCTACAAGATTGGCATTGCCCCATTCGGAGACTGCCTGCAGTACAACACTCGTTCGCTCAACCATGGCCTCTCTTTCGGACCGGATTGATTCCCTACTAGCCCGAGCACCCGGCAGGTATCTCTCTACAACTGTGCTGTCATCTGCATACCCATAGATACCAGGCATCAGCAGATCGTTAATATGCAGCAGGAACATAGTTGCAGAGAGAACAGACCCCTGAGGAACACCGGCATTAGTTGACATGGGCTCAGAAGAGCATCCGTCGACAACAACTCGGAGGGACCGTTCAGTCAGGAAGTCTTTTACCCAGCCAGTCAGGCTAGGGAAAATGCCGTACGCTGGAAGCTTACTCAAAAGGCCAGCGTGCCAAACCCGGTCGAAAGCCTTCGAGACATCAAGGGAGACAGCAATTGCTTCCCCATTCTTCTCGAGGGCCTCGCCCCACAAGTGAGTGGCATACACTAGTAGGTCCCCAGTTGACCGATTGCGGCGAAACCCGTACTGTCGGTCACTGAGGAGATCGTTGCCTTCCATGTATGCCAAGAGGCGCGAGTTCAATACACGAGTTCAGTTTGAAGACATGTGATATTTACCATACATACCATACCATATCGTACCATACGAACTATATCAAACCATACCATACCATGCCATATCATATCATACTATACCATACCATACCATTCTATATCATATCATACCATACCATATCATACAATACCAAACCATACCATATCGTACCATATGATACTATATCATACCATACCATCCCATAGCATACCATACTATATACATACATACCATGGGTCCGTGCTACGGTCAAGTCCCTTTCAAAGAGAGGAGACCAGCCGATTCTGTAAGCATTTCAACAGAAAAACTTAGGTGAAGTCAGCGTGGAGTGAGTTGTGGGGACATAACAGACTGATAATGCAGTTCTAAACGTATTTGAAAGTATATACTTTCGTTCAATCGTCATCAGTGAACGCCGGGTTGCAACCGCGGCTTTCGCGTTGGAGCGAAAGCCGCGGGTGCAACCGGGATAAACGCTAAGATGGTGATGATGATGTTCATCCATATTAATAAGTAGGTACAGTTACGAATGTAATTCTGTGTCTGTTTGTTACCTTTCACTACTCTTTTTTCAGTGTCGATGAAAAATCATCAAATGACCTCTCCCGCTCTGGGCGGAGCGGACGGGCGTTTCAGACTTTAACTGACTAAAACCCCCACCCGTGTTCCTTCACTTGCCTGTGCGCCTGTGCCACGGTTTCACTTTTGACCAACACGCACCCTGACCCAGGCATCGGTCTTCGTGGACCCCGTCACGAAGTGCTGACATCTCTTTGAGGCGCGTGTGAAGCAAAACGCGCCATCGACCCGGGCCTGGTCGGAACTGATCGAAATGAAATTTGATCCATAGGTTTGGAGGAGGCTTTTCATCGTGTTATACAGTATGTTAACTAACAGAGGGCGTTCCCGTTAACCCGAAATAGTATAGCATACATACATGCTAAAAAAAATAATTCCATTCGAAAACAAAATGTTTTAAAAAATTTTCCAATAAGAAAATATTCAATAAAAATTTTAAATTGACATGTAAAAGAAACACACTGTACACGCGAACATGAAAGACGGCAACGTCGCAATTTATTTATACATGACGACTACTATTTTGATTTAAAACAGGAGGTTTCAAATTTATTTCCAATTAGAATTTTTTTATTCGGATTTTTTTATGCTTATTTTTCTATGCTGATATTTTTATTTTAATCTATTAATGATATATATTAACGAGTTTAAGGGAACGCCCTCTGTTATTTAACATACTGTATGTATGGAAAGTGTTATTTTGTTATTATGTTATATGTTATTTTTAATGCAATCAAAGTAGCGGGCGCCAACTGGCATTAAAATATTTCTTTCGCAACGCTATCTAAGCATATCACCTCGCGATTGCATTATAAATGTGTACTTTTGAAGTCTAAAATAAGTCGTGATTCCATTCATATAATTCTGAAATATTATAATAATAATCAACATCATCATCATACCCAGCCTCTACTCGTCCACTGCAGGACATAGGCCTCTTCCATGGCACGCCGACAAGCTCGATTTTGAGCAGTTCTCCGCAAGCCACTACCTGCCACCTTTTTTATGTCGTCGAGGGCGTCCTACGCTACGTTTCTGAGACGCGGTCGCCACTTGAGGACTCGTTTACCCCAACGGTATATGTGACCAGCCTATTGCCACTTCAGCTTGCTAATCCTCTCAGCTATGTCGGTGACTTTGGTCCTCTGTCGGATCATTTCTGAAGCGGTCCTTTAGAGAGACGCTTAACATAGCCCGCTCCATAGTTCGCTGTGCGGCTTTAAACTTATGGAGTAATCTGACCGGCAGTGTCCACGTCTCGGCTCCGTAAGTCATGACGGGTAGGACCAACTGGTTGAATATTTTAGTCTTCAAACACCCCAATGTTTATGGGCGACGCTAATACCCGACGAAGTTTTCCAAATGTTGCCCATCCCAGCTGGATCCTTCTATTTGCCTCTTCCTCGAAGATGTTTTTTTTCCTAATTGCAACGTTTGCCCGAGGTATACGTATTATTATAATAGTAATAAATCTTTATTACATAATTTGCTACAAAAAAGTGCGAGGTCCCTGACTCCTGCGCTATGTGATAGGTCTGTATTACAAGGGCTAGTGCCCTTTCCCAGTAGATCTTATACTGGGAGAGGGCACTGGCCCTTGTACTATTACAGGATCTAATGCAAAAAGATAAAGCAAACTAAAAGCGGTTTAAAGAAGCCTGTATTGCGTGTTTGCAGATGCGTGCATGTGCGCGCGTGTGTGTGTACGTGCATATATGTGTGTATCATGAAACCGTGTAAAGTAAAACGATAATCAGTAATATATTCTGGCAAAAATTTCTCCCCAGCACACTTAACTTTTTAACCTTTTTTAACATATGACTGTTGCGTTTGTTAGGATGGCAAAGAATGGGTAATTAAATAAGATTCAAGCAAACATTATAGGAAAACCATTATGTATATATTTACTTGTAACATTACATACTCGGTATATTTAGAACCATCAGCAATATAAAGTAAGTATATAAGACAAGGCACATAAAACTTAAGAAATATTAAGGATACTTAAGCTATACAATCTATGTAAATAGTACACTATAGACTACCTACATTATTTTTCTCTTCTTCCCCTTAGTATTCCATCCAAAGTTTGTCTGTAAAAGATCGCTCTTAGCGATAACACCGCCCATTGTGTCATCCTTTGTTAAATCTTTATATTTATATTTCTGTAATATGTATGGTGTACATAATAAAGAACATTCTATTCTATTCTTACCTGGTAGTGTACTCCGTTCGACGGCTCGATGAAGAACCCCAACCAAGGTTCGGGTTTCCGCATTTATACACAGTAACAATATTAGAGTACCCTCTTCGAGCCGTTGTTTCAGTCCATCCAGACAATCGAATCTATCCTCGGAACCAACCAAACTTCCACACAATCCACATTCTAATACTTTTCTTAGAATTATGACTATAAAATAATAAGATATAACACGTTCAACTTTTTTTGGCCGAGAAATATTTTACTGCTTATGAACCATGGAGCAAATATCCATGTTCTGAACTTACAAAAATACTTCTTTGCAACTCAACGATCGCACATTTTTATCGTGTCGTTTCAACTCTTGCCATCTTATTACTAAACGAAATAGTTCTAGCCTTAACCTTTGAATCAGTATTTGTATTTCGAACTTTATTGAGGGTATGTCAAAGTTCTTATTACAAAAGTGACCACTTAGTACCGAACTAAGCTGTAATTTTTATAAAAAGAACTGCATTTCCATAATAGTTAGGTTCACAATTCAATAACTATTTAGGTGGTTTAAACCTGTTCTAAACAAAATACTTGTATTGTAATAAGGGGATTGGTGTTGAACCGAGCTTTGGAAATACAACAGAAGACCGATTCTGGTAATGTAAATCATTCAAAATATGGTCGCAGTTCTTCTTTCTTTCTTTTTTGGCTTAGCACGGTTTGTGCATTTAGCCAATGTCACGTAATGAATTATTCATTTTGAAAAAGACGGCCGCGTGAACAGTCTTACGAGGGAGGTTTGAAGCAAAGTCATGATATGGCCACTAAGCTGCGATATTTCAATGTTCTTAATGAATTATTTACTGAATGCACTTTTTACTACATAAATCACGCACTTTTATTTAAACGATTTTAACACTATAAATGATTTTTAAAGTACAATTACACTCAGCTTGACTTTCCAAAACTCTCATGGTCACAGTTTCATTTCAGCGATAAACATATTTAATGTCTTAAACTTGACGTATTTTTTGACAGATTAATCATACTGTGAACGTTAAAGTTTACGAGAATTGGCTCAGAGCATATCCCATTGCATCAAAAAACACACCATTGGGTTTTAAACTTTATGCACTAAACAGTACGATGAAAATCCAGTGCGGAAAAAAATAATCACATCATATTCACGCGTCATACGAATCAATAGATACTGGCGTCACATACTTCCCAACACCAACCATTGGGCGAGTGTCCGCCAGACTCAACACATATCTGGTCGGAGGAACCTCCTTTTTCTATGAAGGATGAATGAACTTTGCACCCTGTTCCTGATACCCTTAAACTGAGCAACAGTGAAGAACCAATAAAATAAATTCTTGCAACCTAAGCTCTCACTTTCAAGCAAACAGTAAAACATTGTTTCCAATAATCTGACACATTTGATCGATTCAAAAGGCATAAAAATTCGCACGTTGAAGGAATTTCAACCTTAAGTATTCTGCCCAGCTTTGTGAATTGAACAGAGAGCATGTCAGCACGTCAAAAAATATACTATTGGGTCTGAAACTCTCCGCGCTATACAGTGCGTTGTAAATGTAGTACGTGATAAGATTCTGCGCGTGGGTTACGAAGGTTAAGCACTGGATGAGTGCTTGTTAAATAGAACAGCATAAAATCGGTTCCTTTATACGACATGTAAGGTAGGGCGCGGCTTCTTTGGACGATATATTTTTTTAAATAACTAGCGCTAGACCGCAATCCCGCCTGATAGTAAGCAGTGACGCAATCGTTGATGGTAAAACGCACTAGTTTATTAAGAGCCTATTTACTCTAGTCTTGAAGACATTGAAATTGTAGTCCGACGGAAACACCGCCGCTGGCGAATTGCTCCAGTTCCTCGATGTACGCGGTATAAAGGAGGAGGCGAAACGCTTAGTCCGGATCGTAGTGGTGTTAACAACGTAAGGGTGGAAACTCGCCGTACGACGGGTCGTCCGATGGTGGAACGGAGATGGGGGAATTAAATCATGCAATACCCTCGCACACTCCCGAAAATGTATCCTATAGAACACTGAAAGGCTGGCTACTCTACGCCTGTGCTCTAGGCTTTGGAGACCATCATATCAAACGATATTGGAAGAGTTTTGTAATCCTATCTCTTCATGTTAGGAAGTTATGAAAAAAAAACACCGCTTGTAATAGGGTACTACCATACTAGGCCCACAGAATTATTGAAGACATTTATTGTGATTTTGGCATGTAGCGTGACGTGTAATGAGCAGTTATTAACGCATGTAATGTGGTGCCACGTTTGTTATGATTTTGAATTTAAGAAACACACGAAACCGAAAATTTAATATGAATTTTTGAGTAGTTTTATTTTGAGTTAAAACCCTTCCAAGATCGTTTGATATCATGTAAAGATGCCAAGCCCTTGGTACTTATGTAAGTATATACCCTTTACGTTATACGTTTTATAGTGCAAGACGTTCTTAAAACCATAGAATGAAGTGTGTTTTACGGCATAAGTTTGAACAACTTATGACTGGCCCCTTTTAGTCATAAGTTGACCATCATTGTAGTAGTTCAATGACTCAAGCTCAAGGCTAGTCCACTGATTAACGAAGTTAAGCGAAAGGCGCCTACGTCACAAATTAAAGAAGGTTGCATACCAACAACACTTCAAGGTCGAAGGTCTGTCCTTAACAGTTCAATGTAGTTCATTGCTCTTTATCAAGACAATTGCTTAGGTCATGTCAAAGCAAAGCAGGCTCTGTTATACGAAGTTAGTTATTCATGCAAAGTTTTTTGTGCGGCGTCTTTGGTCAATGATTTTCTTTAAGACTAGCAGCCGCTAGCGACTTCGTTCGCGTGGAGTTAGTTATGTTCCGCTCCTATTGGTCACAGCATGATGTTATATAGCCTAAAGCCTTCCTGGATTAATGGGCTATCCAACGCAAAAATATTTTTTCAAATCGGACCAGTTGTTCCCGAGATTAGCGCGAACAAACAAACAAACAAACATACAAACAAACTCTTCAGCTTTGTATATTAGTATAGAGTATAGATAAGTGCCTACCCAGTACTAAGTGTGTTCTCCGTTCACTTTATTTTTAACAGGTTTTATTAATGTTTTATTAAGTTTTTAATAAGGTCGGTCTGTAATTATGTAATACCTACCAATTACTTTGACCCACTGTCGTTTTTAAGGAGGTTATTTTTGCTTACTCAATGAGAACGCTACATAACTTTACTTATAGGTCAAAGACCTGACAATGAAATTAACATACATACAACTTCTCAATTTCAACCATTGGGCAAGCGCCTGCCAGACATAACACCCATCTGGTCGGAGGATCCCCCCATTTCTATGGAGGATGAGTTAACTTTACTCCCTGTTCCTCATGCCTCCACCCCGAGCATGAACGTCAGCGCAGCCTTCATGCAACAACTTCAGCGTGACGTCATCATCATCAACATTACTTCCGCAAGCTTCATCGGCGAATCACCCAATCAGCCAGCACCCACGGCTGCAACGGGTATTCTGACCACAAGCATGCAACGACCGCACATACCTGGTCATCACCCTCAGCCTCATCAGCAACCTCGGCACAGCGTACTGCACTTTAGGCCGGTCAACAAGCAGAGCCCTCTCTCCTGGTCGACGCAGCAGCCAGCCACAACCCGGCGCTGTACGTCATTCGACGCACTGGAATATAACGCAGCGCTACCACCCCGACTCACTGGGGAATCTCCGAAGACAATTCTGACTCACCGTGAATTACGCGGCAACCGGTTCCGACTCACTGGAACTGAGCTGGCCTGGCAAGCTATCACAAGATACAAGACTCGGCCTACTATCGACCTCCTGTCTCCGGAGGGGAGTGATGTAGCGGTACCCACAAACACGCCTCATGGAACAACGGGTCATAGTGACGTCACACGAATTCTACATCTCGCAATCAGAGTTTACCGTGCAATTAGCATACATACAACTTCACAATTTCAAGCATTGGGCAAGTGCCTGTCAGACATAACACCCATCTGGTCGGAGGATCCCCCCTTTTTTAAGGAGGATGAGTGAACTTTACTCCCTGTTCCTTATGCCTCCACATTGCTTAACATCAAATCAAAATTGTTTATTTGCATAATATGTGGTAGGTACAAAATATGATAGATAACAATATAAAATTGTAGTTCAATGTCACATTCCGTCATATAAGGATGGCATCCAAATATAATTATAATAAATGAAGTAACACAAATCAATGTAAGTACTCATAACAGTTAATTGAATTAGTAGTTAAACAAACACAACAATGGAATATAAATAATCAATAAAATAAAAATATTACAATATATAAAAATATAAATATTACAATAATACAATACATTTCTGAACTGGCAAGATTTTTGTTCAGACATTCGACGACAGAACAAAAAGCATGCGATTTCAACACTTTTTTCAAAACCACTCAGATTTTTTAAATATATATAGGTAAAGAGTTCTAAATGGCGTCATAATTATGTATACACGCAGCTGCGCTTGAAAAGTTCTTGATATTAAATATATAATAATAGCCGTATAGCCTTGGGAATTGGGCTATCAAATGCCAAAATATACTTTCACCTCTACGTACGGACGACAGCAGGTCAAGTTACCCCAAACTATCAGATATTCCCAATCAACCTTGAGCCTTAATGCTTTAAAGATAAAGTTGAAAGTCTAATAAGAAAATCTGACATATTGTAGTAGCTTGATGTGCTGTCGTCTGTACAAACATCATCTCAGCGTTAATCCCAGTCGCATCCGAAGCTTTTTCAGCTTTTGAGTCAGGGGTCCGCTTTACCAGTCTAACTACTGATTTTGGCTAAACTTCGATATTTTCCGTGAAGCGACTGCCGTCTGACCGCCACAACCCGAACCATTGCAGTTAGACAAATTGTTGGACTTTGAGGCCTCCAACAACCGGTAACGACTGCCATTAGATGTTCGCATGGCAACCGGGACCAACGGTTTGCCATGTTTTCCGACGCATGACCAGACCAGTGCAAATATTCATATTCATGCATACAAATATTTGCACTATCCGGGAATCGAACTCGCACCTCTTTGCGCAGCGACCGTGTTCGCTACCGTTTCGCCACGGAGGCTGTCTACCTCTACGTACAAACAAGCAAACAAACAATTTACCTCATTCTAATATTATTAACAGCGAGTTCACCCGCGAGTTTCGACGCCGTGCCCATATCGG
Organism: Sesamia nonagrioides; assembly: GCA_017933935.1. Classification (NCBI taxonomy): domain Eukaryota; kingdom Metazoa; phylum Arthropoda; class Insecta; order Lepidoptera; family Noctuidae; genus Sesamia; species Sesamia nonagrioides. The sequence continues at coordinate 572,287 of JADWQK010002037.1, read as the reverse complement.
GTTGTCCATGTGTTAGTCCTTATTATAACAAGAGAAGAGTAGCCGGTCTTTCGGTGTTCTATAGGATGCATTTTGGGGAATGTGGGCGAGAATTGCATGACTTAATTTCCCATCTCCATTCCATCGTTGGACGACCCGTCGTACGGCGAGTACCCATCCTTATGTTGTTGATACCACTACGATCCGGACTAAAGCGTTTCGCCTCATCTTTTATATCGCATACATCGAGGTACTGGAACAATTTTCCAGCGGTGGTGTTGCCGTCTGATTACAATTTAAGTGTCTTCAAGGCTAGAGTGAATAGGCTCTTAATGAACTAGCGTGCTTTACCATCAACGATTGCATCACTGCTTACCATCAGGAAGGATTGCGGTCAAGCACTAGTTTATAATTATTTTAAAAAAAAAGAACCTATTTCCTTATTACCACAAAATAGTGTTTATCAGTTGTTTAGACAAAACAGCTTTTAAACACGATATTTTTATATGGACTTTAACGTAAAACTATACCATCGCCTAGCTCCATAAAGAATAGAGGTAAACAAACCAATTTAGGGTTATCACAACTCACTTTTTACAAATCTCCTGTTATTTACATGATGATCGACTTATAAATTCTAACTATTTATTAACAATTCCTATTGCAGCATAGTCCAATAAAATCACTAAAATAACATGCATAATAACTTGGTGTTTCGAAAAACCATTAAAAAGTCGACATTGATTTTACGTGATAGCCCTACAAAAAAGAAAGATGGATGAAATCCAGGTATTACACACATTTTGTGGAATTCAACCAATGAATAAAGTTAAGACATTTGTCAATACAATTTTGCGTATTTTAATTACTTTTAAATCAACTACATAACACATGCATTGTAATACTTTCAAGTCATCATTCATCATTCTCCTGCCCTTATCCCAATTTATTTGGGGTCGGCGCAACATGTCTTTTTCTTCCATGCATCCCTATCAGAAACCATCTCGGCAGTCACCCCCTTCTTAGCCATATCATCCTTCACACATTCCATCCATCGTTTCTTTGGTCTTCCCCTACTCTTATAGCCATCAACATTCATAATTAAGACTCTCCTCACGACATTCTCCTCAGTTCTCCGTAACACATGCCCGTACCACAACCGATTTCCACACAACTGTTCAGCTACCGGTGCCACTTTCAGACTTCCTCTTATGTACTCATTTCTTATTCTATCCATTCGTGTAACACCACACATCCCTCTTAGCATTCTCATCTCGGCTGCATGCAATTGCCTTTCATTCATCCCTTTCGTAGCCCAACATTCTGATCCATACAAGACAGCAGGTCGGATCATGGTTTTATATATTTTCCCCTTAAGTTTAAGGGGAATGCGGGAGTCGCAGATTGTTCCCGTGACCTGCCGCCATTTCATCCACCCAGTGTTAATTCTGTGCTTAACCGTCCGATCTATTTCGCCATCGCTTTGCACGAGTGAACCGAGATACCGAAAGTCGGAGCAGATTGGTAGGAGTGCGCCATCAAGCGCTATGGCTCCAGAAGTGGAGAGACCGCCGAAATCGCAGAACATATATTCGGTTTTGGTTCTGCTGATTTTCAAGCCAACATTCTCCAGCTTCTGTTGCCATTTCTCCAATCTGCTCTGGATCTCAGGTCCATCTTCACCGACGAAAACAATGTCATCGGCGAACAGCATGCACCAGGGTGCCTCCTCCTGGATGTCCGACGTAAGAGCGTCCATAATCAACAGGAAGAGGTACGGACTTAAAGCCGATCCCTGGTGCAAGCCTACCGCCACACTGAACTCGTCGGTATTGCCAGCAGCCGACCGGACGTAGGTACGAGATCGACTGTACATAGCACGAATTAACTCTACATACTTCCCAGGCAAACCTTTCTCTTTCAGGGCCCACCACAGCACATCACGAGGTACCCTATCATACGCTTTCTCCAGATCAATGAACACCATGTGCAAGTTCTTGTGTGCACGTCTGTACTTCTCGCACACTTGGCGGAGTGCAAAAGTGGCGTCCATTGTTCCTCGACCTGGCATAAACCCAAACTGGTTTGGGGTAATCTCACTCTCCTCTCGCAATCTTTTCTCAATCACTTTCTCCCATACCTTCATACTATGTGACATGAGCTTTATCCCTCGATAGTTGTTACAGTCCTGTACATCACCTTTATTCTTAAAGATGGGCACTAGTGAACTATTGCACCATTCTTGTGGGATCTCTCCTTCATGCAACAACTTATTGAAGAATAAAGTCAGCCACATACATCCATCTCCTTTTAAACACTTCCATACTTCTACTGGTATATCATCTGGGCCCATAGCTTTTCCATTTTTCATACCTTGAACTGCTATTCTTACTTCATCCATGCTAATTTCTCTTACTAAACCCATATTCTCTTGTACCTCTTTGAGCACGCCACTCCATTTATTCTCTTCGTTCATTAGCTTTTCAAAATAAACCTTCCATCGCTCTTTTATTTCGTCATCCCTGGACAGAACCTTACCAGCATCGTCTTTCATACATTTGATATTACTTATATCTCTCGTTCTTCTTTCTCTTGCTTTTGTAATCCGGTAGAGCTCCTTCTGGCCTCTAGGGCTGTCCAGTGAGTCATACAACTTCTACTGCGCCTTAGCCCTCGAAACTGCTACCGCCTTTTTTGCCTTCCTCTTCCAATTCATTATAAATCTTCATCTTGTCCTCTTTTAAACTATCATTCCCGTTTTGTACACCTTGCCATTCTTTAAAAGCTATTTTCTTTGCTTTGAGTATCTTTTGCACATCTTCATTCCACCACCATGTATCCTTTTCTATCACACCTTTCCCTTTGGATTCTCCAAACACATCTTTAGCTACTCTCCTTATACAGTCCGCCATCTCTTTCCAACATTCATTCACAGATTTTCCTTCCATATCCCCCATTTCAATCATCTTATCTACCACTTGGCTCTTAAACACACTAGCATATTCCTCTTTTTCTATCATACGCCATCTAGTTCTGGGCGAGGGCCGTTCCTTGTTCTTTCTGGATGAGACACTGACTTTTACGTCCATTATCAATAGTCTATGTTGTGAGACTAAGTCTTCACCTGGTAGCACTTTACAGTTTTTGACACTTTTAAGACTGTTTCGTCTTACTAAAAAGTAATCGATTTGTGTCGCGTGGCGGCCGCTTTTATAGCTTATGAGATGCTCATTTTGTTTTTTGAACCACGTATTTGTTATTGCCAGGTTAAAGGCCGTAGCAGCTTGCAGTAGTGTCTCACCATCAGTGTTACGGTCTCAGTATCCCCAACCGCCATGCACTTTTTCATACCCATCCTTCTGCTTTCCCACATGCCCGTTAAAGTCACCCCCAACATACACTTCTTCACTATCTTGCACATCCATCATCACACAATCGAAGTCCTTCCAGAACTTCTCTTTTATACTTTCCTCACACCCTGACTGGGGTGCGTACACACTAACTATATTAACAACCATACTCTCCACAATCACTAACAGCTATCACTCTATCACTCACTCTTTTAAGACGTTAAAAGAGTGAGTGATAGAGTGATAGCTGTTGCTGTTGCTTGTGCTGCAGCACTACACATTCTTTCAAATGACTATCTAAAACTATACCCACACCATTTCGCTTACCATCGCTTCCACAGTAATAGAACTTATATCCTTCTCCTATCTCTCTTGCCTTCGCACCTTTCCACTTCGTCTCTTGCAGACACGCAATGTTCACCCGTCGCCTTTTTAAAACATCTGCTAGTTCCCTTCCTCTTCCAGTCATTGTACCTACATTCCAGCTCGCACATCTCAATTTTACTTCTCTCACATTCCGAGCTTGCCTCTTACGTCGCACCCGCCCGTTCTGGTGCGACAACCCTTGTCCATTTCCCACAGAAGCCGGGTGCTGCCCCTGCGCGTCGCCTGTGGGGTACGCCCTAGCCCTATCGCGCATCCTATTTTTTCCCTTCATGTTACTTGGGGTTTTGGCAAAGTTTTACAGTCGGCCGCCAGCCTGACACCAACCCTCCTTGGGAATGCTCTTGTTGGTGGTTTACCCGCCACCGCGCGGAAGTTAAATGGACATCCCGCCATTTGTCGGTCGTCAGAGCCTCGTTAGTGAGCAGCAGGGTGCACCGCGTGCAGGTGAGGTTGACGTTTGGGGAGTCTGGTTGTTGTGCGCTCCCCCTTACACCCCCGCTCCCCCTTACACCCCCGCTCCCCCTTACACCCCCGCTCCCCCTTACACCCTGTAATACTTTCAAGTATGGACTAATTATAATATATATGTATCAAAAAATATAACCTATTAGGAAATTAGTTTGCATGTGTGTCATATTTCTTTCAATTCGGTTAAGCGTTCATTGCAAATCATAAATATCTAAACATAAATAAACTGTTTAGATTAGTAGGAAGTAGGATTATAACTTTTAAGAAAATCATTTATGTAAAAAAGGTTGTTAACATCTGTCTTTTAGGCGTAAACTACTCGTTGCCTAGCAACGGTTTGTTTACCTCTATTCTTTATCGAATTTGGCTCAACTATAGATACTCGTTGAACAAGTGTTTAAGTTTTTGTGATTCTTATGCTAAATGTCATCCAAGTCAGTTCAGTAGTTATAATTTTTTAGTTCTTTAGTAATTAAATCCTATCATCCTCACAAACGTTCGAGTAATATTAGGATAGTAGAAAATATAGGTACTTCGCTCATTGGTAAGCGAGTGATTTCGGAACAGCGGGAATTATTTGTAATATTAGAATAACTTCATTGTAAAAAAAAAGTTTTTTTTTTTTTTTCAAAAAAATCCAATTTAAGTGCGTCTAAGCGCACAGTAGCAGTCATGTTAATACCAAAAATACAGTCTATTAAATTGATTAAATTATTTTTTTCCGCACCTAAGTTATAGGGAGAGGTAGGTATAGGGCCACCAATAACTATTTTGCATATTTTGTACTTGAATAACATCCCACCCATAGCTAGGCTATTACAAGCTTTGGAATGGGCTCACTTGGTACTAAATATTTTTTTTACATAACAAAAAAATAAGTATTACAATCATTCTGAACGGAATGATTTTGTGGACCTCGTAATGAGTTGGAAGACAAGCTACATTTTCACTAAAATTGGCGTTTCCTGTCTTTTCATTAATTGACACCACCAAGCGTGGTCATCATGATCATCCTTTTTTTTTGTGATTGTTGAATAGGTATGTTTTCAGTTAATAGATAAATTTGTTCGTCTTATCAACCGCCAGCGTGACTAGTGAACTTGGGGTCCAGAGTTGAATCGCGGATGAGGCAAAGTAGTATTGGTTTTTAACATACGCACACACCAGCATAATCCAGCGATTGGTCGCCATGGCTAAAGTTCGGTTAGGAGGAATTATTTGTTGTCAGGCTGATCATCCAGCCCTTAAAGCTATAATTATTTCTGCGTTTGAGCTCAGATTTTTTAATTACACATGGTAACAATAAAGTATGTATTTAAGTATATTGATTGAAACAGTACAACACGTCATTACTATAAGACCTTGAAACGCGGAATTCCTGGAAAACATTTTAATATATGGGACACTAATTTATTTTCCCGGAAGTTTGCGGTTTATTCTGAACACGAAATCGTTAGATAGCAGGTTTAGGGAATAAACTTGGGTACGATAGAAACAATAATAAATTAATGACAAACAACCCGCGTGACTGATGGTGTTTTCCATCAGCTAAAATGTCGAATCATCCCCTATTTAAAATGCTCAAGGAGTAGCATATTTTTGAAATTTACGCAAAGTTTCATGCTGCTAATTCCAGCTGTTTTTGAGGTTATATGTTGTCTGTCAGTGATTAGATCTGTCAGATTTTATTTTAAAATAAACACATTCAGGAAATAACTGAAATTCCAACTTGTTACTTACAAACACCACCACAGATAAATAAAAGAAAAAAATATCTTTATAAAAAGAAGGAATGAGATATCTTTATCCGAAATAACAGAATGGCGCCTTTTCTAATACCTATAAAGGGTGTATCTGACATCGACGCACGAGTACCATGGGTCCAGTACATGAATCTGAACCCACCGGTGGTGGAATTTTTCGTCGGCTTTTTCCTAATTTAAAATATATATATAGGTATACAATTTTTTTTTTCACTTTAGACCATTCATAATTGTTTTTACTTACTTTTATAACCCAATAAGATTTTAAAGTAAAAATTAATTAAATTGCTAATTACACAAAAAGCGCAATGTGAACGACACTGGAAAAACTATCCTATCAGCTGATTTAACAGAGTTGACATCAGGGGTCAACGTCATACCTACAAAAACGCGGGGCGGCACGCTTGCAACGTTCAAAGGCCGAGCCGACACTTTTTAAAACAATGTAATTTATGTAACCGCTGATTAACGACATAAATTTTATTTATTTATTTAGTAAAACTTTATGCACAAAGAAAAACATTGTACAATGGCGTACTTAATGCCTTAGGCATTTTCTACCAGTCTACCTTAAGGTGATGCAGAGACAAAACATGGTAGGTGCAAAGATATAAAAGAGAGGTTGAAAGAGAAACACAAAAAAAAAAATAATAAATACATAAATACATACATACAAAATATAAACAGTTAAGATAAAAAAATATAGATAGAGAAAAAAATAAATCATATGTTTGATGAATAAAATAATAATAATTCTTGCGTAAGTATTCCCGAGCTTTAATTTTAAATGTATACCGACTGGTCAACGTCCTGATATTCTGAGGAAGATCATTCCAAAGGAAAACCGCCTGGACAAGAAATGAAGACTTAAGAAAACCAGAGCGGTGTGAAGGACATCGTAGAAGACAATTGGGTTGTATCCTAAAAAATAATTTAATGTCCATCAGATATGTTTATAAAAATTGAACACGTATTTTTTACTTTTTCTTTCATTCAAATACTTAGGAAGATATATTGATTTGAAATGTCGGATGACGTCACGCCGTGGTACAAAATATATCACGGCGTGACGTAATTAGCCCCCACTCCGTAACTTTATTAGGCTGTGTCCCAGTAATTTTTGGTAATTTCGACAAAATAAAAAATACGGGTCTTAATTTTTTTTATCCATACTAATATTATAAATGCGAAAGTAACTCTGTCTGTCTGTCTGTCGGTCTGTCTGTCTGTCTGTCAGTCTGTCTGTCTGTTACGCTTTCCCGCTTAAACCTCTCAACCGATTTTGATGAAATTTGGCACAGACAATCTGTAGACTCTGAGAAAAAACATAGGCTACCTTTTATCCCGGAAAAATTTGATACTCCCGAGGGAAATCTAAAAAGCGCGATATAACCGAACTCCACGCGGGCGAAGCCGCGGGGGGAAAGCTAGTTATCTATAAGACGGCCTAATTATTTTTTTGATTTTCATACCTTGGATACATCCCTATTATTGGAAGAATGAAGATTCCTATTGAAATAGAAAAATGACTATCCTAAATGACTACCATAATTTTATTAGTGGCATGTGGTCTAGCCTTTTCGCGAAGTTAGCGTTACGATGTCAGATACACCATGTATAACACGTCCTTTACTAGTTGTAAAGCGAATCGTGGACGTCCATAGCACAGTAGACAGAGAACAGTAGATTATCTAAGGCCGCCCGCAGAGTTATTTGCCTACTCTTGCGTTGAACCCTAGGGTTGTCACTTTGATCTACATTTATACAACGTGTAACAAAAAGGGTATATACATACCAAGGGCATGGCATCTTTAGATGATATCAAACGATATCGGAGGGGTTTCAACTCAAAATAAAATACTCAAAAAATTGGTACCAAATTTTCGGTTTCGTGTGTTTCTTAAAATAAAATCATAACAAACGTGGCAGCACACTACATACGTTAATAACTACTCGTTAGCCGTCTCGTTACTTGGCAAAATCCGATAAATGTCTTCAATATCTCTGTGCGACTAGTATGATAGTAGCCTATCACAGGCGGTGTTTTTCCTCATAACTTCCTAACATAAAGAGATAGGATTAAAAAACCCTTCCAATATCGGTTGATATCATGTAAAGATGCCATGCCTTTGTTATGTATATACCCTTTATGTTACACGTTGTAGAATAAAAAGCATATTATGATTGAATATTTTACCAATTTATAAATTTAGTAAAAATAAAAAGCGTTTATTCACATAACATTTATTATATTAAGTTACCCGACAAAATTTTTAAGACTACTTAAGTGTAACACTAAATTATATTCTAAAGCTCTTAAATAATGATAAATTTTAAGTGATGTGCGATATGGGAAATCGATATAACTGGTTCTTATCAGAGAAGATTGTAAGTGATGAGTACTTAAATGTAACACTAACACAATAATATTCACAAGCTAATAACTAATGCTTAAATGATATAAAACCGAGAACGTAAACAATAAATATGTAGTTCTTATGAAAAAGTAGACATTAGTAAAGCTAAGATTATGTATGGGTAGCGAATATTTAACAAATGATATCTTACTTTAATAAAACTGCAAAACCTTTTTAGGCTCATTAGTTTCTGAGGTACAATTATAATGATTGTTTATATGGGTACTGTGTAATGTTTGTTTATACAATATGTAAAGAAAACCCTGTCCGATCCGTAAAGGTATTGTTAGGTATCGTTAACTGATTCTAATAATGCCTACAAAGCCGGGCTAAACTTAAAAAAAAAATCCCCCAAAAAAAATAAATATTATTTCGAAAAAGCGAGGTAACTTAATGCATGTGCGGTAGGCAACCCGATAGCCGCCGCCCCCCTTCACCCGCGCATGTATGCGGGTGAAGGGGGGCGGGGCATGCGGCACGTGGTCGCATCGCTATTCGCTCCGTCACAAATGGTGTTGTCAGTTTTTTAAAAATTACCAAATTTCGGGGAAATTGGAATTAATACCCGGGAAAAAAAGATTATTTCAAAATTCACTATTATTGTTACTGTGATGATTATGTAAAATTTTAAATTATATTTGGTCAAGTGTTCACCTAACCTTTATTATCCTTATGGGTCGGACAGGGTTTTCTTTACATATTGTATAATCGGATAGCAACAGCTTGCTCAAATGCAACAAAGGCGCCGCTCGCTTACTCGCTATTAAGAGCACCTCGCGTTGCTGTTGTCGACGCGCGCGTCGGAGGGATTAAAGGTTATAATGTTATAAATAAAATTCTACGCAACCCTAAGCGTTAGTCGGTCACATTTTACTATAATTTTATTAACTTAATATTATGATTAAGACGCCATATTTGGATCAAACAACACATAAGACAATAGAAAAAAAAAATAATAGTAATTTGCAATATTGATTATTGTGAAATTGTCCTTATTACACTATACTCGATAAATACGTTTACTTAAACGATATTTCGTACTCAATCCTCTGTTTTATAGTAAAACTGGGCTTCTTAAAATAAACTTAACTTTAAACATAGTAGTCAGGAAGTAAATCTGGGAATACAATTATATGGAAAAATGCGACTCGGGTACGCTCTTAATAAAGCAAATAAACTGTGAAACAAACAATACATATATCACATTTTCTAATAAGATTTAAGTTGTACTTACATTTCTGGTTCAGTAGGAAGTATGAAGAATGATAAGTCCGGATTTGCGAAATCATTATTGAGGCACCCGAAAACACTACAATATTTTTTTCCCCCTTTTGAAGTCATGATACTCGTAATAATTAATATTATGGTAAGTGGCCGGCGAGAATTGACGAACGCGAGCGGTCATGTAATTTACGCGCGTGCTCATAGTCACGCGGCACAGCCCGTATTGCCGCCATCCTATACCATCCTATATTATGCCAGCGTGTGCGTGAAATCGCGTACCGACACGGCGCTCGGCGCGCACGCATACATTCAAACCGAGAGCGGCTCGTTTATATGAAGATGTTTTACTGTTCTCTGTCTATTGTGTCCATAGTAATTAATTATAGTAAGTACCTATTCACGCTTATTCATAAGTATGAATACATACAATTCATACTTAGCAATTCATACCAAGTGGTTCTTAAATTATTATTAGAATACCTTAATGTAAAAAACTATCAGTAGCAAGTTATCTGGATTCTACTTTGGGTGACATTTGCCTTCTAATAAGGCTGATTGTGAGCGACCACTCTCGAACCAAAGTAACCGACATACTTCACAGAATTGCCAAACTAAAGTGGACAGGTTACATTGCTCACAGAACAAATGGCCTATAGGACTGTGTCCTGCCTACTGGGGGAAAGCTTTTACCCACATGGAGCGAAAGGTTTTGGAGTGGTAACCGCGTAATGAAAGACATAGCGTTGGAAGGCCTTCATCAAGGTGGGTCGGTCACCTTAAGGTCTCAAGAATCAACTGGATGCAGGAAGCACAGAACCGGTCAAAGTGGAGGTGCTTATGGGAAACCTATATCCAGCAATATACGTCTTTCGGTTGAAATTTAATTTAATCAAATTCAATATCATCATAAGGGAACTATCACCAGGGAAGTGGGCAGCAGCGCTTCTCTTGTGGAACAAAAAATTTGGCTACCCCCCTCCCCCCCATTCATCATGGAAAGACTTGGGGAGGCCTTTTTCCAGCAGTGGACCTCAATAAGCTGAAAAGAAAGATAAAGAAGATTATCATCATTAATGAATTTGATTACAGCCATTAAACATGAAAGGTCTAATCAAATAATCCATACTTCCATACTCATATTAAAAATGCGAAAGTAACTCCTGTCTGTTACGTTTTCCCGCCTCTCAACCGATTTTGATGAAATTTGGCACATATAATCTTTGGACCCTGAGAAAGGACATAGGCTAGGTACCTTTTATTGAAAAATTTGATATTCCCGAGGGAAATCTAAAAAGCGCGATATAACCGAATTCCACGCGGGCGAAGCCGCGGGCGGAAAGCTAGTTTGTAATTTTTTTATAACCTAAAAGAGTATTTGTGGAGTTCCTTGTCCGTTCTGCTCCATAGGCACCTAGGCTTTGGAATGTGCTACTACGTACTATCATATTTCCGAATGATATTTTACAATTTAAAAGTGCCTGTAATTACTTTATCTGAAATAAATACTTTGAGCTTGATTAAATTGGAATTGTAAATTGGTTCTTAAAGTACCTGATTCAATAATATTAAAAAAAATATAATAAAAATATAATTTGATTTATGAATTGTGTGCTGCTACTTGGATGGGCATCGAAGTTATTTTATTTAATAAGGAAACAAACAGAAACGTGTAACATGCTGTAGGAAGAAATACAAAAAAGCTACGACCATACATATGTGTACGTACTCAACAACATTTTCAACAAAATATACTTAAAAAGCCTTGGGGGAGGCCTTACCCAGCAGTGGACCCATATAGTCTGAAGAAGAAGAAAAAGCCACTTAAAAAAAGTAACCATCTTTAGATTCGCTATTTAAACTAAAACTCGGTGTGAAAAAACTTTCTCGGTGTAGGCCATAACATCGGCTGCCGGCAGAAATTACCACCCACCAGACAAAGTCTTGCCGCCAAGGGATTGGTCGTGTTCCGGCACTATGTCTGGTGAAGCCGTACGGAGGACGGGTCTGAGCAGTTGTGTTGCGATGTGTGGCGGGTACGATGCGCCAAATGTTGTTGTGTCGGGAGTTTGGCCGTGGAGAGTCTCCAGATCAATCCAAACTCCCTTTAGCGCAGCATTGTTTGGTCGGTTGGTCGTGTTGGTCTTGGGTTTAACATTGCATCACCTCGCTCAACTGCCGTCATCCTTCCTATTCCTTAGTTTTTTAAGTGAATAGGCTTAATAAACTAGTAAGCTTTACCATTAATGATTGCATCACTGCTTACCATCAAGCGGGATTGCAGTCAAGCACTAGTTTATAATTATTTAAAAAAAGACCTACGAACTGCACTAATTTAAGTCAAGAAAAAGTTAGATTTTTACATATTGTACAGAATAGCGCTAATGAATATTTTTTTTATAATTTCTCACGTGGAAATATTATTGACAAGATGACACAGGGAAGTAAAATATGTAGAAACACACGGCGGAATTTTAGGCTTCTTAAAAAGACAGCCCACTTCATCTATACAACGATAAAAAAAAACTTTAAAAACATTAACTATTATTAGTTTTTGAGCTAGGGTGAATAAACTCTTAAATGTCGTCGCTCAATACCGCGTGCCCTTGGGATCACAAGACTCGGACTACGCTCGCATAAAGGGTGTTTGAAACTATGTCATGCGTCATAACAATGCATAATATTTTAATTTTCTAATTTATTCAAAAGTCGATATTATTTTACTAATGTTTAGTAGTCGTTGGATAGAAACGAGCTGTGTATTTAAAGTCCACAAAAAATCCACAGTGTATATGAAGACTTTTTGCATCCCATAAGCGAATTGATGTTCATGTTGAAATCGTCATCCCTGAAGCGCACAATGGATAATTATACATAGACGTAGTTATACATATATCTTTGACCTTTCGACCTCCGTGGCGCAGCGGTCAACACGCCTGCCTGCGACGCGGAGGCCCCGGGTTCGATTCCCGGCCAGGTCATGATGGAAAACGATCTTTTCCTGATTGACCTGGGTCTTGGATGTTTATCTATATATCGACGTTTGAAAGTCAATCATATCTAAGCGATAAAAATTCGTAAATTGAGTTATATACACCATTCGAACCGGCAGATTTTTCTGCGTCGTTTGGTGTAGGTAGGTATATAACTCAATTTACGAATTTTTGTCGCTTAGATATGATTGCCTTTCAAGCGTCAATATGTATTTATTATAAATATAGTATCGTTGTGTTAGTATCCCATAACACAAGTCTCGAGCTTACTTTGGGGCTAGCTCAATCTGTGTGATTTGTCCGTATATATTACATTACTTTGATACAACCACTAAGCACGTGTCGTAACTAGTAGTTATTATTATGACTTCGCTTCCCTAATTGAGGTAGGTCAGTAGATCGGTTCTGTAAAAATCTCACTGCGTTGAGGGAAGTGAGTTGACATGACTGTTGACGCATTGCTAGTTCAGAGTTAGGAAGTTGAAATAAATGTTACGAATGCACCTTATGTCAATGGCATAAGTGAGAAAGAATCGTTGTCAACTTCGTAACCCCTTTTTTTTGTTCTGGATTTTGTGTTCAAGTCAGGACTAGAGGTAGGCAAATCAAATTTTTAGGGTCGAATCATCCCCGGCTTTTTTGTTTTGCAAACTACATAAGCACCTCTACATGAAACATTAGGTATTTGTAGTGTAGTATGTAAAGTCGTGCCTCGGAAAGCACGTTAAGCCGTTGGTCCCGGTTACCATACGAACATCTAATGGCAATCGTTACGGGTTGTTGGAGCCTTTAAAAAGTCCAACAATTGTTCCAACTGCAATGCTTCGATATCGCGTTCGGGTTGTGGAGGTTAGACGGCAGTCGCTTCACGGAAAATATCGAAGTTTAGCCAAAATCAGCAGTTAGACTGGTAAAGTGTCCATATTTGGGAATCTCATCATCATCTGGCACTTTATATGCACTGACAGTTTCCCTACCAATCTAAGTATGTAGATGCAAATGATCCTGTATAAGTCCCCGTTTATTAGTAACTAGCGACCGCCAGCGACTTCGTTCGCGTGGAGTTAGTTATGCTCCGCTTCTATTGGTCGCAGCTAATGTTATATAGCCTAAAGCCTTCCTGGATTAATGGGCTATCCAACGTAACAAGAATTTTGCTAATCGGAGCAGTCGTTCCCGAGATTAGCGCGTTCAAACAAACATACAAACAAAGAAACTCTTCAGCTCTTCATATTAATATAGATTAGGGGAGTACATACATGTTCTGCGAAATGTCCAGGAGGCCCCTACCGTGGGTACGTCCATGCGAATAGGTGTCGCATTGATGGATTATTCTAGCTTGAACCGCATCAGTCGATCATTTTATTGAACACATTTTCTTTATTTCTTTCTTTATAATCATCATATTTATATCTCGCACTGAAATCGCTAATGTGTTTACTAATCATTACAGTGTGTCCATATTCTAAGCCTTTCTAAGTCTGTTAAGAGAAGGCTTTTTAAGACCTTTTGCCAGTCGTTTTACAGGTGCAGCCTGTAGACCACGTATACCCAGCGGGCAAACAGTGACCTGCGCGTACAGTATAATAACGCATTCAGGGTGCTCTTGGGGTTGCCGTGGAGCTGTAGTGCGTCAGGGATGTTCGCGGAGGCGAGGGTCGACGGGTTCGCCGTTGTGCTTCCATGATGGTGCGCTTGCGCTACCTCTCCAATGGCATCCTGAATGTGTTTTCGGATCGGTGGGACTCGCCCCTCTTACGTAGGTGGATGGGAGTACAGACCCACTTTAGTTAATTTATTACTAACATTAGGCTTAGCTTTAGTTGTACTAACACTATACGGATAACTATGTTTTTTAATCCGAAATACAAATTTTGAATTTGAATTTGAATTATGGTATTCATTCCGATTTTTCGAATTATGTTTCTGTAGTTTTTTTTTCATCTGCCTGGTTTTCTAACTACATATTTTAGGTTTATGGACTGTAGTATATTTTTTTGGAGTAATCCTCTAATGAGGCTTCTACTATTTTAAGAACGTTCACTGTCTAACCTCAGTCTCAATCTGTCAAAAAATACTTCTAATTTCCCAACATTTTGACAAGTATTAAGTTTATCATGATGTATGGTTTCTCTAGGTATAAGTAGATCTGTAATGTTTTAAAATACCTTGTTATCGCATTGGGTCATAATAACCTCTAATGTTAACAGAGAAAGGATTAATAAATAAATAAATAAGTTTTTGGCATGTGTTTTTCGCCGAGATCGTCAAATCTATTTCGTATAGATCGTCTCATCCTACTAATATAATAAATGCAAAAGTTTGGAGCATGGATGGATGTTCGTTATTCTTTCACGCAAAAACTACTGAACGGATTTAGTTGAAATTAGGAAACAAAGAAAAACTACGAAAGAAAAAGCGTTTATTTGCGAAAAACATGGCGCAAAAGTTTACAAAAACACAAAAAGTAAGAAATTGTTGAGGGAACCATGCGTCACATCCACGCAAAACGCCTGTCGCTCGGCATTATGCTGCGATCCTATGCAAAACAGAACCCAGCGCTTGTTCCGCCGCAGGAGAAGCTCTGGTCGGAAGACGATATCAAACTCCCAGCCACCGTAGGCGCGGGCTTGCGGGCGGTGAGCAGTGGGCAGCTCGTCGCTCGGTAAGGACCAGGCCCGAGTCGACGGCGCGTTGTGTTTCACGCGCGTCAATGAGATATCAGCACATCGTGACGGGGTCCACGAAGACTAATGCCTTCTGGGTCAGAGGTGCAGGTTGGTTAAAACAGAAACCGTGACCCTGGCCGTCGCACAGGCAAGTGAAGACACGGGTGGGTTTTTCAGTTTCAATAATGTCAAGTTACAATTTCAATAAGCATGAAATACAATCATCATAAAACATCGTTCAAGAAGTCTGTAGGTAATAAAATAATAACTTAGTTTTTTTTTGAGTATTTTTAATGGTTGGTCATTAATTGGTCTCTCGGTGGTAGGCCATAACATCGGCTGCCGGCAGAAGTTACCACCCACTAGACAACGTCTTGCCGCCAAGCGATTTGTCGTGTTCCGGCATGATGTCTGGTTAAGCCGTAAGGAGGACGGGTCTGAGCAGTTGTGTTGCGATGTGTGCCGGGTAATGTTGTTGTGTCGGGAGTTTGGTCGTGGAGGGTCTCCAGATCAATCTCCCTCTGGCGCAGCATCGTTGGTCGTGTTGTTGGGTTTAACATTGCATTACCTTGCTCAACTGCCGTCTTCCTTCCTATTCACTCAGTTTTTCTTTTTTGAGAGAATAAGCTCTTAATAAACTAGCGCGCTTTACCATCAACGATTGCATCACTGCTTACCACCAGGCGAGATTGCGGTCAAGCACTAGTTTATAGCTATATAAAAAAAAAATAGGGCAACTGCCTGACATGCAAAACTCAGTTTTTTGGCGCCCTAAATGTCAAATAATAGTGAAATTTACATACTTTCATCAGAATCTCTCTTCTGGGAAATCATAGTTTAATATTATGCTTGTCCCATGAAACTGAAATATTTTTACTTTTGATTCAAACATCCATCGAAAAACACATTTTTACGTAGCGCATTCTGTTCAACGCGTCAACCAGTCAATTAAAAATAGAACGGCTCTTGAATCCAGAATTAATTTAAAATTTAGTTTCGCTGTCAGTTGCTAATCTGTAGTCATGCTTGTAGTAAAACTGGGAGACATGAGATTCATAAATTAGCCGACACAGGGCTAGATCAAACAACTTTCAAAGTAAGATACTCCACAGCTGTACTGAGGAGAGTGTGTGTTATAAAAGTGATAGATGGTATTACCATGCTCTCCCTTGCCCGATGAAGACCGGCCCGCGCCGCAGCTGAGCCAGTAAATTTAAATTCCCGACTGTGACCTCTAAGTTTGTTTCGGCGTTTCTTCTCACAAATAGTTCTAGGAAATACTGCGGTCATCAAACCGAATAAAAAAAAATCAATCCAGCCGTCTCTTGCTGTCTCCAGCGAAGTCCTAAGCCGAGGTTATACAGAGCGCTGTTAGTACAGTAGGTCGCCAACATAATAAAAAAACAGTATATGCTGACCTTGTTTTTTTACAACTGCGCTTGACCAGCTGAAATTGAAATTCTCCCCTCCTCTAACCGAAACTCCTGGCGAGCGGTCGGCTTTGCCTAATGTTAATTTTTCAAGACGCAGTTGCTGTAACGGGGATTTTGAGTAATATGAAGAAATTGTGGTCATTGGCAACTTCATTGGTCTAATGGAAGCGAGCAGGCTGCTAAAGATAAATTCCAGGGTTGGATTCCCAGGTTGCGCAGTGTTATTGGGGTGTTCCATCACAAATTTATTATGAGTCCTAATTATATAATTAGGACTCTAGAATAATAATCTATAATATAATGATAATTAGGACCTATCTGGCAAAATGTGGGTGTACCTGTTAGTACACTTTATGTAAACCAGGTGGTAAACAGCATAATGTTATTTGTTCACAATAATAATTATTAAGAAGGAATATTACTTCAAGTCTTTTTAAAGTTTTAAAGAATTAGGCTAATAATCAGCACTTTTTCAACGTCACTATTAAATAAGGCAGACCCCGAAAACGCCCGCCCTTCGACAGTTCCCAGTGCTTTCTTTGGGAAGAAGAAGTAGGTTTTTACTTACCTAATTCTTCTGAACAGACTGCTAGAAAGTTCAGCCGATTCGTGATGACCCACGAAAACAGCTAATAGACATGGCTCAGGAGGGATATGGGTCTGTAGTTTTCCAGGAGGGAATTATCCCCTTTTTTGAAAAACAATACCACCACGCTCCTGTGCCATGCCTTAGGTGTTTCCTACATTACCTACATTTCGTTTATTCCAGTAGGAATAAACTTCCTAGCAGTATAGCCGTCTGCTCAGTTGAAAACACATGACTTTATACCATATGTGTGTAAAGTAACTAAAATAACAGAATAGAACACTAAATTAAATTATTTACCATATGCCAACTACCCACAAAAAAAAATCATTAAAATTGAAATGTAGGTAAGTAAAAACCAAAAGAAAAACCTCTGGCAGGCTTTTCTTTAGGTAATAAGTTTTCACTTTGATATTTAAAGGGCGTGACAGATTACATACGAGTATATAATTATATATATACATTGTAAACAATAGACAATTATATTAACTTATAATAACCTCGCTACTGACATAACTGATGGCTCTCCTGCCCTCTGTATTTCTTCCGAGACTGATATCCGTGCTTACTACAATTGAAGAGAATGTTGGCTGTTGAGACGATTGCTGGAGTCCTTTATATCACCGTTCGTGCTTAAAGGTTCAAATTCCACAGGATAGATGGCGCTGTTTGTGTGTATTTGACAAAAAGCTCTCGGCAGCCTTTGCTTTCAGCGCAATGGAGGTTGTGCCTCAATTGTGTTAAAGGCTAAATTAATATGTTATCTTCTGTCCTTTCTTAATTAAATGGAAAGAAAAACACGCACTGAACTTTATAAATAAAGTTTAGTTTGAGACAAGGAAATCGGAGTCATTATTGTTATTCCTTCCAAAGATTTCTGTAAAAGATCGTTCTAAATGATAAGATCGCACATTACAAGACACCCTTTGTAAAATCTTCATGTTTATCTTCTTATATATCTTATATATAAGAATATATATAGTCAATAGACCAATAGTGTACATATTGAAGAGCATTTTATCTACCTAATATTGTTAGGCAAGCAATGTATGTAGGTACCTAGTACCTATAACCTATAGTATCTTCATATCACAAAGTGCTCTTTACTTGTGGTTAATAAATGTATAAACACGCTGTAAATGTATTTGTAAGTGCAGAAGCTCGGCACCGTTCGTAACAATGGGGGAGTTGGAAGTGTGTGTGCTGACACAACTTTTCTTCACTTCTGTTGGTTAACACAAGTCAACCACGCGTCGCTGTGTTAGAATATACAATATGTAAAGAAAACCCTGTCCGATCCGTGAAGGTATTGTTAGGTATCGATAACTGATTCTACTAATGCCTACAAAACCGCACAAAAGTAAAAAAAAATCTCCCTAAAAAAATAAATATTATTTCGCAAAAAGAGGTAACTTAAAACATGTGCGTTAGGCCATACAGGCGCGGGCGAAGAGGGGCAGGGCACCCGGCACGCGATCGCATCGCTATTCGCTCAGAATTAGACCGTCAAAAATAATGTTGTTACTTTTTAAAAATTACCAAATTTTGGGTAAGTTGGAATTAATTTGCGGGAAAAAACGACTACTTATTTCAAAATTCACTAGTATTGTTACTATGATGATTATGTAAAATTTGATATGTTATTTGGTCATGTGTTTACCCAACCTTTACTATCCTTACGGTTCGAAGAGGGTTTTCTTAACATATTGTATACTACTGTAGTAGGTAGTATTTTTTGTTGGTTTATGGATGAATTTTTGTTAGTCTTTCAAGCAAAAAACTGGGGAACGGATTTGGAAGAAATTTGGCACAAAGATCATCATCCTAGTGATAAACTACATAGGATAGGTACTTTATTCCGATATTTTAACGGATCGAAACTTTTGCGAGTGTAACCGCGAATTGCAGTTGGTCTTAAATAAAAATAACCTCAATAAACCCTATAACATCAGTTATCTGCTATTGAAAGCCCTGTCAAAATATGTATATAGAATCAATTTATAGCCGTTTTGGAAATTAGCCAGAACAAACAGACATACAAAAATAGCATCACCTCTCTACCTTTTTCTGTTGTGTTGTTTATTGTCTGTTTATATACCTATGTGTGTTAAGAAGTGGTAAAAAAATTATAAATAAACACAAATAAATTGTTATTGTTGTGGTGTTGACGTAATTACGGTTGCATATACTTTCTAATACATTTAGTAAAAGCAACATTAAAGATGTATCCTGTCCAAATTTGAATAATTAATACAGAAAATGCTTTCAGTTTTCTCGAATATGTATGACGATTGTGGAGATAATTTTTCACTTTTTCTTATCTACGAGCGGTTTGTACCCGCTCTTAGAGCGAGCACGGTAACTTTTTGGAAAAAAATCTTGATATTCATGAATGTACCTAAGTCATGCGCAGAATCTCCGGGAAATTCTGTACATTTTAAGGGGAGAAAAAGGTTTTATTTGACGAAGGGGTTTAACTTAAAAAGGGGATTACCTGATCACTATTCTCACGAACATTTAATCCATACTAATATTATAAATGCGAAAGTAACTCTGTCTGTCTGTCTGTCTGTTACGCTTTCCCGCCTAAACCTCTCAACCGATTTTGATAAAATTTGGCACAGATAATCTTTAGACCCTGAGCAAGAACATAGGCTACCTTTTATCCCGGAAAAATTTGATGTTTCCGAGGGAAATCTAAAAAGCGCGATATAACCGAATTCCACGCGGGTGAAGCCGCGGGCGGAAAGCTAGTTTGTAATTTTTTTATGACCTAAAAGAGTTGTCCGTTCTGCTCCATAGGCACCTAGGCTTTGGAATGTGCAACTACATACTATCATATTTCCGACTGAGATTTTACAATTTAAAAGTGCCTGTAATTACTTTATCTGAAATAAATGCTTTGAGCTTGATTAAATTGGCCTCGCGGGTGAAGCTGCGAGCGGAAAGCTAGTAACAAAATATAGCTAAATGAAGCCCCCAACGAATAGAATTCATTTAGTTTTATTATAGGTAAGAATTATACCACACAAACTACACAAACTAAAATAAATTTAAGTTAAGTGAATATGTTTCATTTCATTAACAAAAGGGCAAAACAGAAATACCTATTAGTCTAGTCCTGGCAAATTAGTCACCGCCTGACAAGTAGACGTGTTTTAAGTCGCCATGATAAAGAAACATAGCGACTATTATAAAACAGGACTTCACTTATATTGCCTTCTGTCTTTTTTTATAAATTACTTATATACTAGCGCTTGTCCGCAATCCCGCCTGATGGTAAGCATTGAAGCGATTGCGAAGCGCTAGTTTATTAAGAGCCTATTCACTCTAGCCTTGAAGACACTCAAATTGTAGTCCACGGAAACACCGCCGCTGTCAAATTGTTCCAGTCCCTCGATGTACGCGGTATAAAAGAGGAAGCGAAACGCTTCGTCCGGATCGTAGTGGTGTTAACAACATAAGGGTGGAAAGTCACTGTATGACGGGTCGATCGATGGTGGAACGGAGATGGGGGAATTAAATCTTGCAATTCCCTTGCACGCCTCACCAATATGCATCCTATAGAAGACCGAAAGGCTGGCTACTCTACGCCTGTGCTCCAGAAGACCGTTTCGAATTAAATCTGGGTCGCCAATCAGCCTCTTCGCAAACCTCTCCACTGAATCCAAAGTAGTCAGGTGATATTTCGCAGCACCAGCGCAAATGTGGTTGCAGTATACTCCACACACGAGCAGACCTATGCTGTGTACAACATTAGAAGCTGCCGCGGTGTGAAGTACCGCCGGACCTTTGCGATGACGCCAAGTTTTCTAGCATTCACCTTGGCCGTGGGCTCAATGAACCGCCCTAAGTTTAGGTTCAAGGAAATCTCAACTCCCAAAAGCTGAAGGCGGTCGGTACTCCAAGGATACATTCTGAAAAGTAGGAGCCAAGGCCAAATAATTAGAAAGAAAAAGGACAGCGGAATTTAACTCTAGGTTAGTTTGTAAACAATAGAATCGTCGTCATTACTAGGTACCGGACTAAAAGAGAGAAAAAAAGTATTTCTAGGTAGTGGTCGGCCGCGACTTCGTTCGCGTAGAGTTAGTTCTTCTTCAGCCTATAGATGTCCACTGCTGGATAAAGGCCTCCCCTAAGGCTTTCCACGTTGACCGGTCTTGTGCTGCCCGCATCCATCGGCTTCCCGCGACCTTTACCAGGTCATCGGTCCACCTTGTTAGGGGCCTCCCTACGCTGCATCTTCCAGTGCGTGGCCGCCACTCCAGAACCTTACTGCCCCATCGGCCATCGGTTCTACGA
Source organism: Sesamia nonagrioides (assembly GCA_017933935.1). Taxonomy (NCBI): domain Eukaryota; kingdom Metazoa; phylum Arthropoda; class Insecta; order Lepidoptera; family Noctuidae; genus Sesamia; species Sesamia nonagrioides. Next base: position 550,719 of record JADWQK010002037.1, on the reverse strand, counting down.
GCAATGTGCCCTGCCCACTGCCACTTAAGTTTAGCGACTCGCAGAGCTATGTCAGTGACTTTGGTTCTTCTGCGGATCTCCTCATTTCTGATTCGATCACGCAGAGAAACTCCGAGCATAGCTCTTTCCATTGCCCTTTGTGTGACTCTGAGCCTTCGTATGAGGCCCATTGTGAGCGACCACGTTTCAGTTCCGTAAGTCATCACTGGCAACACACACTGGTCGAAGACTTTGGTCTTGAGACACTGTGGTATCTTGGACGACGTTAGAGTTAGTTATTTGAACATTTTATTTTAAACCCCAAAATATATCTACAGCATCCATTTTACATTTTTGTTATACACCGCTCCTATTGCTCGCAGCGTGATGTTATGTAGAAAAGCCTTCCTGTATTAATGGGCTATCCAAAGCAAAAATAATTTTTGAAATCGGGCCACTAGTTCCTGCGATTAACATCATGCTGCAACCAATAAGAGCTGAGCATATAACAAAAACACGAACGAAGTCGCGGACGGCCGCTAGTTACATGTAAAAAAGTATCGATTAAAGATTCATCATCATCATCAACCTTTTTATCGTCCCACTGCTGGGCACAGGTCTCCTCTCATACAGAGAAGGATTGAGCGTAATCACCACGCTTGCTCAATGCGGGTTGGCGATTTCAGACTTAAAGTCCAGGTTTCCTCAAGATGTTTTCTTTCACCTTCAGTCATTGAAGATTCCGATTAAAGATTGCTTTATTAAATAGATAAATCAAATAAATCAACAATTAATACTATTGACAGCTCAAGATAAATCAAATAAATCAACAATTAATACTATTGACAGCTCACTTTCAACTCAATTCACAACCAACTTGTCACGGTGAAATTTTACTCATAATACAATACCGTACAACGTAAAAGGCAATGGAGTGGGCTATGCTTGGGGTTTCACTGCGTGATCAAATCAGGAATGAAGAGATCCGCAGAAGAATTGCAACACTAAAGTGGCAGTTAGGCCTGGTACATTGCCCGTAGGACCGATTCCCGATGGGGCTGCGACGAGTTCTCGAGTAGCGACCACCCACCGAAAGACGCAGCCTGGGAAGGCCCTCGACAAGGTGGACCAACAAACTGGTGAAGGTCGCGGGAAACCGCTCGATGCGGGAGGCGCAGGACCGGTCGTCGTGGAGATCCTTGGGGGAGGCCTATGTCCAGCAGTGGACGTCTTTCGGCTAAAATGATGTTGATGGATGATGGCAACGTAATCTACCAATCAGACTTTTATTAGTGGACCCATTTTCATTTGTCTAAAGTTACCGTTTACTGAAACATTTTCTTTTTTTTTAATATGGTAAGTACCAGACGCTCGCACATAGCACGGCGCCATGCTTATCGGTCGACTGAAACACTCGGCGTTGACGAACCAGACTGACGCGTAGGTATGCGTGATACACAGCGCATAGCAACGCAAGCGTTGCTGACAGCATCGCAGTATATATCAGTGCTATATTAAATATAATGTACCTACATATATACATACTCGTGATCAACGTACGTGACTTAAATCATTGCAGGAGAAATACAGGCCACAACACAATGTGTATTTGTACGGATAAACAACTTACGCGACAAACATCATTACCATCATCATCTCAACCACATCAAATCCACTGCTGGACATAGGCCACCCTTAAGGATTTCCAAAACAAACGGTTGGGCGCGGCCTGCATCCAGCGCGGTTCCCTGCGATTTTGGTTAGATCATCCGACCGTCCGCGTCGGTGGGCGTCCGACGCTGCGCTTGCCGCGTTTTATTCCAGATTCGTATAGATTGATTTAAAAGAAATGCTAGAGTAAAATACCGAAGTTTCTAGTACATCTAGATGATGAGATATAAATTTTTGAAAATACGTAAATTTTTATCCGGATTATTAAAAAAACAATCATAATAAATTACTAGTTCAAATTATCAGCAAGCTGATTAAATACATACATGAAGATTTTAAAGGCGCAAATTACAAAGTTATCAAAAAATATTTAGGTTCATTTAAATCGACGTTATAATTTTTTTTAATATTTTCGATTTTATTTTTTAACTCGATTAGTCCTGAATTTCGCAACTTAATTTTTCTACATAAAATTGCTTTATATGTAGCCTATACACACAAAAAAAATCAAAGCCCGAATCCGTGGACTAACAAAGTTATAGTCATTAGAAATTTATTGCTAGGGTTGGCACTTACAACCAATGTAAACCGTGTATAAATTGATTCAATTTTTTTTTTATTTCACATAGGCCCACATGGGCACTTACAATACGTCAGAAGCTAGTGCACGGTTCCCAATTGATCGTTTTCCTATGGAGAAGAACCGGCAAGAAACTCCATAGTTAGTCTTTAAAAAAATGGTTGATTTACATTATTTCCGCTGAAATAAATTATATTTACATATTGTATTTGATTCGAACTGTTTGTGTCGTGATGGTCCTGCGGTTCAGGCCCACTTTTCATGCACGAGGTTGCCGGTTCCATAACGAACAAGTACAAATGTGACTTTTTAAATTCATATGTACTGTCCAAGTTTAATATAGACTAGCCATGTCTATAATAAACTTGGACAGTACATATGAACAAAGGAAAATATAATGAAGATACCTGGACTGTATGCTCCATTAACACGTCTCCAAGTACAAACCGCGGTGGACGCAGGTGTATTACGAAGTGTGAAAATAAAGTATATTGGGTAAATACTAAGGCAGCTACTCGTAAGATGTACTAAGACAGTGATAGGACGATATACAGTTTTTGGATAACTGGATGTAATTCACATAATCAATAAATACACTCTTATATTCAATAATATATACCCATAGTGAGTTAGCAAGATGGGGGAATAAATATTATATTACTCTGAGGAAGTGTGTATATGGCTATCATGACTTTACCGGAAGTACGGTCAATATCCCTATCAGCATTTTACTGATATTCTGTCAGTGAAAGAAAAAGGCTCTTGCCTTTGTTGACAGAGTATCAGAACCTTATTCCTTGTCATCAGTTCCGTGGGATCGCAACTCCCTTGCGGGTTTATTATTAACTAGCTGTACCCCGCGGTTTCACCCGCATCTTTGGTTACTGCCCCGCTTCTATTAGTCGTAGCGTGATATTATATATAGCCTATAACCTTCCTCAATAAATGGGCTATCTCACAAATAATTTGTCAAATCGGACCTATAAGGTCCATCACATCATCTCAAGATGAGCGCGTTAAACCAAACAAACGAACTCTTCAGGCTTTATTATATTAGTATAGATAACGGATTCAGCTACATAATTAAATTTTAATATTGATTTTACTTAACCAAACGAAGTTGCTAAAATTTATATTTTAAGGAATAATAATAAACAACACTTGATGAATTTAAATGATGAAACTTTTGATCAAACAGATAACTAATATAATCATTAAATTTTAATTGCAGATATTTTAAATATTAAAATCATCAAAAACCAAAAATAAATCATTCTCTACAGTCAACATTTCGTGGTCGTCTATATCATCAGTAAATTCTTTCTCATTGTGAGTAAGTTTAAGTAACGCCAAAGCAGCAGCAGGCAATGGACGTTTTTTTTTTTTTTTTCTTCTTTGGAGCTGCATTTGAGCAGCAATAATTGGATCGGAAGACACTAATGCTCTATGAAACAAATCATACATTGTTTGTTTACGATCAAATTTTCGTGTGTGGTGCTCCCGATCAGATCGCCAATATTTGTTCCGTGATTCGGCGGCTTGCTCTGAAAGCATACCAATCGGTAGTAGTGTTTTGTCAATAATAGATGCCCCATGAATTAAAATTTTATGAATGGAAACCGTCATAGGATGCCAGTCATAGACACTTACATATTTGTAGGCAAGGTCTTTACAGAATGCACCAAATTTGTCTGCATCTACAGGAATTCCACAAGAAATCACGATTAAAATAATGTATAAACCATCAAGAAGCCAAAGTTCTAATCCCAAAATATCTGCAAAAGTTTTTCGGTTTTCATCTGCAAAAACTGTGCGACTTGTGTTGCCATCATTAGTGGTTCCAGAATTAGGAAGAACGACATCTACCAATACACCAATTTTATCACGTATAGCATTTTGGATACGTTTTTTTCTTTCCTGTACTGCAAGCCCTTCTTGTGAAGATTGCTTGATACGCCATTTTTTCACTTCACATTTGTACCCGAGTTTGAGGAGAAACTCCAAAACTCGGATCCAGGCGTGTAGAGGATTGATACCATGCGTCAATGTATCTGAGTCCACTGTTTTCGAAAATACAATTTCTAGGTTATTAAATTGTGTTGCTGTAAGTACACAATATGGACAACGCATTTGCGATGGCGTATCAAGTATCGTATTAAGTACTTTACCGTCAATTGCCGCTAAATATAAATTGCAGGTAGCGTTGATTTGCTGCCCACTCGGTAATTTATAATAGAAAGGAGTAAGGTGGTCGATTTCTTGGTTAACTCTGTCTTTTTCGGATAAAATCAGTTCTTTAGATTCTTTTTTATAAATTATTCGCAATGGGCGGCAAGATCTGTAAGACTGAGCTGCAATATTTGTCCACAATAATATCTTGTCATTTTGGGTGCTTTGATGGTAAATTCTTAAGGGTACAAAAGTTGTAGCAAAAATACTGCTTTCGTTTTCACCTTGATCCTCAAAAGCTTGTTTGTACAAAGCTTGCCCCGAACTACCATCAAAACCCCAAACTCCTTCAAAGACACAGTCTAAAATATTGGTTCCTATTTTGTTGCAGTATTGTGAGAAAACTTCATCTTGCAATTGCACAATGCGGTCAAAAGTGTGCTGCAGAAGTGATTGTAAAGGAACAACCGCTTCTCGTTCTGTAATGTGAACGCATTCTGGGTAACAGTTTTGTTTGGCTTTCAAAATTTTGTAATAAGGTGGGTATGCCGGGAAACCCCGCTGCTGCAAATCTAGGTGAATAAAATTATATGTCTCAACAGTCATGTTTCTGTCAATTAATATTGCTAGCGCTTCTTCTGCTGTGTAAGGTTTTGTAGTTGTTCACATTTTGTTAGCTATTTCCGTGATAGTGTCATTCGATTGTAAGCACGACTCAATCACATTTGTAAATACCGTTGATGTTTGATGTGAGTGCTCTCCACCAATGTGCAAGGTATTTACAAAGGCTTTTATTCTTTTCTGTAGAGGCTCACATTGCAGTGTAGACTCTAATCTTTGGCGACTACGGATTTGCTGTCGTTTGCTAAGTTTCCTAAAACTATCATCGTCAGTGTGTTCAGGTGGAGCGCTAATGTAGCCGCTAATGAAAGTTTCACTGAGCCACTTGCCATGTTTTTTCAAAAAATTTGTCATGTTCTTACATTTTTTATATTTGGTTTCACATTTGGACAACAAACTAGGAAGAGTTGATTTTAATTCATCTTTAGTACGAGAAATTTGATAGTCAGGCCCAATTGTGTTGACAATCAAATTCACTCGTTCTGAAAGAGATAAATAGCTTTTCCCTTTCATGAGCTGGAAAATATCCAACCTCGATAATATTTTTGAACCTGAAGTTCCTTCACCAGACGCCTCTCCTAGCACTGGAGCGATCACCCCCGGAGGTTGAAGGATGTCGGCTGTGGCACTATCCACAACTTCACTTGCCACTCGTGGACCAACATGAGGGTTGGCGCCCTCATGCCCTCCTAGCATTAAGTCCTCTGATCGGAGCTCAGAAGGACATCCCTCAGCAGCATGGGTCAGGTGCTGCTGAGGCAAAGTGGCATCAAGGGTCTGTGACGGCTCCATGATGCCTCACCCCCGTTCCTCCAGGCTACGTGTGGGGTTTTAGCAAAAGCCTATCGAGGGTGGACCTCTTCCCATACCACACGTATCCCTTCATCAGAAATTGTCACATTTACTGATTATACATAAACGTGTACTGGCTGATTCATACTATAGAATCTAATAATACTTGCAAAATTGCTTACTCGCAATCCGTTATTCTAGTAATTGTAGCTACACACTAGTATTTGTTTAATTTAAAAATACAAGAGACATTTAAAAATTCGAAGTTGAGCAAGCGTTGTACTATGACGTTAGTTATCAAGCGCCAGAACTATAGTAATTGCATCGGGCACTAATTTTTATATTTTATATGCCGAAAACTTATTGATGTATCTAAATAATTTTTACAAAAATATTTTTCATTTTCCACAATATAAGTGGAGATTAGTTAAATTGGAATTTATAAATCACAATAATTCAACATTTTTCGTTTTCATGAACAAAACAAACAAAATTAACCGAAATATAATTTTACAAAATTGACAACCCTAACCTCGATTCGATCCGGATAAACATAATAATAATCATAACTTCGTTAGTCCACGAATTCGGGCTTTGATTTTTTTTGTGTGTATAGGCCACATATAAAGCAATTTTATGTAAAAAAATTAAGTAGCGAAAATCAGGATTAATCGAGTTAAAACATAAAATCGAAAATATTAAAATAAATTATAACGTCGATTTAAATGAACCTAAATATTTTTTGATAACTTTGTAATTTGCGCCTTTAAAATCTTCATGTATGTATTTAATCAGCTTGCTGATAATTTGAACTAGTAATTTATTATGATTGTTTTTTTAATAATCCGGATAAAAATTTACGTATTTTCAAAAATTTATATCTCATCATCTAGATGTACTAGAAACTTCGGTATTTTACTCTAGCATTTCTTTTAAATCAATCTATACGAATCTGGAATAAAAAGACGATGTCACTTTTTTTGGGTTTATAAAACACTGTGCATCGGCTCAAAGTGCTATGTGCCCCGCCCACTGCCACTTGAAAAAGCTAATCCGCTGGGCTATGTCAGCAGACAGATATTTTTTGATTATTGTCAACTATTTACAAGACAATATAAGCTTAAATCCAAAGAATATAACAGAATAACTCAAGACATGTGAGTTAAAATGAAGCTTTCAAAATCTTAAATGCACGATGTGGCCAATGCGCGTGGCGGTTCAAAAAAAAAAAAAAAGAGGAAGCTCTTTAAGGGGTATACTTGGGAAATAATTATTTTCTATATAGTTCGAAAAAAATGCGTTTCTCTATACAGATCTTTACTACGCTTCTTTGTTGTGATCGGCTCGGCCATGAACGTAACTTCTTGTAAAACAACAAATTTTCGCAAAAATGTCAGATTGCTCAAATATTTAGTAAGCCATGATATTTATCGTCTTGGCAAGAATAAAACATCGTGGTGGTCTCTCCAGCGATTAAATCTAAAAATACCTAAACTGATTCGTCTGCGCAGTCTTTAAGAGTACTGTGTCGCCCTTAACCCAAATACCACGATGACGTCTAAAAGCACGTATAATGTGGCAAAACAGGTCGTTTTCCTTATTGTTATAATGTCTGGTTCATTTGTTATTTATATTTATTTATATTTATTATATATTTAGATTTATCAATTTAGAAGACGAAGGAGTAATAAGAAAGAATATTTATTGTGACTCGTAGGAGAAAATCATCAAAATACCATCAACAAAACGTATTTTGGGGCTCACTAACAAATAACATACATATGGTAACCCATTCTGCTCATCAATAGGGAGCTCAGTGGAATGTTCCCTTTCTACTGTCTGAATTTCCTGTACGTGTCCCAAAAACAATTTTTTAATTTTTTTATTGTAAACCAGTTCTTGACCGCAATCCCGCCTGTAAGATTAAACTATCCAGAGTTAAGATTATAACTACCCAGTAAGAATGATGTACGTATTTTTTGTTATGTATATTTTGTTTATCAATAATAATAATAATATATATATACGGACAAATCACACAGATTTAGCTAGCCCCAAAGTAAGTTCGAGACTTGTGTTATGGGATACTAACTCAACGATACTATATTTTATAATAGATAAATATCCAAGATCGTTTCCCATCATGACCTGGCCGGGGATCGAACCCGGGGCCTCCACGACGCAGGCAGGCATGTTGACCGCTGCGCCACGGAGGACGACAATCATTGCCGTGTGTCTCTTAAGTTATGGAATAACCCTGGGTTTGGCTGTAACGGTGAGTTAGATCAGACTCCTGTCGACTACAAAACAATGTTTCTGCTTTAGAATGAATTTTTGTCGGGAGACGGGCTCCTGAACTATATCGTGGGGTTTAGCTGCATAAGCTCTTTTTTCCTGTGAGCTAGACTCTATAATAGGGTATGATCATCATTACCTTATTCAAAAGTCTGTTTTTCTAGGGCAAACTCAATTCAATTCCAAGTTGAGGATGACAAGGTTGACAAAAATCCACTTTATAAGTATTGTTCAACTCCTACGTTTTTTATTTCTCTTCAAACAAACTTTTTTTGTTCTAGAGGCTAATCTGTCAGGTGTAATGTTTCTATACTAAAAAAAAACAAACAGAAAAATAAAATAAAAAAAAAGATTAAAAACGAACATATGGGTATTATAATTTGCTTGGAAAGAACTTTAAGATAATTATTGAGGTAGGTAAGGTACAACAAAACAACACGTCATAAACGCATTCTACGTTTATCTATAACTTAAACTTGTTGTTTAGCGCAACGATACCGATGCTAGCCTAATGATTTCAATTATAAAGTCGTTTTTTACTCTTCAGCACTGAAAACTAACGTAGGTAATAGGTAAGCACTTGTGCCTGGGGTATTATACAGGTTTTTAGGTACATTTTAATTAATTACTTAATTAAAAACGTAAACTAAAGTAGGGTAGCATTCGTTTGGAAGTTTTATTTGAGAATATTAGTGTTTTTTCCCATATGGTACGTACCCATTTTTAGCTACCTACAAGCCCTGTAGACCACAATAATAGTTCATCAAAGGAAATACTCGTTTTAATTTCTTTTAAATCATAGTCTGTAGTTTGTATTCAACTCTGGAACTAAGATCAAAGAAGTGGTCGCTATTGCTTGAGCTCCGCTTCCCCGGAAAGTGCTTTGCGCCTTCAATTAATATAACAGCAATAAATGACGTATATATGATTTATTGCACTCGGTAACCTACAGGCGTTAGTATTTTGTACCTAATTAAAACCGAAAAGGAAGTATCAAAACAGTAGCGGTGAGAAAAAGTATAATAGAATAGAATACTCTTTAATATGTATACCACATAGATTACATAAACATAAATATAAAGATTTTATATTTATCTTGAACAAACTATAAGTTAGAGTAGTTCGTGCTGTTAGAAACACTTAAAAATATTATTTTTAAGTGTCTCATTTTTTTGCACCTTATCATACAAAGCCGATAGTATGTAAATAAGGAAGTAAATTGTGGGTTGCGCAGGCGACGGCCGGTTTGATAGGCTTTTTTTTGTACCGCTTTTGGAAGCGTTTCGCCCCGTCTTTTATACCTCGTATATCGAGGGACTGGCACAATTTGCCAGCGGTGGTATTTCCGTCGGACTACAATTTAAGTGTCTTCAAGGCGAGAGTGGATAGGCTCTTAATAAACTAGCGCGCTTTACCATCAACGATTGCATCACTGCTTACCATCAGGCGGGATCTCGGCCCAGCACTAGTTTATATTAATAAAAAAAATCACTGGGTAGCACGATACCCATTTTTAAAAGGCTATCTTCTAGACTTACGCTACCATACCAAATACCATCATACCTATTATCTAGGTAGAAACGAAACTACGAAACTAGGTAGAAAAGGTCCGTTTCGCCAATTTTACAACAAAAACCGGCCAAGTGCGTGTCGGACTCACGCACAAAGGGTTCCGTACCATTGATTTATTAAATTAAAGGATTTTAATTATTTGGAGCTTTTTCAATTGTTTTATAATTTATGTTTTCCAATTGTACTAAAAAAAAGAAAACTAATAAAAAAACCAAACTGGCTAACACCTGGTATTAGACGGTGTAGCCAAATAAAAAGACAGTTGTTATGGCACCATAGATTAAAATCATCTAATATAAACGTGACTAAACTTCGAAACTATTCAAACAGACTTAAGAAAATAATAAAATTGACCCAATTGGCGAAAAATAACTATAAAATAAGAACAGCACATAATAAATCGATGATGACTTGGAAAATAATAAATGAAAATAGAAGCAACTCTCCACCAGAGTATATAAAAGAAATTATTAATGACGGAGTTAAATACACTACACCCAAAGACATAGCAAACATGTTCAACGACTACTTCATAAGCCAAGCAGAAAAACTTTCCACTTCGACACATCTGACTGCTAACAATAGAATAGATTACTCATTGCACTCGATGTTTTTTGCCCCTATCTTACCACATGACGTAAATAAAATTATAAAAGATTTAAAAAATAAAAATAGTGTAGGTTATGACGATATTTCAACAACGGTTGTAAAATATGTTTCCGAAATAATATTACATCCCCTCAGCTACATAATTAATTTAAGTATTGAATCTGGAACCTACCCTGATAAACTTAAACCTACTATCATAAAACCATTATTTAAAAAGGACGATGAAAGAGACATTAAAAATTACAGGCCAATAGCTCTTATTCCGGTAATATCTAAGATATTCGAAAAATGGATATATAGATCTATAGAAGCATATCTCGATAGACACAATGTACTTGTAAAGCAACAAAAAGGTTTTAGGAAAGACCATTCAATCAATATGGCAATATATGACTTTCTAAATGATATTATTCCTAACATGAATGAAAGAATCTCAATTTCAGCGGTGTACATGGATATGACAAAGGCATTTGACTTGGTCAACCATGATATACTGCTGAGTAAGCTAAACGCGTATGGGATAAGGGGTAATGTTTTATCACTAATAAAGTCCTATCTAAAAAATAGAACACAACACACCGAAATAAGTCGAATTTGTAATTCAAATAAAACAGTTGTAAAATACATATCCAAAGAACGGGAAATACACTATGGTGTGCCCCAAGGCAGTGTACTAGGGCCTTTGCTATTTCTTATATATATAAATGACTTTCCCCAAAATATACCCTATCCTATGACATTGTTTGCCGACGACAGTACTATCATTGTTAAACTTGACAAAAATAATAATGATTTTGAAACTAAGATAACAAATGCATTGCAACAAGCCGTTAACTGGTTAGAACATAACAACTTAATTATTAATTTAAAGAAAACTAAAATTATGAACTTCCGTCAAAGAGTTGCCAATTCGAAATTAAACGTAAGCTTTAATAATGAAAAAATTGAAGAAGTTGAGAATACAATTTTTTTAGGCCTAACTATTGACAATAAACTTAATTGGAAACAACATACTTCAATATTAATTAAAAAAAATTAGTAAGTTTGCTTTTGCTTTGTTTAAACTGAAGAAAGTAGTCAATCAAACTGCGGCAGTAACTGCATACTATGGATATGTCGATTCACTACTGCGCTACGGAGTCATGTTTTGGGGTAACTCCTGCAATAAGGATATGGTGTTCAAATCACAAAAAAGATGCATTAGGGCTATTACTGGTATAAAAATAACCGACAGCTGTAAGCCTTATTTTGTTTTGTTAAAAATAATGACTTTGCCTTGTTTGTACATCTTTGAGACTGCTGTATTTGTTAAAAAGAACATGCATTTATTTAGAAAAGCATCTGAACATCGCTATAAAATGATTAGAGAAAAATACAGACATGAACTATGCGGTCGACCTTCAAAGACCGCTTTGATGCACAAAAGCATACTTTGTATGGCCCCAAAAATATTTAATAAATTACCAAATGGGATTAAGGACCTAAATATTATTCAATTTAAAAACAAATTAAGACGTCTATTATTGGAGAAAAGTTACTATACAATTCAGGAATTCCTTAATGACAAATTGTAAGTTATTTGTTGTTACATCGATACCCATTTAATTTTGACATTATACTATTTCTTAAAAATAATTAACTTGACATTGCCACCTATTAATTTTGACATGGTATTGTATTTTGACATTGTAAGTTATTCGACATTAATATTTATAAAAAATTGACATAGCATTATATTCCAAATTCATTAAATTATTCATCATTTTAATATATTGATAATCCTTTTCATGCTTTTAAGTTCTGTTAAAGAGTGTATGCCTTTATGGTAGATTTTTGTGGAACTGATTTATTAGATATTAAGATCACATTGTAAAATGTACTTACCAAAAATCACACTAATAAATGAATTATTATGAATTATTATTATTATTATTGTATGAAAGATTACGCGGTAATAAGCGGTTTACGGTTTATGAGGTATTAAATAAAAAGTACCTACTAGATCTCGTTTAAAACAATTTTCGTTGGTAGTTTTTATAGTAATGTATATTTTTTTAGATATTTCATTTGCTTATTTTAGAAGTTGGAGGAGAGAGGGGGGGGGGGGGGCAACTTTTTTCCACTTTGGAAGCATCTCTCACGCAAAACTATTCGGTTTAAAAAATATTTTTTTAGAAACCTCGATATCATTTTTGAAGACCTATCCAATATACGGACACGTATGTGTTTGATGAAAAAACAATTTTTGAATTTCAGTTCTAAGTATGGGGAGCCACCAATATTTATTATTATTTTTTTTAATTTTTGCATCAAAATCTTTATGCGGTTCACGGGATACATCTACCTACCCAGTTTCAACAGTATAGCTCTTATAGTTTCGGAAAAACATGGCGGTGACATACGGGCGGACAGACGGACAGACAGACATGACGAATCTATAAGGGTTCTGTTTTTTGCCATTTGGCTACGGAACCCTAAAAATCACTGTGGTTAGAATTCTAAATCATTATATATAATTAAGGTTTTTACAAAGTAATCTGCATTTGCGACATATTTGCCAAAAAATTAAGTAAACGAAAAAATAACTAAACTTTATTGTCTAAGAATTTATCTTAGACAATAAAGTTTAGTTGACCCTACAACTTCAAACATTTTTATAACTTTACCAAAATTGCTGGTCATTCTGAAATCATTAAATAAATTTACATTAACATAAAGTTGTATCTTGTAATAATGCATCGAAAAAACATAATTAAAATTTTATTATAAGGATTTTCCGAAAACCGAACATAAATAATATTGTACTATGTCACGTCAAACTGACGTACGAACCAGATTATTTCCTATATCTTCTTTTTCTCAGCTTATAGAGGACCACTGCTGGACAAAGGACTTCCCCAAGGCTGTAATACCATTGGGGGTGTTTGCCATAATCCCCACGCTTGGCAGGCGGGTTGGGGATCGCAGTAATTTGATATTCCACTAGAGAATTGCTGTTGCTCGCTTCCCTGGTCCCTTAGTCGCCTCTAATTCATATACAGAGTGGTGCTGATAATACGACAATAAATGAAAACACAGACTATGCTAGTTCATAGGAATAATCCTGAACCATAGAAAAAATCTAGCATCAAAAATAAAAAAAAAAATTTCAAACAAACTAAATCGCATAAAATTGCGAACGGAATAAAACATTCTTTAAAATATTGGTTCAATGACCTCCGATCAGTGGGCGACAGCGCGTTCATGTATATCGACTTGCTTTTACGCGCCATTATTATTAAAGTTTAGTACCGCTGGATGCGGCGGTCATCAACCTGTAAGCGCTTCCTTAACAACATGTACATCATGTAGAAAATGTGAAAAATGAAAAATATTTTCCTGTGACTAAAATAATGGATATATTTATATAATTTTTTATGGGTAGACTGAGAATGTGTTGAGGTACACGATGTTTAATTTATTGTCGTATTGTCAGCACCACTCTGTATAGGTTCCGCCTGCCAAGCGTGGCAAACACCCCCAATGGAATTACAGCCTTGAGGGAGTCCTTTGTCAAGTGTCCTTGTGTCCTTGTTCAAGTGGATTGTAATTAGGTAATTACAATCCAAATTGATGCCGTGTTTGTTTCTTAAAATAACGTCTAACGTCTTTAACGTCTTCCGTGGCGCAGCGGTCAACACGCCTGCCTGCGACGTGGAGGCCCCGGGTTCGATCCCCGGCCAGGTCATGATGGAAAACGATCTTTTCCTGATTCTATTACTGATATGTATCTATTACAAATATAGTATCGTTGAGTTAGTTTCCCATAACAGAAGTCTCGAACTTGCTTTGGGGGTAGCTCAATTTGTGTGATTTGTCCGTTTATTTTTATTTTATTTTTAATTTTATAATTATTCACATTTTTTAGTGATAGTCTTATCAATGATGGGCTAAGGTAAAATATTTTAGAGAAAATGAACGAGAACAACAGGGAACACGCTATCAGTACCACTGGGTTTCATTTTGACAATTCTACAACATTCATTGCATTATTAATGTTGTAGAGCAGACACATGTTTCAAACATTTGCAGCAATGGATTAGCAATATGCATCGAAATTATTCAAATTGATAGTAATAGTCATCATCATCATCTTAATCATCTCAACGTTAATCCCAGTCGCATCCGAAGCTTTTTTTAGCTTTGGAGTCTGGGGTCCGCGTTAAGCAGTCTAACTGCTGATTGAGGCTAAACTTCGATATTTTCCTTGAAGCAACTGCCGTCTGACCTCTATATTTTATATTCATAAGTGCAATCTTTTAATAAATAATCATACTACTACTACTTACACGGGTGAAACCGAGGTGCACAGCTAGTATTACATAAGATACTATTAAATATTGTTTTGACGATATACTTAGAAAGTACATATAACTTAAAATAGTTACGTTGGTACTTGCCTGACTTGGAATCCAACGCGCACACTTATACTTGAGAGGCTGGTGTTTTAACCACTAGGCCACCACAACTTGAAGACAGGTTATCTACGTTCAATGACGACGCGGTTGGCGCAGAGGCAGAGCGACCGAATGCTACGTTGCGTGTAGCCGGGTCGATTTCCGCATGGAACAATAATTAAATATTTATCTGACCTATAGATAGTTGTTCCGGGTTTGGCACTTTGTGTTTAAAGAGAGATTGAATGTCCCACAATACACGATTATTATACATATTACATATATATAATTTATAATAATTATTATTTCTTCATTATGACTTTAAGGCTTGTACAGACGGGCGGTGAGCAGTGGGCAGCTCGCCGCCCAGTAAGGACCAGGCCCGAGTAGACGGCGCGTCGTGTTTCACGCGTGCCTCAAAGAGATGTCAGCACATCGTGACGGGGTCCACGAAGACCGATGCTTCCTGGGTCAGGGTTGCGGGTTTGTTAAACAAGAAACCGTGGCCCTGGCCGTCGCACAGGCAAGCGAAGAAACACGGGTGGGTTTTAGTCAGTAAAAGTCTGACACGCCCTTCCGCTCCGCCCAGAGCAGGAGAAGTCATTTGAAGATTTCCCATCCCAACAAAAAAAAAAGGCTTGTACAGACGACGCTACTACAATTTGTCAATATGTGTTTATTACATTTTCAACTTTATAACTAAAACATCAAGGCTCAGGGTTGAGTGGGAATATTTAACAATTTTTGGTAGCTTGACCTGCTGTTGTCCGTACATACCATGAGAGCAAGAATCTACATCAATCAGGTAGCATTCTCGGTGGTAGGCCCTAACGTCGGCTGCCGGCAGAAGTTACTACACACCAGACAAAGTCTTGCTGCCAAGAGATTCGTCGAGTTCTGATGAAGCTGTACGGAGGACAAGTCTGAGCAGTCGTGTTACGATATGTGCCGGGTACGATGCGCCAAATATTGTTGTCTCGGGAGTTTGGTCGTGGGTTTGGTGGTCGTCCCGATCAATCTCCTTCTGGCGTAGCATCGTTGGTCGTGTTGTTGGGTTTAACATTGCATCACCTCACTCAACTGCCGTCTTCGTTCCTATTCACCCAGTTTTTTTGAGTGAACATGTTCTTATTAAACTGGCGCGTTTTACGATCAACAATTGCAACACTGCTTATCATCAGACGGGATTGCGGTCAAACACTAGTTTATAATTATAAAAAAGACTTCCTATCTTATTATCTCCTAGCATAGTTACGTGTATTGCGTACCTTTTCTTTCACGTCAGCAAAATCTGTCATTTCAGCTGCCACAAAAATATTGATATAAATAGATCAAAGATTGCAAAACAGTAAACTGACGACAGACAAAAACCCTTCAAGTGTAGAGGAAAGAAAAGTAATAAAACTAAAGAAAAACTATAATCTTTGATGATTGATATTCGTATGAGCATATCTCTCGTTTAGAATGACTGTACAGCCGATAGCAGATCAATCTACCCGAAACTGTCAAAAGTTCCCAAAGAACCTTGAGCCCTAATGCATTAGCGATAAAGTTGAAAATCTAATCATCGCGCATCGTAGCCGATATACATCGCAACACAACTGCTTAGACGTGCCGAAACACGATGAATCGCTTGGCGGCAAGACTGTCTGGTGGGTGGTAACTTCTGCCGCCAGCCGATATTATGGCCTACCACCGAGAAATGGCTCACTTCACTTAAGGATGGTTACTTGAAGAATCGCACTGCTGAAGTTTTCAATTACCTACTTACAAGTATCGATACTGAAAATGTTTGTAAAAATGCGCAAACTCATGGTCGCTCTACCATTACCTGTGAAATGCCACATAAATTGATCCCTTGCTTACATAGCAACCATATTATATGGAGTCAATTAGGTAGTCCGAATTTTGGTCTCAGTTAGTGCCCGGGACCGCATTTAGTCGGTCGTTTTGTCGGTGCGTTCGTCGCTTCTAGAGGTGACTTCGTTATAATTACTATTTTAATATTTTATTAACAAAGCTGATAAGTCTTTATTCCTTGTCTGATAAGGTAGAGTCTTATTTTCACTAGAAGAAGTATATTCTTAGTGCTGGTGACAATTTTTTTTTTCTGTACCAAAACGGCCAATAACCAGGAATTAAAAACAATCTTAGTGCAATTAAGAGAATTACAAATAATTCGCTACTTATTTAATTGTATTTTGTTTATAAAATTATACAGTAGGAGAAATAAGTACCTAAAAAACGACATATAAGTAGCAATGGGTTTCATTGTGACAGTACATCAGCATTCATTGCGTTGTTGTTAAAACTAGATTTTAGATTGAACGCGTTTTTTCTAATTAGAGCTTCTTCTTCTTCTTCAGCCTATAGAGGTCCAATGCTGACAGCCTCCGTGGCGTAGCGGTAGCGGACGCGGCCGCTGCGCAAGGTGGCGCCGGTTCGATCCCCGCACAGTGCAAGTATTTGTATGCATGAATATGAATATTTGCACTGGCCTGGTCGTGCCTCGGAAAGCACGTTAAGCCGTTGGTCCCGGTTGCCATACGAACATCTAGTGGCCGTCGTTACGGGTTGTTGGAGCCCTCAAAAGTCCAACAATTGGTCTAACTGCAATGCTTCGATGTCGCCTTTGGGTTGTGGAGGTCAGACGGCAGTCGCTTCACGGAAAATGTCGAAGTTTAGCCATATCAGCAGTTGGACTGGTAAAAGCGGACCCCAGACTCCAAAGCCGAAAAGGCTTCGGATGCGACTGGGATTAACGCTGGGATGATAATGAGAGATCCAATGCTGGACAAAGGCCTCCCTAAGGCTTTCCACAATGACCTGTCTTGTGCTGCCCGCATCCATCGGCTTCCCGCGACCTTTACCAGGTCATCGGTCCACCTTGTTAGGGGCCGCCCTACGATTCGTCTTTCTAGACGAACTGCTGTACTAGTTCTCTAGTTTTTACTAAATGTCTTTCTTTAAAACTAGAAGTAGGTACCTAATGCTCGAAATATAATTTCAGTCAAAACTAATTATTACTAACAAAACGAGTTTTCTCGAAGCTAGTTAAATCAGTTTCGACTCATCGTATTATATTCTGATTGGTCGCGATTCGGCAAACGACAAGTGCGGGGGAATTTCAGAAGCAACATCCGCGCGAAAATTAGTGAACCCATGAAATACTTATATGTAGTCTTACTTGTGTGTAGATGAAATTTTTGACATGATTAAAGCCGCTCAAGCCGTTAGACGTGGTGGTCGGGATAGACATAAAAACTGTAGCTAGTTGAAGTGAACAGCATCAGATTGTAACTAAAGCTAAACGAAAAGACGCAGAAAGTTCATTATTATTTTTATCAGGTACAAACTTTGTGCCCTAGATCTTTCTTTTTATCAATTCCAAATTAGTTCCTCTAGTGCTAGTTGTAACTAAAGCTCAGAGTGACAACTAGTTTTATCTGAAAATCAAATATATCAGTGGAAAATTCTAGTTTTAACAAAGGCATTGAGTAAAAACTAGTTTTAATTAGGGAAAACGAGTTGTGATGAAAACTGGGTTAGTTACAAGTGTAATATATATAAAGGAATGCCGCAGTTCTCCGTTGATTGGAAGAAGTACAGAAACGGTTGAAGTGGCTGTGCTAATACTAAGACTATCTACTATTAATATTGAGATTAGTTCTTGTTTAAAGTATGAAGTTATTTGGTTTCTTTTTTTAGGAGTACAGAGGCGTAATTCTCGTAATTTTATGAACGTTCACAGTCTTTGAGATTAGACTGTCAATCTGTCAAAAAATATTTCTAATTTTCTTACATTTTGACAAGTTTTTGTCATTAGTTTGTCACCGAGATGGATTTTTAACGTCATAAATTAGTAGAACTGGCCGCTTTAAAATAAACTTTTCTTCTGTTTTTAAAGTCGATAATTCCATTCAAAATGCTTTTAATGTTATCGAGAGTCGGTTGTACCCGACTGATGTCTTAATGAGTTTGACGATGGATTTATTGCATTACCTTAAGAGGGAACTCTAGTGGTGCTTTCACTATACAAACGTATTCCGTTGTTTTCTTCGTGGATAATGCTTTTAGAGCATTTATTTTTTTCTACAATCTTACACCGTGATAATCGCCCTTATCATTTAATTTTTTCCGAAACTTAATTAATAAAAGAAATATGATACTTCCAAATTGCGAAAAATAACCCATTTTTACCGTGATGTTCAGATGACTATTAGACGAATCCCTTGATTTCTCGAAGGCCTTCCACCGGGTATGGCACGCTGGCCTTTTGAGTAAGCTTCCAGCATTTCAGCTGGCCTGACTGGCTGGGTAAAAAACTTCCTGACTGACCGATCCCTCCGAGTTGTTGTCGACGGATGCTCATAGGAGCCCATGTCGACCAATGCCGGTGTTCCTCAGGGGTCTGTTCTCTCTGCAACTCTGTTCCTGCTGCATATTAACGATCTGCTGACGCCCAGTATCTATGGGTATGCAGATGACAGCACGGTTATGGAGAGATACCTGCCGGAAGCTCGGGCTAGTCAGGAATCAATCCGGTCCGAAAGAGAGGCTATGGTAGAGCGTACGAGTGCTGCACTACAGGCAGTCTCCGAATGGGGCAAAGCCAATCTTGTAGCATCCAATGCCGCCAAAACACAGGCATGTCTTTTCACAGCCAAAAGGAGCCCGTTCACCTGGGCTCCTACTTTTTAGAATGTATCATTGGAGTGCACCGACCGCCTTCCGCTTTTGGGAGTTGAGATTTCCTCGAACCTAAACTTTGGGCGATTCATTGAGTCCAAGGCCAAGGTGGCTGCCAGAAAACTTGGCGTCATCGCAAAGTTCCGGCGAAACTTCACACCAAGGCGGCTTCTAATGTTGTACAAAGTATAGGTCCGCTCGTGTGTGGAGTACTGCAGCCACATTTGGGCTGGTGCTGCGAAATGTCACCTGGCTACTTTAGATTCAGTGGAGAGGCGTGCGAAGAGGCTGATTGGTGACCCAGATTTAACTCGAAACGGTCTCCAAAGCCTGGAGCACAGGCGTAGAGTAGCCAGCCTTTCGGTCTTCTATAGGATGCATTCTGGTGAGTGTGCAAGGGAATTGCGTGATTTAATTCTCCCATCTCCGTTCCACCATCGGACGATCCGTCGCACAGCAACTTTCCACCCTTACGCTGTTAACAGTACTACGATCCGGACGAAGCGTTTCGCTTCTTCTTTTATACCGCGTACATCGAGGGACTGGTACAATTTGTCGGCGGCGGTGTTTCCGTCAGACTATAATTTGAGTGTCTTCAATAGGCTATTCATAAACTAGCGCGCTTTACCATCAACGATCGCATCATGGCTTACCATCAGGCGGGATTGCTGTCCAACGCTAGTTTATAATTTATAAAAAAAAAGACAAACGTGATAAGTTTTTCAGAAAAAAGAAAATATTCGAAGCATAGGTATACTTTTCCACTAAAGGAGATGTTTCAGAAATGTATGGAGCCTGGGCCAGCTTAATTTAGCTGTACACTTAATGCTAGGTATAGTTACGCTATAGTTAACTGTTTTTAATGTTGATTTCCTATATTTTGGCTTAGTTTTTATACAGATTCAATTTAACTCAGCCAAGGAGTGCCATACAACTGCTAATAAATATGGTGGTCAGCAATAATCGAAATAAGATTTTGACAGTGATATTTGATTGACGTGGTCATGTATCTAAGGCTATCGTAGATATATTATCTACCAATGACTGCAAAAAAAAAAAAACAAAATATGAATTCTGAACATACGGCCCATTAAATAAACACAATCAACTCAAATCAACACTCGACACGAACACAATGGGAAAATAAAACTGTCAAAGGCGCCAATCAAACGTCATAACCACTGTCATGGCTACCTTAATAAAGGGTTATCTCACTAAAAAACATTTCAAATAATTAATTATATATACTTGTATTTTTATTCAAATTAATTTAGTAGTATTTTTATGAAAATCTCCTATTTTTTTCCTTTTTATCTAAATAGCGTACATAGTGGTGGCCTAAAATGAAACATCTCCTTTTGATATAAAAATAATTGAGACCTGTCGTGTTTTGAAAAAGAAAACAGCGGAATACGAAACATCGTTTGGTCAACGTTTTTGTAGGTGAAATCAGCCTGAGCTGCAACTGTCCTTTTCACATTTAATCGGGAGAATTTGGAAGCAGCACGACGGCAATAGTTTCTTCAAATACTTATTTTTCAAAGCATAAACATGTTGGGGTAAGTCGGCATTGACGCAAACGTTCTCCAGTATTTGTCATTGTGGTAGCGCTGACTAATCTGCATCTGCGTCTTATAATGTAAACAAATATGAATTTAAGGAAAAATAACTCTAAACCGTACATGATAAGGTTTAGTTTACGCTACAACTTCAAAAATTCTTGTACCTTTTTCAATAGTAAAATCACTGGGAAATCAACTTACTAACCATTAATACAAAGTTGACATTTGTTTCATTTCAAAACATCAACATCATTATGTTGCATTTGTTTCATCATCATCATCTTTCAGTCGAAAGACGTCCAGTGCTTGACATAGGCCTCCCCCAAGGATCTCCACGACGACCGGTCCTGCGGCTCCCGCACCTAGCGGGTTTCCGCGACCTTCGCCAGGTCGTCGGACCATTTGTCGGTGGCCTAACCACACTGCGTCTTCCGGTGCGTGGTCGCCACTCGAGAACCCGTCCGTCCCATCGGGCATCGGTCTTACGGGTAATGTGCCCAGCCCACTGCCACTTTAGTGTTGCAATTCATCGGGCTATGTCGGTTGCTCTCGTTCTTCTGCGGTTCTCCTCATTTCTGATTTGATCACTCCAAAGCCCTTTCCTAAATCTAAAAAAAACTACGTTAATTTACGTCGGGCGTGGACTAATCTAACAATTATTTTCTGTTAATGAAAAAGATACGCCGAACTTAAATTTACTTTAGTTACTATCTGCACTACGATTGTTATAATTTTTTGGTTATTGTGCCCCAAACAATACAGCCTAAATATTTTAGTGTAAAGTGTGAAATCATCAAGAAATAAAAATAAAGAGGATATTATTAAAAATGCTAACGGCATTGACTTTATTTCTGTTAATTTCGAGAACTGGATCGCAGCGCTGTCAATATGAAAATAGTGCGCAACTCACAGACAATGGTGTGAAGTACGATAACCTGGCCATGGAATATTATATGCACAACATGACTGAAGCAGAAAGAGGACGCTTTTGTATGAAAAACATGTGTTTTCGGAAGTGTTGTCCATCTGGACAAGCGTTCAACGAGTCTACAAGTTACTGTGTACCTGAACCACACCAGTGCCTTCTTCCTATATATTATAATAGAAACACTATCCAGCTTATTAAACCATCCAATGCTATGGAGAAAATTCATTATCTGTATGGACCGATTGAATGTTCCGAAGAGAAGCGTGAGTTATCTATAGTACTCGTAGTTGGCTTAATAAACACCACAAGATTTGGTATGATGACGGTGAGTATTTTTGTTTTCATTACTATGTTTAGTATGCTGTATATAAGGCTAGGTAGTTATTATTGACATAATAGACAGCCTCCGTGGCGTAGCGGTAGCGGACGCGGCCGCTGCGCAAGGTGGCGCGGGTTCGATCCCCGCACAGTGCAAATATGTATGCATGAATATGAATATTTGCACTGGTCTGGTCGTGCCTCGGAAAGCACGTTAAGCCGTTGGTCCCGGTTGCCATACGAACATCTAGTGGCAGTCGTTAAAAGGGTTGTTGGAGCCCTCAAAAAGTCCAACAATTGGTCAGCTGCAATGCTTCGATGTCGCCTTCGGGCTGTGGAGGTCAGACGGCAGTCGCTTCACGGAAAATGTCGAAGTTTAGCCATATCAGCAGTTAGACTGGTAAAAGCGGACCTCAGACTCCAAAGCTGAAAAAGCTTCGGATCAGTGGCGGCCCTGTGTTCATCATCATCAACCTTTTTTATCGATCCACTGCTGGGCACAGGTCTTCTCTCATACAGAGAAGGATTGATCCTTGTAATCAGTCATTAGTTAGTCTGATGTTTTAATCACTAGGCCACCACGACTATTTCCCTGTGATAATTGCTGCGAATTACGAATTGCAGGTCGTAGATTCAAACCCAAGCAGGCGGTTTACTTTGAGTAAATAATTACATCACCATTGCTCTTAAAGTGTTGAAGGAAAATATTGTGAGAAAGCCGGTTTGTCCTAGAATCAAAAATCCGAAGACATGTGATATTACCAACCCTTATTGGGCGTGGTGGACTACTTACAACAGTCTCTCGAAGACAGAAAACCTGTACCCCATCAGTTGGAACATTAAAGGCTGAAGTGTAAGGATTTGTGTTGAGTACAGCGGACTTCCCTTATTATAAAATGAAAATAAATACTAAATAGTAATGAAAAACAGGCGGATACTACTACCAGATTTATTATCGGTATTTCCACAGGTTTAAAAGTATACAATCCTTGGATTCGGGCAAGTATGGCCACGATGCAGTCTTACTATCTAAAACACGGTTACATTTTGCGAGACTAACTCTCACGCACCCGCTCTCTCGGCGTCTCGAAGCAGAAAGGGCCGTAACAACAGCATGAGGACGAAAGAGAACCGATATTTTAAATCAACTTCCGGGTCTGAGAGTTTCTAGAACATTCGAAACGTGTCTACCCCACCGCCCCTAGTGCCGAGAGGCGGTCAACTATAATTTTCATTCACAAATAATCGTGATTCATTCATAAAATGTTGCCCCTGATGTTCAAAGGCGGTACTACAGTTCCCACTATAACCGTTTCATTCATAATACAGCGCCCCTGGTGTCGAAAGGCAAGCAGTTACTAATATTGTGCGTAAACTCGTTCATTGATGCTATCACCTCCCGTCGACAACAGAGGTCCCTAGTTGCCTATATCAGCCACAATATATATCAGTCACAATTTGGCAAAGGAGGATGCAAATCCTGGTCCCACTTTCCAATAGCTATGTGTGTTACATCGTTGGATAAGTATTTTTGAGCTGAATAAAAGTTACTATGGCGCTAAGTTCCAAATCTTAGTCCGTTCAGAGTTTTTTTTCTATTATCATGGTAGTTTTATCTGTAGCCTAGTAAAACGGGGTCTCCACTCGAAGACTCGTTTACCCCAACGGTTGTCGGTCCTGCGGCATATGTGACCAGCCCATTGCCACTTCAACTTACTAATCCTCTCAGCTATGTCGGTGACTCTGGTCCTCAGTCGGATCACCTCATTTCTGATGCGATCCTTTGGAGAGACGCCCAACATAGCCCACTCCATAGCTCGCTGAGCGGCTTTAAACTTATGGACTAGTCTGACCATGAGTCTGACCATTAGTATATCCCCGTCTCGGCTCTGTAAGTCTTGACAGGTAGGACGCACTGGTTGAAGATTTTAGTTTTCAAACCTTGGGGTATGGGCGACGAAAATACCCGACGAAGTTTACCAAATGCTGCTCATCCCAGCTGGATCCTTCTATTTGCCTCCTTCTCGAAGTTATTTTTCCCTAATTGCAACGTTTGCCCGAGGTATACACTTGTTTCAGAATGAAACAACTTCAAGCGGCATTCCGTTTACGGCAACCGGTCCCGGATTGACCCGTTCATTGAACATAATTTTGGTCTTGTCTAAGTTCATTCGGAGACCGATGCGTTGGGAGGATTCAGCTAAGTTGGTCAGCATTTATTCCAGCTCTTGCTGCGTTTCCGCCATGATGACGAAATCGTCCGCAAAATCGCAAGTGTGAGATGTACTCGCCATTGCTGTAAATTCCCCGACCCTGCCAATCCAGCGTCTTAAACATATCCTCGAGGGCATTGATGAACAATTTGGGGAAAATAACGTCCCCTTGTCTCACTCCTCGCTTGAGAGGGATATGTTTAGTCTGTTGGTTCTGGACTTGGTATCGTAAAGACATCTAATCACTTGGATATGTCGCCAATCGACTTGGCATCGCTGCAAAGATTCCAGAACACACCAGGTCTCGATGGAGTCAAAGGCCTTCTCATAGTTCACAAATGCCTACACACAGGGGCTGATTATACTCTTCGGTCTTCTGTATAATCTGCCTCACTGTGTGTATGTGGTCTATGGTACTAAATCCTCCTCGAAACTCGGTCTGCTCAGGCGGCTGGAATTCGTCGAGTCTGCGCGCTAGTCGGTTCACGATAAGCTTAGGTTCGCGTAACAAATTTGTCAATAAAAAATCACTGTGGTTAGAAATCCAAATCATTGAGTGTAATTAGGGTTTTTACAACGTAATACAAATAAATACTTATTTTTATGGGTAATATGTCACAAATCTGCATTTGCGACATATTTGCCATAAAAATTATGCTTAATGCTTAAGTAAAAAATTAAGTCAATGAAAAAATTACTTAAATTCCTATATAATACAGTTTGATTAACCCTACAACTTGAAACAGTTTATAACTTAATCAAAATTGCTGGTGATTCTCAAATCATTAAATAAATTAACATAAACATAAAGTTCAGTTTTGTTTATATTGATATAGCGCCAATTTAAAAGATAATTAAAATTTTATTATAAGGACTTTCCGAAAACCGAACATACATGAAAAAATATTGTATTATGTCGCGTCAAACTGACCTACATACCAGATTATTTCCTATATTTTCTTCTTCTTATTCTTAGCCTGTAGAGGTCCTCTGCTGGACAAAGGCCTCTCCCTGGGCTTTCATTCCATTGGGGTTTACCATAATCCCCACGCTTGGCAGCCGGGTTGGGGATCGCAGTAATTTGATATTCCTGATGAGAGTTCCCTTAGTCGCCTCTTACGACACCCACGGTAGTATATGGGATGGTACTATTTACCTAGGGGCTAGGTACCCCGAAAGGATAAAAAGGACCTCTTTTACGATCACTTTGTAGTTCTTCGTAGTGAATTAATTTTCCATTTACCCATTTCTTATTTTTTTATTTTAATGTTCTTTATTTGCGTCATGTGCCTTACTCTACCATCCATCACTGGATCTTACCATGTGTCTTACTCATCACCATGTAAGTTCTACAACTCGTTTTTCGCTATTGAAGGCCTTCGTACGTCTTCGAAATTAGTAGTTTGGTACAGCTGAAGTGCATGACTACCAACAGAAGCTCAGCGATGATATTTTTAATAATAAAATTAGTACTAAAAGCAGTCATCGGGAAAACGTATTTGCCACCAACAGTCCATTACTCGTGAGTCATCCTGTGTGTAAGGACATTTTAGGAACTGTTCCACTTAAGTACACCATTCATCATTACCTTTAAGAACTGTGTTTCCCTGTTTATAATATTCCTTTACTTAAGTCTTTGCTGATGAGTGGCCTATTTCGAAGCCATGACCGTGAAGCAGCATGACGCCACTAAAGAAATAAAAAAAAAACAAATTTTTTATTTGCTTGAATTTGCGTCACCTATCAAAATGAGTTAGAACAACAAATCTTTGTTATTTTGCGGTATACTTGTTTGATTTGATTGGTTTTTCCGATCTTATGAGGAAAATTGGATGTTAAACAAAAAAATTGTGGAAGCGAAATCTTCCAAGTCTTGATCATTTGTTTTTAAAATATCAGTTGCTGGAATGGGCTTCTTATCATCATCATCTCATCGTTTATCCTAGTTGCATCCGCGGCTTTCGCAATGGAGCCCGGGGTCCGCTTTCTTACTCAATTTCCTCCATTTCGCGCGATCTTTAGCATCCTGTGGTGTGAGATTGTTGGCACGCATGTCATCTCTTACAACGTCAAGCCATCACTTTTTTGGTCTACCCCGCTTGTTCCGGCCCGGCGGAGGCGCCATGGCAAGACATTTGTGACCCACGTAACATGCCGGTTTTCGTAAGACTTTTTGGATTGAGGATTGGGCTTCTTAATGTACTGTTTAATTATTGCTCATATTCTTTTTTTTTTATGACGTTGACCCTATACTCGGAATTAATTTTGTATCGTAGGTGCATTTACAAACATTTAAACTCATATACCTACACTAACAGCCAGACACGAAACAATTATCTGTAGACCATACAAATAATAGTTCCGTGCGGTAATGAAATTTGGAGAGTTTGCTTATGTGATCGCGCTCATTTCTGAAACTATTGGTCAAATGAGAAAAAATCTTTTTGCATTTGCTAGTTCAATTCTAGAGCTTAAGCATTTATTGACGCTCAGAAGTCTAGCAAAATGAAAAAAAAAATACAGTAAGAATTTAAGAAACCCACGTTAGAATTATGTATTACCATTTTATATACTTATTATTTATTGCATCAAGGCCCATACGTGGGTTGCCTTTTATATTTCGGGATTAGAGAAGAAAAACAAATATTAATCATCGAAAATCACTTTACTGTTTTTCAAAATATTCCCCATGAAGATCTATACACTTTTGCATGCGTTTGAACCAATTGTCGAAGCACTTTTGCCACTAAAAAATACAGTAAGAATTTAAGAAACCCACGTTAGAATTATGTATTACCATTTTATATACTTATTATTTATTGCATCAAGGCCCATAGAGTATAAACATATACAATACTATAACATAGAAACATAACAACAAAAAAACTTAAAATACATAATTATAACATTATTAACTACACTACACGAAGTGTCGGCGTCGTGTTTCGCTGACTTGTGTCACGTAGCTGGCCACGAAACCGACGGTACACAACACCTTTCGGCCAGAACTCTTCTTTGAGGAACTTCTCGAGATGATTTGTCGGAACACGCACCACGAACGACTTGAAATTCGTGTTGTGACGCTTCTCCAACCTCTCAACTCTCAAACTTCAGCTGGTCTTGACGCGCAGATACTGCACGATTTCCTCAATCTTCCTGGTGTGGTGCAGTTTGGACACATAAAGCAGCGTCGTTGGTACTGCTGGACGCAGCAACATGTTGGGTCCAATCAGAGCTGTACCGCACTGATTCCGACAAGGGGGCTTCTTCTTCCCCTTCTCTACCTTAATGAGTCCATCCTTGTCGCACGTGTCTTTCCCTGGATTTGTTCGGAAATCATCAAATGACCTCTCCGCTCTGGGCGGAGGGGAAGGGCGTGTCAGACTTCTACTGACTAAAACTCTCCCATATTCTTTCACTTGCCTAAGCATCAGCAGGGACCACGATATCTCTTCCGATCATCGCGCGGCTCTGGCAGGTGATGTATTACTATGCGATGCGATGCGACGGGAAACGAAGAAACTTCACGCGAACGAAGAGTTTCTTTCAAAAAGGTTTACATTAAATGTAAAATATGCAATATTACCCGTAATCTAATATATAAAATTCTCCTGTCACATTGTTTGTCCTCGAACTCCTCCAAAATTGGCTTTCTGCTGAACCGAATTTAATGATATTTAGAAGGCTTTTTAGAATAGGCTTTCAACTATTTTTTTATATTCATAAGTAAAATCTGTTAATAAATAATCATACTACTACTTATGTGGATGAAACTCTGGGGCGCAGTTATTATTATATGTATAAGATACGATTAAATATTCTTTTGACCCCATCTTAGGTAAATATCGATAAAAGGATTGAGCGTTATCACCACGCTTGCTCAATGCGAGTTGGCGATTTCAGACTTAGTCTATGTTTCCTCAAGATGTTTTCCTTCACCTTGTAATCAGTCACTGGTGTCCATTATATACTAAGAGAGTACATGTCATTTAGAAAAGTTACATTGGTACTTGCCTGACTTGGAATCTAAGCCGCAAACTACTGTTCCGTGCGGAAATCGATCCCGCTACACGCAACGTAGCATTCAATCGCTCTGCCTTTGCGCCAACCGTGTCGTATTTGACCATTGAACGTCAATCGACCGGTCAGGTCTTCATCGACCTGTCTTCAAGTCGTGGTGGCCTAGTGCCACCAGCCTCTCAAGTATGCTCCGCACGGAACAATTAAATATTTGTCTGACCTATAAGTAAGTTCTTCCGGGTTTGGTTCTTTGTGCAAGTGGGTTTAAATGTCCCACGATACAAGATAATTATGCATTTAATTTATGATAATTATTATTTAATAAGCCTTGTATAGACGACACTACTACAATCTGTCAATATTTGTTTATTAAATTTTCAACTTCATAACTAAAACATCAAGGCTCAAGGTTGAGTGGGAATATTTAACAGTTTCTGGTAGCTTGACCTGCTGTCGTCCGTACATACCACGAGAGCAAGAATCTACATCAATCAGGTAACATTCTCGGTGGTAGGCCCTAACGTCGGCTGCCGGCAGAAGTTACTACACACCAGACAAAGTCTTGCTGCCAAGAGATTCGTCGAGTTCTGATGTCAGATGATGTCTGATGAAGCCGTATGGAGGACAAGTCTGAGCAGTTGTGTTGCGATATGTGCCGGGTACGATGCGCCAAACATTGTTGTGTCGGGAATTTGGTCGTGGATCAATTTCCCTCTGGTGCAGCATCGTTGGTTGTGTTGTTGGCTTTAACATTGCATCACCCCGTTCAATTGCCGTCTTCCTTCCTATTCACTCAGTTTTTTGAGTGAATAGGTTCTTAATAAACTAGCGCTTTAACATCAACGATTGCATCACTGCTTACCATCAGACGCGATTACGGTCAAACACTAGTTTATAATTATAAAAAAAACTTCCTATCTTATTATCTTCTAGCATCGTTACGTGTATTGTGTACCTTTTTCATCACGTCAGCGAATTCTGTCATTTCAGCTGCCACAAAAATATTGATCAAATTAGATCAAATATTGCAAAACAGTAAACTGACGACAGACAAAAACCCTTCATGTGTAGAGGAAAGAAAAGTAATAAAACCAAAGAAAAACTATAATCTTTGATGATTGATATTCGTATCAGCATATCTCTCGTTTAGAATGACTGTACGGCCAACAGCAGATCAATCTACCCGAAACTGTCAAAAATTCCCAAAGAACCTTGAGCCCTAATGCAATAGCGATAAAGTTGAAAATCTAATCATCGGACATCGTACCCGGCATACATTGCAACACAACTGTGTGGCTACCATGAGTTTTCATTACGAGACTCGATCGTCGATATCGACCGTGCTTGGCGCTCTCATTGGTTGAGAGTCCTTACAACCTTGAAGCGGGCCAATCGATGAGTCAAACACGGTCGATATCGATCGAGTTTCGTAATAAAAACTCATGGTAGCTACACTGCTCAGACATCATGCCGGAAAAAAGCCGACAAATCGCCTGTCGGCAAGACTGTCTGGTGTGTGGTAACTTCTGCCGGCAGCCGATGTTATGACTTACCAGCGAGAAATCGCTCACTTCACTTGAGGTTTTACAGTGAGATGGTTACCTACTTGAAGAATCTCACTGCTGAAGTTTTAATTAACTACTTACAAGTATCGATACCGAAAATGTTTGCAGAAAGTCGCAAACTCGTGGTCGCTCTACCATAACCTGTGAAATGCCACATAAATTATTCAAACAGGTAGTCAATTAGGTAGTCTGAATTTTGGTCTCAGTTAGTGCCCGGGACCGCATTTAATCGGTCGTTTTGTCAGTGTGTTCATCGCTTCTAGAGGTGACTTACGTTATAATAACTATTTTAATATTTTTTTTAATAAAGCTGATAAGTGTTTATTCCTTGTGTGATAAGGTCGAGTCTTATTTTCGTAATAAAGAAGTATTTATGTTACTCATCATTAGCAGAACTACATTCTTAGTGCTGGTGACTAAAATCTTATTTCTGTGTGTGTTTTTTATTTGTAGCAAAACGTCCAATAACCAGGAAATAAAAACAATCTTAGTGCAATTAAGAGAATTACAAATAATTTGTTATTTAATTGTATTTTATATATAAAGTAATACAGTAGGCTACCTAAAACTACATTTAAGTAGCAATGGGTTTCATTGTGACAGGACATCAACATTCATTGCGTTGTTTACTTTGTTGAGCAGACACATTTTTTAATAATTATGCTTTTTTTTTTGTAGTGTGGCACTAGTTATGACTTTGTGCCAATGTCAAGTAAAATAAAAATCTTCACAAGTTCTTCTTTCTTTCTCTTATGGCTTCGCACGGTTTGTGCATTTAGCCAATATCACGTAATGAATTATTCATGTCGAAAAAGACGGCCGCGCGGACCGAACACTGAGGAAGATTTGGTTCAAAGCCATGATGTGGCCACTATGCTACAATATTTCACTGGTATTTATGAATTATTCACTGAATGCACTTTTTACTACATAAATCACGCGTTTTTATTTAGTAAACGACACTATAAATAATTTAAAAGTCAAATGAAAAATGAGCGTGGCACTCATCTTAGCTTCCCGCCAAAAAACTCCATAATTATGCTTCAAAATTAATCAAATTGATAGTATATTACAGTTAAAACTACATTTTAGATTGAACGCGTTTTCCCTAATTAGAACTTCTTCTTCTTCAGCCTATAGAAAATCAAAATCAAAGTCATTTATTCAAACTAGGCCGGGGATCAGCACTTTTTGAACGTCAATATTAGACATAAGACATTCCCCCAAAACGCCCACCCATCGACACTTCCTAAGTGTTTTGGCTGGGAAGAAGAAGTGGCGGAAGAAACTCCCCAGCAGAGGTCCACTGGTGGACAAAGGCCTCCCCCATGGCCTTCCACGATGACCTGTCTTGTGCTGCCCGCATCCATCGACTTGTCGCGACTTTCACCAGGTCATCGGTCCACCTTGTTCGGGCCTCCCTACGCTTCGTCTAGAACTAGTTTTTACTAAATGTCTTTCTTTAAAACTAGAACTAGGTACCTAATGCTCGAAATATAATTTCAGTCAAAACTAGTTTTTACTAGACAAAACGCGTTTTCTCGAAACTAGTTTGTTAAAACTGTTTCTACTCATCGTATTATATTCTGATTGGTCGCGATTCGGCAAACGACAAGTGCGGGGGAATTCCTTTCCGAGCGACATCCGCGCACTGTGCGCCTGCTCCGTTCGTTCCCGCTTTGTTTTTATTCTGAGAAGCACGTATATATTGATACGGGCGCAATAGTAGTGGCAAATTTAAGTGAGGGAACGCGACGGAAAGAGGAGTTTTTAATTAGGTTATTAGCGATTCGCACTCACGAAAAGAAAGCCGTTGACTAAAGGAACCTATGACAATTTAGTGGACGAAATTGAAGAAGCAATACCGACCGATGCTATGTATGGACCTATCTAATAATGTTGTTAGACGAAGGAGACTAGTCTCCACGACACAGAGAATCCTAGTGTGGAGGCTAGTGCTATTTAAATCATCATCATCATCATCACAGCCTCTATGGCGTAGCGTTAACGAACGCGGCCGTTGGAGGCGCAGGTTCGATCCCCGCACAGTGAAAAATTTTATTTGTATGCATGAATATGAATAAATGCACTGGTTTGGTTGTGCCACAGAAAGCACGTTAAGCCGTTGGTCCCGGTTACCATACGAACATCTAATGGCAGTCGTTACGGGTTGTTGGAGCCCTCAAAAAGTCCACCAATTGGTCTAACTGCAATGCTTCGATAACGCCTTCGGGTTGTGGAGGTCAGACGGCCGTCGCTTCACGGAAAATATCGAAGTTTAGCCAAAATCTGCAGTTAGACTGGTAAAGCGGACCCCAGACTTCAAAGCTGAAAAGTTACGGATGCGACTGGGATTAACGCTGAGATGATGATGAGTGCTATTTAGATATTGTAATGTTTTTCTGAACAATAAAGTTTTTATTATTTATTTATTTTATTTTAAATCTTAGAAATAGTACTGAGACTGAAGCGAATTAAGGTAATTAATATTAATTTGTGTAATACGAAAACAAGTGGCTAGACAGGAAACCGTGAAATACTGCTTGTATCTTGATGAAGTTTTTGACATAATTGAAGCCGTTCATGCCTTTAGATTTATGTCTATCCCGACCGCCATTGTCGGGGCAGACATAAAAATTGTAGCTATTTTTTTTTTTTTTAATTATAAATTAGCGCTTGACCGCAATCCCGCCTTATGGTAAGCAGTGACGCAATCGATGATGGTAAAGAACACTAGTTTATTAAGAGCCTATTCAATCTAGCCTTGAAGACAGCTAGTTGAAGTGGATAGCATCAGATTGTAACTAAAGCCAAACGTAAAGACGCAGAAAGTTTATTATTATTTTTATCAGGTACAAACTTTGTGCTCTAGATCTTCTTAATAAATATTTTTAAAATTATACCTTTTTATCAATCCCAAATTAGTTTCTCTAGTGCCAGTTGTAACTAAAGCTCGGAGCGAAAACTAGTTTTATCTGAAAGTCAAATACATCAGTGGTAAATTCTACTTTTGTCTAGGTATTTTATTTCTAGTTTTAATTAGGGAAAACGAGTTCTAACGAAAACTGGGTTAGTTATAACTGTAACATAGATACATATAAGGAAGGCCGCAGGTTGGAAGAAGTACAGAAATAATTGAAGTGGCTGTGCTAATTACTAAGACTACTACTAATATATATTGAGATTAGTTCTTCTTTAAAGTTTGAAGTTATTTAGTTACTACTACTTGTAGTGTGAGAGAACAGTTTTTAAGGAGCACAGCGGCGTAATTCTCTTAATTATAAGAACGTTCACAGTCTCTGAGATTAAACTGTCAATCTGTCAAAAAATACTTCTTTCTTTTCTTTTGAATGAATACTACTTCAACTCTTCAATGGCCTCTGTGGTTAGATACCACAATTTTGCCAATAACATGTGTAACAATTTATAGAAATTCTTTAAAAAATGGCGATATCGCCAATGACAGTTGAAAAAACGGCCGCGTGAGCCGACTAAGAGGAGATTTGATGCAAAGCCATTATGTGGCCCCTATGCTGCGATATTTCAATGTTCTTTATGCATTATTTACTGAATGCACTTTTTACTACATAAACCACGCGCTTTTATTTAGTAAACGACACTATAAATAATTTTAAAAGTCCAATGAAAAATGCGCGCGACATTCATCTTAGCTTCCCGTCAAAAAACCCCAAAAAATACTTATTATAATTTTCCTACGTTTTGACAAGTTTTTATCATTAGTTTGACACCGAGATGGGTTTTGAACGTCTTAAATTAGTAGAACTGGCCTTTTTAAAAATAAACTTTTTCTTCTGTTTTTAAAGTCGATAATTCCATTCAAAATGCTTTTAATATTATCGATAGTCGGTTGTACTCGACTGATGTCTTAATGAGTTTGACGATAGATTTATTGCGTTACCTTGTTGCATAAACATGTTGAGGTAGGTCGGCACTAACGCAAGCGTTCTCCAGTACCTAATTGTCATTGTGGCAGCGCTGACTAATCTGAATTCAGGTCTTATAATGTAAACAAACTTTTTGACATTTGTTTCATTTCAAACATCAACATCATTATGTTTCATCATCATCATCATCATCATTTTAGCCGAAAGACGTCCACTGCTTGACATAGGCCTCCCCCAAGGATCTCCACGACGACCGGTGCTGCCTCCCGCATCCAGCGGTTTTCTGGAACCTTCACCAGATCTTCGGTGCACCTTGTCGGGGACCTACCCACGCTGCGTCTTCCGTTGCGTGGTCGCCACTCGAGAACCCGTCGGCCCCATCGGGCATCGGTCCTACGGGCAATGTGCCCAGCCCACTGTCATTTAGTATTGCAATTCTTCGGGCTATGTCGGTTGCTCTCGTTCTTCTGCGGATCTCCTCATTTCTGACTTGATCAGGCAGTGAAACTCCAAAGCCCTTTCCAATGCCCTTTTACATTTGTTTAAATGAACTTTATTTAAATACTAGGGTTGTATTCACACAAATTCATCGATAACTTTCGTCAACCATGATAATACAACTTCTCTTAGATAATAGTGACCGATAGTATCAACAATTCTACACAAACTACTACACTTCATGGTTGGTTGGAACACATTTGTTTAGTCCAGTCTAATTAAGAAACTCCATATACAGTTTAGAAGAGATTAAAAACGTGGCTACTAAAACTACGTTAATTTACGTCGGGCGTGGACTAGATAGACTATAAATAAATTCCATTATAATAGTCACCCTACACAACAAGGACAGAGGGCTACTGTGAAGCTATCTCCCTCGGACCGCGTTTTGATCGATAGTTCACATTCCAGTTTAGATAGAAATTCCTTGGCATTTTGTCTGTCAATTTGACATTTTTGGATTTGGTGTGGCAAACCTTAAGTTTAGACTTTTGAATGTCTGTCAAAGACCAAGATTGGTATCCACAAGTTAGAATGAAAAGGATGCACATGTTTATACGTCTACGTGGACTAGACTAGTCCACGCCCGACGTAAATTAATAAAACAATTATCTTCTGGCATTATCTTAATGATAAAGATACACCGAACTTAAATTTACTTTAGTTACTAACTGCACTAAGATTGTTATATTTTTTTGGTTATTGTGCCCCAAACAATACAGCCTTAATATTTTAGTAGAAAGTGTGAAATCATCAGGAAATAAAAATAAGGAGGATATTATAAAAAATGCTAACGGCATTGACTTTATTTCTGGTAATTTCGAGAACTGCATCGCAGCGTTGTCGATATGAAAATAGTATGCAACTCACAGACAATGGTGTGAAGTACGATAACCTGGCCATGGAATATTATATGCACAATATGACTGAAGCAGAGAGAGGACGCTTTTGTATGAAAAACATGTGTTTTCGAAAGTGTTGTCCATCCGGACAAGCGTTCAACGAATCTACAGGTTTCTGTGTACTTGAACCACACAAGTGCCATCTTCCTATATATTATAATAGTACGAAGCAGTTAATTAAAGGATTCAATGCTATGGAGAAAATTCATTTTCTGTATGGACAGATTGAATGTTCCGAAGAGAAGTTTGAGTTTCCTATAGTACTCGTGGTTGATTTAATAAACCGGACAAGATTTCGAGTGATGACGGTGAGCATTTTTGTTTCGTTATTCTGTTAATAGCATGCTGTAGGTATATAAGATCAGTGGCGGCCCTGTGGCCATCATCATCAACCTTTTTTATCATCCCACTGCTGGTCACAGGTCTCCTCTAACACAGAGAAGGATTGAGCGTAATCACCACGCTTGCACAATGTGGGTTGGCGATTTTAGACTTAAAGTTCAGGTTTCCTCAAGATGTTTTCCTTCACCATATAATCAGTCATTGGTGTACAAGATATACTTAGAAGTACATATACAGTATGTTAAATAACAGAGGGCGTTCCCTTAAACTCGTTAATATATATCATTAATAGATTAAAATAAAAATATCAGCATAGAAAAATAAGCATAAAAAAATCCGAAAAAAAAAATTCTAATTGGAAATAAATTTGAAACCTCCTGTTTTAAATCAAAATAGTAATCGTCATGTATAAATAAATTGCGACGTTGCCGTCTTTCATGTTCGCGTGTACAGTGTGTTTCTTTTACATGTCAATTTAAAATTTTTATTGAATATTTTCTTATTGGAAAAAATTTTAAAACATTTTGTTTTCGAATGGAAATATTTTTTTTAGCATGTATGTATGCTATACTACTTCGGGTTAACGGGAACGCCCTCTGTTAGTTAACATACTGTATATTAGAGAAGTTACATTAGTACTTGCCTCATACTTGGGAGCCTGATGTTTTAACCACTAGGCCACCACGAGTGTTGCCCTGTGGTAATTACGAATTGCAGGTCGTAGATTCGAACCCAAGCAGGCGGTTTACTTTGAGTAAATAATTAAATCACCATTGCTCTCAGAGTGTTGAAGGAAAATATTGTGAGAAAACCGGTTTGTCCTAGAATCAAAAATCCGAAGACGTGTGATACTCTCTCGAAGATGGAAAACCTGTACCCCATCATTTTAGGCTGATAATGTTATGGATAAAGACTTGACAGCCTCTGTGGGGTAGCGGTAGCGAACGCGGCCGCTGCGCAAGGAGACGCGGACGGACTCAACCCCCGCGCAGTGCAAATATTTATAAGTATGCATGAATATGAATATTTGCCCTGGTCTGGTCGTGCCTCGGAAAGCACGCTAAGCCATCGGTCCCGGTTGCCTCACGAACATCTAATGGCAGTCGTTACGGGTTATTGGAGCCCTCAAAAAGTCCTCCAATTGGTCTAACTGCAATGCGTCGATAACGCCTTCGGGTTGTGGAGGTCAGACGGCCGTCGCTTCACGGAAAATATCGAAGTTTTGCCAAAATTAGCAGTTAGGCTGGTAAAGCGGACCCCAGACTCCAAAGCTGAAAAAGCCTCGGATGAGACTGGGATTAACGCTGAGATGATGATGAATGTTATGTATAAAGACTTGTTAAATTTAGGCTTTCAATTCTACCTTTTATGAAGTAGATAGAGGTTGCGAAAGGTTTGTTCAAATTCATGGTTCACGTGTTGTGAAAGTGTAATTACTTAGGATACGATGGGACTGGCATACGCTATGCGTAAAAGCCCCTACAAGCCAATAAAAAAGAACAAGTTGACATGGGAAATTTTACATTTTTAACTGTTAATAAAAGTTGATTTTTGTTGATTTGTGCTGAAACACAGGTTTTACACCTAGTTCGGCAGCAGATGCTAATTGGGCACAATTATTGTTATTAATTTATTAAAAGCATAATTTTATGTAGCTGAAACAAATTGTGTAACGAATTTACTTTTTTTTGTTTAATAAATATATTATTATTAAATATATTATTAAATTCAATTTAGCCTAAAATAACGTAAAGAGAAAAAGAAACATCTATATTACACCTAAGAACTTATAATTATTATAAATTAGAAATAGAATACTGATAATTCAGCTGTCAATAAAATAATAATAATATGCACGCACAAGTATACAGTATGTTAACTAACAGAGAGCGTTCCCGTTAACCCGAAATAGTATAGCATACATACATGCTAAAAAAAATATTTCCATTCGAAAACAAGATGTTTTAAAATTTTTTCCAATATGAAAATATTCAATAAAAAATTTAAATTGACATGTAAAAGAAACACACTGTACACGCGAACATGAAAGACGGCAACGTCGCAATTTATTTATACATGACGACTACTATTTTGATTTAAAACAGGAGGTTTCAAATTTATTTCCAATTAGATTTTTTTTATTCGGATTTTTTTATGCTTATTTTTCTATGCTGATATTTTTATTTTAATCTATTAATGATATATATTAACGAGTTTAAGGGAACGCCCTCTGTTATTTAACATACTGTATAATAAAGAGGGGTAATTTATGTGCATTAAAAAATTCGTCCGCACTTTTGTAAATAGGAAACGTGTACAAAAGTGCGAGGACTGACTAAGAATATTTTACAAAAATGTTTAGTTATTTTTTTTTAAGGACATTTCTGAATGTTATTGCAAAATTTTGCGAAATGGCTCTTAAGATCCATTGATCTTAAGAGCCATTTCGCAAAATTTTAACGCTCGAGTTTAGGTAATAAATAATAGGTTCTAAGAAACATAGTCCTATAGACAGTGCATTGTTTCCGAGATGGGAGCTTTCATTGATTTTTTTCATTTACAAAACGA
This sequence comes from Sesamia nonagrioides, assembly GCA_017933935.1. Taxonomy (NCBI): domain Eukaryota; kingdom Metazoa; phylum Arthropoda; class Insecta; order Lepidoptera; family Noctuidae; genus Sesamia; species Sesamia nonagrioides. The sequence goes on along the minus strand of JADWQK010002037.1, from coordinate 512,485 downwards.
TCTGTATTTCCAAAATGGTTAGTCAAATGTAAATCTTATAAAGAAAAAAAACGGTTGCTCTAGTCAGAAACTATGAGGTGATATGATATTAAAATAAGATAGACAATATAAGAAAAAAAAAAAAAAAAACATTCTAGTAACTGTCAGTCGATCTCTCAGCTAGCGTAGATACATTACCATAGTATTTATTCTATGACATTACGGTCTGTTTTGTTTGGGATTCGAAATCAACAAATGACCTCTCCCGCTCTGGGCGGAGCGGAAGGGCGTGTCAGACTTTTACTGACTGAAATCCACGCCTGTTCCTTTATGTGTATATCTTTCGAACAACCTGTGACCCTGACATTTATATTACGGTCTTGACTCTTGACTCAGAATGTCACTTTCGCAAAATGTCATCTTGTAACTCACCTTCGCAACACGTCATTTTCGCAGTTGACTTGTGAAGTGTAAACAGTAGGAACGAAATCAAAAGATTAGATTTAATACCTACTCGTAAATTTCAAATACATATAGTCTGCATAATGTCAAACTATTGGGCTAAAGATTGTCCTGTTTATTGATAAATGTTGCTGAAAGTTAAGCTGAGTGAAAACAAGTTTAGCGTGTGTTAAACGAAACATTTTTGACGTTTTAACTAATTTCATCATCAACCTTTTAATCGTCCCACTGCTGGGCACAGGTCTCCTCTCATACAGTGAAGGTTTGAGCGTAATCACCACGCTTGCTCAATGCGGGTTGGCGATTTCAGAATTAAAAGACCAGGTTTCATCAAGACGTTTTCCTTCACCTTGTAATCAGTCATTGGTGTCCAAGATATACTTAAACTAATTTATGTCATTGTTTTTGTTATCGTATTTAGTTTAAATCTTTCTATACCAGTCACAGTAATTACTTTTGCTCTTCTTTATTAATAATAGTTTATAAATTTCTCTCATCAATAAAACCTTTCATTATGATGCCCCTTGTAAAAAAATATTATACGATGTTCATAATGAGTGGTATTCTATTCGTATAAATAAGCCCAGAGTCACGTAGTTTTTTTTAGAGTTATAAACTCATGCTTGACTGCAATCCTGCCTGATGGTAAGCAGTGAAGCAATTGTTAATGGTAAGGCGCACTAGTTTATTAAAAGCCTATTCACTCTAGCCTAGAAGACACTTAAATTGTAGTGAAACGGAAACACCGCCGCTGGAAAACTGTTCCAGTCCCTCGGTTATGTTTGAAACATTCTATAACATTGTTACCCTACACGCCTCAAATATGCTAAATTGTTTTTAATTTCGTAAATGAAGCTGTCATTCATTTTGATGTAGGTAGATGCTGTTTTAATGTTACCCTACGGGGCCGATTAGGCAATGTTTACACACCCTGGCCAGTGGCCCTGTTGCTTCACTTTCGTTTAATAATTTTACTGCCGAGCGAAATTTGACTGGTCACTGCTCAGTCATGGTTCGGAACTCGATACCTACTATCGTGTGTGCTCAGCATGCTGTATTCTTAGTTTAAATATAGTGGGACTGGCGCCATTAATCGGATTATTTTTGGAAATTTATAGTGTCTAATTAATATAAGTGACTTAAATTAGTTTGGTTTTTAAAATTAGTTGTCTTAAAGAGGTTTGTGTATTAATCACGTCAGTGCAAAACAAAACAACATTATTTATGTTATAACACAGAAAAAAGCATCAAAAACACCTTAATAACCTTTTCATCTAGTGCATTGTATGGATGACAGGAGGTCAAGCTACCAGAAACTGTCAAATATTCTCAATCAACCTTGAGCCTTGATAGCTTAGCGAAAAACTTGAAAATCGAATAAATAAATTTGACTTTGTAGTAGCTTGATGTGCCAAGTCTGTACCAAGTTCAAACGAGTTAAAATCACACGTGTGTTGTTTACTTCGTAAATGAAACCGGTTTTCAAGAACGTAAGTTCATTAACCAGTGTCATAATCCAGAGGCTTAAAACTGTAGATACTCTGCAAACTGCCTTGATTGAAAACTTATTTAAATGGTAATCAATTCAAATAATTTTATTATTAAATAATTATAAACACATTATGTAATTCATAAAAAAAATATCTGACACCATAAGCCCACTTTTTATTCAAAACAGTTTTTGATGAGACGCTTTTGATAAAAATAGCGTAAACCATTTTAAAATAGGTTCAGTCGATTCGACATATTTAAAAATAACACACTAAGGGCCGTTCTTGATTCGTAGTTAAACTCGACCAAATGTTAAAAATAGTACTTGTGGTTAAAAAAATAAGTCTTTGATATTTTTTTTAGTTTATATAAAGATCTTACTCTCGCTTGAGAACGGAGGTCTTAAACTCAATGTGGCGAAGACGGTGTACATGGCCAGCAACACCACAGACCCTATGCCTGTGTGTATAGGCGGAGACATGGTCGAGTGCACAGACCAATTTAAATACTTGGGGTCTGTGCTCCACGCGTCCGGCGACATTGATTGCGACGTTAAAGCACGCATTTAAGCAGCTTGGGCAAAATGGCGTGAGGTGACAGGTGTCATTTGTGACCCCCAAAATGCCGGTTAAGCTTAAGGGACAGGTCTATAAGACCATCATTAGACGTCCTTCTGTATGGCAGTGAGGCGTGGCCTGTGCTTGAGCGACACAAGCAGGAGCTGCGTGTCACGGAAATGAATATGCTGCGGTGGATGTGTGGAGTAACGTGGAAAGACCGCATCAGGAACTCCCACATCCGTGGCAGTCTCCGTGTCCGTGACATAGCAGACAAACTGCAAGAGAGTCGCCTGCGCTGGTACGGTCACGTCTTACGTAAACCGGCAGGTTACATGGGTAACAAATGTCTTGCCATGGCACCTCCGCCGGGACGGAACTAGCGAGGTAGACCAAAGAAGTGCTGGCTTGACGTTGTAAGAGATGACATGCGTGCCAACAATCTCACACCACGGAATGCCAGAGATCGTGCGAAATGGAGGCGTTTTAGTAGGAAAGCGGACACCGGGCTCCAACGCGAAAGCCGCGGATGCGACCGGGATTATACGCTAAGATGATGAAAGATCTAAACAGCTAATAAGTAGACAAATAATTAACTATTAGGTACTTAATAAAATAACAATTAGTAATCATTAAAAACACAAAAATTTTGTCAAAAAAGATCGAGTTTATTTACCGATTAAAAATATAAACAATGATGCATAAATAACTTTGTCTGTTCAAAGAAACTTAACATAGTCACTTAAGCTGTTTCAAGTTAACAATCTTAAAAACGTCAAAATATTTCCCAAAATACGTTTTTTTTAACTTGGTAAAAAATAGTAGATGTAAATACCTAACTGATCACTTATTTACTACGGTCGTGATAACTAAAAATAAACATGTTTATCCGGGGAACATAAATAAAATTTAAGTTTATCTAAATATCACTTATTGTTATTTTTGAATATTCAACTTTGAAAAAAATAATTCGTGCTACTTCGGTATGTACTATAAAATTGGACTCAGGGTTCATTTTTCCAACTTCACATCATTATAACTAAATAATAATTTTGAATTCGAATAATTTTGAAAGTAAGCCATGGTGGCCTAGTGGTTAAAACACCAACCTCTCAAGTATGAGTGCGCGGGTTCGATTCCAGGTAAGACAAGTACCAATGTAACTTTTCTCAAGTTATATGTACTTTCGAAGTATATCTTGGATATCAATGACTGAAGGTGAAGAAAAATATCTTGAGGAAAACTGGACTTTAAGTCTGAAATCGCCAACCCGCATTGAGCAAGCGTGGTGAATGCGTTCAATCCTTCTCTGTATGAGAGGAGACCTGTGCCCGGCAGTAGGACGATAAAAAGGTTGATGATGATTAATTTTGAATTATTGATATTTATTATACAAAACCTATCAGACCTAAATTTTATAAAAATAAAATAAGATTGTTTTAACATATTAATTTAAATCCATATAGTGAAAGTATAGTAAAAATTACGAAACTAGTGTTACTCGTAAAAAATAAATAAAATAAAAAAATATGTAAAATAAAATTTAAATAAATAAAAAGACATTTAATTTCAGTATGACAAAAAATATCTGACTATTGTAAAATTAGCCCTTTGAACAATATTTTTTGGAATTTTGTTAAACAAAAGATCACATTTTCCTCGTATATCCGTAAGCCTATTACGTGTTTGTATATCTAAGTAGACTTATTCATTTATTATTTACCGTGCGACCACGGAAAACCCTCATTGAGCAATCTTGAGTTAACAGTCAGTTGTAGACCTGCGTACGCGCCGATCGTACAGAAGTAGTCACTCAGTGAGAAAATGAAAACTGTATTGTTTATTATATTTGTAATAATTACAAAAACTGCATCGCAATGTGATGAAAAAAACAGTGTCGAACTTAAAAATCGGGTGTTCAATGGTGTTAAATATATGCAAGGTGAATACTTTGTGGATAATGTGACGAAAACTGAACGAGGCTGTGTTTGTATGAAGGAGGTGTGTGCTAGGAAGTGCTGTCCTCTAGGACAGGCGTATCATCAGAACAAAAAGAAATGCCTGAACATCTCGGAACCATTCAACCCACCGGTTTGGAGAAATTACCGTTTGCTACCAGGATATAATGCCACGAAGGAGTTCCATTTTTTGGTCGGCAAAATGAATTGCTCGGATGAACTGGAGGAGATTAGAGTGCCTGTTGCTCCGGCCGCTGATGATTTTCGCTTGAAAACGGTGAGGCTTTAAGATTAACAACTGCTTTTGATAAAAGAATTTATTTAGCAGGCATAAGATGTTATATGAATCGATGTTAAAAGATCGTTTAACAAAATCGTACATTAATAAAAGCTGTCCAAGTGTAACTGCGGAATCACACACAAAAAAATCTCTACGAAAAAAAAAACTATAATTATCTGTTGTTATAGCGGCAACAAACACTTTTTGGCCAATTTACTTGCTTACCTGTTATGTTCATATATTTATTTTTGTATATGTATATTTTTGTATATCTACTTGCGTTAATCCCAGTCGCATCCGAAGCCTTTTCAGCTTTGGAGTCTGGGGTCCGCTTTAACCACTCCAACTTCTGATCCATATCAGGAGTTGGACTGGTAAAAGCGGACCCCAGTTTAGCCATCTAAAGTTCGACATTTTCCGTGAAGCGACTGCCGTCTGCCCTCCACAACCCGAAGGCGACATCTAAGCATTGCAGTTATACAGCATTAGTATATTATAATAATGATGCTTGCACCAACGACAGTCCCATTTGTGGTTCGGGAGAATCTGCCCATTCTTTGGTTGCCTGGAAGAGATCGCATTAGCGATAAGGCCGCCCATTGTATGATTTTTGTGTTGAATGTATTTTGTTCTGTGTTTGATTGGTGTACATTAAAGAATATATAAATAAATAAATGATCTGTGAATATTTCAATTGTCTAGCTAGTACGGTTTATAAGCCAGGCAGATAGGTAATCATTGGAGTCTAACTAATAATGTCCCGTTAGTACCCATCGGGTACGGAACTCTAAGGAACTCTAAAACTGAATTTCTTGACTAGTTTTATTGGCTGCCAGGAAACTTGGCGTTATTACAAAGGTCCGGCGGTAGTTCACACCAGGACAGCTTCTAATGTTATGCAAAGCACAGGCCCGTTCGTGTGTGGAGTACTGCAGCCACATTTGGGCTGGTGCCAGGCAAGCAGGCAGGATTGCGGTCAAGCACTAGTCTATAATTAGATATATAAAAAAAATAACTTTAAATTATTTGGCCTTGTAAATAATTTTTGTCTATACAACGTGTAACATAAAGGGTATATACACTATATACATAACAAAGGCATGGCATCTTTACACGATATCAAACGATATTTCAAGGGTTTTTTAATCCTATCTCTTTATGTTAGGAAGTTATGAGGAAAAACACCGCCTGTGATAGGCTACTATCATACTAGTCGCACAGAGATATTGAAGACATTTATCGGATTTTGGTAAGTAACGTGACGGGTAACGAGTAGTTATTAACATATGTAGTGTGCTGCCACGTTTGTTATGATTTGATTTTAAGAAACACACGAAACCGAAAATTTGGTACCAATTTTTTGAGTATTTTTATTTTGAGTTGAAACCCTTCCGATATCGTTTGATATCATCTAAAGATGCAATGCCCTTGGTATGTATATACCCTTTTTGTTACATGTTGTATACAAAACTAATATCAGAATTGGTATTAAAATCGCGAACCGAACATAATCCCCCTTATTCATAAACGTTGCTATAAGTTAACTAGTGATAAGCGATTGTTTAAACATACATTTTAGACGTTTGTACGTCACTTAATTTTAATCATCGTTTATGAATAAACCCCTTAAACTCTGTGGTGTTTATTCATAAAGGATAATTAAAGTTAAGTGATGTTAAAAGGTCAAAAATGTATGGTTAAAGAATCTCTAATCACTAGTTAACTTTAAGCAGCGTTTATGAATAAGGGGGAATATACCTATTCCTATGTGTAATTATCCTCTAACGTCTTTCGCATCGATATGAGGTTTAATCCCTATGACCGAGTCAACTTTGCCCTTAAAACACTTACTAAAATAGGTAACCCGGATGAAACGTGTTTTATCATGTTTAGTCCCTATTGAGTAAATAAGAACTAAAAATAATAGAACAAATTTAGCAAAAACATTAACCTAGAAATATCATAGCGTGCAAGGACTAAACAGGTTTAGAATGGCATCATTTGCGTTTTCGCGATAGTGATCTTGGTCGCATAGAGAAAGTTGTTGAGTTAGATGATCTGTGATGTAAAAAAATAAACAATAAATTTATTTAGACACATTTTGGTGACAAGCAAAGCACAACAAACAAAAGAAAGTAAAACATAAATAAAAAAAATGTTAAATATGTCGCGTAATGAAGTAGCTGTTATCGAGAACTGCTCAGGATCGAGCTTGTTGGCGTGCCACGAAGGAGGCCTATGTCCAGCAGTGGACGAATAAAGGCTGACGATGATGATGAATGAAGTCGCTAGGCCCCACAATAGGATACCCTGTGTCATGGAATCTACTTATTTCGGCGTTAAGGACACAGTATATACCTAGGTATTGTGTACTAGTGGGTAATTTTGTGATCGATTGGTTTCTTGGTCTAAATAATACTTAAACGGTAAGTTTAAAAAAGCCACACATTTCTAAAACCATCAACCACCAACCACCATCGACTTACAACATTTTTTTGTAAAACAAAATAATACTTTGTGCAAAGCAATTAATGTAATGGCAATCAATCAGATTTTCAAGTAATTTTTTTTTAAATAATTATAAACTAGTCCTTGACTGCAATCCCGCCTGGTGATAAGCAGTGATGCAATCGTTGATGGTAAAGCGCACTAGTTTATTAAGCCTATTCACTTAAAAAACTTAGGAATAGGAAGAATGGCGGCAGTTGAGCAAGGTGATGCAATGTTAAACCCAAGACCAACACGACCAAATGACGCTGCGCTAGAGGGAGATTGATCTGGAGACTCCACGACCAAACTCCCGACACAACAACATTTGGCGCATCGTACCCGCCACACATCGCAACACAACTGCTCAGACCCGTCCTCCGTACGGCTTCACCAGACATAATGCCGGAACACGACGAATCGCTTGGCGGCAAGACTTTGTCTGGGTGGTAACTTGCCGGCAGCCGATGTTATGGCCTACCACCGAGAAAATTTCTTAGCTTAATTTATTCAAATTAAGCTAAGAATCAGTATATTTTGACAATCTTCCGAAACGCCCATCCTTTACTACCCCAATGCTTTAGCAGGGAAGAAATGGCAAAACAAACTACCCAACAGTACAGCTTGCTGTTTGAAATAGGGATGTAACGGAGGTAGTTATATCGGAACCGAAACCGGAGTCGGAGTTTTTAAATTTGATTTATGGGAGTCGGAACCGGAGGCGGAGGCAGGGTCAGAAGTAGAGGTAGGAGAGAGATTTTTTATTTAAACACAAAAAGCATCATTCAGTAAATTTTTACATTTGATTTTATTAATTATTAAAAATAAACAGTGAAAAGAAAATTGGCATGTTTCCAAATGAACAAGAAACTAAATGAAGTTAATTAAAACCCAAAGTAACATATTATATTACATTAAAGAAAGCTTGTATATATGCATTAACCTATGAATGCATATAACCTATGAACGTGTCATGTAGGTACGTATAAAACTAATAATGAGTAAAAAATACCTAATTGACGATAGAATGCACGTAGCAGGAGTCAGGGAATTCCCTGTGCGATATTTATGAACCTACAGCCTAATCGGCGAACATATCTTTGTCAAATGATAGCGACTAGTTGGGATCGTTTGGACTGCAGTTTATCCTGTTTTAGTGTAAAATAATCTTACCCAGCAGCCAGCAGCCTAATCGCCGATTAGGCTGCTGTTCATAACAGTCGACAGGCCGCCGCCGGTATATTATGCCTTAGTAACCTACGATTTAAAAGTATCAGAACCGAAGTCGGAACCGAAGGTATGATAATAATCGGAAGTTCCGACTTAACGGAGTCGGAGTCGAAGCTCTGTAACATCCCTGGTTTGAATAGTTACAAAATATTTGTTTGTATACAATACTAGGTATACATTGATAGCCTCCATGATGTAGCGGTAGCGAATGGGGCCGCTGCGCAGTGCACATATTTGTATGCATGAATATGAATACTTGCACTGATCTGGTCGTGCCTCGGAAAGCACGATAAGCCGTTGGTCCCGGTTGCCATACGAACATTATAATGGCTGTTATAAGCCCCGCACGATGATATTGCGATTGGCGGCCATCTTGGTGACGTAGTCGAACTCGCACCGTCGGTACCGTTCGCAAGTTCAGTCCGCGCTTACCCACTTACGCACATCGAATATTTTTGTTAGCTTTTTGTTTTTGTTATCCTGTTTTATTGTTGTTCTTGAGTTTTGTTGTTTAGTTTTGTTAACTGTTACTCGTTAAAATGAGTAAGAAATTAATTAATAGTCGTGCTCGTGAAATTATAATTAAAATGGACAATTATTTTGTTAAAGAGAAAGAGGATTGTAAGTTAGTTCTTGAAAGTATAAACCGTGCTTTAAAAAGTGCTTCGGACATTTTAATACCGAAGCAACTGCTTACTTATTAAAAATATTTTGCAAAATTCTATCAAAGTCACGGAGTGTGTGGCATGTGCCACAGGCGTTGCAAAAAATACTGTGACGAAATTGAGACGAGAGCATGAGTCAGCAACAGCCAGTGGCAGCAAAATGAGAACTCCTACTAAAGGAAAAAGACAAAAGAAGAAATATTTCGACGGGTTTTCCTTAACAGCTTTAAGAAATATTATAGATTCAATGTGTACGGTGAGGAGAGAAATACCCACAATGCGCAAAATCTTGGCGGCTTCAAAAGTAGACCTTAATTATACTGGTAGTGAAACTACATTAAGAAAAATAATTAAATGTGATTTAGGCTACCAATTTAAACGATGCTACCAAAAAAGACTGGCCCTAATTCAAAGACCCCAAATTCAAGCGTGGAGGGCTAAATATTTACGACGTATGAAAGAAAATGACTCGCTTGGTAATAACAAAAGATCCGTTATTTATCTCGACGAAACGTGGATACATGCACACTACACGGTAGAAAAATGTTGGCAAACAGCAACCGACGGAGTGAGACGGAACGACAGCCCCGGCCGCCGATGGATAATAGTTCACGCGGGAAGTTAAAGCGGTTTAGTTGACAATGCCCTTTTAATGTTTAAAGCAGATACCAAAACGGGGGATTACTATGATCAAATGAATGCTGAGAACTTCACCAAGTGGCTTACAGAAAAAATAGTACCCAACATACCACGCAACTCCAAAATTGTGATGGACAACGCCCCTTATCACAGTTATAGGGATGAGAATAGGCCACCAAGTACCAACAATAAAAAACAGTTGATTGTTGAGACTTTCCCAACGACAGTACAAAACCTGAACTGTATTTATTAATTAAACGGCACAGACCGCCGAAAAATTATAAAATTGACAATTTATTAGCTGGCTATGGCCATGAAGTCGTTAGATTACCACCTTACAACTGCGACCTCAACCCCATTTAGTTACATCTGGAACCTGGTAAAGATGAGGGTGTCAGAAAAGAATGTGGAGCAGTTGGAAAGTCGCATTGAAGCTCTGACATTGGAGTCGTTGGCGTCAATAACTCCAGATGACTGGCGAAAGGAAGTCAATCATGTTAAACGGCTTGAAGAGGAATACCTATTGGAATAAAGATCGAATAATTGACGAGTTATTTGTCATAAATACGGCGACGACAGTGAATCGGAAACGACAGACACAGAAAACAGTTATGATTCGGAAGACTATATACATTTTTTTTACATATTATCCTGGTTTTATTTATAAACTGATAGATGTAGGTAGTAATTAAAACATGACTACTACACAGTGGACTCTGGTTCAATTCCCGCTCGCAAATTAACAGAAATGTAGTTAGAAAAACATAGTATACATGTAAGAAAGATATACGAATAAGTATATTTTTCTTACGTCTACAAAAATTATTTCCTTGAAATTTTTAATAATGAAAGTTTATTTGTCAGAATATGGGTGAGTAGGTATACCTAAGAAAGAATGTTAATTATTTAATTAATATTAATTTTATTATACATACACTCTTTATAAAGGGTGTAATCAATACATAGTATAAAACAAAGTCGCTTTCGCTGTATGTCCGTATGTATGCTTAGATCTTTAAAACTACGCAACGGATTTTGACGCGGTTTTTTTTAATAGATAGAGTGATTCTTAAGGAAGGTTTGTATGTATAATAAATGCATAATATAGTAGAGAAACACTGAGAAATCTAAAAAGCGCGATAAAACCGAACTCCACGCGGGCAAAGCCGCTGGCGGAAAGCTAGTAAAATTATAAAATACAAATAAACCCTTAACCCTAATATTAATTTATACATACACTCTTTATAAAGAGTGTAATAAAATTATAAAATACAAATAAACCCTTAACCCTAATATTAATTTTGCATTTAACATTCTTTTGCTAGCTGTCCTTTTGTGTGACAGATGACGTCACAACGCTGTTATTGTGACAAGGTTCCATCGCAATATCATCGTGCGGGGCTAGTATTACGGATTTTTGGAGCCCTTAAAACACAACAATTGGTCTAACTGAAATACTTCGATATCGCCTTCGGGTTGTGAAGGTCAGACAGCAGTCGCTTCAAAATATAGAAGTTTTCGCGGAAAATATAGAAGTTTAGCCAAAATCAGCTGTTAGACTGGTAAAGCGGACCCCAGACTCCAAAGCTGAAAAAGTTTCGGATGAGACTGGGACTAACGCTGAAATGATGACTAGGTATGGATTGAATAAATTGAATTATTTGGTAAAGATAGCCACTTGACAAACTATTTGCTATACGTCAGTTAGCGTATATTAACAGTGTGGCTACCATGAGTTTTCATTGCGATACTCGATCTTACGCATCGACCGCGTTTAGCGCTCTCATTGGTTGAGAGTTCTTACAACCACAGATTACAGAATACTCCATACAGATATCTTAAGGGGAACAACAAAATGAGTCCAGCTGAATTCGAGCAGACGGTCGAGCAAAAAAAGTTTCTTAAAGAGATCACTAGATGGCCACCAGGGAGCGCGTGACTGGCCGGCCACTACCGCCATATATGTCTTGTCTACATTGTCATATATATATCCATGCGGCGTGCATCGAGAAATACGCATTCTAAAAGAAGATAACAGCAATATAATGGTTAGAAGACATCTTATCTTAACCTAAAAAAAATATGTTATGACAGGATTAATTGAGTACACTGCCATCTATTGACCCGAGTGTAAAATAAAAACCATTGTCACAACTGAGCCCGTTTTACCGTTTTGTTTAATTACGTTATTTATACGTGTAAATATACGGAGTAGTATTAAATAAGTAAATTCAAATTGTTAAAAAAATAAATAAAAAGGCTATAAACTGCACGTAAGAGGTTTAAAATCGTTGCTAAGTTTTAAGCCGCAACCTATGCTGCCGTCTATTATCTTTTGATAAGAACTGAGAGTCTGTTGTACTAGATGGGAACCCTTACAACCTTAAAGCGGGCCAATTGAGGAGTCAAACGCGGTCGATATCGATGATCGAGTCTTCGTAATAAAAACTCATGGTAGCCACACTGTATTATTAATTAATGTATATTAACATTAAAACCTATAACTACTATTTACAATTATAATTTTATTCAAATTTATTTGTTCGTAATGAAGATGATAATTAATAAGACATGTAAACTGACATGACAAACTGTCATGTGTAGAATGAGTATTGATGATTTGTTGTAGTTTCTGTGAATAATATTTTAATTACATTACATAATCAGCCTATAATTTTCCCACTTGTGGGACTCTTTTTTAGCTGGTACTCTTTTCTCAGTGTTAGGCCATAACATCAGAAGTTACCACTCACCATTTCGATTCGATTCGTCATGTTCCGGCATGATATCTGGTGAAGCCGTACGGAGGACGGGTCTGAGCAGTTGTGTGATGCGTCAAATGTTGTTGTGTCGGGAGTTTGGTCGTGGAGGGTCTCCAGATCAATCTCCCTCTGGCGCAGCATCGTTGGTTGTGTTGTTGGGTTTAACATTGCATCACCTCGATCAACTGCCGTCTTTCTTCCTATTCACTTAGTTTTTTGAGTGAATATGCTCTTAATACACTAGCGCGCTTTACAATCAACGATTGCATCACTGCTTATCATCAGGCGGTATTGTGGTCAAGTGCTAGTTTATAATTTATAAACCAAAAAAAATATGTTCTGTAAATTACATGATGTACGTAATAAAGACAATTCTATTCTATTATATAAATATTAACTAACTAGCTTTCCGCCCGCGGCTTCGCCCGCGTGGAGTTCGGTTATATCGCGCTTTTTAGATTTCCCTCGGGAACATTTATTTTTTCCGGGATAAAAGGTACCCTATGTTCTTTCTTAGGGTCTGAAGATTGTCTGTGCCAAATTTCATCAAATTCGGTTGAGCGGTTTAAGCGGGAAAGCGTAACAGACAGACAGACAGACAGAGTTACTTTCGCATTTATAATATTAGTATGGATTACCTTTTCCTTACACGTATTTTATGACGTAGTGACCAAGTTTCGGTTCAATGCGGAAGAGTTCGGTTTGTACCGATATCCTTGAACTGCGCGTAGCAGTAGAACGCGCATGACTGACTGCGGTCGAAAAAAAGCGTAGTTTTGACCACTAATTGATATTTTTTAGCTACTTGAATGATGAGTGGTCGGTCACAATGGCGATAAGAAGCCTCAAAGTCACACAAAGGGCGATGGAAAGAGCTATGCTCGGGGTTTCTCTGCGCGATCGAATCACAAATGAGGAGATCCGCAGAAGAACCAAATTCACCAACATATCCCTTCGAGTCGCTAAAATTAAGTAGCAGTGGGCAGGGCACATTGCTCGTTGAACCGATGGCCGATGAGGCAGTAAGGCCACGTACCGGAAGACGCAGAGTAGGGAGCCCCCCAACAAGGTGGATCCATAACCTAGTGAAGGTCGCGGGAAGCCGATGGATACGGGCAGAACAAGGCTCAGAAATTTCTAAAATACATCGGTCATCATTCCACGATGACCGGTCTTGTGCTACCCGCATCCATTGGCTTCCCGTGACTTAGACCGGATGGGTTTTAGTCAGTAGAAGTCTGACACGCCCTTCTACTCCACCCAGACCGGGATAGGTTATTTGATGTTTTTCTACCCAAAAAAAAACAAAGAAAAATATACCTCTACTACCAACGATTCTATTTATGTCTGTTTTTATATTCAGAGTACCACGCAATTATTTTTTATTTTATTATACAAAAAAAAAATGAATCTGTTTTGATGTTGATGAATGTGTAATATTTCAATTAAGGCAATAAGCAGGCTTTATTTATAACTAACCTACCTACCGCGGCTTCGCCCGCGTGGAATTCAGTTATATCGCGCTTTTTAAATTTCCCTCGAGAATGTAATTTTTTTCCGGAATAAAAAGTAAGTACCCTATTATTTACCCGTATTTCTAACTTTACATTTGCAAAATTTTATAGCAATCGGTTCAGTAGTTACGGCGTGAAAGCGGAACAAACAAACAAACCAACAAACTCACTTTCCCATTTATATTATTAAGGATTGCAAACAGAAAAGCCAAAAGCCTAGGGGAAAATCGACTGTAATGTAATTTATTTCCCTCATAAACAAAACCGGCAATTTTTGGAAACAATAATTTTTTTAACGAATCAGTCAATCAAGTGTATATATCAATAGCGTTTCATACCAAAAATCAGACAAAATTGGCATATTCTACTATTTCACTTACACTTCGAAGTAATAAAGGCTATTCACCTTAAGACGTCAGTGTTGCACAAGTGTGAAGCAGGGACGAGTCGGGGGTAGACCTGTTTCAAACAAGATTTTCACAGACAGACTCGACTTATTAATCGCTATCGATCAAGAAAATCCCACATTTGTATTGCAACAGTTACGGCAAGGCCTTCGAACAACACGGTCGTCCAAAACACAAGTGGACAAAATATTGTGACAATGTGGACCTTATTGACAGTTTTATTCTTGATTGTTTGTGGGACTGTTTCCGAATTGCAACCTTGCGAATTGCAAAAAAGTGTAGAACTGGTAAATGGTACGTATGAAGGTCTTACATTCGATAGCAATGAAACTATCGTGGATCCCAAGTCTGATATGCAAAGAGGATGTGTGTGCCTTAAAGGGACCTGTGCCAGGAAATGCTGTCCTTTTGGAATGATGTACAAAACCGATGAAAAAAAGTGTGTAAAGGAAACTATCCAATTCGATCCTCCTGTGTTGGAAGGATTTAATATCAAGAAAGGATTTAATGCCACAAAGGAGTTTATTTTCATTATTGGTAGAATGGGCTGCGTCAGAGATGCGGGAGAGTATAGATTGCCAGTGTATCCGGCTTCACTGACCTTTAACTTGATGACGGTAAGACGAAAACCATTGCCATGTTTTTGTTATTAGGTATTAAACGAATTTGATTACTTATCAAGAAAGAATAGATCCTATAACCGCTTCCGCAATCTTGTTAGTAAAATTATTGTTGTTTTAAGAACACGACTTTTAAATGTCAATCTATTAAAACGAGTTATATAATTTAGAATGGGTTTTGTTTGAAAAAGTATCAAGATTTATCAACTTCTCGTAATTAATTCTACAAATTATGGTAAAATCGGCATCAAAATTGATTGTGTAGTTTAAGAAACAACTTGGTCTTTCAGTCATACAAGAAGCGACTTTAGGTGATGTGAAGTCTGTCATTGGATTGTCTTTATTCTAATATTAAGTCCGATAATTGATGGTACAGTGATAATGGCCCTGACTTGCGAATTGAAGAGATGACGATGAGATAAGTAGGCCGTAGGCAGGGACTTTATACTTTACTAGCTTTTGGCCCGCGGGAAATTCGGTTATATCGCGCTTTTTAGATGCGTCATTTTCGGGGATTAATTATTATCGTATCATTTAGCTTCTAAGTTTACATGTGCATATTCGTTTGCAGTACCTTACCTTTTTTTAAACGACATCAGTTCAGTAGTTACGGCGTGAAAGCGGAACAAACAAATAAACAAAGAATTCCGATTTATAATATTATATATGAATTTCATCAGTATTCCTCTGAAATGGAAGCAAAACTTGGACGGTTTTCTCCATCATATCTTAGAATAAAAAAAAATAAGACATGTGACTTTTGTCAACCCGTACCAGTATATAGTAATTACATAACACACTATCAGTAGTAATGGGTATCATTTTGACAGTTCAACAACATTCATTGCGTTATTTACATTGTTGAGCATATACATTTTTTGAACACATGGAGTAATGTATTATAATTATAGTGTGTTACTCAATTAGGGTGCAGATCCGTGTGGTTTACTGTATGTAGCCCTCGGAAAAAGGAGGCCTATGTGAGCATTATAGTTTTATTATTTTCTTGGTGGTAGGCCATAACATCGGCTGCCGGCAAAAGTTACCACCCACCAAACAAAGTCTTGCCGCCAAGCGATTCGTCGTGTTCCGGCATGATGTCTGGTGAAGCCGTACGGAGGACGGGTCTGAGCAGTTGTGTTGCGTTGTGTGGCGGGTACGATGCGCCAAATGTTGTTGTGTCGGGAGTTTGGTCGTGGAGAGTCTCCAGATCAATCTCCCTCTAGCGCAGCATCGTTTGGTCGTGTTGCTCTTGATTTTAACATTGCATCACCTCGCTCAACTGCCATCATCCTTCCTATTCCTAAGTTTTTTAAGTGAATAGGCTTAATAAACTAGTGCGCTTTACCATCAACGATTGCATCATTGCTTACCATCAGGCGAGATTGCAGTCAAGCACTAGATTATAATAATTAAAAAAAAAAGATTATGTCTGTGTGTGCCGGTACTGTGTTTTATTATATCCTTATTAATATTATAAATGGGAAAGTGGTCGAGTTTGTTTGCTCCACTTTCACGCCGTAACTACTGAACCGATCGCTTTGAAATTTTACATACGTAAAGTTAGAAGTCCGGATTAAATAATAGGGTACTTTTTATCCGAGAAAAATTTGATATTCCGGAGGGAAATCTAAAAAGCGCGATATAACCGAACTCCACGCGGGCTAAGCCAAGGTCGAAAAGCTAGCTAGTAGCAAACTACTGCCACAACAACTTAAAATAAACTTTATTTAGTTGTGAATAAGCTTTTTTTTACCAATCCATGTTTGACGACGAATTGTAAAGATGAATAGACAGTGATTACGGCACTTGAATCAAACAAGCATGATGGTGAAGCAAATAATATGAAAATAAGTGCGTGTAGTTTGGAATCGATGCATACGATCGAAATTATAATTCTTGTATGGAGTACTGCAGCCACATTTGGGCTGGTGCTGCAAAATGCAACTTGGTAACTTTGGATTCGGTGGAGAGGCATGCGAAGAGGCTAATTGGCGACCCAAATTTAGTTCAAAATGGTCTCCAGGCGAAGAGTAGGTAGCCAGCTTGTCGGTGTTCTATAGGATGCGTTTTGGAGAGTATGTGCGGAAATTCCTTGACTTAATTTCCTCATCCCGTCTCGTCATCGGTGAGTTTTCCACCCTTACGTTGTCAACACCACTGCGATCCGGACGAAGCGTTTCGCCTCGAAATTATACTGCGCACATCGAGTAACTGGAGCAACTTTCCAGCGGAAGTGTTTCTGTCTGACTACAGTTTAAGTGCTAGAGTGAATAGGTTCCTAATAAACTAGCGCGCAGCTAGCATCAACGATTGCATCACTGCTTACCATCAGGCGGGATTGCGGTCAGGTTAAGAACTAGTTTATATTTCCAAAAAAAAAAAACAACTGTAAGGTTTATTTTATTTTATTTTATTTATTTGGGACAAAAAACAGTTATATGTTACAATATTATTAGTAGGCTAAGGTATAATACATAGTAAACAAACATATAAGCCACACCAATGTCCACGGGATCACATTGATTGTTCATGACATAAGGAAACGGACAGAAGGGGACAGTGAGAAAGTAACGAATGATAAAACTAAAACTAAACCCTAAAAATCACACAAACCAATTCAAGATAGCGTGCCCCCTCCAGATATGGTCTGTGGGCACAATCACGTCACACCAAATTAAGAAGAATAAAGAAGAAGAAGCAGTAACAGTTAAGGATTACCAGAAAATCAAAATAATCCTCTAATGTGCGTTTGTAATGACATATTAAGCCTTTATTTCACTGGTTTTATTCTAGTAGCACGGCTCGAGTAATGTTAACGCACAATATTAAATTTATGTTATAGTAATTCACTTTCATAAGTCGAGGTCATAATAAAATCATCATAATCTCCACTCCTGGGACACAGGCCCCTTCCGGTGAGAGAGAGTCGGCCGTAATCTACCACGCGGGCCCAGTGTAGGTTGGTAGATGTCACATATCTTCAAAGTTTTGCCTCTAGGGCGTGCCGGTTTCCTCACGATGCTTTCCTTCACCGTTTTGAGAGCAGTGGTGATGAAATAATTTACACAAAGTAGAGCGTTTGACGGGGTTCGTACATACGACCTACAGTTTAAAAGTCGCGGGTACCACTAGGCTACCGCTGCTCTAATAACATTATTCTTCCGAAAAAAGGAGTATTAGCATAGTTTAATTTCAAGGAAAAAAAAACAGTGCAAAAATAAACAGTACAAAAAAATCTGTTGCATCATTGAGTTCGTAATTAGAGACGCTTCACCCTTGACGTCGGTTAACTGTGATTACGCAAAAACACCTGTCATTAATTTGACGACATCACGGTTCAGTATTGAATTAACTTGGTAGTACGTACCAACTTTTTGCATTACAGTTACCTACTTATTTTTTTGCACAAATCATAATCTCCTCTATTCATTAACGTTGCTTAAAGGTAACTAGTGATTAGCGATTTTTGAACTATATATTTTTGACCTTTTAACGTCACTTAACTTTCATCATAGTTGTTGTTAGTATGAATAAACCCCATAAAATGTCATCATCATCATCCTAGCGTTAATACCAGTCGCATCCGAAGCCTTTTTAGCTTTGGAGTCTGGGGTCCGCTTTACCAGTCCAACTGCTGCAATGTACAGCTGTAATGGCTAAACTTCGATATTTACCGTGAAGCGACTGCTGTCTGACCTCCACAACCCGAAGGCGACATCGAAGCATTGCAGTTAGACCATTTGTTGGACTTTTGAGGGCTCCAACAACCCGTAACGACTGCCACTAGAGTTCGTATGGCAACCCCATAAAAACTATGGTGTTTATTCGTAAACGATGATTCACAGGAAAGCTTAATAAGGGATATTATAAGTGAATTGTTTTTTTTTTTCTCAACGTTACGACGCTTCAACAGTGACTACAATAATTTCCATAATAGATAGTCACAGAGCTCTCAATGATACATTATGTCGGTCTCAAGCTAAGCTATCCCAGAACTGAGATTTACTTAGTTTTTTATATCTTAAGGAAACTTACAGCTATATAGGTAGAAGACAGATACTAAAAGAAGGCCAATTAAAAGTTTCCACGGACAGTATTAGGTTATCACAAGAAACAGTAGCACAGGATAGGAAAGTAAAACCAAGAACAAGTAAGCACTCGGAGAAAATTTTGTAAAGACTGAACAGGTTTTAGTGATTTTCAAAGAAGTAATCGCAGAGATTTTTTTTTTAGTTTAGGAATGTCAATATCAACCCTCTGACACAACAAGTTGTATTTCCTGCTAGCTTTTATCATATTATAAGAGTTTTTTCGATATTCACACCGCACAGAGAGAAAATACAGATGCTGATGATTACTTAGGAATACGCAACCCAAATCAAATTCACTCAACAGTTCAAAATTGAATAAGAATACCATGTCAGCAATTTTTCTCCCCTTAATTAGTGGAAGAATGTAAAACTTTCTGCAACGGTTGTTATAATTAGGCATTGATATAATATTAACCTAAGGTAGATACGTCACTAGCGCACTGAAAATGAAGCGTACAAAAGGAGGTAAGTCCAGCAAGTCGCTTTAGTTTTCGTCGATTCTATTTAAGCGCAAACGACAAACACTAGCCATCTTTTTCTTCTCTATGCTTTAGATTGCGCCCCATCTCACTCACACTGCACAAATCCCCCCAAAAAAATAAATATTATTTCGCGTATTATAATATTATGGGCGAAGGGGGCTGGGCACGCGGCACCTGGTCGCATCGCTCATAATAATACCACCAAAACGGTATTGTCACTTTTTAAAAAAATACAAAATTTTGGGGTAGTTGGAATTAATTCGTGGAAATAAGATTATTTCAAAATTCATTGGTATTGTTACTATGACGATTATGTAAAATTTAATATTTTATTTGGTCATGTGTTTACCTAACCTTTATTACCCTTAACCCCGTCCGGGTCGGACGGGGTTTTCTTAACATATTGTTTAATCTCTGTATCGTATGTTGAAATCGAAATACCTGATGTTAGCGATTATGTTTAAAAATATCATTGCGGACAAACCCAGCAGATTTCTAATTATCAAAGAATAGTTACTAGTTCTATTGATTAACAGATTTAGTATTTTACATAGAATCACTGACTATCTAATTTCCACGACCCAGTTACTTGGTTACAGACATGAATAGAGAATGTCCTCTCCCGCTCTGGGCGGAGCGGAAGGTCGTGTCAGACTTTTACCGACTAAAACCCAGCCGTGTTTCCTCACTTACCTTTGTGCCAGGGCCACGGTTTCTTTTTTAACCAACCCGCAACCCTGACCTAGGAGGCATCGGTCTTCTTGGACCCCGTCACTTGGTAACACCCCTTGGTAAGCGTCGGACTAATAATTGTCGGATAATTGTCGGACTTTCTCCTGACTACCAATTACGTAGGCAAATTTCTGTGGCACAAAGCGCGAGGTATTGCCATACTGTCTGATGTCTTCGCCTTATTAATTTAGTTTTTAGTATGATTTCGTTCCCAAACAGTCGTAGAACGCAATAATTAACGTCTCCTCCATATCTTAATTTTTATGTCATTAGTAAGAGTGTGTTTAATTAGAATGTTGATTACAAAATCATTATAGGGTAATATTTTTTTTGTTTTATCTGTTCCTTTGTTACAACTATTTATAATAAGTATTTGATGGCTATAAATCTGCTTACGTAATCTCTATTAGTATCAGACCATAGACACCCATTGTTTGGCCTCTGATTACATAATTTTACCACAGTCACTATGACAGGTGCCGCATTCTCTATGAAGCAAAGTGTATAAAAATATAATCTGTGGCATAGGAATGAAATGGCGCGAAATAAAATCGAGATTAGCTAAAAAAAGATTTATTGCAGAAACTTGAACTTCTTTTAAAGTATATCTTACATAGGGACCTCCTTTTAAGTAAAAAAATATTCGAATTAAATTATATAACAATGAATTGACGGGGTTACAATGGAAGAAATGGTTAAGTGGTAAATAGGGTCCTGGTGACCGTACTTATACTTACGAGTTACGTATACTTAATCTATGTGCTTATTTCTTCAAAATACCATTCCAGACTCCAATCTACAGGTTCCTCACATGATCTGTCCAATATTTTAAAAAGACTGAGAACTCTGTGTTAGTTTTGGTTTTTGTTCTCAGAATAATCATTTAGATTTATTTTATTGAATTGTTGTAATTTGTAGGTTTCAATTTGAATAGCGTGTGTTGTAAATATACAATATGCAACTTTTTTTTTTTTTTTTATATGGCATCTCGTAGGTGGCCATTAGAGGCCGTAACTACTTAACCGGACTTTCCTGTGGATGCCTTAATTAAAAATTAAAGCCTCCAGCCAGGGGCACTTAAAACTAACTTAAAATTAGGCGACTACGCACTAAGGGCACCTCCTGTGGGGTACGAACCTCGGCTTAGGGCGTCGCTAGAGAGGACAGCAAGGGACGGCTGGATCGAAAGTTATACTTAATGGTTTGATGACCGCGGCGTTTCCTAGTACTAGCTCTGAGAAGAAACGCCGAAACAAACCCAGAGGTCATTGTTGGGACATTATTATAATTACTGGCTCAGCTGCAGCGCGGGCTGGCCTTCATCGGACAAGGGACGGGGGAGGGGACTACTACGTGGAGCGCGTCGCGATGGACCTCGGCGGCGAGGTCGGTAGGTCGGTCTGAGTTTGTGTAATGTGCTGGTGGCCCTATTGGCCTCTTGGAGGAGGGTAATGGGGTCATCGGGGTCTGTGAGAGCATGCCGAGGGCGGCGAAGTCGGGAGATGGTGGAGGGAGTGTAATTGGCGGCCGCTGTTATAAGAGGATTGCGGTGCTTGGTGGCAGTAACAAAGAAGCGTTTGGAGAGACGTTTCATGAACTGCTGGATGGTGGGGATTTTGAGATCAAGGTGGAGGATCTCATTACGGACGAACCAAGGGGCGTTTGTGGCTTTACGGAGGAATCGGTTTTGGACTACTTGCATCCTATGGATATGACGTGGCCTGGCATGTGCGAAGACTGGACAAGCGTAGGTCATAATCGGGCGTAACAATATGCAAAGAAAACCCTGTCCGATCCGTGAAGGTATTGTTAGGTATCGTTCCCCCTAAAAAAAATCCCCCTAAAAAAATAAATAATATTATTTCAAAAAAAGCGAGGTAACTTAATACACGTGCGGTAGACAACATGTTAGCCGTACATGGCGCGGGTGAAGGGGGGCGGGCGGCATGTGGTCGCATCGCTATTCGCTCCGTCACAAATGGTGTTGTCACTTTCTAAAAAAATACCAAATTTTGGGGAAGTTGGAATTAATTCCCGGAAAAACAAGATTATTTTTAAATTCATTAGTATTGTCATATGATGATTACGTAAAATTTCATATTTTATTTGGTCATGTGTATACCTAACTTTTATTATCCTTTTGGGTCGGACGGGGTTTTCGTTACATATTGTATATATATTTTTTATGTATTATGTGGAAAATGTTGTTGGTTATACATTCGCTCGTATCTTTTTGTATTTTAATATTATTTTTTTTGTTTCTTTAAATGCAATGTATTTCTCCGTATAAAATTAAATGTGTCAGTGTTTGTTTTCCCAAATAAAGAAAAAAAATTGAAATAACGTCCATTGGAAAAAAATACAATTTGAATAATTATCTAAACAAACACAAAAGTGAAATGAAAAAAGAATGTCACTCTGGACCCACCATATCCCTGGCCACACCCCTTGGGATAGGGCGGTGTTGAATCATACCACCATGCCACCATGAAGCAGTAAAATTATCCAATGTAATAAAGTAACGTTAATTACGCAATTTTCGCTTTAGACCACATTCACACCGATTATTTAACACTAGCGGCCGCCAGCGACTTCGTTCGCGCGTAATTGTGCTCCGCTCCTATTGATCGCAGCGTAATGTTATATAGCCTAAAGCGTTCCTGGATTAATGGGCTATCCAACGCAGAAAGAATTTTTTAAATCGGACCAGTAGTTCCTGAGATTAGCGCGTTCAAATAAACAAACAAACTCTTCAGCTTTATACAATATGTAAAGAAAACCCTGTCCGATCCGTGAACCGATTCTACTAATGCCTACAAAGCCGGGCTAAACTTAAAAAAAAATCCCCCTAAAAAATAAATATCATTTCGCAAAAAGAAGTAACTTAAAACATGTGCGGTAGGCCATACAGGCGCGGGCGAAGAGGGGCAGGGCACGCGGCACGCGGTCGCATCGCTATTCGCTCAGAATTGTACCGTCAAAAATTATGCTGTCACTTTTTAAAAATTACCAAATTTTGGGGAAGTTGGAATTAATTCGCGGGAAAAAAGATTATTTCAAAATTCACTAGTATTGTTACTATGATGATTATGTAAAATTTCATAAGTTATTTCGTCATGTGTTTACCTAATCTTTACTATCCTTACGGGTCGGACAGGGTTTTCTTAACATATTGTATATTAGTATAGATAAAAAATCATCATGCCTGTAACTCTTAACAGGTTAGGCAGAGGTATACCGCAGAATATCCAAAGTTGACGGAATGACGAGGAATGACGTATGACATAAAAGGTTACATTAATTTGCACAAAGCTAAAAATTGGCATGAATGTTGGAACACTATTACAAATAAAACATGACAAAAATCTCAATCGATACGACGTGTGGAAATATCCACTGTCGAAGTTTATAAAATCGCTTTTTTGCAACCAAGTTGTTCCTAAAATTCTTGTCAATTTTCAATTGCGTAATAAAGTTAACCTTATTTTTGAAGCTAATGAAGAAAATACTCTAAATGGAACCTTATAATACTTTGCCCAGCCTGGAAATTGAATCCAGGACCTAGCAGCCATGCTTGCGACCGTTACACCGTCAAGGGTATCACAAGCACACATCAAGCTGTACCTAACCAGTATAAGTTGACTTCTGATTGTACAAAGAACCTATAAAATTCAAGGTCAGCTATAACTATAAGCTTTATGTATCGCTGTGTGAGCCAATTAATCTCATAGACATCCCTATGACTTCACTAAAAGTTACCAAAATTTTTACACAGGATGGCAAACTCTTCGTGGAAATTCCCTCCAGCATTCCAAATGTGTTAATCTTCGGACCAGACAAATATTGCGTGGACACTTTTGTCTCAGACACTGCGCCACCTCATCTTAACGCACTCATCTGCTTCGTAACACAACCTGACAACAATCACTTTGGGCTGAGCAGCAGTTGTAAGTATTTTCATTATTATCTATTTATATACAACGTCGGGGTGGCCTAGTGGTTAAAACACTCAATCAACGAACGGGTTCGATTCCAGGTCAGGCAAGTACCAATGTATCTTTTCTAAGTTATATGCACTTTCCAAATATATCTTGGACACCAATGATTGATTACAAGGTAAAGGAAAACATCTTGAGGAATCATGGACTTAAAGTCTGAAATCGCCAACCGGCATTAAGCAAGCATGGTGATTACGCTCAATCTTTCTCTGTATGAGAGGAGGCCTTTGCCCAGCAGTGGGACGATAAAAAAAGGTTGATGATGATGATAATACAACATACAGAGTATAGGACTCAACACGTTTATTCAGCTCCGTTCAGCTTTTGTCCATAGAAAACAATGATTTTGCATGTATGCGTATGCGTCCTTCAGATAGTTAAGGAAGCTGAATGCGTGTAGTTAATCCCCAAGGCAGAGGTGTACATATGCCCATAATACACACACTATTTGACAGTATGAATATTATTTTATTTTATTTTTATTTATTTTATTTTATTTAATTAGGGACAATAAACAGCTACAATATAAATACACACACAGAAAGGATAATTAATAATATTAACAATATTGTAGCCCACTACATTATCCACATATTAACAAAAATATATGATAATGAGTGCCACTAGATAGGCAAGAAGTATCTTATTACTTCTCTTATTAATTCAATAAATAAATAATCAAAATATCATGCAAAATAGAAAAAGAATAGAAAATCCAACTCGATTGCTTGGCAATTAGAAAATAATTAAGAATAATTAAACATTAATAACAAATAATTGACAAATAAAGTCTAGCCTAACTTACATTCCTAATAACATTCTTATGATTATCGGTAATAATATTCATAACATTACATTTAGATTTAAATTTTGAGCACACAAAGATATCAATTGTTACAAAATTACAATTATAAGATTCAACCATACGACGGATGGGGCAGCGCAACCCAGAATTACTTCGACAGCGCTTGACAGCAAATAAGGCATCCGCTCGGGTACTACGCATGTTAACAGTACGTGGGACTACATAATATAATTTGCTTGTGAGATCGACACAATCAAAATCTCCACGAACAATACCATACAATATAGAGGCTTCAAGATATATTCGCCTAGATTCTAGGCTAACTTGTCCATATTTATGCAGTAATTGTTGGTAGGACAAATACGTTTTATGGCACCTATAGTGCATGGCTCGTAGAAACTTACGCTGGACCCTTTCAATTAAATCTATGTACTTCTAGTGTATTGTGATTATTTGCTTTAAATGCATAAAATGAGAGTTCTTTATGTCATTTACACGAGTTTTAATGAAAATAATAACATTTAATATATCCAGAAACACAAAAATATGTTTGGGATTTTGTTTCTCGCGCCAAATATTGTGAAACGATCCGGATTGGCTAATGTCACGATGATGTCATACGTTCATAAACACTTGTTGTCGTTCTATGTGTTCTCAGATGTTTTAGCGTTTTTAGAAGATTTTTAACGATATTTGGAGCGATTTGTTGTATTTTTTTGTTTTTTGACTGACAAACAACAGATAAACACGAACACCACTGCGGAAACGAAAATAGTTTACAAGTTTGTGACGTCACCTACAAAGCGCCACGCCATATTGCTAAATAAAGCGTTTCGGCAGCTTATTTGGATTTTGAATTTTTATTTGCGTGTTTCTTACGAAATACGTATTTAAAATTAAAAAAAAAAAAAACTTGTAGTGAACTTCTTAACCGCAACCAAGTGATTCAAGACAGAGATTATAAATCTTTCAAATAGCCTATTATGCTGAAGCCCCATGTATAGTGACGAGTCTACTGTCAGCAACCGGGCAGATGTTTTTTTATCGTCCCACTGCTGAGCACAGGTCTCCTTTCATACAGAGAAGGATTGAGCGTTATCACTACGCTTGCTCAATGCGGGTTGGCGACGTAGACTTAAAGTCCCGGTTTCCTCAAGATGTTTTCCTTCACCTTTTAATCAGTACTTGGTGTCCAAGACATACTTAGAAAGTACATATAACTTGGAAAAGTTACATTGATACCTGCAAATGAAATGAAATCGTTTATTATGCGTGTAGGATCACTGATCACTTTTACACGTCATATTTTTTTAAATTAGCAGGAGCCGGCATTTCTTAAGTGACTACCTCTGAGAAGAAAAGCGAAACAAACTCAGGGATCACTGTCTTTTTTCAAGTCCAGACATTAAAAATGAAAATATTTACAATAACAACAACAATATCTTGCCTGACCTGGAATCGAACCCGCACACTCATACTTGAGAGGCTGGTATTTTAACCATTAGGCCACCACGACTACCACCGGGCACAAATACTTACTTTAAATTGTACCCAACAATGCTATTCTGCAAAATTCTCACAATTGACTTAATTTGAACTTGAATTGAGTTTTCAATAGTGTAACTATCTCGATCAAATCAGCCAGTCATTTCTGTAGAACAAATGCTTGATCTAAGTTTTCACAGTGAATTTTTTACAGAATAAAACAATAGCACCTCATGCTCAGCAGTAATGTTTGCAAGAACAAGTCTAAAGTGAGACAGCTAAATTAAAGTTTAATATTATACAATATGTAAAGAAAACCCTGTCCGATCCGTGAAGGCTAAATTTAAAATAAAATTCCCCCTAAAAAAATAAATATTATTTCGCAATAGGAGGTAACTTAATACATGCGCGGGCGAAGGGGTGCAGGGCACGCGTCACGTGGTCGCATCGCTATTCGCTTATATTCGTTACTATGATGATAACCTCTATTCTTCCTCTATTCCTCTAACGGGTCGGACGGGGTTTTCTTTACATATTGTATTTTTTTGAGCAGTGTAAGCAGCGGTGGCCCAGTGGTAACGGCCGCGACTTACAAGTTGTTGCGCAGGTTCGAACCCCATCAGGCGCTTTACTTCGTGTAAATTATTTCTTCACCGCTGCTCTAAAAACTGTGAAGGAAAACATCATGAGGGAACCGGCTGATCCTAGAGCCAAAAACTTCGAAGACATGTGACATTTATCAACTCGCACTGGGCCAGCGTGGTAGATTACGGCCCACTCCCTCTTACCGAGAGGAGGTCTGTGTCCTAATTCTGGGAACATTATAGGCTGGTTATGATAAACAGTTTGTTCCATACTAGAACTGTCAGACCTCTCTTTTGTTCGTCGAATAAAATCTGACTTAGCTATAATCAGCCCTTAGTTTACATAATAAAAAAAAAAAACATTGAGTTTAGTATCCGTGTTATGAAACAGGCGATTGCTTTTAAAATTTGCCAGCAAAAAATTAATAGACCTTGCAAAAGTCAAAGGAGAAAGCTACAATTTTGATAAGCTTACCTGCATCTATCGGGCACCTTAGAATTTTAATGATAAAATATTTGTGCGTCTCATGTTTGCATTTCCCATTTACCGCTGCAAAAACTGTTACTTATCTACATTGCCTATGACTTGGTGTTGTTTTGTTATGTTTTGTTAACAGTTGGCCATCAGATCTTGTAATCAACTATCAATCTTAATATCTCGTAAGGTGACACTTTACGAGGTTTCGTCTTGTGAAGTTTTCCGTTTACATTTATATCAGCTATCGATTTTTATAGGTAGAATGCGTGGCCGCCATTTTAGAGCGGTTTAGAGTGTTGTACCATGGACTTAGTTGGTGACGTCATTTAAAAGGGTTTTCCTTTGAATTCAATGTCCGGTTGGTATGACGACGTTCAAATTTGATGTTGCATGTCATATAACATTTACAAAACAGAATTAGAAAGATCTTTATTGATAAACGAAAACACCACTTGAATAAGTAACATTCGTCGCGTGTTTTAGAATATTCCTCCTTTTCTCTTCCATCTGTACACCTAATTTCAACGGTAAAACCAATTTCTTACTTAAGTAATTGTTGTTTTTTTTCTAAGTTCTTTACGTTTTTCAAAAACCATCATAGTTTGGCGTAACTAGAGGGCTACGCGGGTCAATGAATATAGGATCTACCTTACGGCCTGTATTAATGGATCAAAAACACTCGTAAAACGCGGTCAGCACTGACCGACGCGGCCCGAACGGAAAGTTTAGTTGTCGACCATCGCTGTCCGTCGCGGCCCGAACGGGAAGATGCATTTTTTTTGTTGGCGTTCAACGCGGATATTTTCTAAAGTGAAATTATAAAAATTGAAGTCTGACAGTTTTAGTATACAACGTGTAACATAAAGGGTATATACATAACAAAGGCATGGCATATTTACATGATATCAAACGATATTTGAAGGGTTTTTTAATTCTATCTCTTTATGTTAGGAAGTTATGAGGAAAAACACCGACTGTGATAGACTACTATCATACTAGTCGCGCAGAGATATTGAAGACATTTCTCGGATTTTGGCAAGTAACGTGACGGGTAACGAGTAGTTATTAACGTATGTAAAATAAGATCACCCGATGATTGTAAGGCACTTCAAGAGGATCTTAATCGCTTAAACAATTATTACTCCAATAACAAGATCACTGTTAATGTTGCAAAATGTCAATGTATCAGTTACACACGTAAGAGGAACCCGATTGTTTACTCATATAATTTTGATGGAACTGTCATAAATAAAGTCCAAGTGGTTAGGGATTTGGGAGTTCTGTTTGACAGTAAATTGGTGTTCTCAGATCATATAGACCACATTAGCACAAAAGCCTATAAGAACTTAGGATTTGTTCTTCGGTCATGTAAGGTATTTACAAACATTGAAGCTATTAAATCTGTATATTTTGCATATGTGCGCAGCATTTTAGAATATGCGTGTCAAATTTGGTCCCCACAATATATAATTTATAAAAAACAAATAGAGAGAATCCAAAAAAAAATCATTAACCATCTTAATTATCGCCTTCGTAAACCTCCGATGGCTTACAAAGATAGCTGTCGATCATATGATCTGCTAACGCTCGAAGAAAGGCGTAAAGTGATGGACATGTGTTTGCTCTATGATATAATCAATGGACGCCTTGATTGCCCGGAGTTGATCGCACAGATAAAGTTTAACACTCCCTTACGGCGCACTCGTCACACGCCAATGTTGCACGTTCCTAGGCACTCCACCAACTATGCCAGCAACTGTGTACTGACTCGCATTGCTCGGGCGTATAACTCAGAATTCTCTAAAGTGGATTTATTTTGCCATAATAAACATACGTTCAAGAAGCTAATAGTCGAAACTATAGATGCAGATAAATGACAACCAACTAATTTTCTTCATATCTTTCTTCTGTCTTCTGCTGTCAATGTCGTAATTTATTTGTTTTAAATTCAATTTCATAGTTGTTGACTGTGTTATGTATTGTTTATTCTTCTGTATTGTTTTATTATTTATAACTGTGTATGTGTGTATTTGATATTGGTCTGTTCGCATGCGTTGGAATTATACTTTCCAGTTACACAGGGAAACCTATTATTGGCCATAATATTTTAATGTAATATTCATACTTGTAAAATTTATTATGTATCGCTGTTGGTTACCTAAATAAATAAATAAATGTAGTGTGCTGCCAGGTTTGTTATGATTTTATTTTAAGAAACACACGAAACCAAAAATTTGGTACCAATTTTTTGAGTATTTTATTTTGAGTTGAAACCCTTCCGATATCGTTTGATATCGTCTAAAGATGCCATGCCCTTGGTATGTATATACCCTTTTTGTTACACGTTGTATAGTTAAACGACCAAAAAATCAAAATTATTCCTCGGAAGATATCTGGCGTTTTAAGACCAGCCCTAGATTGGGAATCAGTTAATATGGTCTAAGAACCAACCTGTTACTACTAGATACAAAGTAACTAGTTCACAATGTTTCCAGGTATTTCATTCTACTGACGGTAGCGGTCTACGCATGGCTACCAGAACTCCGCAACCTTCACGGAATGGTTCTAATGGCCTATCTTCTTTGCTTCTTCGTGGGTTTCCTGTGCCTGGCAACTATGCAGATCCTCATTCTGCAGGACGTGACTACTCAAGATGTTTGTACTAGTCTAAGTGAGTGTTTTTGGTTTTTATTTGACTGTGAAAATGCAAACAGCGTGCTTTGGAAAAAAAACTAATGAAGAAAGTTCTCCATACGTCTATCTCTGTGACTCGATTCAGTATTTAATTCAGTGTAGTGTACTCAGAAGATTTAGGAATACTCTTCAAAGTTCAGTAAATGGAATAAGTCCCTAAACAAGGTTATTACGACAAAGCGTATACCTACGCTAAGCACAGTATAACCAGGAACATAGGAACAAAGCAGGTCTGACGTGCGCAATGTTACTAAATTTGCCATCAACTTCTCATACTCAAAATCAAAATCCTCAGTGAAAACCGTCATCGCACACCGTCATTCAAGCAAAATACGAGTTGGTTCGCGGACAGAAAACTACATTAGCTTTTCTGGCATCCACAATCCATACTAATATTATAAATGCGAAAGTAACTCTGTCTGTCTGTCTGTCGGTCTGTCTGTCTGTCTGTCGGTCTGTATGTCTGTCTGTCTGTCTGTATGTTACGCTTTCCCGCTTAAACCTCTAAACCGATTTTGATGAAATTTGACACAGGCAATCTTTAGACCCTGAGAAAGAACATAGGCTATCTTTTATCCCGGAAAAATTAGATGTTTCCGAGGGAAATCTAAAATGCGCGATATAACCGAACTCCACGCGGGCGAAGCCGCGGGCGGAAAGCTAGTAATATATAAAATAATATGTTTCCATCGTGGATACCTACAACGTCAAGCGAGCACTTCTTTGGTCTATCTCGCTTGTTCCGGCCGGCTTTTTACCCAAATGTTACGTATTGTTACCCGCGTAACATTTCGTAAGACGTGACCGTAACACTGCCGTCATAAGGAAAAAAGACGCATCTAACTTTTTTTTTCCAAATTGAGTTACATGCATATTCTAAATCAGTAAAAAATGGCATACACCAATATTTTTATATTTCGCATAAAAAAAAAAATGTTAGATGCGTCTTTTTTCCTTATGACGGCAGAACAGCGTAGTCGACCCTCTTGCAGTTTGTCTGCTGTGTCACGGACTCGAAGACTGCCACAGATGCGGGAGTTCCTGATGCGGTCTTTCCGCGTAACTCCACACATCCACCGCAGCATATCATTCATGTCAAATATATTTATGTGTAATTTACACGGTGCTCATAATAAAGAGTAGGTACTCTATTCTATCAACATATTTACGGTCTGTATGTTAATTTTTATAGCGTGAATAACAATGAACTAGTTGTTTAAGCTTCTAAAATACAAACCTGTATTTATTTAATTATCGCCTGCAGGTTTTTTTTTTTAATTTAGATTCTTAATTAGTATGTTTGCGTCATAACATTTTAATTTTATTGCCGTCACATTTTTATTATTTTCTCTATTTTTAACCTTGGCTTATTTAATGTTAATACATACAACCTTTCTGTGGACAACGCGTCTGTCGCATGGGTCACCTAAAAAGGTGTATCTAATTCTTTTCATATCTTAAGATTTTCGTTTAACGGGAATAATTTGACTGCACGGCTAGCGCAGTGGTTAAGCTATTGACTGCAGCGCTGCGTATCGCGAATTCGATTCACGCACGGAACAAATATTTGTAGGACCTATAAGTAGTTGTTCCGGGTCTGGATGTTTGTGTATGTGAACTTATATGTTTGTAAACGCACCCACGACACAGGAGAAATTCCTAGCGTGGGGCAACCTTTTTTTTAATTTAGATTTTAATGTGTTTTGGAATTATCATTGAAATGAGGTCTTGTTATTAGGGTATCTCCCCTACACATAAAGTGGTGATGCTTTATTTCTCGCGTCCACCCCACACATTGACAGGATTTCTTATTTAGGATGGGAAATGATCAAATCTCCTCCTGTCCTGCTCAGGGCGGAGCTGAGAACTTGACAGACTTTTACTGACTAAAACCCACCCGTATTCCTTCATTTGTCTGTGAACCAGGAGCCAAAGTGTCTCTTTTGAAGAACCCGAGGTCTTGGCAGAATATTGATAGGATGCCAAGACGATTTTGCGAGATAGGTACCTGTTTATCATACTTCTTCTTCTTCATCTTCAGCCTATAGAGGTCCACTGCTGGACAAAGGCCTCCCCCAAGGCTTTCCACAATGACCGGCCTTGTGCTGCCCACATCCATCGACTTTCCGCGACCTTCACCAGGTCATCGATCCACCTTGTTGGGGGCCTCCCTACGCCGCGTCTTCCGGTACGTGGTCGCCACTCAACAGAGCTTCCCAACAAGTGGGTCTAAAGATGAACATGGATAAGACGAAGCTCATGGCGAACTCGCACCCACTCCAATTCTAGTTGGTTACTTTGCACTCGAAGTTGTTTGCGAGGATATATACCTGGGAAAAACAGTCCAACTACCTAGGTAGGTCCAACTTCGAGAAAGAGGTGTCTCGTCGAATCTAGCTCGGCTGGGCAGCGTTCGGGAAGCTACGCTACATCTTCTCGTCGTTCAAGATACCATAGTGTCTCAAGACTAAAGTCTTTGACCAGTGTGTGTTGCCAGTGATGACTTACGGAACTGAGACGTGGTCCCTCACAATGAGCCTCATACGAAGGATCAGAATCACACAAAGGGCGATGGAAAGAGCTATCTTTATCATTAGGACACATATTTTGTTAACAAAAAACTGCGCTTTAAAGTAGATAATAATTTTGATTTCAAAGAAGGAATGACTTAAATAATTTTGTTAGTTCAGGAATTATAGAAGCCTAACTTGTAAAATGCGTTTACTGTAAGTACGGAACACTTCATACTGACGCGCTTTTGAGTTGTTCTGAAGTGAAAACAGTTAAACTCTCACCAGGACACGGAACCTTGTCAAAAATTCGTAAGACGGTGGAGGAAAAGATGAGAGGAAGTAATATTCCTTTCTCTTTCTACCCTGTGGCGAAAATGTATGCACACTTCTGCTGTTCCGTTTATGCGGCGCATTCTTATTATCTCTCGCATCTTTCCTGGGATACACAGCTACAGGATGTCAGTCGCAAAATTTTTGCATCTGGTAAGTCTCTAAGACGATTGCGGAACTTTCTTGCGCTTGCACAATCACTTTTACTTCCCATCCTTGACTACGCAGATGTCAGTTATCCTGATCTTACTGAGGCACAACTAGATAAACTTGAGCGTCTTCAAAACTTTTGCATAAGATTTATATTTGGCCTGCGCAAATATGATCACATATAGGAATTTCGTACAAAGCTTAAGTGGCTTCCTATTCGTCTTCGCCGGAATTCTCATATCCCATTTCAGCTCTATAGCATTTTGTTTAACCCTAAAACCCCCTCTAATCTTAAAGAACGTTTTAAGTTCCTTGATGACACACATAAGAGATGTCTGAGGTCATCGGAAAACCTGATGTTAGAGATCCCGATGCATTCCACTAGTTGCTACGATAAGTCCTTTACTGTACAAGCAGTTCGGCTATGGAATGACTTGCCCGTGTCCATAAGGCGAGCTCAAACTCTGTCCACTTTTAAAACTATGATAAAAAAGCACTTCCTCTCTCTTTAAACATGTCATTATATTTTATTTGCTCTTGTATGATGTTTAACTAGTATGATTCATTTAACGTATATATTTATTATATACTCTATGTAAATAGTACACTGTAGACTACCGATACTATTTCTCTCTCCTTCCCCTTAATATTCCATCCAAAGGTTGTCTGTAAAAGATCGCCATTGTGTCACCCTTTGTAAAATCTTTATATTTATGTGTCTGTAATCTATATGGTGTACATAATAAAGAGTACTCTATTCTATTCTATTATATTACATATTGTTTTTACTACAAAAAATAATACTTTTATAGGTACTGATAAATAAAGCTGTTCGTGCGAAATTATTCCCGAACCTTATTAAAATATTCTGAATTATAAATGCACAACGTTAATGTTCACGTTTTCACTTCTGCCGGCACACTCGGAAAGCAACCCGTTGTCTTTTTACCTGACTGCCAGGAAGCGTTACGTTTTTAACATTTATCTTGTATGTATTTAATATTCTTTATTACCTTGTATCTCCAGAACCGCTAAACGGATTTTCACATTTGTGATATCGTTAGATTTGTCATATTAGCCCAAGTCTTAGATAGGTGACATTAAAACAAACCAAAATGGCGGATGTTTGGCGCCAGATTGTGAGGTAAAAAAAGAAAAAAACATCTACCTAAGATCTATATAGCTAAGAAGTTCCCCAACTGCGATTGTTCAAATTGTTTCTGCCTTTTTAGTTGTTAGATTTTTATGCAGGCGGGTTTTTGTTTGTATTTTTTTTTGTTTGTATGCATTGTCCTCTGGACGTTTTCAACATGTTCATACCTACATTGTTTGTTCGTTTTTACATTGTTCTCACACCTAATTATAATTTCAACACTATTCATTTTAACAAATATTTTTATAACAGTGCACAGACGACAGCACATTAAGCTACTACAATATGTCAGATTCCTTTATCCGATTTTCAACTCTATCTCCAAGATATTGTGGTTCAAAGTTGATTGGTAATATTTGACAGGGTAACTTGACCTGATGTCGTCCGTACTTTAAATGACTTACCATGAAATTTAGTACCTGTAACTTCGCAATAAGTACCTACTACGTTTACGAATGAGCAACTAAGTACTTAGCTTTTAATTTTCTGACTGACTGACTTCCTGACAATTCAAAACTGCCTGTAAATGCTTTGGGTTTGTCCTATGACTTTTCTCGCTAACATTAGACAACACGCTATCAAAAGTGCTATTGGATTTTGAACTTTCCTTACATAACGGAGTGTTGTCTATTTGATGCGATTTCATATCCATACTAATATTATAAATGCGAAAGTAACTCTGTCTGTCTGTCTGTCTGTCTGTCTGTCTGTTACGCTTTCCCGCTTAAACCTCTCAAACGATTTTGATGAAATTTGGCACAGACAATCTTTAGACCCTGAGAAAAAACATAGGCTACCTTTTATCCCGGAAAAAATTAATGTTCCCGAGGGAAATCTAAAAAGCGCAATATAACCGAACTCCACGCGGGCGGAGCCGCGGGCGGAAAGCTAGTAAATAAATAAATGAATATATACGGACAAATCACACAGATTGAGCTAGCCCCAAAGTAAGTTCGAGACTTGGGTTATGGGATACTAACTCAACGATACTATATTTTTAATAGATACAATGTAGATACCTAAACACCCAAGACCCAGGGTAATCAGGAAAAGATCGTTTTCCATCATGACCTGACCGGGGATCGAACCCTTCCATGTCGCAGGCAGACGTGTTGACCGCTGCGCCACGGAGGTCGACAAAAATTTTTTGATAAAACTTGCGGCCATTTTATACAAATTAGCTAGCTCGTGTTACTTTTAGCATTTGTTTCTTAAACTTGATAAATAGGTATTTATCAAGTGAGGTTAGTTGAGTGATTTTATCAGTAAGGACTGCGAGGTAATTGCGTAATACACTACCAGGAAAAATCGAACATAAGTACCTACAGAGGAATAGATTAGCATTATCCTTCAAAATAAGTAAAATTCATACAAGTTGTGTTTTTTCTCGGTGGTAGGCCATAACATCGGCTGCCGGCAGAAGTTACCACCCACCAGACAAAGTCTTGCCGCCAAGCGAATCGTCGTGTTCCGGCATGATGTCTGGTGAGGCCGTATGCAGGACGGGTCTGAGCAGTTGTGTTGCGATGTGTGGCGGGTACGATGCGCCAAATGTTGTTGTGTCGGGAGTTTGGTGGTGGAGAGTCTCCAGATCAATCTCCCTCTAGCGCAGCATCGTTTGGTCTTGGGTTTAACATTGC
This sequence comes from Sesamia nonagrioides, assembly GCA_017933935.1. Lineage (NCBI taxonomy): Eukaryota > Metazoa > Arthropoda > Insecta > Lepidoptera > Noctuidae > Sesamia > Sesamia nonagrioides. The sequence goes on along the minus strand of JADWQK010002037.1, from coordinate 476,296 downwards.
ATCACCTCGCTCAACTGCCGTCATCCTTCCTATTCCTTAGTTTTTTAAGTGAATAGGCTTAATAAACTAGTGCGCTTTACCATCAACCATTGCATCACTGCTTACTATCAGGCGGGATTGCAGTCAAGCACTAGATATGTATAATTATTTAAAAAAAAATATCCTTCAAAATGAGTAAGATTCGTTGAATGAGTAAGATAAGTTGCGTTTTATACAATTAGGGAGCTTGTATGAATGAGAACTCACGCCATTGTCATTTATGTTATCATCATCAGACTATAGCGGTCCACTGCTGGACATAGGCCTCTTAATATTTCACGCCATTCAACTCTATTTTCGGCAACTCTCATCGAGTTATTAGCAGCCATCCTGCGTCCACCTTCGTTTGCCAATTTGCGGCCTCCATTCAAGAACACACTTAATAATATTTGTAATTTTTTCATTTAGGTACACTTAATAAAATTATAATGAGGTAAAGCTTGTGAGGAAGTAATCTCTGGAAGTTCTGATCGGATTTCGAAAATTCTTTCAGTGGCCGATTGGCATACGGTATGCACCGGTCATCGTGGAGATCCTTGGGGGAAGCCTATGTCCAACAGTGGACGTCTTTCGGCTCAAATGATGATAATGATAATGATACGGTATGCTTTATGGCATAGTTAGGTACCATGCTGTCAAGTTCGCGGGCATTAGTTTAGCTCTTCTATATTTATTTATTTAATGACTATGGACAACTTACAGCTAAAACAAACAGGATAAAAAAAGATGTATAGATGTATCAGATGACTGACAGCCAATTACAAGTCATCACTTATAAAAAACCGGTTGTAAAGAGATAGTGTTGACAACACAACACAGCTACCTAGCTTATAAAAATAAAATAAAAAATAATAAAAACAAAGACCTCAAAAAAAAGAAAACAGAAATTAAAAAACAATCAATATAACATTACAGTCTATGTTACACTCAAAAATAACAATGCTAAAAAATAATAAAAAAATACCTAACACACATAAAAGTCTCAAACAAAAAAGCTACGGCTCATGCACTTTCTGGCTGAGGAGACACTCGTTGAAAAGGTATCGAAATCATGCTGTTTACACATGAAATATTACTCGCGAATATATCAACGTACTTAGTGATTATGGAGTTTAACTACTTTTGAAACACAGGAAAGCAATAATGATATATACTTTACTGTAACGACAATTATACAATGGAAATGAAAAGTCACTCTCGTATTTTCCTTACATAAGTAATTAATACCACGTTGTAAGGCTCTTTAGCCCGCCTTAGTACGAGCGCGTTTTTTCCGCGGCGAATCTTTTTCCTGCACTGCTTTAATAACGTTCTTCTTGGTGCTGAGAGTTATCTAATAATCTAATAGCGTATTTTTTGATGCGCTTCAAAGTGGTTGAATTGAGAATATTGATGCTAGCCGCCGCAGGAGACGCCCTGGTCGAGAGACGAGGCGCTGTCCTGCGGGTGGTGAGCAATGGGCAGCTCGCCGACCGATAAGGACCAGGCCCAATTCGACAGCGCGTTGTGTTTCACGCGCGCTTCAAAGAGATGTCAGCACATCGCGACGTGGTCCACGAAGACCGATGCCTCCTGGGTCAGGGTTGAGGGTTGGTTAAAAAAGAAACCGTGTCTGACACGCCCTTCCGCTCCGCCCAGAGCGGGTGAACTCATTTGATGATACCAACAAAAAAAAAGATCAACATTGAGAGTTGAAATCTAGTGCGCGATAAAATTCCGCACTGATATAAGTACATATTTATACCTGTGCGATTTTTTTTTTCATAGTGTGGATAGGAAATCATCAAATGACCTCTCCTGCTCTGGGCGGAGCGGAAGGGCGTGTCAGACTTTTACTGACTTTTTACGTGTTCCTTCGTCGTTTTTTTTTTACGTGTTCCTTCACTTGCCTGTGCGCCAGGGCCACGATTTCTCTTTTAACCACAACCCATCACCACACCCACAAGGAGGCATCGGTCTTCGTGGACCCCGTCACGATGTGCTGACATCGCTTTGAGACGCACGTGAAACCGTAGACCGGAGGCTGCCTCTTAATCGGCGAACACATTTTTGTCAAGCGATTGCGACTAATTTGGATCGTTTGGACCGTCCATTGGTCCGTTCGGTCCAAACGATCCCAACTAGTCGCAATCATTTGACAAAAATGTGTTCGCCGATTAGGGGGCTGGTCCTTAGCGGGTGGCGAGCTACCCACTGTTCACCTCCCAAAGCCTGCGTAAGCGTGCGAACCGCACCCTAATTGGGTACATATGTACATACATAATCAGCCTATAATGTTCCCACTCCTGGGACACAGGCCTCCTGTCGGTGAGAGGGAGTGGGCCGTAACCCATCACACGGGCCCAGTGGGGGTTGATAGATGTCACATATGTATATTGCAAGGTTTACCTTAAAAAAATGGGTTTTTCCTCGGTATGTTTTCCTTCACCATTTCGAGAGTAGTGGTAATGAAATATATTGCACATATACAACATGTAAAGTAAACCCTGTCCGATCCGTGAAGTTCGTCGTTAGGTATCGATAACTGATTCTACTAATGCCTATAAAGCCGGGCTAAACTTAAAAAAAATCGCCCTTAAAAAATAAATATTATTTCGTAAAAAGAGGTAACTTAATACATGTGCCGTAGGCAATACATGCGTAGGCGAAGGGGGGCAAGGCACGCGGTGCGCGATCGCATCGCTATTTGTTTATATTCATAATAATACAGTCAAAAATGGTGTTGTCACTTTTTAAAAAATTACCAATTTTTGGAGAAGTTGGAATTAATTCGAGGAAAAAAAAAGATTATTTAAAAATCATTAGTATTGTTACAATGATGATTATGTAAAATTTCATATTTTGTTTGATCATGTGTTTACCTAACCTTTATTATCCTTAAGGGTCGGACGGGGTTTTCTTTACATATTGTATACATATACAGACTGACTTCAAAGAACTTGTAATACGAAGGCTGATACTATTAGGCCTCCACTGGACCCCATTTGGTCAAAATTGTGTCTTAAATTGGTTCTTTTTTTGTTACAGCGTTCATCATCTACTTCTCTCTGTTGTCAGCATTCTTCTGGTTAAACGTCATGTGCTACGACATCTGGTGGACGTTTAGGTAATTAACTTCACGTACTTATTAATACTTAATAATACTTAATACTTATTAATACTTACGTACTTATAATTGTATCAACGTAAGATGACGATTGCTCACTCTGAATGCGCGAGCGAGCCTATCAACCAGAGTCAATTTCACTTAACGGAGCTGCTGGGGAATTAACATTAAACTTAATAAATATGCTTGCGCATATTTATTAAGTTTAAGCTACAGGCTAATTACAGGCCGATCGCTTAATTACAACGTACCTAATTATTATCTTTGCTACCAAAACGAATCCTCGTAATACGTGGCTGTTCTTGGGTTTTTCCGTACTTCTAACTGTAGGAAAGGCACGATGCGCGAGGACATAAGGCTGTCACAATTAAGTTATGAAATCACTTAAATTCTCTCATTATGTCATTCATCATGCCACATTATGTCCCGTCCTGCAACTCACTACTACTTCAATTAACTCGCCATTAAACGTTTGTTCTATCACAAGTGACGGAATAGTTGTTAATGAATAACAGAAAAACCCGAAAAGAATAATAGTTATATTCATGGTGAATTTAGGATAATGCTTGATGAACAAACAACTATAAACTTAACAAAACAGCCATGTAAACTCTATAGTATTCTTTTATTTTATTTTATAACCTGTTCTTCTAAAATATGATTACTTTTATTACATAGATGGTAGACATATCATTTTGTTTTAAATGAACACACGGCCAACTAAAATAGAAATATAGCAAAATGACCCTGCCTGGCTAGTACTGAGAAATACCTGTTATTCTAGTATTAGTTTTGCATATACTTATGAGATCAGCTTTCACAGTCCATCCTGTCTTAACCGGTACCTAATAGGGCTGTTTGTAATAAAACAGATTTTTTTTAACGTTTCAGTGGCAAACGCGCTCATGGTCGTTCAGGGTCTCAACGCAAACGCTTCATGTATTACGCCATATATGCGTTTGGGGTTCCGACCCTGCTGACCATCATACTCGGTGCTTTGGAGTTCTCTGACCTTCCCATTGACCACCCACTACTGCCTAAGCTCAGGCTACAGGGATGCTTCTTGTATGGTTCGTATTATTTCTACATATATTATATACAATAAATAAAGAAAACCCTGTACGATCCGTGAAGGTGTTGTTAGGTATCGATAACTGATTCTAGTAATGGATACAAAGCCGGGCTAAACTTAAAAAAAAACCCCACTAAAAAAATAAACATTATTTCGCAAAAAGAGGTAACTTAATACATGTGCGGTAAGCAACCCTTTCGCGGGTGGCGGGGGGCAGGGCACGCGTCACCGGTGACGTGGTCGCGTCGCTTTTCGCTCATAATAATACCAGTGTTGTCACTTTTTTTAAAATTACCAAATTTCTGGGAAATTGGAATTAATTCCCGGGAAAAAAAGATAACTTCAAAATTCATTAATATTGTTATTAAGATAATTATGTAAAATTTTATATTATATTTGGTCAAGTGATTACCTAATCTTTATTATCCTTTTGGGTCGGACAGGGTTTTCTTTACATATTGTATACAATAAATAAAGAAAACCCTATCCGATCCGTGATGGTATTGTTAGGTATCGATAACTGATTCTACTAATGCCTACAAAGCAGGGCTAAACTTAAAAAATCCCCTTAAAAAATAAATATTATATCGCAAAACGAGGTAACTTAATACCTGTGCTGGGCAATATATGCGCGGGCGAAATGGTGCAGGGCACGCGGCACGCGGTAGCATTGCTCATAATAATACCGTCAAAAATAATGTTATCACTTTTTTTAAATTGCCCAATATTGGGGAAGCTGGAATTAATTGGCGGAAAAAAGATTATTTCAAAATTCATTAGTATTGTTACTAAGATGATTATGTAAAATTTCATATTCTATTTGGCCATGTGTTTACCTAACCTTTATTATCCTTATGGGTCGGACGGGGTTTTCTTTACATATTGTATATTTGATAGAGGGACTGGAACGGTATGCTAGCTGCGATGTTACCATCTGACTAGAATTTATGTGTAATCAAGGCTAGATTAAATATAAATAATTGCATCACTGTTTACCATCAGGCGGGATTGCGGTCAAACACTAGTTTATAAATATAAAAAAAAACTTACATCATTAAAAAACTCCATGCATCGAGAACCAAGTATTAAAGAGCAACAAATTAAATAAAAACCTTATGTGCACTTTATTTCTAATGCCATGTTCTAACGTTTTACAGGAAACAGCAAATTACTCTACCTGTATGGACCGATTGTGATTCTTTGTGTGGCTAATATGACATTCTTTGGACTGACTGCCTTCAAGATATGGAAGATTAAAAAGGAGACGAAGATGCTGCGTAGCAAGGAAAGCTCCACACATGACCAGGACAGGAAAGAAACTCAGAGGTACTGCCTCAACCTACTTTAAAGTTGAATGAGCCCCAAATAACTCTACTAACGTTTATTAAGAAACCAAAGCGAAAATCGGCGAAATCTCGGTGGTAGGCAACAACATCAGCCGCCGGCATAAGTTACCACCCAACAGACAAAGTCTTGCCGCCAAGCGATTCGTCGTGTTCCGGCATGATGTCTGGTGAAGCCGTACGGTGGACGGGTCTGAGCAGTTGTGTTGCGATGTGCCGGGTACGATGTGCCTAATGTTGTTGTGTCGGGAGTTTGGTCATGGAGGGTCTCCAGATCATCCTCTGGCGCAGCATCGTTGGTCGTGTTGTTGGGTTAAACATTGCATCACCTCGCCCAACTGCCGTCTTCCTTCCTATTCACTCAGTTTTTTTGAGTTAATAGGCTTAATAAGCTAGTGCGCTTTACCATCAACGATTGCATCACTGCTTACCATCAGGCGGGATTGCAGTCAAGCACTAGTTTATAATTATTAAAAAAAAATGAAAGATATTGGTCTAATAATGAACCATGTACCTACCAATGTGTACTTCCCAATAAAGTAGGCACGGGTCAGTGGGAAGCAATCGACTATTTAAATCGGTTGGCTGAGACATATTATATCATTATTGCTCTCAAGTCATTTAGGCAATACATTATAGGGTGTCCCTATTGGCTGTCCTAGAAAATACAAGAGAAGATGATAATTATTATGCTTAATCTTTTGAATTTGATTAAATATCTTAATTCTTCTGTACAGGATAAATTTTTAATAATTAAAAAATACGAGTATCCTTATTTTTTAACCAGTGCACAGTTCTAGACTCTTGTATAACTTTTAGATGGTTAATAAAAAAATGTCTAACAAAAAAGTGCAATATCGACGATAGCAAAATGTACGGAAAGGCTGATTATCTTTTTAATTAGTTGAATAAGCGACGGTTTTGTTCACGCTTACGGGTCTAAAATCATTCTTAAATTTACAAAAGTTTTTTAAGTTACAAGTTTGCGCATTGGTTAAAAATATGCCCTATAACAACAAAACATAAAAATATGCCAACTTGTGAATTAGTAACACTTAGTATTAAGCTTTTTAAAAACTACTTTATTGTGGCCAAAAGTATGACATTAAAATGTTCCAGGTTCACTCTATACGTCAAGCTGTTCACCGTGATGGGTATCAACTGGATCCTGGAGGTGATCAGCTCCTTCTACCCTGATGCTAACACCTTCTGGCAGTTCTCTGACGCCTACAATGTGCTCGTCGGCCTCATTATCTTTATTATCTTCGTGTGCAAAAAGAAAACTTGGATGATGATTAAGAAGAGGTTCGTCTTTATTCATACTTGTCTTCGACGAAATGATAAGGAAAGTGACTTAAATTGACAAAAAAGTTATCCTTATTCTAAATTTACGTATAAGCTAAAGATTCTCGACCTTCAGCGTAAAGCCACACATACACATCCTTATTACTTGCACAAGAGTGTGCAAGTAATTTACATGCCATTAGGACAGAAAATCAGTAGTTGCAAGTTACGCATGTGTATGTGTTACGTGCTTTACATGAGTACATATCAACGCCGTCCCAGGCTATCTGACTGGGCCACTACTAACCAAAAGCGTGGTGCAGTGTTGGCTCTTATGTTCGTCAGTTGAATAATGACATTGGTGTTATGTATGCATTTAATTTAATTATACGTTGTATGACAGCTAATTTTTCCATTGCCAGATAATTTTGTCTGAAACATAATTACAATTTTTAATTTAAATTTTGTTCTACGAATAAAAATTATCCGTCGATTAAAAAATTAGCCCTGAGTCAATTAACTATGTGAATCCATAGAATATTACCTATATTCTTCATATTTCTTCATAAAGTTAATAAGCAATACGATCATTTTGAAATGATGTCCAACTTAGACCAAAATAGGGTTTTTTATACAACGTGTAACATAAAGGGTATATACATAACAAAGGCATGGCATCTTTACATGAAATCAAACGATATTGGAAGGGTTTTTTAATCCTATCTCTTTATGTTAGGAAGTTATGAGGAAAAACACCGCCTGTGATAGGCTACTATCATACTAGTCTTACAGAGATATTGAAGACATTTAACGGATTTTCGCAAGTAACGTGACGGGTAACGAGTAGTTATTAACGTATGTAGTGTGCTGCCACGTTTGTTATGATTTTATTTTATGAAACACACGAAACCGAAAATTTGGTCCCAATTTTTTGAGTATTTTATTTTGAGTTGAAACCCTTCCGATATCGTTTGATATCATCTAAAGATGCCATGCCCTTGGTATGTATATACCCTTTTTGTTACACGTTGTATACTTTACCCAGTTTATAAAAATTAGCAAAGGGCTGTCTCGCCCTTGACTGATTCGAAATCGAAGGGTTCCGTATCACAGGATTTAAAAAAAAACGCCTAAAACGAACTACGACCAACTGATGAAGGACAAAATAATGGATGAACAGACAGATGAGTCATAAAAATAGTGTCCAATAGGCAGACACTTTGTGTACAGAACCTGATATTAGAATAATAAAAAAAATCATATCAATCAAATCATGGATTATTGATGTATTCAAACTGACTGTGAAGTATTTCTTATTTAGGATACGTATGACATAGTTTTAGGAATTTAATATAGAAATAAGTTAGTGTAACGACAGACCTTATGATTGCATTTATATAAAACGTGTACTTATATATATAATTTGTAACTGTTCAAAAATACCCTAAGGTTGATTCATTCTGTACCCAGGATTAAAGATTTTCAACGAACCGATTCGAATGGCAGAGAGATGAACATAAACAATAACAATAATAAAAATATAAGCCGTTGGAAAACTAAACAAGATACAACCGCCAGTCTTGAGACGGTAGAAGGAGACTCTAGGAGCACTACATCTAAGGAGGCAACGTCTTTATAGTGAATAAGAAGTAGTATTTGCATCCGTTGGCTTTGCTGCGAAAGATAAGATTTGCAGTTTGAAGATAATAGTACTGTAGTAAAACATTAAAACTCTACAACAACGCTACGTCCATTTAGTTGAAACCGGTGATCAAAAAATAAATAAAGAGCTTAAGAATATTATTGACAACAAAGACATGATTGGTAATATTAACAGCGAAAACATTGAACGAATCAATCTTGGGACAGATATGAGAAGTATGGACTAAAATACAAGTGAAAAGGTACAAAAAGTCTTGTTGACAATTACAATTTATAGGGTTTAGTGACTGGTAGATTTAAACTAACTTTTACAAGAATGTTTGGTAACTAATTGTAAGGGCTTAAGCAAGTTAGTTTGCGGCTTGGACGTAGATAACGCAGTTTTGCAAGGGATAATGTTTGAGTGTTCAATTAATTTATAAAATATTTAGTAAATAAACCATTATGAAAATATTAATAATCTTTGTATTTTATGCACCAATTTGGGTTCCTTATTGCACTTCAAATTAACAATATTGGTTTGGGAAAAGTTAGTGTGCACGAACAAAAATAGATTTTAATATTTAGCATTTTAGATTAGTTTCACAATGTAAGCAAGTCCGGGGAACGGCAAACAGGACAGGTGGAGGAAGATATTATAATGTAAAGTACGTGGATTGTTGCTGATTATTGACTAAAAACATCAAAGTGTGCAGCTTTATTTTAAGGGTACTATGCCATAAAGCTTTATGTTGCTTATTTTGTCGTTTATTGTGATTTATTGTGACCAGAGGAGTTTTTATGGCGTGTTAAAACTATAACGATTCCAATATCTGACAAAGATAAAGAGCTATACAGGCTGTTCCTGTATGTGAGTTTAAATGTTTGAAAACACTTCCATGATACAGGAGTGATTTATAGTGTGGCACAACTTTACAGTTGCTTTTTGAAGCGCTAATGGTTTTAACACGTGATATAACTCGAGTCCATGCCTGGAATGCACTAAGAATTTAAGATCCCGGTTCTAAAACGAAAATTAACGATTTGTCAAATTCAAACTCAAGTTAAGTTTGATACTTCATCTGAGTTTGATTTCCATAGTAAAACAATATACTCATAATTGACACAGCAGTTGAGTGATATGCGTAAATGATTTTTATAAAATTTTCGTGTTGAGTTTTATTCTTGGAACCGGATGCCAATGCTGAAGATTAACAAACTTTTACGTGCTCACTACACGTAAATATTTGTTAATCTTCATTAATTTAACGCTATGAACTTTTAACCTTGTATTGTAGGTCATCATTTTGATGTAATGATTTTTGCATACCTAACGTAGTTGGATGATACTTTGCATTGTTTTGCATCTAATGCGTGCTTTAAATAATACTTATAATAACATTCTTGAAAATTATTTATTGTTAGGCATTCCATTTTTTTACATAATATCAATTAAGAAAAATGTTTAGTGGTGTTTTTTAAATCAAAAATATTATAATTATAGTACTGTCTATGTAATAGAAGCTGTGTCTACGCCACGGGCTATTTTGTCTTCGACTTTAAATATCGTAATTGTTAAGTAGCTATTGCTATTAAATGCATCCCTTTTGCTTGCTAAATGTTGTGTTGCTAACAACATAATTATTTGTACACAGATACAGGCAGCTGAAGGGAGACCCGTTATCCAGGACACAGACCACCATTTCGACATCTAGAACACTCTCCAATTCCCGAGATGAAATTCAAATGAACTCAGTTCAGAAATAATATTATTCTTATAATAATTATTTGGCAGCAACTTGAATGATGTTAAGGCCGGGCTACATGAAGCAGCTTACTTGCGCAAGCAATATGAGGCATTTGCTCTATAGCATAACATTACACGGTGTACCGTTTTGTAGTCTAAACTTTATACGGTTGCTTGTGCAAGTAAGATGGAACGTTTACCCAGGACGTAGCGTAAGCATGCGTGAAAGAGATTTTTTTTTTAATTCAGGAGAGGCCTTTAGATTGTTTATCGTTATTATAGCTTTTGTTATTTTAATTTTTATCTATATTTTTGAACTTAGTTTACATATTACATTTTTTACAAAGTTACTGTCTATTGGAACCGGCCAAATATTTTATAAAGGTCACAGCAAGACAAATGAGAGTTTTGTTGTCCATATTTCGAAAAATATATATATATATTAAGATTACATTTTTAATGTAGAATTTCGACAAAATTTTAAAGAAAAATATTGTAAAATATAGCCATATAACTTGCCTTTGAAGACTAGCTTATATCGCTTGTCATCTTTAAGCCATTAGATAGAACATCACTTAACCTACCTACTAAATTATTTACTTTTTAAATGATTACAAATCAGTGCTTAAGTTTTGTAAAACGATAATTATTTCTGTTTTCGTTCCAATTTTAGAATTACCAAGACTGCTTGAAATCATTTGATGATGTTGAAACTGATCGTATATTTTAAAGCACAAACACACATACCTGTAACTTGCACAATTGCCTGCAAGTAGCTTGCATGACTCTGCGGTGGTGAAAATTTAGTAATATAGTAGTAATTTATCATTTTACTTTATTATAGTCATTCACGCAGCGTGTAATGTCTAGTTCTATAAGAATATGGTACAGACCTTTAAAGTTTAGAGTTCCATGGCTTTAAACAATATGATCACATATTTCTGATAATTTCTGTATACTATTTATAAATATTATCAGGTTAAAAAACAAAAAAGTGACGTTAAACTGGTAAAAAGAGAGAAATAACTTATTTAAAATATAATAATTTGAATACTTTAATGATTATTTTATTATTTATTAAATGTTATATTTAAAAAATGCCACGCCCACAATAGCATGGAACTTACTTAAAATTTGGAAAAAAAAATCTATATAAAACGTAGGTAATTATTTATATTAAATACTTAAATGATTATTTTAATTAAATATTATATTTAAAAAATGCCACAATAGCATGAAAATACTTACAGATTGCGATCTTTTGCAAGTTACAAGCATATGTATCTATATGTGTATAATTTTATTGTGTTGACTGCAATTTGCTGCTATTAATATGGTTAGGATGAGCAAAACTGCTCCGCATCGTAATTGCGTAATACACTACCATTCTTAATCTGAACGATTTTGAAGGATATTGCATTGCTTTATATGCCCAAATAAATTGTCTGCTTAACAATGTAATAGCGCATTGTATGTTATTGCTGCTACTGATAGTGTGTTAAGGAATTATCTAGCTTTAATCGTAGCTATAAGGTAGCTATTCCTATGCACTTTAATATACATTTTAAGGAAATATGTATTAAGAACTAACTGTATCTTTTTGCACTCTCAATGTTATTGTGAAATAGACATTTGAAGCATTTACTAGATTTAAAGCCTAATATAATAATATATTATTATAACATTATTGTTACAATGTAATTTTTAGACTGTTTTATGGCAGCCCGAAGGAGCGGGCTCCAACACTAGACCTAACATTTACTAAATATACAAGCTGATGCCCGTGATTTCGTCTGCAATTCAGGATAAAAGTAGCCTATGTCCTCCCCCGAGTCAAGGTATATCTTTGTTCCAAATTTCACAGTTAGACAGACGGAGTTAGTTTTGCATTTATAATGGATAGTATAAATTGTGATGATACCAACACTTACGGAATATAAAAAAAATAACAATCTAAATCTATTTAATTTCAGCTTATTGTTAAATATTTTTCTTAAATTTTAACTTAATTTTGAAACAAAATCTCTAGAGCAATCTTCACTATAACTCTAGCTAAGTACAGTAAAATGAACTTAATTAATATTTGATTAATGTTCATATTCGTATGAAGCATTTGATCTAAGTCTCCCACATAAATAACGACATGAACTTCGTGAATCGTGCTTAGCTAGACAAAAGTTTAAGTTCGCTCTTAAGCATTTACTTAGATAGCTATATTTTGATCTCAAGTGGCATCACATCTAAGTGTGCAAACATCACAAGAATAACTTAGAATTAATTAGATTATTGTAAACATAATTGTAAATTTTGTGTAACACAATTTATTATGCGTGGAACCTCATTTATGCCAAGAGTTCCTAGCCCTTCATCGCCTATTACGCAAAAATACAAAATATAATTTTGCAATTACAGGATTATTTAAATATGCGTGTTTTTTTTAATATCTTCTCTTTTTCATCCCTTATCCATCCAATGCTGAGTGTAGATTTTCATTTTTACCGGTCTAACAGGGATGTTTCCTGGGTAATAAAAAAAATGATACTACATATTTAGTCCGTCATTCAAATTACAAAAAACTCAATCTGTGAATGCACACTGTTGCTTTCCCGCCATCAGTATTATTATTTGCCATTTCAAATATGGAACAGCGCGCATTCTACATCGGAGAATTGTTGGTTTGTGTGCAGTGCTTCCACTGTTACCGCGGCATAAGGTCTTAGAGGGATATGAATACATTAAAAACCAGTCTAAAGAATTAGATGAAATTAAATTAAAGCCATTTTTAGAATACATTGAAAACACATGGTTAAAAATGAACAATTTATAACGGAATGGTGCATTTACGATCAACACCACCGAACCAATAATTTTGCGGAAGGATGGCATTCAAAAATAAATCGGAAAATCAATAAGAATTATGTGACGATTGCAAAGCTGTTTTTGGTGTTAGAAAAATATATGTCGATGAACAAAGCTGAAATCATTAACTTTGAATATGGCATACATTCTAGTAAAAGGAGGAAAGTTAATACCGAAAGAGACATGTTTATATTAGACACACAATTACAATTGATTCACGAAGAAATCAGTGATGGGCATTTTTTGGAAAAGCTGCGTTAATATATTGTATGCCACGACGTTCTGTGGTTTGTATACTCATGTGGGGTAGTAGGTATACTCGTTTGATTTATGCTGTCCTGGTACTTTGACTATTTATTTCTTTGAAATCAATAGTTAAAGATAAGTTTCAGAAATAAAATATGCATGTTTTTGTTGGAATTTGTGAAAAACGTCTAAGTATTTTGCCTCCTGACAATTCTGAGGTGTGAAAAATTTCACAACTACCAGTTGACTGTACTTCTATTGTAAAGCGAATCTGTCCCCCGCCTAGGGGAGACAAAAAGATTTAAAATTCCTGATGTCTCCCCGAGGGGAGCCGCCAGGGGAGACACGAGACCGAAATAATATAATTTATTAGCAAGTTCTGATGTCTCCCCCGCCTAGGGGAGACAATAGGATTTTAAAATCCTGATGTCTCCCCTAGGGGAGCCATCAGGGGAGACACGAGACCGTAACCGAAAATCCGTCTGACTATAATTTGAGTGTCTTCAAGGCTAGAGTGAATAGGCTCTTAATAAACTATTGCGCTTTACCATCATCGATTGCGCCACTACTTACCACCAGGCGGGATTGCGGTCAAGCGCTAGTTTATAATTTATAAAAAAAAAAACTTTAGTTCTAGACTTAAGCATTGAGTTTTCGTATTATTTTGTATTTCGAAGTTCATTGTGGTTTAGTGTGTGGTGAAGCTGTCATTTTTATATAAAGAACTGCATTTCTATAACAATTAGGTGCAAAATTCAATAACCATTTACATCTAAACAAAATCCATGTTTTGTAATAATGAGGTAAGTGTTTAGTATTCACATTTCACCAGTTACGTTAAGTTAAAATCTTTTGTAATAGGGAACGTGCCTACTTACTGCTGTCGACTGGGCATGAATCCAGACTCCAAGCTACCAAAAAAGAATTGCCCGACCCTAAACTACCAGACTCTTAAGTCTAATCTAGAACCTCAGGAACATGAGGCACTAACGAGGCACCTGAACCACTTGTCTGGTGTAAAGGAGTCTACTTTGATGATATAGATATGGCTGGTTTCTGGTGGTTTTCAATTATTATTATCAAAACTGTGCTTGTGTAAACTGACATGATCACTGTGTAACGGCATGTTAGAAGATATATAAGATGGGATCAGAGAGGTGATTCTCGTAAAATTAAGAACGTTTATAGTTGATCTCAGTGTGACAGCCTCTGTGGCTTAGCGGTAGCGAACGCGGCTTTGCGCAAGGAGGCGCGGGTTCGATCCCCGCACAGTGCAAATATTTGTATGCATGAATATGAATATTTGCACTGGTCTGGTCGTGCCTCGGAAAGCACTTCAAGCCGTTGTTGGTCCCGATTTCCATACGAACATCTAGTGGCAGCCGTTACGGATTGTTGGAGCCCTCAAAAAGTCCAACAATTGGTCTTACTGTAATGCTTCGATATCGCCCTCAGGTTGTGGAGGCCAGACGGCAGTCGCTTCACGGAAAATATCGAAGTTTAGCCAAAATCAGCAGTTAGACTGGTAAAGCGGACCCCAGATTCCGAAGCTGAAAAGCTGCGGATGCGACTGGGATTAACGCTGAGATGGTGATGATGATGATAGCTGATCTCAGTGTATATTTGTCAAAAATACTTCTAATTTCCCTACATTTTGATATTTCTTTGTCGCCGAAATAATTTTTTTCAGACATTTACCGTGGTTCACAAACATTTAAAGTCACATACTCAGGGCACGCCACAATAGCGGTGGTAAGTCCTCTCTTTGAGGAGTAGCTAGAGAGATGCAGGTCCTCACCGGACACGGCATTTTCGAGAGGTTCCTGTTCCGTATAAGGCGAGAGGAAACGCCAGGGTGTTACCACTGTAGGGATCGCCCTGAGGACACAGTGGAGCATACGTGGTGGCGATCCTGGTCGAGGCCATGGTCCGGATACCTGGGATTGGTGCTCGACAGCCGATGGGAATTCGGGCCCCACTTCCGGTGCCCAAGCTGATGGGTGCAGCAGGCGCGCTGTCAACGCTGCTTCCCAACATGGGGGGCCCGAGCGCCGCCTGTAGGCGGTTGTACATGGGAATCGTGCGGGCCATGGCCCTATATGGGGGCCCTGTGTGGGCGATGGATCTGACGGCCGGAACACTCGCGATTCTGCGCAAGCCGCAGAGGGCGATGGCCGTCAGGGTCGTCCGCGGGTATCGCACGATTTCCTACGAGGCGGCTTGCGTCTTGGCCGGATCCCTGCCCTGGGACCTAGAGGCAAAAGTACTCGCGTCATTGTACCGATGGCGCGAGGAAGAGCGGACACGGGGCTCCAGTCCGGCGCAGCGGCAGATCGAGCTGCGCCGAGTGGAGATCCGTCAGGTCCTGTCCTGACGCAGGTACTGTCGGGGCACGGCTGCTGCGGCAAGTACCTGCGTCGTTTAGGCAGGGAGCCGGACGCTCGGTGCCACCACTGCGTCCAGTGCGGGGAGAACACGGCACAGCACACGCTCTCCGAGTGTGTTGCTTGGGAGGAGCAGCGCCGTGTCCTCACAAATGAAGTAGGAGGCGACTTGACGCTGCCGGCAGTAGTGCGGAGGATGGTCGGTAGCGCAGAGTCGTGGGACGCGGTGGTGTCCTTCTGCGAGGACGTGATGTCGCAGAAGGAAGCTGCGAAACGGGAGAGGGAGATCTCAACTCCCTTCCCGGGCCGCAGAAGGCGCACCGGGCGCCGAAGAAGGGCGGATAAAGCCCTCTTCCGCCCCCCATGAATGACTCCAGGGGCGAGGGACATGGGGAAGTCCCGCCCCTTATTCGATGGACCCCGGGGAGGGGTAGTTTGACACACTACTACCCCGTGCAGGAGACGAGGCCCGGACAGACCGGGCCAGCACGAGGGTGTGGGGCCGTGGAAGAATTTAGACTCCCGCGTCCCCACGCGCGCTCGTGATAGAAGAGACGCCGGGGTGGTTTTAGTCAGTAAGAGTCTGACAGACCCCGTCGCCCACCCCAGGACGGCGGACATCCATTGAGGATATCCACCCCGGAAAAAAAACAAAAAAAAGGCCATGGTCCGGAGCGAGAGTGCATGGCAGGCCGTCACCTCCTTCTGCGAAGCGTTGATAACTGATAACTAATTCGTCGGCGTGATTGACATACATCATCATCATCATCATCATCATCAGCCTCTACTCGTCCACAGTTGGACATAGGCCTCCTCCATGGCACGCCAACAAGCTCGATCCTGAGCAGTTGGTTCTCCGCCAGCCACTACCAGCCACCTTTCTGATATCGTCGCTCTATCTCGCCCAAGGGCGTGCTACGCTACGTTTGCCGCTACGTTATGTTTGCCGACATACATATTACCAACCAAATTTCAACTTTCTGGTGCTAACGGTCACTGAGATTATCCGCGGACGGACGAAAAGACAGACTCGGCGAAATTATAAGGGTTCTTATTTAACTACGGGACCCTAAAATGCTGTAATTATTATAACAGCATGTTAGCTACTGTCAATAAGTGTTACATTCCAACAAAGGCCCTTACTATTAAAAAAAAATCAAAGTTTGTGCATTAACCTTAACGGGCGTTATTTATATTTGTTGGTTGTTTTACTAAAGTTAAAGGAATAATGAAAATAAAAAAAAAAAATTGGTAAGTAAATAAAATTGGGTCTTTTTAGAGACGTTAAATTTTTGAACAAATTTTGAAGAAATAAAGGTTATTCACCTTAAGATAGCAGTGTTGAAGCAGGGGCGAGACGCTAAGTATAGTGGATAAATAATCTGGTTATGGTATACCGGTTTTAAATAAAAGATGTCTCAGACAGATTCTACTTATTTTTCGGTATCGATCAAGGAAATCCAACATTTGTATTGTAACAGTTACGTCAAGGCCTTCGAACGATACGGTCGTCCAAAACACAAGTGGGCAAAATATTCTAGCAATGTGGACCTTATTGACATTTTTATTCTTGATTGTTTGTGGGACTGTATCCGAATTGCAACCTTGCAAATTGCAAAAAAGTGTAGAACTGGTAAATGGTACATATGAAGGTCTTACATTCGGGAGCAATGAAACTATAGTGGATCCCAAGTCTCACATGGAAAGAGGATGTGTGTGCCTCAAGGGGACCTGTGCAAGGAAATGCTGTCCTTGGGGAATGATGTACAAATATGATGAGACAAAGTGTGTGAAGGAAACAGTCCAATTTGATCCTCCTGTAGTGGAAGAGACGAATAAAGAATTTAAATTCAAGGAAGAATTTAATGCCACAAAGGAGTTTATTTTCATTACTGGTAAAATGGACTGCGACGCGGATGCGAAAGAGCAGAGACTGATAGTGTATCCGTCTGTACAGACCTTTAATTTGACAACGGTAAGACGAAAACCCTTTCCATACTTTTTTAGTTGGTAACCGATTTTGATTTTAAAATAAGTCATTATTACTGCAAATACGATTAGTTACAATTTGGATTTTAGGTAATAGAATGTAAGGACACTGGCGCACAGAAGTGAAAAGAATAGAATAGAATACCTAGCTGTTATTTATTTGCATAGAAAGTAAGAAAAAAATACAGATATTAAGTTTCAGAAGATCCATATGACTACCTTAACTAGGGCAGGCAAACAAAAGCTAAAATTAATAAAGATTCGATAATAATAGATCATCTCATTCGATATATATTATACAGACCCATTATATACATTTATACATTATATAGACAACCTCTGTGGCGTAGCGGTAGCGAACGCAGCCGCTGCGCAAGGAGGCGCGGGTTCGGTCCCCGCGGAGTGCAAATATTTGTATGCATGAATATGAATACTTGCGCTAGTCTGGTCGTGCCTCGGAAAGCACGTTAAGCCGTTGGTCCCGGTTGCCATACGAACATCTAATGGCAGTCGTTACGGGTTGTTGGAGCCCTCAAATGACCAACAATTGGTCTAGCTGCAATGCTTCGATATCGCCTTCGGGTTGTGGAGGTCAGACGGCAGTCGCTTCACGGAAAATGTCGAAGTTTAGACAAAATCAGCAGTTAGACCGGTAAAGCGGACCCCAGACTCCAAAGCTAAAAAGCTTCGGTTGCGACTGGGATTAACGCTGAGATGATGATGATGATGATGATTCGATACATATTATAAATACATAAGTGATAAGGGATATCATAAAGAGTGAACTGATTTTTCTTCTCAACGTCCCTATGCTTTAAAAATGACCTCAATAATTTCCTTACTAGGGGTAGGCACATAGCTCTCCATAATACATTATTGCTGTCACAAGCTCAGCTAAGCTATCCTAAAACTGAGATAAGTAAACAAACGGGAAAAGGAAGAGATAATATTTATCGAGTTTCCTACAACCGCGGGGTATTCTCGGAACACACGATTAGTAGCAATGAGTTTCATAATATTTGACAGTGCAACAACATTCATTGCATTATTTACGTTATCGACCAGATAAACTGTTCGAACAGATAAATCAATGGATAGTGTCCATCAAAATTATGATTGACTAGCAGCCGCCAGCGAATTCGTTCGCGTGGTTTAGTTATGCTCCGCTCCTATTGGTCGCAGCGTGATGTTATATAGCCTAAAGCCTTCCTGGATTAATGGGCTATCCAACACAAAAAGAATTTTTCAAATAGGACCAGTAGTTCCCGAGATTAGCGCGAACAAACAAACAAACTCTTCAGCTTTATATATTAGTATAGATAATGTGTTACCCTGACAACAAGTACGTTACTAGTTCACACAGACATACCTACAACAGTTGAAGAGAATTATAAACTAGTGCAATCACGCCTGATGGTAAGCAGTGGTGTAGTCGTTGATGGTAAAGAGCGCCAGTTTATCAAGGGAGTATTCACTCTAGCCTTGAAGACACTTAAATTGGTCTCAGACGGAAACACCGCTGCTAGCAAATTGTTCCAGTCCCTCGATGTTCACGGTATGAAAGACTAGGCGACACTTCGTCCGGATCCTAGTGGAGTCAACAACGACCCGTACGACCCGTACTACGGCTCGTCCTATGATGAAACGGAGATGGGGAAATTCCCTGGCACACTCTCCAAAATGCATCCAATAGAACACCGGCAGGCTGACTATTCTTCGACAACTAACTCGATAAATAAATGCGATAACGACCTTCAAAACTAATCGATACGACCAGTTTTAAAAAATGTTGATTGCCACAACAACAGTTCCCCTATTCTCACAATTTTAAAAGTTTTTAATCTAATCGCAGTATCATCTTAGTGACAAAAAAATATCAAAAACTTATCGAAATGTAGGAAAATTAGAAGTATTTTCTGATAGATTGAGACTGAGATGAGACTGTGAACATTTTTTTTTTTGTTTTGGGTTGGAAATCATCACATGACCTCTTCCGCTCTGGGCGGAGTGGAACTGTAGCATATCTGTGTATTATTGGAATAACAAACACACACAAAGGGCAATGGAAAAAGCTATGCTCGGAGTTTTTCTGCATGATAGAATCAGAAATGAGGAGATCCGCAGAAGAACCAAAGTCACCGACATAGCTCTGCGAGTCGATAAACTTAAGTGGCAATGGGCGGGGCACATTGCTCGTAGAACCGATGGCCGATGGGGCAGTAAGGTTCTGCAGTGGGTACTGGAAGACGCAGCGTAGGGAGGCCCCTAACAAGGTGGACTGATGACCTGGTGAAGGTCGAGGGAAGCCGATGGACACGTGGAAATCCTTGGGGGAGGCTTTTGTCCAGCAGTGGACATCTATAGACTGAAGAAGAAGAAGAAGAAGAAGAAGATTGGAATAAACTCATAATGTCATATGTTGAAAAAGGGGCGTTTTGCCTTTCGTTTAGCGTTTCGCCTCCTCCTTTATACCGCATACATCGAGGGACTGGAACAACTTGCCGGCGGCAGTGTTTCCATCGGACTACAATTTGAGTGTCTTCAAGTCTAGAGTGAATAGGCTCTTAATAAACTAGTGCGTTGTACCACCAACGATTGCGTCACTGCTTACCATCAGGCGGGATTGCGGTCAAGCACTAGTTTATAATTTTATATAAGAAAAAAAAAACAAAATTATATATATAGATCCGCTTACGTAATCTCTATTAATATCAGACCAATAGACACCCATTGTTTTGCCCCTGATTACATAATTTAGCCACAGTCACTGCACACAGTGCACACGTTATACGAATTCATATAAATTGTTTTTTTTTACAATGCAATTTTTACAATAAATATGTGAGCTTTTGCGCCCTTTATACCTGGAACGTATTTAGACAATAAATTTATACTTATTCACATTTCCGTTTTAATGATGTTTTTATTTGTTTTGCTGTTATACGGTAAATAATTTAATTTTATGTTGTGTTCATTACTGTACATAGTAGTGTATAAAGTCAAGTGTATTTTATTAAATAAATAGACAGCTGTGCTGCTGGGGACTTTGTCCCGCCACTTCTTCTTCCCAGTAGAAGCACTAGGAAGTGTCGATGGGTGGGCATTTTGGGGAACTGTATTATGTAATATTGACGTTCAAAAAATGCTGATCGTCAGCCTAATTTATATAAATGACTTTGACTTTGATGCGTTTAAAGCACAAGTAAAATCCAATCTGTGTTCAAAGGCAAACTATTCTATATAATCATCCTCCTGCCTTTATACTAATTTGTGGTCGGCGCAATATGTAATTTTCTTCCATACTTTTCTATTAGCCGTCATCTCCTTAGTCACCCCCTTCTTAATCACCCCCTTCTTAGTCACCCCCTTCTTAGTCACCTCCTTCTTAGTCACCCCCTTCTTAACCTCATCATGATCCGCATAGTATTGTATAAAGTCAAGTGTATTTTATTAAATGAACAGACAGCTGTGCTGCTGGGGAGTTTGTTCCGCCACTTCTTCTTCCCAGTAGAAGCACTAGGAAGTGTCGATGGGTGGGCATTTTGGGGAACTGTATTATGTAATATTGACGTTCAAAAAGTGCTGATCGTCAGCCTAATTTATATAAATGACTTTGACTTTGATGCGTTTAAAGCACAAGTAAAATCCAATCTGTGTTCAAAGGCATACTATTCTATATAATCGTCCTCCTGCCCTTATACTAATTTGTGGTCGGCGCAATATGTAATTTTCTTCCATACTTCTCTATTAGCCGTCATCTCCTTAGTCACCTCTTTCTTAATCACCCCCTGCTTAGTCACCCCCTTCTTAATCACCCCCTTCTTAGTCACCCCCTTCTTAATCACCCCCTTCTTAGTCACTTCCTTCTTAAACTCATCATAATCCACACATCCCATCTATTGTCTCTTTGGTCTTCCCCTCTACTTATAGCCATCGACATTCGTACTCAACACTCTCCTCATAGAATGTTTCTCATTTCTCCCCCATACTTACCATGACAACTGATTTCCACACAACTGTTTATTATTCTACACCACTACTTTAACGATAAAAATTAGTCGGCCTGATTAATTAAAGACAATGACTCCGTAGACTCCATTCCCCTTGTTCTCTAACTAAACTAAAGTTCCTTGCATCCTTCTTCTTACTATTTTATTACTAGCTTTCCGCCCGCGACTTCGCCCGCGTGGAGTTCGGTTACATCGTGCTTTTTAGATTTCCCTCGGGAACATCAAATTTTTCCGGGATAAAAGGTAGCCTATGTTCTTTCCCAGGGTCTAAAGATTGTCTGTGCCAAATTTCATCAAAATTGGTTGAGAGGTTTAAGCGGGAAAGCGTAACAGACAGACAGACAGACAGAGTTACTTTCGCATCCATACTAATATTATAAATGCGTCGTAGCAGGAGCTGCGTGTCACGGAGATCAATATGCTGCGGTGGATGTGTGGAGTTACGCGGAAACCGCATCAGGAACTCCCGCATCCGTGGCAGTCTCCGTGTCCGTGACATAACAGACAAACTGCAAGAGAGTCGCCTGCGCTGGTACGGTTACGTCTTACGTAAACCTGATGTTACCTGGGTAACAAATGTCTTGCCGTGGCGCCTCCGCCGGGCCGGAACAAGCGAGGTAGACCAAAGAAGTGCTAGCTTGACGTTGTAAGAAATGCGTGCCAACAATCAATCTACGGGATGCCAGAGATCGTGCGAAATGAAGGCGTATTAGTAGGAAAGCGGACCCCGGGCTTCAACGCGAAAGCCGCGGGTGCGACCGGGATTTTAAGCTGAGATGATGATAATGATGAGTGCCCCCAAAACCCCGCCCTTTGCCACTTCCTAGTGCTTTCTCTCGCTGAGAAGAAGTGGCGGAACAAACTCCCAGTAGCACAACTATTTGTTCATTTTAAAAATACATGACTTTATACAACACTTATGTATAGTAATAAACACAATAAAACACAACACCAATGAAATTATTTACCATAAGCCAGCTAGCCACTCCCAAATACCAACGAAGCAAAAAAAAAAATAATTAAAATGGAAATGTAAATAAGTAAAAAAAATGTTACCTCAATAAAAGCTACAGGTATAAAGGGCGTGACAGCTCATATTTATGCATTGTAAAGAAAAGACAATTGTAGTTGACCTTGAGAAATAACATAGGATAGTTTTGATTCCGGACTTTTGAAGAGTTCTTTTGGAAACGCAATATAACAAAACTCCACGCGGGCGAAGCCGCGGCGGTGATTAGTGAGTTCATATAATTGTCTTTTCTTTACAATGCATAAATATGACTGTCACGCCCTTTATACCTGTAGCTTTATAACATGTCAGAAAGCTAATTCAAACATTGTCATGAGTTAATCAGAGCGACCAGCTATTCTTATCACGCTGTAAGCGTTGTTAAACCAAGCATTAGGAAATGGTGAGCGTTTTGAGGGATTGTCTTTTGTAATTTTAACGTTTGAAAAGTGTTGATTCTCACCCTAATTTGTATAAACGACTTTTGATTTTGACTGTAAGTGTATAACTTGATGTATCATCGCGTGCATAGGTACTAGTCTCTTATAGATCCCTATTACTTCGCTAAAACTTTTCTATATATAGAGTACCATACTTTTTTTCCGGGTGGAAAATCCTCATGGATGTCCGCCGCCCTGGGGTGGGCGACGGGTCTGTCAGACTCTGACTGACTAAACCAGGTGTACCGTCTCACACCTACACCGGGGGGCTGCGAGAACTAATACTGCTTCCGCAACCCCCGATTTGTGCTGGCCCGCCGCAGTGGGCCTCCTCGGGTCAGGGGGGAGTGAGGTGTATGGCTCTCCCCGTGACGTCTAAGAGTGGCGCACGTGGAACACTTCGCGCCGCCACCTTGGGTCCTGATTTTTGGGGCGACAGATGTCCCCGAGTCTATCGCCCCTGAACCCATTTAGGGGGGCTGGAAGAGAGCGTTATCCGCCCTCCGGTGACGCCCGGTACGCCTGCTGCGGGCCGGGTGAGAGAACGAGATCTCCCTCTATAGAGAACCATACTGGCTAGACCAATTGCCTGCTGACATAAGAGGTCAGAAAACAAAAGGAAAATTTGCCAGATCAATTAAAATGTTCTTACTCAGTAGTCTGTAAACGATTCTGTAAATAATGTAACTTCTTTGCTACTGCTAGATCTTAATTTAAATGTCCGCGCTAGTAATAAATAATTATTTTGATACACTGTTTATTCCGTTCCCACAGACAAACCGTGAAAACGGTTTTGTGGGGCATAGCTTTTATCTCATGTATTGTAAAGTAGGTTAAGAACATAAATAAATAATAATAATATTATTACACAGGATGGCAACTTCTACCTCGAACAGCTGACCATCCCAAATATACTCGTCTACGAACCAGACAAGTATTGCGTGGACACGTTTGTCTCGGATAAACAACAACCTCATCCTAACGCTCTCGTCTGCTACATCTCGACCATAAACACTGACTACAGGCTGAGCATTAGTTGTAAGTATTTTTATAGATATATTTTGAGAAGTGGTTTTAAATATTTTCATTACTCCTGCGACGTGGAGGCCCCGGGTTCGAACCCCGGTCAGGTCATGATGGGAAACGATCTTTTCCTGATTGGCCTGGGTCTTGGATGTTTATCTATAATATATGTATCTATTATATTATATGTAGTATCGTTGAGTTAGTATCCTATAACACAAGTCTCGCTACTTACTTTGGGGCTAGCTCAATCTGTGTGATTTGTCCGTATATATTTATTTATATTTATTTATTTATTTACTCACATGCAACATGAGAAGTAAGGGATTAACCACATCTATTCAGCTCTTTTCAGCTTGTGTGTATAGAAAACAGTGATTTTCAGTTTTAAGGATAGTTAGGGAAGCTGAATAAAGCTGAACAAGTGTGATTAGTCCCAAAGGTATTAGGCAGAAGTGTGTATAATTAGCGTATAATTTTCCCACTCCTGGAAACTGGGAACTTCCCAGGCCTCCTCTCGGTAGGAGGGAGTGGGCAGTAATCTACCACGCGGGTCGATTGCGTGTTGGTAAATGTCACATGTCTTCGAAGCTTTTTTTTTTGCCTCTAGGACATACCAGTTTCCTCACTATTTCCCTTCACCGTTTTGAGAGCAGTGGTGATGAAATAATTTACACAAAGTGCGCCTCATGGGGTTCGGACCTACGACCTATAAATTGTAGGTCGTGGACTATACTACTAGGCTACAGCAGCTCTCAAGACAAAGGCAAAGGCGTACATCTGTATATGATACCACGTCCCTTGATCCTACTGTCAGCATTTGAACCAGAAACCAAACTCCCTTCAGCTCTTACGGAGTTTTCCAATGAAAAACCTCAATAACACTATTTCCGGCCTTAAAAACAATATCTTATAGTATAAAATTACTTGAGTGAGCTTGATGTGAATCAGCCGGGCCATTTTGTAAAAAAAAAATTCTTGACCGAAGTTTTCATGACGAAATTTTGAGATAATAAAGCGACAGGTGATTACGCTCAATCCTTCTTTGTATGAGAGGAGACCTGTGCCCAGCAGTGGGACGATAAAAGGTTGATGATGATGATGATGATGATGAAAGCGACAGGACCTCATGTCCTACACTAATGTTTGCACAATGATACATAATTAAGGTTTATTAATATTCCTACATCCTAGGAGTACCAGAAACCTAAGGGTTACGAAGTTTATTGACAATGATGGTACAGTCAATAGTATGCAATGACAAGTAAAACATAGCTGATGTTGCACCGAAGTCTTCCTTTATGTTCATGAAATCCGTGTCCTACACACCCAACAACACCACAGACGTTACTTCAAGCATTCCTTGAAGTTCTCGTTGCAGTTGTCGCTGTAGATGTTCTCGATTGTCGCTTGTTTCGCTTCGATAGTCAAATGCAGACAAACTGAATATACTTCATCATCATCCTTTTATTGTCCCACTGCTGGGCACAGGTCTCCTCTCATACAGAGAAGGATGGAGCGTAATCACCACGCTTGCTCAATGCGGGTTGGCGATTTCAGACTTAACATCCAGGTTTCTTCAAGATGTTTTCCTTCGCCTTTTAATTAGTAATTGGTGTCCAAAATATACTTACAACTTTAATTCATTTTTTTTTCATATTTAATTCATATACAATATGTAACGAAAACCCTGTCCGATCCGTGAAGGTATTGTCAGGTATCGATAACTGATTCTACTAATGCCTACGAAGAGAGGCAAAACTTAAAAAAAGAAAACCCCCTAAAAAAATAAATATTATTTCGCAAAAAGAGGCAACTTAATACATGTGCGTAAACAACCCCTTCCGCGGGCGGCGGGGGGCAGGGCACGCGGCCCCTGTGACGTGGTTGCATCGCTATTCGCTTATAATAATACCGGAGCTATCACTTTTTTAAAAATTACCAAATTTCGGGGAAATTGGAATTACTTCCCGGGAAAAAAGGATTATTTCAAAATTCATTAGTATTGTTACTATGACGATTATGTAAAATTTTATATTATATTTGGTCAAGTGTTTACCTAACCTTTATTATCCTTATGGGTCGCACAGGGTTTTCTTTACATATTGTATAACTTACAAATTCATAGTAAAAATGTGTTGCACAATAAGTCTAAGAACCTGTCACTACTACATCCTACTAATATTCGAAAGAATAACAAACTAGCATCCATAAAAACGTTCGCTTCTATAGTTTTTACGAATGCAAGTTTCTTTTTCCTTTCACTCAATAATTGAATGGATTCGGATGAAATTTAGCACATATACAGTATGTTAAATAACAGAGGGCGTTCCCTTAAACTCGTTAATATATATCATTAATAGATTAAAATAAAAATATCAGCATAGAAAATAAGCATAAAAAAATCCGAATAAAAAAAAATTCTAATTGGAAATAAATTTGAAACCTCCTGTTTTAAATCAAAATAGTAGTCGTCATGTATAAATAAACTGCGACGTTGCCGTCTTTCATGTTCGCGTGTACAGTGTGTTTCTTTTACATGTCAATTTAAAATTTTTATTGAATAGGTATTTTCATATTGGAAAAAATTTTAAAACATTTTGTTTTCGAATGGAAATATTTTTTTTAGCATGTATGTATGCTATACTATTTCGGGTTAACGGGAACGCCCTCTGTTAGTTAACATACTGTATATGGTTTATAAGCAGCATTAACATATCGGCTAGTTTCAATCCAGATATTCCTAGGGGTCGAAACTTATGGGAGTGAAAACGCAGGATGTAGCCAATACAAAATAACTCGTTCGTAATGTTTCCAGGTATGCTGATCTCCTGTTTCTTCATTCTACTGACGGTAGCGGTCTATGCATTACTACCAGAACTCCGCAACCTTCACGGAATGGTTCTAATGGCTTACCTCCTCTCCTTCTTCGTGAGTTTCCTGTTCCTGGCAACCATGCAGATCCTCATCCAGGAGAATAAGATTACGCAAGACGTGTGCCTTATACTAAGTACGTACTTTACATTTTTTTATTTACTCTGGATTGCCAAAGTATTAGCTTATTAACTAAGCATTAAGGGCGTTTTCATTTTGCTTGTTTAATTAAATTCATTCCTCTAATATTGACTCGGTAAAAAGTTGAGAAATATACAATCGCATGTTAGGTTTTCACTGACGCTTTCTCAATTTTCAGCGCTTCATCATCATGAAGCGCTGAAAATTGAGAAAGAAGAAAAAAATCTAAGGATCAAAGAACATTCTTGATACGTACATCTCTGTCACACATCGATTCTGTAAGTAATGCAGTATAGTGTGATCTGAAGATTTTTAAATATTCCCCTTCTTACATATACGTTAAGGTCATCAGATAACTTAAAGCTCGAAATGCCTATGCATTCCACAACGTTCCTTGATAAATCTTTCACTGTTCAGGCCCCTCGTTTGTGGAATGCATTGCCAATTGAAATTAAATGCGCGCAATCGTTGCAGGAATTCAAGAGACTCGTGAGGGAACACTACTTGTCGTTATGATCTTGTTCAACAAATACTTTTTGGCTAATTTACTTGCTTACCTGTTATGTTCAGTTTCTATGGATTAATTTTTGTATATGTATGTATTTGTGTATCTACTTTAGTATATTGTAATAATGATGTTTGCACCAATGACAGTCCCATTTGTGGTTCCGGAATATCTGTCCATCCTTTGGTTGCCTGGAAGAGATCGCATTAGCGATAAGGCCGCCCATTGTATGTTTTTTGTGATGAATGTTTTTTGTTCCATGTTTGATTGGTGTACAATAAAGAATATATAAATAAATAAATAAATATTCTAAGTTCAATTAAGTGAAAACAGAACGATCTACGGCGAGTACCACCCTTACGGTGTTGTGACCACAATGATCCATACGAAGCATTTCGCTTCTTCCTTTATACTTTATAAATCGAGGGACTGGAACAATTTGCCCGCGGCGGTGTTTCCGTCGGACTACAATTTAAGTACTAGGGTAGATAGGCTCTTAATAAACTTTACTATCAACTTTTACATCCCTGCTTATCCAGCATATGCCATCAGGCGGGATACGACAAAGCATATGCGCGAAGTCCAGTACAACCTGCAAGACTAAACTTGAGACCCAGGCGGGTCTGACCCGAGCTCTTTTGCCGCTTTCACAATCAACGCCTCAGCCGATAGCCACGCGCACTTACGTCATCCAAGCAAAATGTCAAAATAACTTTGGATCGCGGAAGGAATCGTGTTAGGTCTTAAATTGTGTGAAAGTTCTACCACCTTTCTTATTTTCCTTAGGTCTTGAAAAGGTTATTCGGTCAAGGTAGTTGTTTGAGTTATATCCGGTTTCTTGTTATTTTTATTTATTTAGATTTGTATGCGTATGAATAGTGTGTCCGTGGCATAGCGGTAGCGAACGCGGCCGCTGCGCAAGGAGGCGTGGGTTCGACCCCATACAGTGAAAATATTTGTATGCATGAATATGAATATTTGCACTGGTCTGGTCGTGCCTCGGAAAGCACGTTAAACCGTTGGTACCGGTTGCCATACGAACATCTAATGGCAATCTTTAAGGGTTGTTGGAGCCCTCAAAAGTCCAACAATTGGTCTAGCTGCAATACTTCAATATCGTCTTCGGGTTGTGGAGGTCAGACGGCAGTCGCTTCATGGAAAATATCAATGTTCATAATAGTGTTCATAATAAAGAGTATTCTATCTAGAGTCTGTATATTAATACTTAAAGCGCGAATAACAATTAGTTGATAAAGTTTTTAAAATATGTTTTAGTCTCGCTTGCAGGTTTTTTATTTACATTCTGAATAAATTAGTATGTTTGTGTCATACCTAGAATTTGAATTTTATTACCGTCGTATTTTTCTTATTGGCATCGATTCTCATACATAATAAAACTATATAAATTCAACGTTTTTTAAATAATGCTTTTGATACTTACAATATAATTTAAAAGACTTCATGGGTGCAGACGTGAGCACATCACTACTACAATCTGTCAAATTTCTTTATTAAATTTTCAACTTTGTCGCTACGGCATTAAGGCTGTAAGTGGAAATATTTGACAGTTTCGGGTAGCTTGACTTCATCATCATCATCATCAGCCTCTACTCGTCCACTGCTGGACATAGGCCTCCTTCATGGCACGCCAACAAGCTCGATACCGAGCAGTTCTCCAACAGCCACTACCAGCCACCATTTTGATGTCGTCGCTCCATCTCTCCCAAGGGCGTCCTAGGCTACGTTTGCCGAGACGCGGTCTCCGCTCGAGGACTCGTTTACCCCATCGGTTGTCGGTCCTGCGGCATATGTGACCAGCCCATTGCCACTTCAGCTTGCTAATCCTCTCAGCTATGTCGGTGACTCTGGTCCTCTGTCGGACAGAGCTTAGCTTGACTTACTACGATTTTAAATGGGAAACTGTTTTATTCTTCTATTATAATTTTTTTAAAATGACTTTATTCTGACATTTGAAATCAGACTGTAAATACAAAGTTTAATTGAAATCAATGCAATAAGTTTGCATGAAATTGCCCTATTACCCTATTCACTAACATTAGGCTACTCTATAACAAATGTGAAACAAAAACTTGGTTATGTATTTTTTACTTTAGGCGCTTAACGGAGTATTGTCATTAGGAAAAATTTACGGGCATTTTTTAGGGATACACTTTGTAATAAAAGTCTTTGCTATAGTTAATCAAATCAAATCATTTATTTCGGAGAAAGATCCCTTGGTGAATTTTTCAAATGTCAAAATTACAAGAGACTTATTACATATTTACTTACTTTAATCACTATGAGTAGGTACCTCTACTTACCCACTAATAATATCAAAATACAAATAATAGAATATACACAAAAACACAAACAACATCTTTATATGTCTGCCGCAGCATTGCTGAATATAAAGTCAATCCAGTGTGTTGGCATTGGCAATCATCGCGAGGACGGTGTTGGCGCTGTTATTGCTACTAAATACTAATACTGACACCGAATTTATTATAATAAATTTATTTTTAACACCCTTGCTCGTAAAGCTGATGTAATTCCACCGGTTTTAAATATGTAAAGTGGGCCATAACAAACGCGTGTGTTATCAAAGCAAATAGTTAAGTTATAGTCCATACAAATTCCATAACAGCATTATTTGGCATTTCAAATAATTATGGAACTGATCTCCGCCGCACGGCTCCAGCCAGTGAGCAGCGCGCTATTCCATATTTGAAATGGCAAAAAATAATACTAATGGCGGGAAAGCAACAGTGTGCATTCACAGATTGAGTTTATTTAAAATAACGGATGTCCTATTTGAAATAAACAATTTTGTATTTGTATTTTTTTCTGTTTCCTCGCAAGTGTGTTAAAAAACGTCGTACGATATACGTGCGTATTGGTTATAACATCATTACGCACTAATATCGTAATGTACTATTACCAACTTTAAGACCCTTATGATGCATACGACTGAAATGATGCATGTATCTCATTACGTACTTGTGCTGTAATGTAAAGTAAAACGCACGAGTTTTTTTTATAAAAATGCGCGGCCTCCGTCTAAAAATGAACGATACTTTTAAAAACCTTAGCAAAAAGTTTTTATGTCAGAATAGTGGTCAATATTTTATAAATAAAATTAAATTTGAGAGATAAACAAACATTTAATTATTTTAATTAATTTTGACAATAACCATTTATCTGTAAAAAGAAAACATAAAAATATTAATTTACTTAAAAGTAATACTGGCTGTTTTTTTACCATTGCCTAAAAAAAATAAAGCGCGCACATCGCTAAAGGCTGAATTTGTGGACAAGTACAAATTATTTCGCGCGCTTTTTCATTTCGCTGTATTGTTTTTATTCGAAAATGTCGTCAAGTAGTGATAAATGTATTAATTTGACACCGCCACAAGTCTTAAACGCAGCAAAAAAAGGCTCTTCTAAGCCTGAAAAATCGACCGATAGATACAAACGTATGAGAACTCCATCTTATTATGGGAAACAAGCAAAGGTGCAAATATTCACTTTCAGAAAATGTGTTTTAGCCTATTTCATGGAACTTTCTCAAAAATATAAGTCAAGCTCATTATTTTAGAAAGTTTTAGAAATGCCTCCAATAAAGTTGATTGGCTCTCCCTTGGAAAGGGTGGAGATTTTTAAATATTTGGGGCATTTCGTGACTTCTACCTTGAAGGATGATGCAGACATTGAGCGGGAACGGAGGGCGCTGTCGGTCAGAGCGAACATGGTTATCCGCAGGTTTCCTTGGTACTCTAAAGATGTAAAAATAACTCTTTTTAGAGCCTACTGCACTACACTGTACACGTGCAGCTTGTGGACTGACTATACGCAACGGTCTTACAGCGCCCTACGTGTTCAGTTCAACAACGCGTTCAGGATGTTGTTGGCGCTCCCCCGCTATTGCAGTGCGTCGGCTATGTTTGCGGAAGCGCGCGTGGATTGCTTCCACGCCACTATGCGCAAGAGGAGTGCGTCGCTGGTGCGGCGAGTGCGGGGGAGCGCAAACAGCTTGTTGGCCGCGCTTGCGGTAAGGTTTGATTGTTCCATCATCTCCCACTGTTGTAAGCGGCATGTGGTTGGCTGATGTGACTCAATTGTAATTATGACTTTTTATTGTTTTATTTAATAATGTTTTGATTTTATATTGTAATATTTTTTTTAATGTATTGACATTTTTGATTTGAATGTTGTATGTGTAATGTGACTATGTGTGTATTAATTGTTTATACTTGAATTAAATGATTATTATTATTATTGTGGTGCTACTATTCAATGCTAAAAAGCACTATGAAAACAAACCATGGTATTGATATCAAGTCATACTTCAACTTGCTAGCATTTCTAAAAAGACGCTCAGATGGCCATGTAAGTAAAAAGTCGAGATTCTTTTCGGTTCACAATATCAAGAAGTTTCTAAAAGAAGCTCCGGATTTCTGATATTTGGCTACAAAGGTCAGTTGAAACGAAATTATTGTTATTAATATCGTATTTCTTTAGATCGTACAATATATAAATTTATAAAAGTCGGCTCCGTAGTTTTAATTTTAAACCAAAATAACGGGTGAAATTCAAGCAAACGAATTTGTGTAGTTTGCTTTTCACAACTCATGCATTATCTGCCTAGCCTAATTTTATCAACTACGTTGGGGTCAGCATCCAGTCTGACCGGATGCAGCTGGATACCAGTATTTGACATAGAGCCACAGTTTTTCACAATTAACAAATATAAAATTAAAACGTATTTCCAACAAAACGAGTTTAAAATAAAACACTATAAAGTAAAAATAAGTAATTTCGGACATCGGTGACCAAAAAAAAACATTTTTTTCGTATTAGCTTTTATGTCAATGTTGTCTCTTAAATTGGATGTTTCCTTGTTACAGCGTTCATCATCTACTTCTCTCTACTGGCAGCATTCTTCTGGTTGAACGTCATGTGCTACGACATCTGGTGGACTTTTAGGTAATTAACTTTACCTATTTACAACCGTATTAATATAACATTACGCCTGTCCCTTTTGCTGTACTTTAATGTACACCCACATTACATCAGTTATGTTTTGGTCTCATGTACGTGGGCGATCCCCTCGTGATAGGGTCGCCAATAATCCAAACTGGGTTGCTAGGGAGTTATTTGCTAATCAGCACTTTTGGGATGTGAAATTAGATAAGACAGTCTGCAAAAAGACTGCTTTTCATGCCTTAATGTTTTAAATAGAAAGAAGTTGCGTAACGACAGCATAGCTGATTGTTAAGAGGTCAAGTGTCACTAAGAACTCCCATTGGCAGCACGGGACGGCAAAGAATTTTTATGCGATGACTAATAATCCATACTAATATTATAAATGCGAAAGTAACTCTGTCTGTCTGTCTGTCTGTCTGTCTGTCTGTCTGTCTGTTACGCTTTCCCGCTTAAACCTCTCATCCGATTTTGATGAAATTTGGCACAGGCAATCTTTGGACCCTGAGAAAGAACATAGGCTACCTTTTATCCCGGAAAAATATGATGTTCCCGAGGGAAATCTAAAAAGCGCGATATAACCGAACTCCACGCGGGCGAAGCCGCGGGCGGAAAGCTAGTATAAAAATAAAAGATTGTAAATATCAGTGATGATGCCAATTTACGTCGCACCATGCCTAAGGACGAAATGCCAACTTTATCGTCATACTTGTTAAGTTATATTTTCAACTTATCGCACAAAAATCTCCGAACCGTGCTGCGGACGCAGGCACAAACCTGGTGAGACACCGTTAATGTTATCAGTGTTATCGAACTTAATATACTTACCTACAGCCTTAACTGCGAAGTTGCCTGAGGTAGGAGTAGTATTTGTCACAAGAACTCAAAGATTTTCCAATCTTTGAGTTCTCATATAACGACACCTCATTCCTCCCGAACCGTGGTGCTATCTCAAACAATGCCTCAGTTAAGAGGGGACTCTAGTGCCGAGGAATTTGGAAAATAGGTATTTGAGGAAACTATTGCCGTCGCGCTGCTTCCAACTTTTCCCGGCAAGGTGCGAAAAGGACAGTTGCAGCTCAGGCGATTTTACCTACAAAAACGTTGACCAAAAGACGTTTCGTATTCCACAGTTTTCTTTTAAAAACACGACATATCGATATCTCAATTATTTTTATATCAAAACTTAGAGGAAAGGTATACCTATGCTTCTATTATTTTCTTTTTTGTCTAAACTTATCACATTTGTCTAATAGTCTTCTGAACAACGCGGTAAAAATGTTTATTTTTCGCGATTTTGGAGTATCATATTTCACTTTTTTAATTAAGTTTCGAATAAAAATTTAATGATAGGGACACGTATAATCACGGTGTGAAATTGTAGAAAAACAATAATTGCTCTAAAAGAATTATCCACATAGAAAACAGTGGAATACGTTTGTATAGAGAAAGCACCACTAGAGTTCCCTCTTAAGCGGTTATCCCATAAAAGAAGAGAGAATAATTTAGAAGAAGGGAAAAACCCGAATTCGTCTTTCGAAGCAATGACGTTATTAGCTGGTGAATTTGGTATTGTACCTGATATAACTTAACAAAGCAGCCGAGTTACCTCTGTTGCATTCTTTTGTTTTTTTAATCCTTTTATTTGAAAAAATAGCTAGTTTTATTAATTAGTTGGTAGATATCATTTGGTTTTAGATGAACACAAGGTCAACGTAAAAAGAAATCCAGCTAAGCGAACCCGATTGCCTAGTACTCACATATACCTGTTATTCTATTATTTAATTTTGCATATTATAGTAGCTGATAATACCATTCGTGTCTTTCATCGCTTTTTCAATATAATGTTAGAGATTTACAATACTATCGTTTTGTTTTGCATTTTTTTCTTAAAAAAAAAAAGGAATTACTCCTGTATCGTGGATGCGTTTGCAAATATTTAAACTCACCTGTAGGCCATACAAATATTTGTTTCGTGCGGAAATCGAACCCACGACACGTCGAAAGTCTAAAGTTCAGCCACAGCACCAATCCTGTCGTGAATACCAATAAAAAGGGCATTTTAAGAAATATTTGACTTTCTTGGGTTAATCATAAGAATAATAACTCTACGACCCTGACTGTTTTATACGGGTCAAAATATAAAACTTTGATCAGGCAGGTGCCATAGTTCGTCTCTATTTCTTGGTTACAGTTTCATTTTAGCCACATAAACCCGTAATCTTTGGTTCCATATTCTGCAGTAATCTTACACCCGACGGAAATTGTCCTTGGCTGCACTTGCAAACAGGGATAATCATCGGTTGGTGCCATTTTTCGTTAATAACCCCCGTGAGTTGGCTTTGGCCCCTCGAAAGCCTTTCAAAACTCCGGGAGTCCAAGGTCCCGAGCATTATCAAAGACTCTCACTCGCTTTTGTAATGTAACACAAAAGAGCGAGACGATACATTTCAAAATATTTTAACAGGCTAATCGTGTACAACATCTATCTATACTAATATATAAAGCTGAAGAGTTTGTTTGTTTGTGCGCGCTAATCTCGGGAACTACTAGTCCGATTTGAAAAATTATTTCTGCTTTGGATAGCCCATTAATCCAGGAAGGCTTTAGGCTATATAACATCACGCTGCGGCCAATAGGAGCGGAGCATAACTAAACCACGCGAACGATGTCGCTGGCGGCCGCTAGTAATAAATAATATGTAACCCATGTATGTAAACCACCGACCAGATGGTCGGATGACCTGACCAATCACGTTCTTTGTGGATATCCTTGGGGGAGGCCTATGTCCAGCAGTGGACTTCATGTGGCTCAGATGATGATGATGGTGATCATCTTAAGCCACGCTTGCTGTATAAAAATCAAAACAAATGTGGGCCCAGTTAACCACTACCAATCTTTAAATGAAATAACTGATCCATGGTTAAGACGAAAATCTCTAACCCATTTCAGGTTAGACTAAGTTTAATTACCTCGAATCCTATGTCATCAAGTGTCATTCACTGGCAAGCAAAGGAATAAAGTCATATACAGCCTCGTCTGTGCAATTTGTTATTACGAAACGAAATATTATTTTCTTATGGTAAATAATGAAAATTCAATTTTCAATGACTATTACAGATCACGTATAAATATAGGTATGTGGTGGTCATTCGATGTATTGAATAAAATACATCGATGTATCGTAAAACATCGACTATTAACGATGTATCGAATGGATTCTATGTATCAAATGGTAAACATCGATGTTCTCGATGCATCGATGTATATCGAGCATCGCTAGGTAGATCATCCCATCTTCAGTAACAATGCTAGTTTAATCTCGAATTCTCCCTTCAGCTTCATATTTAGGACCACTTTATAAAATTCTGCAATTCAAAAGAAAAATGTTTTAATTATGTTGATACCATGACATGACACCACAATATTTAAGTGAACCATCAGTAATGGCCTATAATGAAAGATCTCAATAGAGTGCGTACCCCAGTCGGGCGCTGTTGACACAACATGTCGTAGTAGTCCATCTGGGTTTATAATAAGACTAATTATTATTTTAATGTTTCAGTGGCAAACGTGCGCACGGTCGTTCAGGCTCTCAACGCAAACATTTTACGTACTACGCCATATATGCGTTCGGCTTTCCGACCGCGCTGACTATCATACTCAGTATTATGGAATTTGCAACCAACCTACCTGTTAAGCACCCACTGGCGCCTAAACTGAGACGACAGGGATGCTTCTTGCTTGGTTCGTATTATTTTCATTTAGAAATAACAAGGTTTTATTCTGAAAGTGTAACGACTAGTCTTGCCACCATCGTTGTTACCCAGGAACGTTTTGTAGATATCAGCAAGGCAGTCGTTCTATGTCCGGTAATCCGGTTCAACTGGAAATGCACCTTTTTTTGTTTGGGATGGGAAATCATCAAATTACCTCTCCCGCTCTGGGCGGAGCGGAAAGGCATGTTAGAATTTTACTCACTAAAACCACCCGTGTTTCTTTTTTAACCAACCCGCAACCCTGACCCAGGAGGCATCGGTCTTCGTGGACCTCGTCACGATTTGCTGACATCTCTTTGAGGCGCGCGTGAAACACAACGCCCCGTTGACTCAGGCTTGATCTTTACCGGGCGGCGAACGATGGA
Organism: Sesamia nonagrioides; assembly: GCA_017933935.1. Taxonomy (NCBI): domain Eukaryota; kingdom Metazoa; phylum Arthropoda; class Insecta; order Lepidoptera; family Noctuidae; genus Sesamia; species Sesamia nonagrioides. The sequence continues at coordinate 439,460 of JADWQK010002037.1, read as the reverse complement.
TAGCTAGCCGCCCGCAATCCCGCGTCTACGTTGGCTGGGAGTTCGATGTCGTCCCCCGACCAGAGCGTCTCCTGCGGACTGGAAATGTACTTTAACTTCTTTGTGGGAAAGGTTTTCCATCCTGAAATACAATTGTTTTGCTGAAAAGCTTGTGCTGAGCTGTTGCGTAAGGTCTAAGAGATTATAAATGCCCAGGGATGTATACGTGATATGATTTGTTTTGTGCTGGTATGAAATGATACCAAGGCATAATATGAGCAATCCGACGAAGGCCATTCCTTCGTCGGATTGCTCATATTCTTTCCCTTCCATATAATGTGCTTTTTTCTCAATCAATTTCTGGTCAACTCACATACTAAATCTTTAAGGTCATCAGTTATCTGATGACCTTTAAACAATGGAAGCAATGGAATGCATAGACATTTTAAGCTTTAAGATAACTTAAAGCTTAAAATGCCTATGCATTCCACAACTTTTCTTCATTAATCTTTCACTGTTCAGGCCCCTCGTTTGTGGAATGCGTTACCAATTGAAATAAAATGCGCGCAGTCGTCGCAGGAATCCAAGAGACTTGTGAAGGAACACTACTTGCCGTTATGATCTTGTTCAACAAACACTTTTTGGCTAATTTATTTGTCTATCTACTTTAGTATATATTATTGTATTAATAATATTTGCACCCACGACAGTGCCATTTGTGGTTCGGGAGAATCTCTCCATTCTTTGGTTGCCTGGAAGAGATCGCATTAGCGTTAAGGCCGCCCATTGTATGTTTTTGTGTTGAATCTATTTTGTTCGATGTTTCATTGGTGAACAATAAACAATATATAAATAAATAACTCCGTGCAGATGGTGTAATGTAATGTGTCTGATTATTTTACTTTACACCAAGACTCATATTCATCCAGAGTCAGCTCCTATGAGCTGTATCTATACACAGTCCTCAATTTTAACCCTAAGTTTCGACGACTTAGATTCCTACTAAAGATAACACTTTTTAATATACAATTTTTTTTTCAATATTTTTAATATAAAACATTTACAATATTAGGACAGTTTTTGACAACGCTTTGATTACATCAATGGATTACGAGATCCACCATAAAGTAATAAATAGTAACTAATTAAATAAGACTTTGTAAATCACTTCAGTTCTAAAGCATTTTCTAATGTTTTACAGGAAACAGCAAATTGCTCTACCTGTATGGACCAATTTTGATTCTTTGTCTGGCTAACATGACATTCTTTGGACTGACTGCCTTCAAGATATGGAAGGTCAAGAAGGAGACGAAGATGCTGCGTGGCAAGGAAAGTTCCACACATGACCAGGACAGAAAAGAGACTCAGAGGTACTGCCTCAACCTACTTTAAAGATAAATGAACCTTAAATAACTCCACTAACGCTTTGTAAGAAACCAAAGCGAAAATTATCTATACCAATATATAAAGCTGAACAGTTTGTTTGTTCGCGCTAATCTCAGGCACTACCGGTCCGATTTGTCTTTTTGCGTTGGATAGCCCATTAAGCAAGGAAGGCTTTAGGCTATATAACATCACGCTGCGACCAATTACAGCGGAACATATAAAAAAAAAAAACATATCGAAACCTACGCGGGTGAAACTGCGCAGCGCAGCGAAACATATTGCTCTAATGATGAACCTGCACTGCCAATGTTTACCGTCCAATGAAGTAGGCACGTGGCTACTATACTATAGTACTATACTATAACTACATATAGTTTAGTCAGCCGCCTGAATTATAAAAGTAGTGCTCGCTCTCTCGTTTTTGGCGCTGGCAAAATAGAGGGCACAACTAATTGTCTCTATATTAACCGACTAATTTTTTATACCCTGAAAGGTTTGGAATCGTGCTGCCATGGGATCTGGAGGCCTAAGACCTCGCCCACATGTGGAAGTGGTGCGCAAGAAATCACGCCACGGCTGACAGAGCTCTAGCGGGATCTCATGGCGACATCGAAAATGCGATTGTGATGGTGATCTTTCGCGTCCGGCCTTGGTTCAGCCCATGGTCCGGAGCGAGAGTACGTGTCAGATCGTCACCTCCCTCTGCGAAGCAGTGATGCTGGCTGGATGAAGGAGGAGGCGGAGCTCGTGAGGGAGCGGTAATCCCAGCGCCTCGCGCCTTTATAATAATAATAATAATAATTTATAATAATAATTTATTTGCAAGAATGTAGGTGTACAATAATAGTATGTTGTTCATAAAAATAAAAGTAGGCGCCACATTCTACCATTAGATGTGGTGTGCAAATATTAATGGTACTATTAGATGTGGTGGCTTTAGCCGCCGCAGGAGACGCCCTGGTCGGGAGACAACATCGGCTACCGTAGGCGCATGGCGGCGAGCAGTGGGCAACTCGCCGCCCGGTTAGGACGTGGCACGAATCGAAGGCGCGTTAAGATTCACATGCGCCTCAGAGATGTCAGTACATCGTGACTGGGTCCACGTAGACCGATGCCTCCTGGGTCAGGGTTGCGGGTTGGTTAAAAAAGACACCGTGGCCCTGAAGCACATGCAAGTGAAGTCTGACATGCCCTTCCGCTCCGGACCATGGGCTGGACCAAGGCCGGACGCGAAAGATCACCATCACAATCGCATTTTCCATGTCGCCATGAGATCCCGCTAGAGCTCTGTCACCCGTTGCGTGATTTCTTGCGAACCACTCCCACATGTGGGCGAGGACTTTGGCCTCCAGATCCCATGGCGGCACGATTCCCCATTTAGAACAAAAAAAAAAAAATGGTCTGGTATCGTTTGAAAAATTCTATACAACGTTAGGTTTTTTATATGCGAAACCCAAAAAACGTATCCAATATGTTTAAGAAAAAAAATATTTGTACAAAATTTCAAAAACATAAAATATAGATAGATATATAGAGATTCATGTAAGATCTGAGTTATAAGCTTGTTATCTTACCTATTCGTCCCAACAAAAATATGGTCACCGTACCGCTCACCCGCCCACGCCTGCAGCGGCGCGGCATCGTTTTGGGTTTATTGATAATAATTTCTGTTTGTTTGTTTGTAATTAATGAGTGAAAACATTTTCCATCACACTTGCAGGCTTTGGACTGTCCTAACGATCAAGTGTAGGTAGATATTATTATGTACTTTACACTTAAATTCAGCCGTTAGTGATAAAATAAAATGTAGTATAATTGACTAAAACATGTTAATTTTACTTAGAACCCCAGCACAGAGGGGCGGGTGCTCTGTCCCGCTGGCACACGCGCCTAGTACCACTGATCTGTCGTGAACTGTTTTGTGTGCTCAGTAACCACACTGCAACAATTTCTAAATGTATTTGATATTATATTGTTACGGGCTAGGGGTACTTAAACGCCGGTTAAGGGTTACGAAGTTTATTGGCAACGAAGGTACAGTCGATTGTAGGCAATGACAAGTAGAACGTAGCTGATGTCGTACCGAAGTCTTCTCTTACGTCCACGAAGTCCGTGTTGTAAACACACAATAACAGTACAGATGTTACTCCACGTAGTACTCACAGTTCTTGTTGCAGTTGTCGCAGTAGGTATTCTCGAAGATCGCTTCTTAACTGTCGCTGTTTTCGTATCGCTAGTCGAGTGTAGACTGACTCTGGGCCGGCGTCGCGGCGGTATATATAGCCCAGCTGATCGAACATTCCAGATTCCTCTAGACGTAATAATAATAGCACATAACTTCGAGGTCACTCGGAAGTACCTACGGTAATTCCCGGAAACGGGTTTCTAGAAATTTCGATGTCGACAATTTGTTGACAAAACTGTTGAGACATGTACCATTCGATAGGCCGTCCTAAGTCTAGTAATGCGTTTTTATATTGTGCTTAGAAAATGTCTAGATCTGGGGAAATAGGACCTAAAAGTGACACACTGCATGTCACGCGATATTGAACCTTATGCCATCGACATAAGGTCCATGCGTAACATTGCCCCCTTCTTAGTCATGCTCGTCCCGAGCATGATTTGATCCATAATAGCGAGCTAGGCGGTCTACGTGTACGATCTTCAGCTTCCCTCTAGGCCCTTTCTTAATCCTGTAGGTGACATCGTTTATTCTGGTTACTATCGTGTACGGACCCTCCCATTTGGCTTGGAACTTTGGACTCTTTCCTTTTCTCCTTATGGGATTGTGTAACCATACCAAAGTTCCTTCTTCAAATCCGGGCACGTGAGCTTTGCGGTCGTATCGGATCTTCATTTTCTCACTGGTTTTCAGACCATTCTCTCTCACTAGCTCATGTATTCCATCTAATTTACGCCGCAGGTCGGCCACATAGTCGACGGCTAGGGTAGGAGTATCGGGAGGTGTTCCGGTTAGTGTATCTATGGGTAGTCTAATTTCTCGGCCGAAGTTGACTTTCGCCGGTGTGCAATTTGTGCTATCATGTGTTGCAGAGCGGTATGACATTAAGAAGAGTGGAATGTATTGGTCCCAATCCCTCTGGTGTTCTTCCACTACTTTGGCCAAATGATTCTCCAACGTCTGATTGAATCTTTCGACCATTCCATCTGACTGTGGGTGATACGGTGTTGTACGAGTCTTATGTATCCCGAGTAGTCGGCAAACCTCTTGAAACAGTGAAGACTCGAAATTTCTACCCTGATCAGAGTGTAACTCCAAAGGAACGCCAAATCGACAGAACACCTCGTGAACTAGCTTTTTGGCGACTGTATGAGCTTCTTGGTTAGGTACTGCAAAAGCTTCTGGCCATTTGCTGAAATAGTCTTGCATGACGATGATATACCTATTCCCTTCTTCAGTAACAGGGAATGGCCCAGCTATATCGACAGCAACTCTTTCCCATGGCGCACCAACATTGTACACTTTCAGCCGACCTCTGGCTCTCGTTTGCGGTCCCTTTACTGAGGAGCAAGCTACACATTTTCTACACCAGTCCTCAACGTCTTCGCGGCAATGCACCCAATAGAATCTTTTTCTCACCTTCTCCAGGGTTTTCTTTACTCCTAGATGTCCTCCGGATACTCCGTCGTGCACCTGTCTTAGCACTGATGCGACTTTATCACCGGGAACAACTATCTGTAAGGTGACCTCCTGTCCACTGGGTGATTCCCATTTCCTCTTAAGAACTCCATTATCAATTATCAGGCTATCCCATTGAGCCCAGTAACTTTTCGCTGTCGGGCTAAGCGCTGATATTTCACTCCAAGTAGGCCTTTGGCCACGTTTCTTCCATTCGATTACTGTCTTCAAGTCACTATCTTCCTTTTGTGCGTCCTCCAATGATTGATTATCCCAGTCTTCGTCCAAAGCGTTCACCTGGATAATCCGTACGTTCTCTTCTTGTTTGTCACAATGTCGGCCCTTACTTTCTGAAGTAACCTGGCGACGGCGGTCCTTTTGTATTGCCTTTTTCTCGAGGCGCTTCTTCTTACGGGCCTCGTCCTCGACTTCCTTGTCCCGCCTTGCGTCTGCCTCACTCCACGACCTTCCGCGCGACCGCTCGCGCTCGTGTTCTCGCTTGCCGGGACGTTCGCGTTCCCGGTCTCGGTCTCGCTCCCGGTCCTTGACGCGTTCCTGGTCTCGGTCTCGCTTCCGGTCCTTGACGCGTTCCCGTTCTCGTTCAGCGGGTCGCTCGTGGTGCCCGCTCCGAACGCTCCGCTCGCGCCACTCGACTCGCTCGCACGGGCGCTCGGGTTCAACCTTCGCATCGCGCTTGCGCCACGCCATCACCGGGACCTCCTCACGTGACCAAGAAGTTCCTCTTCCCTTGGCCTTCCTGGGACAATCAATTCGAATGTGCCCCTTTTCGCCGCACTCATAGCAAGTTGGTCCTCGTCGGGCTTTTATATGTGCGGTCACTTCTCGAATACGGTCGTGTTGTGGGCCATCTTGACGTACTGCTTCCACCTCCAGAGCATGCGTCAAAGCTGCCTTCAGGGTTTGATGGTGACCCAGACGTACTGCAGCCCTGACTTCTGCATCTCGAATCCCATCAGTAAAGAATCGTAGAGTAGTAGCGCCAATCAATCCTGGTGTTGATGCAGACGCCTTCCGAACCATACGTTCTATTTCCGTTGCCCATTGTTGCAGACCCTCACTGCTTTTCTGTGTGCGGTCGCGGAGTTGAGCCCTGTAGACATGTTCCAGGTGTTTCTCTTCATATCTAGACTCCAACGCTTCTAACAGACAGGCTAGGGTATTGCAATCGCCGGAAATATTTTCGAGGATTTGGACCGCCTCACCACGCAGAGCAAGCGTAAGGGCGGTTACGGCTTGATCGTCGTCCCAATTGTTGCCTTTTGCGACCTTTTCAAACTGTAGACGGAAGGCCACCCATGACGTTGTCCCGTCAAAATGAGGTACCTTGAAAGTCGGCAAAGCACTGGGTACCGGTACCATACCTTTAATGACTCCTTTTTGTACCTTCTCGTGCAAAAATTCTACTTCCTTCCCAAACTCCATGATGGTATTGTCTAATTTATCGAAACGCGCATCATATTTGTCAAAGCGCGTGTCTTGCTGGTCCAGACGGGCATCTTGTTGAGCTGTTTTAATTCTAAGTTCATTGACCTCTTCTTTGGTCTTTTTCCACTTTTCATTTAATTGTAATACCAGTTGCTGGGATTCCTTTATTTGTGACTGGGTTGCTGCCTGGGATCTATCTATTTTTGTCTGGATTTCTGCCTGGGATTCTGCTATACTCAGCTTTATTTGCGCCGTCAAGTGAGCTAGTAACATCGATAAATCGGATCCGCTGCTTCCGGGAATAGTGCTGGTACTAGGTGCACTCACATTCGTCGGTGTTACGACGGCCGCATCTTCTACGGGTGCAGGGACACCAAGCGATTCTTCCTCTTGACGCGCCAAATCCATCGCTGCTTGTCGTCGCGTGCGTACTCTTTCGTCTTCCCTTGGCGTGACCGGCATGCCGCTTCTGACACCAATTGTTACGGGCTAGGGGTACTTAAACGCCGGTTAAGGGTTACGAAGTTTATTGGCAACGAAGGTACAGTCGATTGTAGGCAATGACAAGTAGAACGTAGCTGATGTCGTACCGAAGTCTTCTCTTACGTCCACGAAGTCCGTGTTGTAAACACACAATAACAGTACAGATGTTACTCCACGTAGTACTCACAGTTCTTGTTGCAGTTGTCGCAGTAGGTATTCTCGAAGATCGCTTCTTAACTGTCGCTGTTTTCGTATCGCTAGTCGAGTGTAGACTGACTCTGGGCCGGCGTCGCGGCGGTATATATAGCCCAGCTGATCGAACATTCCAGATTCCTCTAGACGTAATAATAATAGCACATAACTTCGAGGTCACTCGGAAGTACCTACGGTAATTCCCGGAAACGGGTTTCTAGAAATTTCGATGTCGACAATTTGTTGACAAAACTGTTGAGACATGTACCATTCGATAGGCCGTCCTAAGTCTAGTAATGCGTTTTTATATTGTGCTTAGAAAATGTCTAGATCTGGGGAAATAGGACCTAAAAGTGACACACTGCATGTCACGCGATATTGAACCTTATGCCATCGACATAAGATCCATGCGTAACAATATTATTGAGTTATGATAACGTATAATATGGTGTAAAAAAGATTAGAATCGATTCAGTTGCTTATTCTGAATTAACTATATTCAGGTTTAGTATAACGAAAAAATAACATTATATAAGTAGCATGATTTCTAGGTTAAACACAAAAGTAGGCCGACTCATCATCATCATCATCTCTGCGTTTATCCCGGTTGCATCCGCGGCTTTCGCGTTGGAGCCCGGGGTCCGCTGAAAAGAGACACATATACACACATATAAAAGTAGGCCGACTCGTGAGTAAATAATACTTAGGTAAGCTGTCTAAAAACAATTTCATGATATGTTCCAGGTTCACTCTATACGTCAAGTTGTTTACCGTGATGGGTATCAACTGGATCCTGGAGGTGATCAGCTCCTTATACCCTAATGCTGACGGCTTTTGGCGGTTCACTGATGCCTACAATGCACTCATCGGCCTTATTATCTTCATCATCTTCGTATGCAAAAAGAAATTATGGATGAAGATAAAGGAGCGGTTCGTATTTTTTGTACTTATCTTCGAAGATATAATAAAGCCACATTAGCTTAAATTGGCAAAATAGTTGAACATATTCTAAGCTAAAGGTTTCATAGATTTTTATACATTATGTAACAAAAACCCTATTGTTCCTTTCAGGGACATATATATTTACTTACAAGCACATCATTAATGAAATCATAATTTAAAAAAAAATATTGTCTAGTCGAGGGGTCAACATCAAATAACTATTAAAATCGACACATTCGACAAAATGTTTAGAACATCTGATTTTATAAGTTAAAGAGATTGCCGGGAACGTTCTACTTATGTCTTCTTCATGCAGAATTGCAAAGGTAAGAAATTAGTTAAAAATTATAAATATTAATAGTTAAATATTTATTTTAATTATAATTTTTGTTGAACAAATTTTTATAAATGATATGTTTTATTACATCCGTATACCGATTCTTAAAACGTAGGCAGAAGGAACAACAGGGTTTTTGTTACATATTGAATAGATTTAAATTTTAGACATTCAATAATCAGAAGGTAATTGTTGCGACTTCCGTCACATTCCTATGCTTCTATTTCTCTCGTAAAGTTCTTGAGTATATTGTTCATCTCTCTCTTCCTTTCTATCGGTGGATGGCCTTCTGAGTACTCTTCATTCTGGTTTTCGACCTGGGCATAGCACAGTTACGACTCTTTTGAAGGTTATGAACCAAAAATCTCATACTTGTACTTTTCGACGTAGCAGTGCCATTAGCTCTGTCGATTTCGACATCCTTCTAGGGATGCTTAAAACATTAAATATTCTACTCTTCCTCTACTGGTTGATTTAACTCCTATCTTGACGAGTCTCTTACAGCTCGTGTACTTGAGGGTGGCGTTTTCTTCTATCTTTTATTTTTATTAAGTCTCTTACCAAAATTAACTCTTCTAACTTCTTCTCTATGCCGACGACCCTCAGATTTATAATCATTTCTTAAGGGAAAATATAGGAGCCCCTGTTTCTGTCATGAACGTGGATTTGATTAGCGAGTGGCCATGGTCATTTGGACTGCAGATCATAAGAAATTCTGGGTTATGATTATCTCCGGCAGGTAAATGCGGAATAGGCTCGATGTTGCTTCGCTGTTTCCACTCTGTTTGAATGGAGGTCAGATTAAATGCACAATCTTAATCATCATCATCATCTCAGCGTTAATCCGAGTCGTATCGGAAGCTTTTTAAGCTTTGGAGTCTGGGGTCCGCTTTACCAGTCTAACTGCTAATTTTGACTAAACTTCGATATTTTCCGTGAAGCGACTGCCGTCTGACCTCCACAGCCCGAAACCGATATCGAAGCATTGCAGTTAGACCAATTGTTGGACTTTTTGAGGGCTCCAACAACCCGGAACGACTGCCATTAGATGTTCTTATGGCAACCGGGACCAACGGCTTGAAGTGCTATCAGCGGCACGACCAGACTAGTGCAAATATTCATATTCATGCATACAAATATTTGCACTTCGCGGGGACCGAACTTGAGCGATTGCAAAATATTTGTAATAGTTTTGTTTTTAACCTTGAAAAATGATCATGTCTTTAACTTTCGCAAGATGCTCAAGTGGGTTTTTAACTTGGACGGAACTCTCTGATATTGTAGTTGCTTTTCAATCTCCTTTACAATCCCATAACACCACCTATGGGAATGTTTTTCGTACGCCGCCCTTCAGATGCACCTTGCAGGTCGCATCTTAAAAACTATCTCAAGTCTCCATTCCACAGATTTCTATTTCTACTCCTTCTCGGTGCACGAGGTGTGGTTGTGGAATTCTCTCCCTGACATTTGGGATTGCCCAACTATTGCTCTTTTTAAAAGAAAAGTAAAGGAACACTTTCTTTCCACCTCATCATAGTTTTTTAGTATGTATTTTGAGTATCTATATTATAATTTTTGTAGTTCTAATGATATTTATTTTAGGAGTATGTATGTTATTTTCCATACTAATATTATAAATGGGAAAGCGTGTGTGTCTGTTTGTATTTCCTTTTTGTCTCTTTCAAAGGTCCCGTTTTCTTAAAATTGAGATAGGTTAGTTTGTATGAAGCATTCTGCAATTTTCAAGTTAGAAATCTAATACTTCTTTGTTAAAAAAAACAAAGTGAAAAGTAACCAATTCAGTCGGTCAGTCGAGAAGTCAGTGTCCAAAAAGAATATACAAAAACCAAAGATATCGACTTCCGAAATTGGTTATTTTCCATTTTGTGGTGTTTTTTTTTTTTTTTTTTTGAAGATGGACATTTTTTTTAAGTTTTACCTGTATTGTTATTAGACGCATCTCTTGCTTGCTTTGTCTTGCTAATAGCATAATTATTTGTACACAGATTCAGGCAGCTGAGAGGATTCCCGGTGTCCAGCATACAGACCGTTTCGACAAATAGGTCACGACCTAACTCCCAAGATCAAATTCAAATGAATTGAGTTCCAATTTAAATACAATATATTAAATGATATTTAGAAAATAGGCATCTGCTCTGTAACACGAAGCGATTATACAAATGACAGTTGTAACAAAATTATATTTTAATACAGGTCACCATTTTATACTTTTAGTTTTTTTTTTTTATAAGTTATAAACTTGCGCTTGACCGCAATCCTGCCTGATGGTAAGCAGTGATGCGATCATTGATGGTAAAGCGAGCTAGTTTATTAAGAGCCTATTCACTCTAGCCTTGAAGACACTCAAATTGTAGTGTGACGGAAACACCGCCGCTGGCAAATTGTAAAATTTTTAGAATTTGCTATAAAGATACTAGAAATAATTGATACCTAAGTACCTAATCACTTTACAAAGCTGAAATTCAATGATATTTTTTTTTTCCTTGTCATGTATGATATCGATATATTTTATCTTTTCTGTACAAGATACTTAATAATGGCGTTGACTGTCCAGATTTACTGAGCAGTATTCAAATTAAAGTTCCTACCAGAATCCCACGCCACCCACAACCCTTACTTAAGGCTCCACAACACCGCACTAATCTGGGTAAACATTCTCCAATTGTATGGCTAATTCTTCGGCAGATATCAACATCTTCTCAAATACTCTCCCACGCCACCCACAACCCTTACTTAAGGCTCCACAACACCGCACTAATCTGGGTAAACATTCTCCAATTTATAGAATGACCCATCGATATAATTGTATGGCTAATTCTTCGGCAGATATCGAAATCTTCTCAAATACTCTGAGCACATAGAAATCTTTAATTTTTAAACACTTTTTTTTTTGTAGTGTGGCACTAGTTATGACTTTGTGCCAATGTCAAGTAAAATAAAAATCTTCAAAAGTTCTTCTTTCTTTCTCTTATGGCTTCGCACGGTTTGTGCATTTAGCGAATGTCACGTAATGAATTATTCATGTCGAAAAAGACGGCCACGCGGACCGAACACGGAGGAAGATTTGGTTCAAAGCCATGATGTGGCCACTATGCTACAATATTTCACTGTTCTTTATGAATTATTCACTGAATGCACTTTTTACTACATAAATCACGCGTTTTTATTTAGTAAACGACACTATAAATAATTTAAAAGTCCAATGAAAAATGAGCGTGGTACTCATCTTAGCTTCCCGCCAAAACTCTTTAAACACTTCAATGACATAATATGTGGACATGCGCAAGAATCGTAGTAAGATTTGTATGAACTATAGATATATAATGCAATTCATTGGCGCCGATTATGTTGTTCACAAATTATACTAATTTTAAGTTATGTGCATCTTTTTCTTTCAATTTCGTTAAGAAAAGGACAGAAGATAAAATGTCAGTTTACACCTGTCAAATTAGTGCGCTTCTCATGTAAACTCGCGTATGTTTAGTCGCCATTTTTATAATCGAGTCTAAACTGTCTATGGAGTATCGTAATTTGACAGGATTAAACTTAAATGTTATCTTCTATCCTGTTCTTAAAGAAATGGAAAGAACAAGACGTGCATTACATAAAATTAGTTTAGCTTGTGAAAAACAGAATCGTCGCCTTTTGTGAAACAATTAATTTTAATTTAATATAATTTTGTATTATTGTAATTTTTTTTTTTTTTTATAAGTTATAAACAAGCGCTTGAGCGCAATCCCGCCTGATGGTAAGCAGTGATGCGATCATTGATGGTAAAGCGCGCTAGTTTATTAAGAACCTATTCACTCTAGCCTTGAAGACACTCAAATTGTAATGTGACGGAAACACCGTCGCTGGCAAATTGTTCCAGTCCCTCGATGTACGCGGTATAAAAGAGGAAGCGAAACGCTTCGTCCGGGTCGCAGTGGTATCAACAACGTAAGGGTGGAAACTCGCCGTACGACGGGTCGTCCGATGGTGGAACGGTGATGGGGGAATTAAATCATGCAATTCCCTTGCACACTCACCAGAATGCAACCTATAGAAGACCGAAAGGCTGGCTACTCTACGCCTGTGCTCCAGGCTTTGGAGACCGTTTCGAGTTAAGTCTGGGTCGCCAATCAGCCTCTTCGCACGCCTCTCCACTGAATCCAAAGTATCCAGGTGACATTTCGCAGCACCAGCCCAAATGTGACTGCAGTACTCCACACACGAGCGGACCTGTGCTTTGTACAACATTAGAAGCTGCCCCGGTGTGAAGTACCGCCGGACCTTTGCGATAACGCCAAGTTTTCTAGCAGCCACCCTGGCCTTGGACTCAATGAACCGCCCAAAGTTAAGGTTCGAGGAAATCTCTACTCCCAAAAGCTGAAGGCGGTTGGTGCACTCCAAGGATACATTCTGAAAAGTAGGAGCCAAGGTGAACGGGCTCCTTTTGGCGGTGAAAAGACACGCCTGTGTTTTGGCGGCATTGAATGCTACAAGATTGGCTTTGCCCCATTCGGAGACTGCCTGTAGTGCAGCACTCGTACGCTCGACCATAGCCTCTCTTTCGGACCAGATTGCCTCCTTACTAGCCCGAGCTTCCGGCAGATATCTCTCCACAACTGTGCTGTCATCTGCATACCCATAGATACCGGGCATCAGCAGATCATTAATATGCAGCAGGAACAGAGTTGCAGAGAGAACAGACCCCTGAGGAACACCGGCATTGGTCGACATGGGGTCCGATAAGCATCCGTCGACGACAACTCGGAGGGACCGTTCAGTCAGGAAGTCTTTAACCCAGCCAGTCAGGCCAGCGGAAACGCCGTACGCTGGAAGCTTACTCAAAAGGCCAGCGTGCCATACCCGGTCGAAGGCCTTCGAGACATCAAGGGAGACGGCAATCGCTTCCCCATTTCTCTCGAGGGCCTCGCCCCACAAGTGAGTGGCATACACTAGTAGGTCCCCAGTTGACCGATTGCGCCGAAAACCGTACTGTCGGTCACTGAGGAGATCGTTACCTTCCAGGTAAGCCAAGAGGCGCGAATTCAATACACGCTCCATAATCTTGCAGAGTATGGAGGTTACCGAAATCGGCCGATAGTTGGTAGGATCGGCACGACTACCCTTTTTGGGCACGGGCTGCACGTTGGCAAGCTTCCAGGACTTGGGCACTATACCAGTCCCAAATGAGAGGCGATACAGGCGCGTCAATACAGGAGACAACTCGGGCGCACATGCCTTAAGAACAATCGCTGGTATACCATCTGGACCACTAGCCTTATTCACGTCCAGACGACACAGTGCTCTCAGGACCTCCTTGTTCCTAATGCGAACCTCCGGCATTGCAGCTCCGCAATGAGGTAAATTAGGTGGAGTAGCACTGCCAGTATCAAGACGCGAACTATGGGCAAAGAGAGATGCAAAGAGACCTGCTTTCTCTCTCGCCGTATGGGCCAGTGTTCCATCCGGCCTCACCAGCGGAGGCAGTGTGGGTCGACAGAAGTTCGCCTCGACCGATTTGGCAAGGGACCAAAAAGATCTGCTACCGGATGGCTGCGCAGATAGCTTGTTGCCAATATGGGTAATACGGTCGAAGCGAGCCCTCTTAAGCGCCTTTTTGCAGGACTTGGCAGCACGGTTAAAGGCTCTCTTCTTTGAGCTTAGATCCGGAGCTCTGCGGTCACGAGCGTCAACCCAGGTAAGAAATGCCGCGTGCTTATGCTGTTCAGCTTGGACACAATCGGCATTGAACCATGGGCGAGCTGAGCCACCGACGGGCACGTCGCTGAAGGGGATAAAATACTCCATAGCTTGACGCACCACATCGGTTATAGCGTCCGCACAGCTCGACGGATTGCCAGAAGAGAAGCAGACCTGCTGCCAAGGATAAGACGCAAAGAAGTGGCGCATCTCATCCCAATCTGCTGACTTGTATCGCCACAATCTCCGTTCACCACGAGAGTCGTGATCTGGAGGGGAGAAGGATGACACAGACTTCACCAGACAGTGGTCTGAAGTTCCCAACGGTGAGGAAACTGTTACAACACATCTGTCCGGATCAGTGGTCAGCAGAAGGTCCAAACAGTTGGCTGTCTGGCCAACTACATCAGGCACCCTAGTCGCTTGCTCTACCAGCTGGGAAAGGCCCATAGAAAGCGCGAAGTTTCGCGCTTCTCTCCCAGCGTGGTCGGTCCTCTGGTATGGGAAGAGCCAGTCCTGGTGGCAGGCGTTGAAGTCCCCCAGAGCGACGAACTGAGCGTCAGGGTGCCGATGCAGCGCATTGTCAGCAGCCTCACTGAGGTGGTCGAATAACCGAGTTGTCTCCTGATCACCGCTGTGCGATCGGTAGACACAGGTGTAGACAATTTTGTCCACACCAGTGTCAACCATCAGCCATAAGGTCGATAGATGAGGGTCTTCGAGGTGACGGAGACGCCGGCAACAGATGTCATTGCGGACATACACACAGACCCCAGCACGCTGCAGGAAATGATGCTCCAAAGAGTATCCTGGGTAGTTGAGGTATGCCGCATCAGACGGACATCTGATCTGGGTCTCCGTCAAGAAAAGTAGGTGAGGCTTTTCAGTCTCAAGGTGGTGGTGGACTGCATCGATATTGGAGTGCAGACCTCGAATGTTTGAGAGGTGCACTTTAAACGAGAGGACGTGCGCCCGCTGTGCACACCTACTTTTCTTATTTGTACTTTTCATCTTTTGATTTTAAATTGAGTGAATAGGAAGGAGACGGCAGTTGAGCGAGGTGAAGCAATGTTAAACCCAACAACACTACCAACGATGCCGCGCCAAAGGGAGGTTGATCTGGAGACTGCGGGGACGCCCGAACCCCCCCAGGGATCGCCATCGGGTCCTCTCGTCCGGTCGCCAACCGGCACGATGGGGCCACCCTGGGATTTTTCGCAGTTGGCGGGGCAGCCTTTCGTGTGTGGCTGGCACACTACTTGGGCCCCCAACTACCTGCGGTCGGCCAGCGGAGCACCGTGCTTCGGATCCCGCTACCCTCCAGGACCAAACTCCCGACACAACAACATTTGGCAAATCGTACCCGGCACACATCGCAACACAACTGCTCAGACCCGTCCTCCGTACGGCTTCACCAGACATCATGCCGGAACACGACGAATCGCTTGGCGACATGACTTTGTCTGGTGGGTGGTAACTTATGCCGGCGGCTGATGTTGTGGCCTCCCACCTTAGAAATTTCATTGTCTATTGTAGTTTTATTTGATTGTTTTACTTTCTTCTCAATTTAACTAATGTTAACTTAATTTCATTTTTATTATTTGACATAATTATGAAAATGCTTGTTACTGTTCTTTTTTTAACAAACTTTATTATTGTGTCTTAATGGATTTTTTTGTTTAATATAATTTTGTTGTCATTGTGTTAAAATTTAGTTTAATATAACATTGTTTTAAAATTTAATTAATGTGACATTGCTTTAAAATCTAATCTATACTCTATACTAATATATAAAGCTGAAGAGTTTAGCTTATGCGTTGTTTGTTTGTTTGTGCGCGCTAATCTCAGGAACTACTGGTCCGATTTGAAAAATTCTTTTTGCGTTGGATAGCCCATTAATCCAGGAAGGCTTTAGGCTATATAACATCACGTTGCGACCAATAGGAGCGGAGCAAAACTAACTCCACGCGAACGAAGTCGCTGGCGGCCGCTAGTTTATAATATTAATAAGTATGGATAGCTTTATGAAAATACAAATTATTGCTTTTACAAACATTCTTAAATGCAATATCTACCTATAGTCGTTTGACCTATCATCTGTATCTGTTCTGTTACGAGCGCCAAACAAGTTAATCGTATTTTAAAGGATTTAATAGCATGTTATTTGTTTAGGCTTAAGGCACAGTATAAAAACCATACAGTAGGTCGACGCCTTTGATCTCGTGTAAAATGCCGACATCGTCTAGACAGTAACGCATCGGCCAAGGTTGTCACAAATAAACAATATTTATGAAATTATTTATTATATATAAGTAATTATAGCTGTATTATATTTAATTAATTTACTATTTTACTAAGGGAACAACTCGAGACAGATTTAAGTTATTTAGATGGTATTTTCGTAACCAGTATCCCAATACACCTCGGAATTAACACCCATATCATATTAATACTTATACATTTAAATTGGCGTCCGCCATCTTGGATTTCAAAAAGGATGGCTTTATCGTAACAAGCACCCCAATTATGCTCAAAATTGACACTCATATCAAATTATAAAACAAACAAATAAAAAAACAAACACGCGTTAGCCCTTAATGCTAAATACTGAGCTACGGACATCGTTTTGTTCGCAGCTCGGGTGCCGCTCACCCCCGTCTCGTCCCTCACACCCCGCAGGCCTGTCTAGGCTCTATCTAGACGTCTTCGTTGGACGACTATATGATTTTTAGGATATGCTTAAGGTATGCTGAAACCGTTGCCCTGGCGCATAGACAAGTGAAGTAACACGGATGGGTTTTAGTCGATAAAAGTCTGCCACGACCTTCCGCTCCGCCAGAGCGGGAGAGATCATTTGATGATTTCCCGTCTCAGACAAAAAAATAAAGGTATGATCCGTCAAAATGACTTTTGTAAAACCAACAATTATCACGGAAGTATATTCCTTACGCTCAGTTTTCGCTGCATATAATGTTTACTTAATTCATAATAAAATATTAACCAATAAAACTTTTTTACAAAAAAAAACAACCGACTTCCAAAAACCACTACAAAGTGAAAAATAACTAATTTCGGAAGTCGGTGCCTTAGGTTTTATATATTCGTTTTTTGACACCGACTTCCGAAATTAGGGGAAGGTGAGGTATAATGATCCCCTTAAGGGGAAAACTTAACTGTGGCTAAAGTTGAAGGCCAAATCGCAAAATTTCTATTGTTAGAGGTAGTGAATTTACTTAACTATGTAACTGCATACTAATTTTTTATTATTTAATTAGTATTTTTTTGTATTAGAGGTTTTTGCTAAAGTTAAGTAAAGGATCATTTTATACACACCTATGTATAAAATGATCCCCGGGGTAGGGGTAAAATAATCCCAGGGATCATTTTATACCATAAGTTAATAAATATCAACGAAATGAAACAGCTGCTTATTTTAATCATAATTATATATTGTCCATAACAATTTAAGTATGTAAGCAAGTTAAACAAAACTTTTGCAGACTTTTAGTTTCATTAGAGATATTTTTTGTAATTATCTACTACTCATTCAACAAAACTAAACATTAGACATTGCAACAAACTTTTAAAAGGTACAATACACAACCAACAACATACCTAGTCAAACAATAAGTAAACAAATAAATTCTTCTAAATAAAAAATAGGCAGTAAGTACTCATTTCTATCAAATGTTTCTTTTCAATGTCATGAAGCAATAGAAAAATCAAATCTTAATTAAAAATGATTATTTTCTTGTCAAGAAATAGACATATAGCTTTTTTTTCTCACGTTATGAAATTGATTAATATAAAATTGAATATCGCAAATGAAGTCGCCTTCATCGTCACCATCTCGTCCCGCACAAGCTTCATGTCCCCACGCACCTAATCCACCCTTCGCCTTTATTGTCTTTGGAGTAGCTTGAAAGCTACTGAAGTACAGAAGAGGCATTCGGTATGACTCTCTTCTTCTGAAGAATCTGATCCGTTTTGCTTCTTTTTTTGCCTTTTCCCTTTCCGCTTCTCTTTCCTTTCCCGACTCCTTTTCCTTTCCCAACACCTTTCAATTTATCCTGCTGTTTGTTGGTCACCCTTTTTATGTTATGTGTTTGTTTTCTTTTTGGCTTCCTCTACAAGGTACTTTTTGTAGTGTGTGCTGGTCAATACTGATGTGTCTACTCCATGGAGCAATACTCTTATTCGTTTTGCAGTCGCTCTTTTTCCAACTATCTTTGGTGTTGGTCGTACTTTCCTGGATGTAACAACACCAAAAGATGTGGTTGGAAGACCAACAGTCAAGGCTGGAGATAATAATCAAATAAATAATCTTTCAGAAGATTCTGACGCCGAGGTGTTTTCTGGAAAGGACGAAGGTTGCCGTGATGACTGTGGTGTTTGTGGAGATTTTTGAAGTATCATTTAAACTCTCTACTTAAACAGACCTTAAACTGTCTACTCGCGGTTTTGTAAGGTTTACCATCTCTGACGGCGTTAAATGCCTTTTGCAATTGTTCTTCAGGCCAATTTTGACTATTAGTTTTATGTAGGTAGGTATATAAATTCTCTGTATGATCTGTAAAAACAAAAAATTCTAATGGGGTAAAATGATTCCAGGGATCATTTTAAACACACAGGAAGGGATCATTTAGCCCCAAACTCCAAATTCGAAGATATCGATCAAAATTTTACCCTTCGAATGCCGCGTACGGAGATCAAAACATCTTAAATATTAGCTAACTGCTATTAATATCCGCAAATAAAACAACATTTCAATAAATACGAACATGTAAAAAGTAATGAAAGTCTAAAAACAGGCTTACCTTAGATCAGAGCCACACTTTTTAATAATTTTTTGATAAAATTACACCAAGCGGTTGCAACTCCATAACACTTGGAGAGGCCACTGGCGGGGCTGCGGGGAACATGTTTCATGCTCATTTGGATAGATAGCACTATTTATGTATGATTCAAGGTGGGGGATCATTTGACCTGCAGGGATCGTATTACCTCACCTTCCCCTAGTTATTTTTCACTTTGTAGTGTTTTTTGGAAGTCGGTTGTTTTTTTTTTTTGTAAGAAAGTTTTTATTTTACACTTTTTAGTTGTTAAAAGTACTATGTATTCAGTTGCATCCGGTCAGACTGAAAGCTGATGCAAATATAGTTGGGAAACGACGTAATTTTGTTTACTTTAATTTTTACCCGTAAGTATTCCCTCAACTGCCTATGGTCTTCATCATCAAATTTACTGCAGACCATTATTTTAACCCAATGGGTGCAAAGGTCTCATAAATATAAATCAATGAAGTCCAACCACAAAGTAGCTAGTGTAAACCGTTGAGGAGTTCCCGGAACTGGCCTTTGTCTTCATCATCAGAGCTCTTATGACAGTCACAACCTATCTAGGTGTAAAGTTCTTATCAATAAAAATTAATGGAGCCCAAACACAAGGTAGCTGCTGTGAATTTTTGAGAAGTTCCTTCGACTGTCTCCCGGCTCCATCATCAGATCTCAGACTATCTACTTCAGACCTTTATTAAATAGTAGCGCTTTAAAATACTTAATGAAAATACTAAGAAATGCTAACTAGTCACCCCTGCAATTTTTGAAAGTTCCCCTTGTTTTCTCTGGTCTTCCTCCATCAAACCCTGATATCCTTATCATGGGACCATCTTGGAATTGCCTTCTTTCCAAAAAAAAAAAAAAAAGAATTATCAAAATCGGTTCATAAACGACGAAGTCTTGCGCGAACAAACATAAAAAAAGCATATATACGGTCGAATTGAGTAACGTTTTTGAAGTCGGTTAAAAAGAAGTCCACGCTTTTATTTATCACCTTCTTCGAATATTTTATCAAATTTTGAGTGTTTGAAATTAGGTAGGCCTGATTTGTATCACTTATCTTACAATAGGTTTATCCCTGTCCCCTAAACTAGGCTAGGCTGTCCAGATATAGGGTACTTATGCTATATAATGCAATGAATTTTGACCTAGTGACTTTAAAAATATGAGAATGAGATGGTGATGAGTGAGATTGTATGGAGTAAGAATGAGAGTTTGGTGATTATATTTAGGAAGTGTTTGTGGCGTAGTGAATTATGGTGGAGTGGGTGTATGTATGTAGATACATATGTGTGCTTATGCCAAAAAAAAAGGTGGATTACACTTAAAAGAGTGGATATTATTGTATTGTGTAGGTTAACAGTGATTCCGTTCCATGATCATTTGTAACAAATATGTCATATTAAGTTCTTGGTTGCAATGGATTTCGAACCATATTAATTTCTATATTCAAATTGTTGTTCCTAACCTGAAAATGATTTCCAAATTCAAATATAGTTTGGTTATGAGGCATGATCTGTGGTTTATTTTATTAGAATAGGTCTTGCGCGGCCCTTCCACGATTATCCATGATTCCGCTTTAGCCATGATTTCCAAGAAAACTGTGCCGCCTACAGAGCGTGCGTAATATACCGGCGAACGACGTCACTGTAACTTTATTAATGGAAGTCGGTTAGTATGATCCCAAAGAGCGATTTTTAACACCGTAAACTCAGTATAAAAATCATACAGTAGGTCGACGCCTTTGATCTCATGTAAAATGCCGACATCGTCTAGACAGTAACGCATCGGCCAGGGTTCTCACAAATAAACAATATTTATGAAATTATTAAGCTATTGCATAACTTCTATCGCGGGCCTTGAGCGCGGGGACCGAATCCAGAAATTCCGTAACGAAAAAACCTCACGCTCCCCACTCCGATGGGCACGGAGGTGTGGCTTGAAGTTTTATGTTTTTTTATAATATTTCGACATGGGTGTCGTGAAATGGGTTTTCCGGGGGCTGATCACGAAAATGACGTCATTTTTTGATATTTTGACTTGCGTGTCGTGACAGGGGGTTTCGGGGGCGCTAATCACGAAAATGACGTCAATTATAAGCTATAGCATAGCTTCTATTTATCAAAGTCAAAAATAAAAGATTAAATATAGTTTAGTCGCTATGTCGCCACCGTTTTTCGCACTCTTTCGGTGACGTGACTGGTAAAAAATAAATAAACTACAAAAAAGAAAATATATACTTATACAAATGTATACGTTAATTGGCAGAATAAAACAATACTATGTCATAAATAACTAATAAAAAATTTCCTACTAACTAAAACTGCGGAACTCGGTGTGAACACCTTTGCGATTTACCCCGCAGCCACGCGCAAGATTGCGTTTTATATCTGCATTATCATGCAGATCTGCAGCCCTGCGGGTGAGCGCAGATTCAATGTATACCTAGTAATATGCGTTTTTCTGTACAAAATTTGGCACTTGCGAACATTTATACTAATATATAAAGCTGAAGAGTTTGTTTGTTTGAACGCGCTAACCTCAGGAACTACGGATCCGGCTTGAAAAATTATTTTTGCGTTGGATAGCCTATTAATTCAGAAAGGCTTAAGGCTATAAAACATCACGCTGCGACTAATAGGAGCAGAGCATAACTAACTCCACGAGAACGAAGTCGCTGGCGGCCGCTAGTATAAAACATAAATAATTATAATTTGTAATATAAAGTTGATAAAAAATGCTATGCAATAGCTTTACCGCGGCAGTCCCCGAGTGCCACACGTTTTTTTGTTATTTATTGCAGATCAACATCGATAGCTGTATTATATTTTACTAATTTGCTATTTTTACTAAGGGAACACCTCGACACAGATTTAAGTTATTTAGATGGCATTTTCGTAACCAGCACCCCAATCCACCTCGGAATTAATAGGTACCCATATCATATTAATATACATTTAAGTTGACGTCGCCATCTTGAATTTCAAAAAGGGTGGCTTTTTCGTTGCAAGCACCCCAATTATACTCAAAATTGACACTCATATCGAATTATTAAAAAATGACGTCCGCCATTTTGGATGTCAAAAAGGACGGCTTTTTCGTAACAAGCACCCCAATTATACTCAAAATTGGCACTCATATCAAATTATAAAACAAACAAATAAAAAAAGCAAACACGCGTTAGCCCTTAATGATAGATACCGAGCTACGAACATCGTTTTGTTCGCAGCTCGGCCGCTTACCCGCGTCTTGTCCCTCACACCCCGCACGATTGCTCTGTCTAGACGTCTTCGTTGGACGACTGTATGAGTTTTAGACTGTGCCGTAAAGTTCCACACTACTCTTGATCAATGGCCATTGTGGAAGAGCCACTACAATTTTGCCAATAACACGTGCGAACTGTTAATAGACCATCAAACGCTGCACCGTAAAGTTCAACTACAACTCTTGATCAATGGCCCCTGTGGAATAGATACCACAATTTTGCCAATAACACGTGTAACAAATTACAGGAATTCTTTGAAAATTTTATTTCACAATAATGGCGGATATCGCCAATGACAGTCGAAAAAGACGGCCGCGTGAACCATCTACGAGGGAGGTTTGACACAGAGTTATGATGTAGCCACTATGCTGCGATATTTCAATGTTCTTTATGAATTATTTACTGAATGCATCCCTTACTAGATAAATCACGGGCTTTTATTTAGTAAACGACACTATAAATAGTTTTAAAAGTTCAATGAAAATTTCGCGTGTCACTCATCTTAGCTTTCCCGTCAAAATTCCCACCGTAAAGTTAAATACCGTAAAGTTAGAACCCGCTAAAGTCATTTTCATGACAGCCGTCACAGTACCGTTTTAAGGTAGACATAATTCTTCTGGGACTCCTTAGCCAATTATTTATTTTTGCACTCACGTAAAAATAGAAGAAAGAAGAAAGGAAAAAAACAATATATATTTTTATAGGTTAAATAATTTTGTTGGTTGCTCTGCACTCGAAGTTGTTGACGAGTATATATACCTGGGACAAACAGTCCAACTAGGTAGGTCCAACTTCGAGAAAGAGGTGTCTCGTCGAATCCAGCTCGGCTGGGCAGCGTTCGGGAAGCTACGCTATATCGTTCAAGATAGTCACAGTGTCTCAAGACTAAAGTCTTTGACCAGTGTGTGTTGTCAGTGATGACTTACGGAACTGACACGTGGTCGCTCATAATGGGCCTCATACGAAGGCTCAGAGTCACACAAAGGGCAATGGAAAGAGCTATGCTCGGAGTTTCGCTGCGTGATCGAATCAGAAATGAGGAGATCCGCAGAAGAACCAAAGTCACCGACATAGCTCTGCGAGTCGCTAAACTTAAGTGGCAGTGGGCAGGGCACATTGCTCGTAGAACCGATGGCCGATAGGGCAGTAAGGTTCTGGAGTGGCGGCCACGTACTGGAAGACGCAGCGTAGGGAGGCCCCCAACAAGGTGAACCGATGACTTGTTGAAGGTCGCGGGAAGCCGATGGATGCGGGCAGCACAAGACCGGTCGGCTTGGAAAGCCTTGGGGAAGGCCTTTGTCCAGCAGTGGACATCTATAGGCTGAAGAAGAAGAAGAAATAATTTTGTTAAAAAACAGATTTAAATGATGTAATAAATAAAAGAAAGTTAAATAAATTATTATTTACATCATAACATAATCGGCCTATAATGTTCCAACTCCTGGGACGCAGGCCTCCTCTCGGTAAAAGGGAGTGGGTCTAGTGCGGGTTGATTAAAAAAACCCTTCCAATATCGTTTGATATCATGTAAAGATGCCGTGCCTTTGTTATGTATATACCCTTTATGTTACACGTTGTATAACATAAAAAAAACCCTTCCAATATCGTTTGATATCATGTAAAGATGCCGTGCCTTTGTTATGTATATACCCTTTATGTTACACGTTGTATATGTATTATAAACTAGCGCTTGATTTGTAAAACGTGAGTTGTGATAACCCTAAATTGTTTTGTTTACCTCTCTTCTTTATGGAGTTTGCTGTTAGTATAAGTACTTGTGGTAGTTTGTGGTTTACATCTATCAACAGTATAATAATAAATCATATATGATGCCGTCAGCGACGGCGGAGCATTTCGTAGGTGAAGTTTAAAATTAAAGCACAAAGTGTAAATATACCCTCCAATCTTTACAATCTATACTAATATATAAAGCTGAAGAGTTTGTTTGTGCGCGCTAATCTCAGGAACATGGTCCGATTTGAAAAATTCTTTTTGCGTTGGATAGCCTATTAATCCAGGAAGGCTTTAGGCTATATAACATCCCGCTATGACTAATAGGAGCAGAGCAGTAACAAAAAATGTTGCGAAAACGGAAGCTAACGCAGCCGTACATATTGCCAATAGGAGCTGAGCATGACTAATTCCACGCGAACGAAGTCGCTGGCGGCCGCTAGTAACAATATAAGTAGGCAAACCGACAGTTTCGCTACGGAGAAGTACCCTAGTTCGCGCCTCAAAACAAAGTGACCGTTCGGCAATCCTCGCTTTCCAATACCACCAGGTCCACGTGCCGCCATTACAAAAGTGAAGTCCACACGTGTGAAGTTCGACACTTTCCAAAACAACTCTTTCCAAGTGCCGTCATTACAAAATAATTAAAATGATATCGTTATCCACGACACGGCCAAACACACACTCAAATCAGTACTTGATATATTTCTTCTTGTGCGTAGTAATTTAATACTTGCTGATCTCAGAGTTTGCTCGATGATTACCAACCTAGCCGTTTCACGGGCTGCCTCACTTTGCTGGTGAGATTGAGAAACACCAAGTCGAGCCATACTAACACGGCGCTCTTTTTGTACGCACAATTTTTTGTTCTTCTTTAGTCCTTTCACTCGCAATGTTTCAAATCCTAGTTGCATTACAGCTACGTTGGGGATGATTTCATCGTGTTGGTCGCGGCATGTCTTTCATAAGCTAATAGAAAGAAACTCTGAACATTACGTTTAGCTCTCAGTTGCGTAACTGCGTTTTGTTATTCCATGGTTACACATGGTGGTACACGGTTTTATGTCATGTCCCACGAGAACGTGATAAAAGTATCCTTTGCCCTTCTCCTGGTTCTAAGCTACCTCCCTACCAATTTTCAGCCAAATTAGTTAAGTCATTCTTGAGTTATAAATAGCGTAACTAACACGACTTACTTACATAGGTACATAAATATAGACAAGAACTCTCATATAGTACCTAATTACCTATACTAGCGGCCGCCATCGATTTCGTTCGCGTGGAGTTAGCTATGCTCTGCTCCTATTAGTGTGATGTTATATAGCCTAAAGCCTTCCTGGATTAATGGGCTATCCAACGAAAAAAGTAATTTTCAAATCGTGCCAGTAGTTCCTGAGATTATCGCGTTCAAATAAACAAACAAACTCTTCAGCTTTATATATTAGTATAGATTTGCGTATGACGTATGTACATTGACAGGTACCGAGACACATACGTCAACTTGACCCCCTTGTTAGTTAAAAAGCTCTTTGTCGTGCATATTATTCCAAAAACCCCTAAATCTCTTCCCAGTCACTCCCGAAAGTAGTATAAACTAGCTCCAGAAACCCCAGTCCATACCATATTCGCTACAAGACAATAAACGTAGCAATCTTCTCATATATGGAATTCTCTCAACAAAATACCAATACTCTACATACCAAGACTGCAAAAAGAAACTCACTGAATGATTGACGAATAAAGTGTACGACGAAATCAAGGATATATTTCACACAATTACCAAAATACGTAATATAATCTATACTTAATAAAACATAAACCCCCTTATTCATAAACGCTGCTTAGAGTTAATTAGTGATTAGCGATTCTTTTACCATACTTTTTGACATTTTAACCGTTAACTTTAACTATCCTTTATGGTTTAAGGTGTTTATTCATAAAGGATGATTAAAGTTAAGGGACGATAACAGGTCAAAAATGTATGGTTAAAGAATCGCTAATCACTAGTTAACTTTAAGCAGCGTTTATGAATAAAGGGGAATGTACACAAAACAACACTTCTCACACAAAAAACACGTATACAACCCTGTGAGCATTCCTTAGTTACATATTTTCACAAAATTTTCCTATTAAAAACATTTAGCATATTTTCAAAACAATTTTTGGTTATTTTTTGATATACCTATGTATAAATATATTTGAAATAATTATGTTAATGTAAAGAACAGGAGCATATATAGGTATCTTTGTTCAAAATGTCACTCCAATTATAAGAATGTTAATTACATGAATTGTTTTTTTTTTTTTATATGTATTGCAATAATTCCTAATTGTATTTTGTGTCGATATAGGAGCCAGAGTTTTAGTTTTTCCTCAAGAAACGACGCGGGAATGGGGGATACTTACAAAGTACTAACTATATGTGGACTTGCTCGCGCATGATATAAATGTTACATTTTTATGAGAGAATAAAGTTGTTAGGCACAATGATCCCGTCATAATTCATTTGAGCTTCTTGACAAGCACTCGTGAGGAAATGTTAATAATATTCAACGTGTTGTTACTCTTTGCAACAAACATCAATTCTCTGGATCCTGCTGGTTATCAGGATCATTTATTTAAATGTTGCCCATTAGGAAAGTATGTGGGCAGGAGGAAATTTTGTATCACATACGATGAAGAGCTTTCATTTTCGAAAATACCGGTATATGACGAGCAAATGAGACGCACGAACAAGTCACTGGAAGATGTATTTAGTCTTACGCCGGGGAAATTTAAGGATTCACTTTTCAAGAGTGAAGTCCTGGATATCACAATGTTGGATTTCAACATTTATGTTACTCAGGTGAGTTACTTATTGATAATGTACATTGCATTGAATAGAAGAAAGAAACTGCCTAATTTGTTGCAAGTGCTAGTGCTACTACTCACCCGTATCCTCGGAGTTCGGATCCCAGATCGGGCCAAGTGTTTTGCGTTTTTCCATCAGAAACTTCTCAGTGCTCACTAGGATCTGCATGGATTTGTATCGGGTTGATGGCTATACTATCGCTATTATGTGTAGATGTCCAATAGTCTCTCGTCTCCGTTTCAATCTTCATTTCGGGAAACATGTGTGCTGTTATTATAAATGTGAATCTATAAAAATAATATAACTTTATGCCTGACATATAATTTATTTATTTAAACTTTACGCGCTAAGGAATGTAGAATAGCGGACTTAATACCTTAGGCAGTCTCTACCAGTGAACCATTGGTGTTGAAGAGATTAGATGGCAGGTACTTTGGCTAAAAAGAAACAATGATAAAGAAATCTTAACTTTAGTTAAAAAATAGTTATATACATATATATATATATAATGTTACCAAAATATATAATTATAATATATACAAAACTGAAACTTGGGCGAGAGGTGTTGAGATGACTCTACCCTAATTTATTTAAAAAATAACTAATTCTAAATATTATTTATATTTTATACTTTTTCTTCCTCACAATACTTGCTTTTGTTAAATTACCCAAAGAGAGAAAGGAAAGATGATGTTACTTACAAAATACATACTTTAAAAATTAAAAACAATATTAAACCACTCCAAAACACAAGAGATAAAGAACGAGAAGAGAGAGAACCTACAAAATGTTAGCCGGAAAATTAGGTATTATCGTAAGAGGCGACTAAGGGAACTCTCACCAGGGAAGCAGGCAGCAGCGCTTCTCCAGTGGAATATCAAATTACTGCGATCCTCAACAGTGGCGGCCTTAGGGGGTGGCGAACTGTGCATTCGCCCAGGGCCTCGCGCAACAACCCAGGCTAATATTTAAAAAATAATGTTAAAATTGTATCTAGTCCAAAATAAAACTTGGCAGGCGGGTTAAGGATTCATCAACCCGCCTACCAAGCGTGGGGATTATGGCAATGCCCAATCGAATGCAAGCCTTGGGGGAGGCCTTTGTCCAGCAGTAGACCTCTATAGGCTGAGAAGAAGGACCTTCACTATAAGAAACCTGTTGAAGATGATTGTTGTCGAGCTGTGGTGACCCCGTGGTAACGGCTGCGACTCATAAGTTGAAGGTCATAGGTTTAAACCCAAACGAGGACTTTTGTAGATTATTTCATCACCACTGCTCTTAAAACAATGAAGGCAAACATCGTGATGATAGATCTATCAACCAGCACTAGGCTGATACGCCTGTACGAGGCAATTTCGCTTACGGAAGAGGCCTGTGTATTGTGATAATTTGGTGGTTTGATAAATTCCTTCGATAAATGGAACTGCGTCACGAGGCGCGTCTTACTGAGAAATTCTTAATTCAAGCATATTACAGAAGATGGATAGAAGGATCGAATGGGACTCACCAGAATATCCAGGTTTTCTCGCTCAGCCTGTTGCGTAGGGGCCCCCACGTTGAACACAAATCACCTTTGTTTAAAGATGCACTCGCTAATTGCTGATTTATCTGATATACTAATATATAAAGCTGAAGAGTTTGTTTTTTTGAACGCGCTCTTCTCAGGAACTACTGGTCCGATTTGAAAAATTTCTTTTGCGTTGGATGGCCTATTAATCCCGAAAGGCTATAATATAACATCACGCTGCGACCAATATGAGCGGAGCGTATAAAAAAAGACATATCGAAATCTATGCGGGTGAAACCGCGCGGTGCGGCTAGTTCAATAGAAAATGAAACGTATACCAATTTAAAATCACTCCTAGTCTCTAGGCATTTAGGTTTACAATTAAGCGCATAGTTATTTTTGAGAACTAATATGATGGGCTGTTATCATAAACCCACCATTACGTATCCGGAACGAAACGGGTGATAAAAAAAAATGTGTGGTTTCAAGATAATTCAGTTCTCCGGAAATATCGGAGCTACATACTTGTTGTGCTAATATGTTATATAATTTTATAATTTGAATATCGCATTTTTATCTATACTAATATAGAAGCTGAGGAGTTTGTTTCTTTGTGCGCGATAATCTCAGGAACTACTGGTCCAATTCTAAAAATTCTTATTGCATTAGATAGCCTATTAATCCAGGAATGCTTTAGGCTATATATATCTTCACACTACTACCAATAGGAACGGAGCATACCTTTAAAAAAAACATATCGAAACTTACGCGGGTGAAACCGCCGGGCGCAGCTAGCCCCTAAACTAGTGTACAGAGTCAAATTAAATAATAAAAATTATAAAATAGAATTAAACTATTTGACTGAATGATTTTTTGGGGTCTTATTACTCATTTGAAATACCAGTTACAAAATCAGGCATTTATTGTGTAACCTTTACAGACGTAATAGGTATTGATATATTTGTCAACTCCTCAACAAACCAATAACTCAACCAGCTAAAACCAACAACCAACCATCAAATCTGTTTTGTTTTTTATTTTATTGTGTTTCGATATCATCATTTCAGCCGAAAGACGTCCACTGCTGGACATAGGCCTCCCCCAAGGTTCTCCACGACGACCGGTCCTGCGCCTCCCGCATCCAGCGGTTTCCCGCGACCTTCACCAAGTCGTCAGTCCACCTTATCGGGGGCCTACCCACGTTACGTCTTCCGGTACGTGGTCGCCACTCGAGAACCCGTCGGCCCCATCGGGCATCGGTCCTACGGGCAATGTGTCTAGCCCACTGCCACTTTAGTGTTGCAATTCTTCGGGCTATGTCGGTTACTCTCGCTCTTCTGCGGATCTCCTCATTCCTGATTCGATCGCGCAGTGAAACCCCAAGCATAGCCCTCTCCATTGCCCTTTGAGTGACTTTGAGTCCATTGTTAGCGACCACGTCTCAATTCCATAAGTCATCCCTGGCAACACACACTGGTCGAAGACTTTTGTCTTGAGACACTGCGGTATTTCGGACGAGAACATTTTACGTAGCTTCCCGAAACCAGCCCAGCCGAGTTGGATTCGACGATTGACCTCTTTCTCGAAGTTGGACCTTCCTAACTGGATAGTTTGTCCCAGGTACACGTAACTGTCAACAACTTCGAGAACAGAGTCTCCAATCTTTATAGGAGTCGGTATAACGTGGGCATTAGACATGACTTTCGTCTTGTCCGTGTTCAGTCTTAGACCGACTCGCTCGGAGGCTCTACTGAGGTCTTCGAGCATTTCGATATAGACACTCATCATTGTTCGCTTTCTAATTCATTGTACGTAGTGTAGTTTCGCTTAAAAATTAATTTGACTCTATATAGTTTTATTTTATTTTTTCAGTATTTTTGTTTACAATTAAACCGTCCTGAAACATGTAATCAATCAATTACTTTGTATTTTAATTTTAAAATAATTACATTTTCCTTAACTAGTTTTCCGCAGAAATCCGTTTAATATCGTTATGGCCCAGTGGTCAAGGCATCGACTCTTATGCAGGTTCAAATCCAGGCTTTAATTTGTGTGGCTTTAATTTGTAATTTACCACGCGGGCTCTGTGCGGGTTGGTAGATGAAAACTCATGAGAAATCTTCGTAGTTTTTGCCTCTAGAACATGCCACTGCCATTTCCACACATTGTTTTCCTTCACCGTTTTGGAGAGCAGTGGTAATGAACAGATTTAAACTAAGTAATGCGCCTGACAGAATTCTAAGTTACGACCTACCACTTGGTAAGTCGCTGCCGATACCACTAAGCCACAACTGCTCTCCAAAATCTAGGCTAAGGTAAATTAATCATCAATCAGTTATCATAATCAGCCTATAATGTTTCCCACTGTTGGTTGGGACACAGCCCTCCTCTCGATGAGAGGGAGTGGGCCTTAAGAGGGGACTCAAGTGCCGAGAAATTTGGAAAATAGGTATTTGAAGAAACTCTTGCCGTCGCACTGCTTCCAACCTCTCCCGGTAAAGTGTGAAACCGATAGTTGCAGCTCAGGCTGCTTTTAGCTACAAAAACGTTGACCAAAAGACGTTTCGTATTCCGCTATTTTCCTTTTCAAAACACGACAGACCTCAATTATTTTTATATGAAAATTTAGAGGAAAAATATACCTATGCTTCTATTGTTTTCTTTTTTGTCAAAAACTTATCACGTTTGTCTAATCGTGATCGTTTGTGATCTGAACATCACGGTAAAAATGGGTTATTTCTCGCGATTCTGAAGTATCCTATTTCTTTTATTAATTAAGTTTAGGAAGGAATCAAATGATAGGGGCACGTATAATCACGGTGTTAAATTGTAGAAAAAAAATTGCTCTAAAAGCATTATCTACGAAGAAAACAGCGGAATACGTTTGTATAGAGAAAGCGCCACTAGAGTTCCCTCTAAGGCTAAGAACTCACGGAGCGGTTTTCACCCGCATCCGCCGCGGTTGCGGGCCCGCAGCTTCTGTACAATGCAGATATATATGTAAAAAATTAAAGCACATTTCACGACGCGTTTTACGCCCGCGGTATGCGCGGTTGTTTGCGGGTCCTGCTGCACCGATAACCGCTTATCTTGTAGGTACTAGCGGTCGCGGTTCTGCAGCCGCGGCGGTTTGCTCCCTCGCGTTCAACAACCGCCCATCTTGCAATCGCCGTCTTGCGATAATCAACCGCCAAGTTTGCGGGTGATAATCACTACCGCGACAGCTGCGTAACCGCACAAAACTCCGGTCTCGTGAGTTTTGAAATTATAACTACATTCTGCCACCGCGGCGGGCGCGGGTGAAAACCGCTTCGTGAGTCCTTAGCCTTAACCTACCACGCGGGCCCAGTGCGGGTTGGTAGATGTCACATGTCTTCGAAGTTTTTGCCCTTAGGGCACACCGGTTTTCTCACGATATTTTCGATCACCCTTTTGAGAGCAGTGATGATGAAATATTTACATAAATTAAAGCTAACGGGATTCGAACCTACGACCTACAACTAAATTAATGTTTTGTTGTAGGGTAGGGGTAGGTCTGGCCTTGTCTGTATGAGGATAAGCCTTTATCCTGTAGTGGTACAATGTAGACTTGTGTTATTATTTATTATTATAGTGCCTATTTATTGTAACATACAAATACCCAAACATTAAAATTTCCTTCTATTATCTTTAGACGACCGCTAATGACTTACATACATATATACGTGACAAAACAAAGCACCAACACAAGACTCTAAGCAAAAATTATTATTTATTCGTAATTAAATATTGTTATTTCCTTTTAACTACAATATTTCAGTAGATGACATTCCCAGAAATAACTTATAGGACTGTTTATTAACAGGATAATTCCAGCAATGGCGTATAAGTATTTAAAACTAGCTTTCCACCCGCGGCTTCGCCCGCGTGATGTTCGGTTATATCGCGCTTTTTACATTTCCCTCGGGAATATTAAATTTTCCGGGGTAAAAAGTAGGTACCCTATTATTTAATCTGGACTTGTAACTTTAAGTCTGCATAATTTCAAAGCAATCGGTTCAGTAGTTACGGCGTGAAAGCGGATTAAACAAAGAAACAAACTCGGATGCCAACAATAATATTTATCTCCCGTACCGTTCGAAATCAAAACCACAACAAACACCGCTCAACACATATCTATACTAATATAATAAAGCTGAAGAGTCTGGTCCGATTTGAAAAATTCTTTTTGCGTTGGATGGCCCATTAATCTAGAAAGGCTTTAAGCTATATAACATCACACTGCGACCAAAAGAAGCGGAGCATAACTAGCTCCACGTGAACGAAGTCGCTGGCTGCTAGTTTTAACTATATAGTGTTTATTGATTCCAGAATGGAGTTCTACAATTGGAGCTCCCAAATGCATACAATCGATGGAACCCAATACCGGCAGACGACTACTGCGTAGACTACCGCGTTGACGTGAAATCTAAGAAGAAGCCAACTCTGCGTTATTGGGCTCGTATGCCAGGAGATGCAGATTTCTCAGAGAGCAACATATACCTAACAAGCCGTAAGATTATTTAACATTAATACCAATATAGTAAACATCGTCACAGTTTAAAGTAGGGGAACACCAAAGAAATTATATTATTAATCGTTAGCATTCGCTAACTAACCATTAATAATATAATTTCTTTGTTGTTCTTTTAAATGTCTGATTAAACATTCGTTTAATGCTTTAATCATACATTTTTGACGTTTGCACGATGGTTAAAGGTAAGTGACGTGTTAACTTTAAGCAACGTTTGTGAATATAGTTGAAAATTATTAGAAAGGGGGTGATTGGGGCATCGAGATAGACGACTAATAAATAAGTAATGGAAAAGGAAAAGGATATGTTGTAGGTTATTAAGGCTGGGCGGTGAATGGGCCGTGCTCCGTCAGGGGCTCCAAAGATATCGGTGTGTAAATTTAATATGAACTGGTTTACAGACGTCCGTATCCACGTATGTCTAGGTATACATCTCTAAGGTCCTTTCCTTACATCTCTATGAGCAAAAAGTCCAAGAACAATTTTTTAAATATAAATATTACAAAATCTTGAGTACAAATTTTCTTGTTGCTTCTATATGCGAAAACAACATTTAAAAATATCAAATGAAGCAACAATGCAAAGTCTAAAATAAAAAATAAGCAATGACTACTATGAGATGACCAATCTGTCTACGACGCACGTTGACAAACATGACGCGGCTAGAAACCATCTGGCTCAACTATCTTGTATGGAAAATTGAACCAACACAGGCGCCATCGTCATCAATAAGAATGAATAA
This sequence comes from Sesamia nonagrioides, assembly GCA_017933935.1. Taxonomy (NCBI): domain Eukaryota; kingdom Metazoa; phylum Arthropoda; class Insecta; order Lepidoptera; family Noctuidae; genus Sesamia; species Sesamia nonagrioides. Next base: position 405,860 of record JADWQK010002037.1, on the reverse strand, counting down.
GCCACACATCAGTAGTATTAAACAGGCGTAAGCTGGCGTCTCAATATACAACGTTTTTTTTTTTTTTTTGTTTATTTTAAACCTGTATATAGTTTGTTCAGAATAATCAACTGATTCGTATCCAATCACTTTTACATCATGTTAGATTTTTTCACAAAACATTTAGAAATTGTTGCAGAGTGATAATCGAGCGGTTACAGTACTTGCACCACGCGCCACAGCTAACGCCGGAGGTCAATGCACAGGCTCGCACGCCCGTACGGAGCTTTGACCATATTTTTGTTGGGACAACCAAGTAGAATAGCAATCTCGAAACTTTGGGTTTTTTTATTCCATTTTTTTTTTATAGTTATAAACTAGTGCTTGACTGCAATCCCGCCTGATGGTAAGCAGTGATGCAATCGTTGAGTGTAAAGCGCACTAGTTTATTAAGCCTATTCACTTAAAAAAACTTAGGAATAGGAAGGATGACGGCAGTTGAACGAGGTGATGCAATGTAAAACCCAAGACCAACACGACCAAACGATGCTGCGCTAGAGGGAGATTGATCTGGAGACTCTCCACGACCAAATTCCCGAGACAACAACATTTGGCGCATCGTACCCGCCACACATCGCAACACAACTGCCAGACCCGTCCTCTGTACCGCTTCGCCAGACATCATGCCGGAACACGACGAATCGCTTGGCGGCAAGACTTTGTCTGGTGGGTGGTAACTTCCGCCGGCAGCCGATGTTATGGCCTACCACCGAGAAAACATAGACGTAAGAAAAGAACACAGATTCAAACAAAACATAGACAAAACATAGATTCTTTACTTAAAAAGACTGGACACGTGTTTCGGGTTTCGCATAATAGACAAAAAATAATGTAGTAGGTATTCTCCCTATAATGCTAGACTCTAGGTCAAAGTTACCACTGACTTGCGGCCCACCATTAGCATGATCATCAACCAACCAGACTTCACCCACTGCTGAACATTGGACTCTCCTTTCATCTCAGCAGAAAGACGTCCACTGTTGGACATAGGCCTCCCCCAAGGAACTCCACGACGACCGGTCTTGCGCCTCCCGCATCCAGCGATTTCGCGCAACCTTAACGTCGTCGTCGGTCAACCTTTTCGGGGGCCTATGCCAGAAGTAAAATACGTGACATAATAAGCCTATAATGTTTCCACTGTTGGAACACAGGCTTCCTGTCGATGAGAGGAAGTGGGCCGTAATCTACCACACAGGCCCTGTGCGGGTTGGTTGATGTCACATGACTTCGAATTTTTTGTCTCTAGGGCATGCCGATTTCCTCATGATGTTTTCCTTCACCGTTTTGAGAGCAACGGTGATGAAATAATTAACACAAAATAATGCGCCTGACGGTCTTTGAACTTTTTTTTTTTGGGTGGGAAATCATCAAATGACCTCTCCCGCTCTGCGCGGAGCGGAAGGGCGTATCAGACTTTTACTAACTAAAACCCACCCGTGTTTCTTCATTTGCCTGTGCATGAGGACTACGGTTTCATTTTTAACCAACGCTGACCCAGGAGGCACCGGTCATCGTGGACCCCGTCACGGTGTGCTGACATGTCATTGAGGCGCGTATGAAACACAACGCACCGTCCTGACCCGAGCCTGGTCCTTATCGGGCAGTGAGATGCCCATCGCTCGCCGCCCACAAACCCGCACCTACGGTGACCGGGAGTTTGATGTTGTCTCCCGATCAGGGCGTCTCCTGCGGCATGAGGTTCAAACCTATGACCTACAACTTGTAATTGACGGCCGATACCACCATGCCACGGATGGTCTCAGTGAGAAAAATCGTTTCGACATAATTACGCTGAAAATACCGTTATACCAAGAAAATGGTCCATGTCATCATGAAAATTAATTGTTACTCGGAGTTTTGACTAATATGTGGGTAGGTTAAAAACAACTACATCATTTAACCACAGATAAAAATAAATGAATCATGAAAATATGAACCATCGACCCTTATGTGTATGTTTACAAATTAGAATAGAATTAATATCCAAGATTATTGCATGTTTATAATTTATACTAATAAATGAAGCTGAAGAGTTTGTTAGTTTCTCTGAACGCGCTAATCCCAGGAACTACTGGTCCGATTTAAAAAAAACCTTTCTGCGTTGGATAGCCCATTAATCCAGAACGGCTGTAAGCTTTATAACATCACGCTGCGACCAATAGGAGCGGAGCATAACTAACTCCACGCGAACGAAGTCTGCGACGTTGGCGACCGCTAGTTTCTTATAATATTGTGATTCATCATCATCATCATCATTACCAAACCTTTTTATCGTCCTCTCGATGAGAGTGTGCCGTAATCTTGGTAGATTACGGCACACTCTCATCGAGAGGAGGCCTGTGTCCCAACAGTGGGAGTTATATAGGCTGATTATGTAAACTTATTTTTTTTTCTTCCATTCTATATGAACATTAATACATTAAGCCATGTACAGTCAGTCAAATCTACTGGCTATTATACTCAATGCGCTGAACATCGATTCATGCATATGTCTTGCTAGGTCTAACTGCCCGAAACTATCACATGTTCCCAATCAACATTGACCCTTAATGCTTTTGTAATAAAGTTGGAAATCCAATACATAAATTTGACAGATGGTAGTAGCTTGATGTGCTGTAGTCTGTCAATAATTATATTGGTTCAGAACGCGGTGGGTATTTTTATGATACCTATAGGATGCAAAGGAAAAAGGAAAATATGTAGGTAAGGAAAGATTGGATAATAAATGTGGATGGCTGTATGAATAGGGGAAGACCAAAGAAATCATCTTTGGAATGTGTGACGGATGATATAGCTGGAAATGCAGTAACTATATATGCAGTAAAAATATAGAAGTTCCTACTACTTCTGTCCGTGGCTTCGCCCGCGTGGATATTGAATATTATGTCAGTATCTTACCGAGACAAAAGTGGCCTATAAATCATATTGAAGAATTAAGTCTGTCTTTGTACCTTATTTATAAAGTCTGTCTTTGTACCTTATCTATACTTAATATATAAAGCTGAAGAGTTTGTTTGTTTGAACGTGCTAATTTCAGGAACTACTGGTCCGATTAGAAAAATGTCCGATGGTTGATATTGGGAAGTTGTATGTATGCTAGTTGCACTGTAAACATTGCTTGCGAGATGCAGGATTTTTGTGACGTCAGATTATGTGTATCAGTTGTAGGTACCGCTTCAAGTATTTTTGACTTCAACAATCTTACAACTATGATGACGACATGACACAAAAACCATAAACAATTAAAAAATCTCAACTAGCTTTGCCTTCTAACAACAAACTTAAACTTAAACTCAAAACCCCTTGTTACAAAACAAAATATACCATTATTTATTTTATTATACAAAATGTAAATAAAACCCTGTCCGATCCGTGATGGTATTGTTAGGTATCGATAACTGATTCTACTAATGCCTACAAAGCCGGGCTAAACTTAAAAAAAAATCCCCTAAAAAAATAAATATTATTTCGCAAAAAGAGGTAACTTAAAACATGTGCGGTAGGCCATCCAGGTGCGGGCGAAGAGGGGAAGGGCACGCGGCACGCGGTCGCATCGCTATTCGTTCAGAATTATACCGTCAAAAATAATGTTGTCACTTTTTAAAAATTACCAAATTTTGGGGAAGTTGGAATTAATTCGCAGGAAAAAAAGATAATTTAAAATTCACTATGATGATTATGTAAAATTTCATATATTAATTGGTCATGTGTTTACCTAATCTTTACTATCCTTACGGGTCGGACAGGGTTTTCTTAACATCTATATATATATAAATCTATATATATATAAATCTATATATATATAAATAAATTGCTGTTCGTTAGTCTCGCTAAAACTCGAGAACGGCTGAACGGATTTATCTTATCTTGGTCTTGAATTATTCGTGGAGGTCTAGGGAAGGTTTAAAAGGTGAGAAAAATTCGAATAACTGCCGGGAAAATCCTCAAAACAGCAGTTTTCTATTTCCCATACAAACGTTTTCTAAATAAAATGGAGAGTCAATTTGTAATTTAATACCGCTGCATAAAGTTCAAATTCGCGTACGCGTTAGAGGATCTAATATCGCGTTCTGAAACTCAACAAAAGTGAAAGTGAATCGCGAACGCGACAAAATTGCATAGTCTCAAAATACATATAGTACATAAATAGTGGTCGGCTTCGAGAAACTCAATTTTAGCTAACTTCAGTTATCTGTTAACCAAGGTAGCACAAAAGTGTAGAAGAAGTCGAAACAATGAAGCTCAGAGTTGCAAGGTACCAGGGTCGCAGAAAAGTGTAGGAGAAGTCGAAACAATGAAGCCTCATTCATCATCATTAATCTAATATTAATGAATAAAGTTTCATTTTGCCTACTTTGAGGAGTTGCAAGGTACCAGGGTCGCACAAAAGTGTAGAAGTCGAAACAATGAAGCTCATTCATCATTATTATCTATCTATCTAATATTACATGGATGAAGTTTTATTTTGCCTACTTTCAGGAGTTGCAAGGTACCAGGGTCGCACAAAAGTGTAGGAGAAGTCGAAACAATGAAGTTCATTCATTCACACAGGAACGACGGGAACGGGGTAAAAAGGATATCCTATGTCCTTCTCCCAGTTCTTAGCTACCTACCTCCCTACCAATTTTCAGCCAAATGGGTTCAGGCGTTCTTGAGTTATAAATAGTGTAATTAACTCGACTTTCTTTAATATATATAGGTTATCCTAATTTAAAAAGTAGTAAATAAGACCATGCCATATTGCCTTTAAGGCGGAACTTTATTGATAAAACTTTTATTTTATTTTCCTTTTGGCCAGTAATATCATAATGTCCCATCAATGACCTCTGAGTTTGTTTCGGCGTTTCTTCTCAGAGCTAGATGCATTTATGCAAGGTGAAGGAAAACATCAGGAAACGTGGAATTTACGTCTGAAATCGCCAACCCGCATTGAGCAAGCGTGGTGATTACGCTCAACCGAAATGATGAGCTTCATTGTTTCGACTTCTCCTACACTTTTGTGTTACCCTAATTTAAAAAGTAAAAAATTGGATCATGTGATATTGCCTTCAAGGCGGAACAAAGTTCGCCGGGTCAGCTGCCACTTTCTTTGTAATTTTATAACTCAGGAACGGACTCACTAAATTTTTAGGCTTTGTTGTGACTAATTAGTAGATGGTTTGTGTGAAGTTTGAATAAAATCCGCCGAGCGGTTCTTCATTTATCACGTTTTCACAAATGAATTCAATGAACGGTGGATCGTCATCTCATCTTCTATATACTATATAAAATTCAATGCCAATTTCTTTGTATTTTTTTTAATCCACCAAAACTGTGTAATGGCACCAGATTGACAGTGAAAAACTTATTGCGAAATTTAATTGAATCTACGATTTCAACTGGTATATCAAAAGGAGAAGTTTGTATGTTACGGAGTATCCCTATGATCCCAATTGATATGCCATTTGAGTTCAAACGATTACAATATCCTGTGCGTTTATCATTAATGAATGAACTTCATTGTTTCGGCTTCTACATTTTTCTGCTACCCTGGTATCTTGCACCTCCTCAAAGTAGGCAAAATAAAACTTCATCCATTTAATAATATTAGATTAATAATGATGAATGAGCTTCATTGTTTCGACTTATCCTACACTTTTGTGCTACCATACACTGTACATCTTTAAAAAAAAAAAGTCTCACCCGTTGATGCATTCGGTTAAAGCAAGAAATCCATACTAATATTATAAATGCGAAAGTAACTCTGTCTGTCTGTCTGTCTGTTACGCTTTCCCGCTTAAACCTCTCAACCGATTTTGATGAAATTTGGCACAGACAATCTTTATTTAGACCCTGAGAAAGAACATAGGCTACCTTTTATCCCGGAAAAGTTTGATGTTCCCGAGGGAAATCTAAAAAGCGCGATATAACCGAATTCCACGCGGGCGAAGCCGCGGGCGGAAAGCTAGTATTGTATAATTATGACGGCGCGTAACTGGTTAATCGTATCAGTATCAATTGACCGTTAATTACGCTACTATTTTTTTGAAGTCGATTAATCAGTCGGTATTCGGATAAATTATGATTTTTATTAAGAGCGGGTAACATCATGGAGCGAATGGGAACCCTGACTGGAGTTGCGTTTGACATGGCGATAGACCGTTGGCACTGGGCATTCTTTGCTCTAGCTTCGATCGAGTGGGTTGGTCATACTCAAACTCAGTGGCTCTTATCTGTTTTAATCTGAGATTATCATTGTAATCCCTTAATATTAAAGTGATCTAAGTGTCTGTACAGTTAAAATGATAAGAATCGAACAACACACTATAGTTATTGTTCAACGTTTACTCGAAATATCGCCCACGATGGACGCTCATGCGGATGAGAAGACACCGCAACTATCCGGGACTTCGGCCTCGAATTTTACCGCGGACGGTTTACCGCGTCATATACAACGTGTAACAAAAAGGGTATATACATACCAAGGGCATGGCATAATTAGATGATATCAAACGATATCGAAAGGGTTTCAACTCAAAATAAAATACTCAAAAAATTGGTACCAAATTTTCGGTTTCGTGTGTTTCTTAAAATCAAATCATAACAAACGTAGCAGCACACTACATACGTTAATAACTACTCGTTACCCGTCACGTTACTTGCCAAAATCCGATAAATGTCTTCAATATCTCTGTGCGACTAGTATGATAGTAGCCTATCACAGGCGGTGTTTTTTCTCATAACTTCCTAACAGAAAGAGATAGGATTAAAAAACCCTTCCAATATCGTTTGATATCATGTAAAGATGCCATGCCGTTGTTATGTATATACCCTTTATGTTAAACGTTGTATATTCTTTACTGTACAACAATCAAACATCGAACAAAATACATTCAACACAACAAAACAAAACATAGTTCAAGATTTAACCTTTAAGTCAGTATTTGTATTTTGAACTTTATTGTGGTTAAGTCAAAGTTCTTAGTACAAAGGTGACAACTTAGTAATGAACTAAACTGTTATTTTCATATAAAGAACTGTATTTCTATAACGATTAGGTGAATAATTCAATAACCATTTCGGTGGACCTGACCTGATCCCCTGGAAACCTGATCTAAATAAAATCCATGTATTGTAGTAAGGGGACATGCATTTATTTCAAATTATTTAATTACAGACAAAAGTCTGTAATCCCTTCACTATACTTAGAAAAATCTTGAAAAGGAAAACATCTTGAGGAAACCTGGACTTTAAGTCTGAAATCGCCAACCCGCATTGAGCAAGCGTGGTGATTACGCTCAATCCTACTCTGTATGAGAGGAGACCTGTGCCCAGCAGTGGGACGATAAAAAGGTTGATGATGATGATGACTTTTGTATTGTCATGGGGCTGGTCAGTCAAAAAGGCAAAACTACTTCTAGCCCATAATCAATCTAGCTAAACCCATATCCATTGATATGGGTTTAGCTAGATTGACTAATCTATATGCAATGAACGGCCAAGAACTTTACGAACACTCTTTTTATCAAACATCATCATCATCATCATCAGCCTCTACCCGTCTACTGCTGAACATAGGCCTGGCATATAGCACGCCAACAAGCTCGATCCTGAGCATTTCTCCGCTAGCCACTACCAGCCACCTTTTTGATGTCGTCGCTCCATCTCGCCCAAGGGCGTCCTACGCTACGTTTGCCGAGACGCGGTCTCCACTCGAGGACAACCATATTATGGACTAAAGGCAAATAATTAATCATATTGTATTCTTTGTCAACAGTAACGCTGCTATCATGCTTCTTTATGCTGCTGGTGTTGCTAGTGTACTTCTTGCTGCCTGAACTTCAGAACTTGTGTGGTTTGATCCTGATGGCGTACGTGTTCAGTCTGTTCATGGCGTTTTTGCTGTTGGCCGTCATTCAAATACAAATACATTCCTCCCTATCATGTATCTGTCTGAGTAAGTGATGCTATGAATTTTCTATAGTAAAATTTACTGGCTCTTTAGTTTATTGATCTCAAGAGCTATTGCGGAGCGCGAGGTCCTGGGTTAGATTCCCAGATTAAGCAGTGTTAATGGGCAAAAGCAGGCTCCTAAGTACTACTAGAAATTCCAAAGGAATATTATTATATTCCTTTGGAATTTCTAGTAGTACTTAGGAGCCTGCTTTTGTATTATATGTATAGTAATATGCTCGCTATGCGAGTTTCTCTGCTTGATCGAATCAGAAATGAGGAGATCCGGAGAAGAACCAAAGTCACCGACATAGCTCTGCGAGTCGTTAAACTTAAGTGGCCACTGCCACTTAAGTTGCAATGTAGCAATGTGCCCTGCCCAAACCGATGGCCGATGGGGCAGTAAGGTTCTGGAGTGACGGCCACGTACTGGAAGACGCAGCGTAGGGAGGCCCCCAACAAGGTGGACCGATGACCTGGTGAAGGTCGCGGGAAGCCGATGGATGCGGGCAGCACAAGACCGGTCAGCGTGGAAAGCCTTGGGGGAGGTCTTTGTCAAGCAGGGGACATCTATAGGCTGAAGAAGAAGGCTCGCTATCTGCATTTGACCAAAGATACCAAAACCGGGCGCTGCGTAAAGCCTTGGAGGAAGCCTTTGTCCAGCAATGGACCTCTATAGGCTGAAGAAGATGAATAACTGGGGAAATGTGTTTGTAGGCACACCTTTGTCTATGCCCACGGTGAAACACGATGTTTTGTTGTTTTAATAAATAGAACTGCTGTTAATATCCCGTTCTTGCTGAAACGTGACTAATTAAAATTGCCAAGAATTCTACAATTGAATTGTCCGTATAAGCATTACATTAGTTTAAGGAAAATGCTGTCTGACATGCTCGCTGTCTTCTATAGCATAAATAGCATTTAAAAAGCATATAATTGCTGTTTATGCACTGGTCCACCACCCAACCGTCAAGGGACATCTTACAGCTCATCATACATACAATCTGACATTTATTAGTAGTACGATGTCCCTTGATAGACATCGTGCTACTAGTACGATGTCCCTTGATGGGACATCGTGCTACTAGTGCGATGTCCCTTAAGTACTAGTTGTTGCTCTTGACTTCCCTGACAATCCAGTATATAGATTAGCCAAATCCTTGTCACACGACAAAACAAATGATGGTCTATGTGTGCCAAATTTCATCTAAATCCGTCTTTTCCGCTTTTCAAAGGTTAAGTAAAAAACAAATAAAGTTTCACATTTATCATCATCAGCCCCTATTCGTCCACTGCTGGACATAGGCCTCCTTCATGGCACGCCAACAAGCTCGATCCTGAGCAGTTCTCCGCCAGCCACTACCAGCCATCTTTTTGATGTGGTCGCTCCATCTCGCCCAAGGGCGTCCCACGCTACGTTTACATTTATACTGTTAATTAATTTATATTTTAAATAATTAAGATAGCATGCAAGTAGGTTGCATGCTGAGTCATAATAATTTATGTTCCAACGGCATACAAGTTCCTGGCTTACTTTTGTCCCAATAACATTTTAACACATAATTTTGTCTTCATTCCAGCGTTGTTCATTTATTACTTCTTCCTTGCTGCCTTCTGTTGGATGAGTGTCATGTCCTATGATATTTGGTGGACCTTCAGGTAATACCCTACATTATTTTTACTTTTTTCTCCACGATAAGTTACCGAGTACTACGCGCCTGACCTTCGTATCAACCAACGGCCTGATGATCGAAAGCAACGATCCATATCTATCCAGGCTCTCGTTAGATAATTGGATAGAGGGCCTCATTCAAAGGCAATACGCCTCGATATGGCTTGTATCATGAGAATGCCTGTGTCTGGAATCGTAACCGGTAACTTGAACCCTGCTACCAATATCGGTGGATTATTAATTTTTGTTTTCTTCTATTTTTTTAAAGAAATATTAGTTTTAATTATAATTTAATTTAATTAATATTAAATCATTATTAAAATTGGACACAGTTCGTGCCTGAACTAGGGTAAACGTACGTGTTATATAAAAAATACATAATTAAATTGAATGTCATAACTAATTATATTTTACAGAGGTTATGCGAAGGCCCGTCCTATTCATCGACGAGGAGAGCTCTTTAAGTTCTTGATGTACTGCTGTTTCGCTTTTGGTGTTCCGCTCCTCATGACCTTAGGCCTATGGGGGCTGAATCAAATGAAGGATGACTTAAGGCACTTGCCTTGGTTCGTCACACCTCACGTGCCAGAGTTTGGCTGCTTCCTCGAAGGTTAGCATACTTACTTACATACTTAGCTTACTTTATGTGAGAGATAAACTTTTTGAAGTAAAATACTTTTAATACTTTATATAAATTGTCATGTGTGAGAAATTAATATTATATTTTACCACATGATATTACATTTAATACTAATAAATAAAGAAGAACTGCCGTCTTCCCTCCTATTCACTAAGTTTTTAAGTGAATAAGCTTAATAAACTAGCGCGCTTTACCATCAACGATAGCATCACTGTTTATCATCAGGCGGGATTGCAGTCAAGCACTAGTTTAATAATTATTAAAAAAAAATCGTGGGAAATTATTCCCTGACCATTCCAAAACATCCAAAAATGCACAACGTATAACACAACGAATATTAAATTCAAGATTTCTCTTCTACATAATACCTGATGTGCATTGTGCATCCTATTTTTTGTAAATATAAATTATAAACTAGTACTTGATCGCAATCCTGCCTGATGGTAACAATATTTACTTCATTTGTTTGTCAAAATCTTGTTACATAGTTATAACGCTTAAATTCATAAAAGTAGGTACATAGGTAATGCTCTGCGATTTTCGGTGTACTGAAAATATTTTTAGAGTTTTCTAGTCACTAGAAACCTCTAAAAATATTTTGACCACATTCTAATACAGTTAAAGAACTACTAGCCAATTACATCGTTATTGGTAACTATTTATTTTAAAATGGGTAAATAAATAGATTTATCTAAATCCATACTAATATTATAAATGCGAAAGTAACTCTGTCTGTCTGTCTGTCTGTTATGCTTTCCCGCTTAAACCTCTCAACCGATTTTGATTAAATTTGGCACAGACAATCTTTAGACCCTGAGGAAGAACATAGGCTACCTTTTATCCCGGAAAAAATTGATATTCCCGAGGTAATACTAAAAAGCGCGATATAACCGAACTCCACGCGGGCGAAGCCGCGGGCAGAAAGCTAGTAAAGAAATATAAGCGTAAATCTTGCTGCCTTACCTTCATAATCAACGGCCAGCTTTTCGCGGTTAAAACCATGTTCCTAAAACAGTGATGAAAAGTTTTAAAGTACAGACGACAGCAGGTCACACTACCCCTAAATGTCAGACATTCCCAATCAACCTATATTCCCGCCAAGCTCCATAAAGAACACAGGTAAACAAACTAATTTAGGGTTATCACAATTCACGTTTTACAAATCTCCTGTTATTTACATGATTATCGTCTTTTACATGCTAACTATTTATTAAAATTCTTATTGCAGCATATTTCAATAGAATCACTAAAAGAACATGCATAATAACTTGGTATTTCGAAAAACCATTAAAAAGTCGACATTAATTTTACGTGATAGCCCTACTAACTCCAGATTTCAAACACATTTTGTAGAATTCAACCAATGAATAAAGCTGAGGCATTTGTCAACACAATTTTGCGTATTTTAATTACTTTTATATCAATTACATAACACATGCATTGTAATATCAGGAATATTTTCAAAAATGGAGTAGTTATAATATATATGTATCAAAAAATGTAACCTGTTAGGAAATTGGCTTACATGTATGTCATATTTCACTCAAATAGGTTAAGCGTTCTATGCAAATCATAAATATCTAAACATAAATAAACTGTTTAGATTAGTAGGATGTAGAATTATTACTTTTATGAAAATCATCTTTGTAGAAAAGGTTGTTAACATCAGTCTTTTAGGCGTAAACTACTCGTTGCCTAGCAACGGTTTGTTTACCTCTATTCTTTATCGAATTTGGCTCAACTATAGAGCCTAAATGCTTTAGAGTTAAAGTTGAAAAACTAATAAGGAAATCTGACAGATTGTAGTAGCTTGATGTGCTGTTGTCTGTACTTACGTTGTAATAAACCATATTTGTTTTTCAGGGGGTGTAAAACTCTTGTATTTATACATGCCCATGCTGATCCTGATTATCTGCAACTGGATGTTTTACATGATGACCGCGTTCAACATCTGGCGTTTGAGTCGAGGGACTGCTGTGCTAGACTCCTGCTCTGCTGCTGCAGGCAACCCACAGGCACATCGCACTCATAGGCACAGGTGAGCGGACCGATAAGGTACCTAAAGTGGATAAGGACGAAATACTAATATTAGAGGATAGTGATGGTCTAGTGGTGGGTGCTTTGGGGTCCCACCTCCATCTCTGGGACCCAAGTCAACCCCACCTGCCAGACGGTGCACCTGCTGACTCACGAACGGGGCTCTGACGCCGGCTTTCCCTTCGGGGTTGAGTGGTCAGACGGCAGTCGCACCCGTAATAAGCCAAACAAGCCAATCAATCATGGTGAGGAAAATAAGAAATGCACATGTCACAGCTAGGGCGCCGCCGCAAAACGGCGCGCAGGAGCCTCGCCCGACTCCTGTGACCTGTGGGCTAGGGCTACCGTGTCAGAGGCGGACACGGCTGAAGAAGCGAGCCCAATCCATGAAAATCCGTTTCGCGTCGTGGAACGTTGGCACGCTAACTGGACGCGCGAGAGAGCTGGCCGAAACTCTCCACAGGCGGAGGGTGGCCGTGGCGTTCCTGCAGGAGACTCGGTGGAAAGGCAGCAGATCCCGGCTTATTGGGAATGGCTACAAGCTGATCTACACGGGTGCACCTAGTGGGAGGAATGGGGTCGCCGTGGTGTTGTCTGACGAGCTCCAGGATGACGTCTTGGAGGTGAATCGCATCAGCGATCGGCTAATGTCGGTGCGGGTGCTTGTCAATGGGGTTATAACCCACTTGATAAGTGCCTACGCTCCACAGGCCGGGTGCAGTGAAGCCGAAAGGACGCTGTTTTGGACCCAGCTCGAAGGATTGCTTCGCGGGATTCCGTTGTCCCAGGGAATCGTTCTGGGTGGTGATTTGAACGGTCATGTGGGTGAGAGGTGTGGCGAGTTTGAGCGTGTTCACGGTGGCTTTGGGTACGGTAGCCGCAACGCGGAAGGAGACAGCATTCTCCGAATGTGTGCGGCTGCGGACCTTGCAATCGTGAACACCTACTTCAAAAAGAAGCCGGAGCACCTTGTCACCTACCGGAGCGGGCGAAGCGCTACCCAGATCGATTTTCTACTAACTAGGAGGCACCACATCGGCAAAGTAGCCAACTGCAAAGTCATACCCGGTGAGAGTCTCACTGCACAACACCGTCTCCTTGTCATGGACCTCTGCGTAAAGGCCCAACATAGACGTGTAGAGGACTGTCGGCGCCAGATCCGGTGGTGGCTGCTTGATGAAAACAGGTCCCAGGATTTTGCGGCGGTTATTGGCGACAAGTGCGTCGGTACTGACGGAGAACCTGTGCAAGACCACTGGGACAGGATCCAGGCAGCTATTACGGGGGCGGCGCGGGTGGTACTCGGCGTCTCTAAGGGCGGCCGCAAACGTGACAAGGAAACCTGGTGGTGGGACGACACAGTCCAGAGGGAGACTAAGGTGAAGAAAGCCCTCTTCAAAACGTGGCAAGCGACCGGATCTCCTGAAGATCGCGACGCATACAAGGTTGCCAAACGTGCCACCAAAAGAGCTGTAGCCAGAGCCAGACGAGACCACTTGCAACCTCTCTACGAGAAGTTGGAATCGTCTGAGGGGCAAAAGCTCATTTACAAGTTGGCACGTTCCAGGGTCAAAGCGGCACAGGATATATCCAAGTGCCGTTGTGTAAAAGACCCAAATGGCAACCTGCTATGCGAGGACCTCGCGGTGAAGGAGAGATGGCGCTCGTACTTTCACGAGCTGCTGAACAAGCAGCACCAAGAGGTGCAGACACCGGAACTCCCTCCGAACCTTGGACTAGTGCCTCTGATAACGCCTGAGGAAGTCCAAACGGCTCTTCGTCGTATGGGGAATCGGAAAGCTGTCGGAGCTGACGGAGTCCCCATTGAGGCCTGGAAGGCGATGGGTTCTCGAGGTGTGGGCATGCTAACTAACTTTTTCAATCGCGTGCTCCTGACCGGCAAAATCCCGAGCCAATGGAGGCTGAGTATAATTACTCCAGTCTTTAAAGGCAAGGGCTCGGTTCAGGAGTGTGGCAACTATCGCGGTATCAAGGTCATGTCCCACACCATGAAAATCTTTGAGAGGATCGTAGACTCCCGAATCCGGCAGGAGTGTGCTGTCTCGGAGTGTCAATATGGGTTTCGGCCAGGGTACGGAACCATGGACCCTATCTTCGCACTAAGGATCGCCATGGAGAGATACAGATCGAAGAACACGCCTCTGCATATGCTCTTTCTAGATATGCAGAAGGCCTTCGACTGTGTCCCTCGCGGGGTGATCTGGTGGGCACTGAGGTCCAAAGGGGTACCTGAAACCTATGTCGACATAATTCGAGACATGTACCTCAATTCCGATTCCGTTGTCAGGACCGCTGTTGGCGACACTAAACCCTTCCCCATCACCGTCGGAGTCCACCAGGGATCCGTCCTTAGTCCGTTTCTGTTCAGCGTGATATTAGACGTTTTGTCGGACAGCATCAAGGACTCACATGAGCAGCCTCCCTGGCTACTCATGTATGCTGACGATATCGCGCTGGCGGACGCGGACAGGGAACGGTTGGTGCGGCGTGTGAATGCGTGGAAGGACTCGCTTGAGAACGGAGGTCTGAAACTCAACGTGTCGAAGACCGTATACTTGGCCAGCAACACGACAGACCCCATGTCTGTGCGCATAGGCGGAGACATGGTCGAGCGCACGGACCAGTTTAAATACTTGGGGTCTGTGCTTCACGCGTCCGGCGACATTGATTGCGACGTCAAGGCACGTATTTCCGCAGCTTGGGCGAAATGGCGTGAGGTGACAGGTGTCACTTGTGACCCCAAAATGCCGGTTAAGCTTAAGGGACAGGTCTATAAAACCATCATTAGACCTGTTCTCCTGTATGGCAGTGAGGCGTGGCCTGTGCTTGAGCGACACAAGCAGGAGCTGCGTGTCACGGAGATGAATATGCTGCGGTGGATGTGTGGAGTTACGCGGAAAGACCGCATCAGGAACTCCCGCATCCGGGGCAGCCTTCGTGTCCGTGACATTGCAGACAAACTGCAGGAGGGTCGCCTACGCTGGTACGGCCACGTCTTACGGAAACCGGCATGTTACGTGGGTAACAAATGTCTTGCCATGGCGCCTCCGCCGGGCCGGAACAAGCGGGGTAGACCAAAGAAGTGCTGGCTTGACGTTGTAAGAGATGACATGCATGCCAACAAGCTCTTACCACAGGACGCTAAAGATCGTGCGAAATGGAGGAGAATGTGCAGGAAAGCGGACCCCGGGCTCCAACGCGAAAGCCGCGGATGCAACCGGGATAAACGCTGAGATGATGATGATGAGTGATGGTCTAGTGGTATCGGCCGAGAATTATAAGTTGTAGATCGTAGGTTCGAATCTCATCAGGCGCTTTACTTTGTGTAAATTAACAGCCTCCGTGGCGTAGCAGTAGCAGACGCGGCCGCTGCGCAAGCACGCGCGGGTTAGATCCCCGCGCAGTGCAAATATTTGTATGCATGAATATTATGAATATTTGCACTGATCTGGTCGTGCCTCGGAAAACACCTTAAGCCGTTGGTCCCGGTTGCCATACAAACATCTAATGGCAGTCGTTACAGGCAGACACACTTAATACTCAATACTTTACTCGAGTGCGCGGGTTCGATTCCAGGTCAGGCAAGTACCAATGTAACTTTTCTAAAGTTATATGTACTTTCTAAGTATATCTTGGACACCAATGAATGAAGGTGAAGAAAAACATCTTGAGGAAACCTGGACTTCACGTCTGAAATCGCCAACCCGCGTTGAGCAAGCGTGGTGATTACGCTCAATCCTTCTCTGTATGAGAGGAGACCTGTGCTCAGCAGTGGGATGATAAAAGGTTGATGATGATCATCATAATCAGCCTATAATGTTTCCACGCAGGACACAGGCCACCTCTCGGTGAGAGGGAGTGAGCCGTAATCTACCACGCTGACCCAGTGCGGGTTGGTAGATGTCACATGTCTTAGATTTTTCTTTTTGCTCCAGGACATGCCGGTTTCCTCATGATGTTTTCCTTCACCGTTTTGAGAGCAGTGGTGATGAGATATAAGGTTTATATAAATGACAAAAATATCTATTCTAACAGGTTCATGGTGTATCTAAAGCTGTCGGTAGTAATGGGTCTGAACTGGTTGTTAGAAATAGTCAGTTTCTTGTACCCCGGCTTCAAGATATGGTGGTTATCTGACACCTACAACATCCTCATCGGTCCTGCAATATTCCTCATATTCGTTTGCAAGAAGAAAATACTAAGGAAACTATGTAAACGGTAAGTCAAATATATCAGACATTTTGTTCACTTTTGCCTACTAGAGCGCTTCACTATAACTGTGATCAGCCTCCTGCTTCTATCTTATACTAAGTTATTTTTGTACATGCGAAATCCGAAACACGTGTCCAGTATTTTTATGTCACGAATTTATGTACAAAATTTCAAAAAGCTATCATGAAAAGTTACATAGTTGTGAGCTTGTTATGTTACCTGGGTGTCCCTACAAAAATAAGGTCAACACGAAGCTCACCCGCTCGCGCCCGGTGCGCAGGAGGCCTAGGACACTATGATCCGCTGTGATCTGTGTCGTACGCTCGGTAACCACATTGCATCATTTTTTTAATTTATATTTGGGAAAAAATATAACATGGTGTAATAATTATTGGAATCGATTCAGTTGCTTATTCTGAACAAATATTCAGGTTTCGAATAAAGAATATATAACATTGTTTGCCATCAACGCTGCATATCGTTTTCCGTTTATTTTAACACACAATAATTTTCTTTGAATCTTTTCATCGTTATGTTTTATAACTATTCACACTTTTCCTCTAAATGTTGGTCCGATATTAAAACAATATTTTACTACTCTTACAGCTACTTGGGAAGGAAGACATTACGCGGCTATACTTCATCAAAGAGTTACTCCACCAGCATGTCGGATTCCAATCACGAATCAGCGACTCTTCAGTCGAAGGTGTCAACCCAACCAAATGGAATAAATGGATATACAGCGGTTTCTAAAATTGTAATAGATTAACAAACACAAGTTCTTGAAAATTTCCAACTACCAGCCATTGGGTGATGGCTAATCGGCAGGGTAATTGTGTAACACACTTAATTACCCTGTTATCAACAGTTCTACAGTATTCATTGCGTTGTTAAGCAAACACATTTTTCATATACTATCATATATTATCATGTAAAGAAAACCCCATTCGACCCATAAGGATAATAAAGGTTAGGTAAACACACGACCAAATAAAATATGAAATTTTACATAATCATCATATTAGCAATACTAATGAATTTTGAATTAATCTTTTTTTCCGCAAATTAATTCCAACTTCCCCAAAATTTAGTATTTTTTTCAAAAGTGACAACACCATGTTTGGCGGTACCTACCGCACATGTAATAAGTTACCTCTTTTTGCGAAATAATATTTATTTTTAGGGGGCTTTGTAGGCATTAGTAGAATCAGTTATCTAGGTATCGATAACTGATTCCACTAATGCCTACAATACCTTTCCAGATCGAACAGGGTTTTCTTTACATATTGTATAAGGAGCTATGGATTTTCAATATGCTTCAAAGTATTGAAATTGATGGTAATATGAGTGCTACGCTAGAGTACCGTGTAATTAACACCGGCCTGTTAGGTAGGAACATATTAAAGGTACTGACAACAGTACCTTTAATATGTAACTTTAACGCAAGAAAAATAAAATCTAATAACGAAATTTTACAAATTATAGTAGCTTGACAGACAGCAGCAGTTGTCTGTACTAATAACGAGACATAAGAGTTAACACATTTTTTACTTAACTCAGAGCACACAAATAATGCATTTAACCCAACTAAAGATACACAAAGGGCTTTTAGAAGTTTAAAATAATCAGTATGTATTGAAATGACAGGGTTTTAGATTCATGTAATTAATAATAATCCTTTAATCAGTAGGTAAAAGAATAGTTAAATACTTACATAGTCAGAAATATGAATGAGTCCGTGTTTCATGATAAAATAGGTAGTCTTAGTCATTAGTCAGTTTTTAGAATTTAGTGTTTAGTTTTAGAAATATGTCTACGTTCTGCGTTGCCATGAAAGCTACATTTCAAGCTGATGTTTCATTTCAATTGCATACCGACCTCTTTAGCAATGTGACATAAGGCTCATTTACACGCTGTTAAGTAGTAAGTGTTCAAGTGTCAAGTAGTTAGTAAAATTAACTTGTAAACGGTTGCGCTGTTAAGTGATTAGTGTTTATTGCGTCCGTTTACACGTTGAATTTACTAATCACTTAACACTTGCTACTAAACAGCCTCAGTAGCGTAGCGGTAGCGAACGCGACCGTTGCGCAAGGAGGCGCGGGTTCGATCCCCGCACAGTGCAAATATTTGTATGCATGAATATGAATATTTGCACTGGTCTGGCCGTGCCTCGGAAAGCACGTTAAGCCGTTGGTCCCGGTTGCCATACGAACATCTAGTGGCAGTCGTTACGGGTTGTTGGAGCCCTAAAAAGTCTAAAAATTGGTCTAACTGCAACGCTTACATATCGCCTTCGAGTTGTGGAGGTCAGACGGCAGTTGCTTCACGGAAAATATCGAAGTTTAGCCAAAATCAGCAGTTAGACTGGTAAAGCGGACCCCAGACTCCAAAGCTGAAAAAGCTGCGGATGCGGCTGGGATTAACGCTGAGATGATGATGATGATGATGATGACTTAACAGCGTGTAAATGAGCCTACAATTTAAGTAAAAAGTAAAATTAAAGAGGTTATTAATTTCTAAAGAGGTTAATTAATTAGAGGTTGTTAATTAATTAAAGAGGTTATTGACACATAGGTATTCAATTAGTTATCTAAATGGTATCCATATAACTGCTTATGTATTTGAAAAATGTTAATTACGTTAGTTTTAGAACGAAGGTACCTTCTAAAAGTAACATTCGGCCTCAAAAGATGTATTCATCAAGAATTAATTGTCTACTATTTGTTTTTTAATACTGTATCATACAGCTAAATTGAAAAGTGAGCGCTCAGGGGTAATGTCCCAGAGTTCAGTTTTAATTTAGGTTGGCATTTTGAGTAAGTAATTTCATCATAACTGCTCTGAAAATGGTTCACGTCATAGAACGAAAAATTCAAAGACTTCATCAATCTGACTAAGCCGGGATCCTACCCAAACGACGTTGGGAAAAGGCTAAGCAGACAATGGTAATGATATACATACATTATAAACAAGCTGATAGTATAATCAGTAACACATTACATAACAGTATTTTTAGTTATAATTTTTTTTTATGTTGTAAACTAGTACTTCACCGCGATTGTGCTGATGGTAAGCAGTGATGCAAAAGTTAATGGTACTTGTTTGACTTAAAATAAGTACCTAATATTGTATTTAGTTATAAGTCTCGTACCAAATAAAACTGACTATCATGATCGTTGTAATATGTGAGAAGAGTTAGTAGATTAAGTACAATACACTTTATCTAGTTAATAGGCGAAGAACTTGAAATTAAAAGAATAGTAATAGGTAATTAAAGTTTTTTTTTTTAATACTTCAAAATTTAATTAATCTGTCCTTAATATACAGTATGTTAAATAACAGAGGGCGTACCCTTAAACTCGTTAATATATATCATTAATAGATTAAAATAAAAATATCAGCATAGAAAAATAAGCATAAAAAAATCCGAATAAAAAAAAATTCTAATTGGAAATAAATTTGAAACCTCCTGTTTTAAATCAAAATAGTAGTCGTCATGTATAAATAAATTGCGACGTTGCCGTCTTTCATGTTCGCGTGTTACAGTGTACCTATTTCTTTTACATGTCAATTTAAAATTTTTATTGAATATTTTCTTATTGGAAAAAAATTTAAAACATTTTGTTTTCGAATGGAAATATTTTTTTTAGCATGTATGTATGCTATACTATTTCGGGTTAACGGGAACGCCCTCTGTTAGTTAACATACTGTATAAAGCTGAAGAGATTGTTGTTGTGTGTGTTGCGAAATACAAGCTTTCCAATAGGGGCATTAAGTGAGCCTCAATGAGGCAGCATGGCGACTTTTAGGATTCCCATTACATGAAAGGCACTTCACTGTCACTCATTTGGCCGTGCATTTAGAAAATGAAGAGCGTGTGTATTATAATGGACGCAATTTTCATGAAAGGATTGCGCTCCGCCAAAGACAACACTGACCGCATTTTTCCAGCTTTGCCGAATCGACCCATTTGCAAAAACCCTTTTGAATTTAGAGGTTCCCCGATACTACACATGGAATGTCTCTAGAAAAGAGTGGAAACGTTGCATTCAAGGCACCCTAGCAGAAAACTGGCCCGGGGTAAAATCAGGGGATGCTCTTGGTCGTGTATATACTCTTCACGTATGCAATTATGAGTGTTTTTGTTTAAGAATGTTCCTGCACCATGTTAGTGGAGTGTGGACCAACTAGCCACAGGAACCTTAAAATTGTGAACGGTCAAGAGTGCGCAACTTACAAAGAAGCATTAGAAGTTCTTGGTTTGTTGGAGAATGATAATAATCATTGGGAGGGTACCATGATACCATGTATGTACACGGTCGAATTGAGTAATCTCCTCCTTTTTGAAGTTAGTTAAAAAAGAGATCTATACAAAACCAATAATATACATCTATCCTAATATATAAAGCTGACGAGTTTGTTTGTTTGTTTGAACGCGCTAATCTCAGGAACTGCTGATCCGATTTGAAAAATTCTTTACGTTCGATAGCCCATTCATCCAGGAAGGCTTTAGGCTATATAACATCACGCTGTGAACAATAGGAGCGGAGCATATCAGGTTCAAATTACTCACTCCACGCGAACGAAGTCGCTGGCGACCGCAAGTATATACCCGCAATTTCACCCGCTTAGGTTTCCGATATGCTCCGCTCCTATTGGCCAGAGCGTAATACACAAACAAACAAACTCTTCAGCTTTATACAGTATGTTAAATAACAGAGGACGTTCCCTTAACCTCGTTATTATATATCATTAATAGATTAAAATAAAAATATCAGCATAGAAAAATAAGCATAAAAAAATCCGAATAAAAAAAAATTCTAATTGGAAATAAATTTGAAACCTCCTGTTTTAAATCAAAATAGTAGTCGTCATGTATAAATAAATTGCGACGTTGCCGTCTTTCATGTTTGCGTGTACAGTGTGTTTCTTTTACATGTCAATTTAAAAATTTTATTGAATATTTTCTTATTGGAAAAATTTTTAAAACATTTTGTTTTCGAATGGAAATATTTTTTTTAGCATGTATGTATGCTATACTATTTCGGGTTAACGGGAACGCCCTCTGTTAGTTAACATACTGTATATTAGTATCTATACTAATATATAAAGCTGAAGAGTTTGTTTGTTTGTGCGCGCTAACCTCAGGAAATACTGGTCCGATTTGAAAAATTATTTTTGCGTTGGATAGCCCCTTAATCCAGGAAGGCTTTAGGCTATATAACATCACGCTGCAACAAATAGGAGCGGAGCATATCGAAACTTACGCGGGTGAAACCGCGGCGCGCAGCTAGTAGATAATAAAATGGTGGTTTAAAATTACCAGAAAGAGACTGTCCAAAAGAAACTGTCCCGATTAGCTGTGCCCGTGGTGACCTAGTGTACCCAGAATTGATTTTTAAGCCGAACACTGGATTTGCACCTCTCAACCTTGCGCCCAAAGTTCAAAATCCAACCTTTTACTTTTTTTTTGACCCTCAATTCTCGGCACAACACCGAGAGTGGAAAATTGTGTATGCAATTAACAAACCGTCGCGTCAGACATCACTCGAACGACTAGGGGTTGAAAACAGTGAACAGCAATAACCGAATTTTTATTTGACGAACACTTTAGGATGGCAAAGTTGACGTTTCTCCTATTCACAAACCAAACTAATATTAAATTTAGTGCATCTCGTTCTTTCTATTTTATTAAGAAAAGGATAGAAGATAACATATTAATTTAGACCTGTCAAATTAAGATACTCCATAAACAGTTAAGACGCGATTTAAAACATGGCGCCTAAAAATACGTCGATTTACCTCAGGCGCGGAATTATTTGACAAGACTAAATCATGTTTTTGTCTTTTGACCTTTTATTCTTTTCAACTGTCATTGACGATATCCGCCATTATTGTGAAATATTTTTTTTAAAGAATTTCTATAATTTGTTACACGTGTTAATCAAAAAGATGATGCCGCCATTGTTCACTGTTCAGACATTCTTTCGCGAATAAAAACAAATGTCTCGTCGACACAATCGTGAACACAACACTACGCGGCTATAGTGACGCGCGATCTGCCCGCTAGTTTCGATAACGGGTCTTCGATGCCCGCCCGGCTCTCGCGCCGCCGCCGCCACCGCCCCGCTGCCCGCAAGATTCGAGGCAGCGGCCTTATATTAGCCAATAACTTACATTTTAATGTTGATAAGTGTTGTATAATGACCTACAGTCGCGCTCTGGCGCCCTTGCAACATGACGATATTATGATAGACGCCGAAGTACTGCCGCGCGTCACTCAGGTGCGAGACTTGGGCGTACAGATGGTCACTGAGTTAACGTTCCGCGAGCACATTTTGGAGGTGTGTGGCAGGGGTTTCAGAAATCTGGGATTCATCTTGAGGCAGTGTAAGGATTTTAGTGACGCAGCTGCACTTAAAGTCCTATATAATGCACTTGTTAGGAGTCATCTAGAAACAAGTTGTATTATTTGGAATCCTCATGAGGCAAAGTATAGCCTCATGTTGGAAAAGATTCAGAATAAATTCCTAAGATTCTTATATCTGAAGCAGTACGGAGTTTATCCTTTTTATCCCTTGATGTACCCGAGCCTGTTTGTATTAGGCATGGTCGGGTACATCAAGCTGGCTGTAAGAAGGGACGTTGCGCTGGTGAAGTATGTTGTCTCTATATTATTAGGAGTGCTTCAACATCCAGAGGTACTTGAAGAGCTGCGCCTGCGCGCGCCGAATGGGTACGTAGTGCACGTCGTCGCCCCAGCCTTTTAGATGTCCCCAAAGCTAGGACTAACCTACTAAAGTTTGCCCCTATGTCTCGAGCTATACGTGTCATTAATGTGATTGCGCGTGCGGAAGACTTGTTTGGCCAAAAACTTCCTAAGTTGTTACAAGCAGCACAGAACCTAATAGAACAAGGTATAGATTCGTAGGAAATAATAATTAATGATGTAGGTATTGTTCCTGTTTATTATAGTCTAAGTATATAATATAAATATATTATAAATATTTCTTTACTAATTATTCTGACTTTATGTATGTAATGTTTTTGTTTTTTGTTGTTTTGTATAATTTGTTCTTACTTATAGCACTGAATTGGAATGCTCTGTAATAGTGCTATAATTGTATGTTTCTAAATAAATAAATATAAATATCTCACAATGTAACGTACCAACACTGTGGGATGTACGTGTGTGTGTACATATGATGTGAACGTTTTATTAATCACGTAAACACGTAAACCACACACCATAAAACCTACGCAATAATGTAGGTATGGTTTTTAGTCTGTTTTTCCTATCAAAAGCCCTTTGTTGGCACGATGACACCATGGCACGTCAAACACGATTATATCATTCTCGTAAGTTGTGGTTGCCTTTTTATTATTATTTATGACTAATACTGAAACAGGCACTGCATATCGGCAAAGCCGCGGGCGGAAAGCTAGCATTTCTAGCTTTCCGCCCGCGGCTTCGCCGCGTGGAATTCGGTTATATCGCGCTTTTTAGATTTGCCTCGGGAATATCAAATTTTTCAATAAAAGGTAGCCTATGTCCTTTCTCAGGGTCTAAAGATTGTCTGTGCCAAATTTCATCTAAATCGGTTGAGAGGTTTAAGCGGGAAAGCGTAACAGACAGACAGACAGAAAGAGTTACTTTCGCATTTATAATATTAGCACAGTCTAAAAATCATACAGTCGTCCAACAAAGACTAGACAGAGCAATCGTGCGGGGTGTGAGGGACGAGACGCGGGTAAGCGGCACCCGAGCTGCGTACAAAACGATGTTCGTACCTCGGTATCTATCATTAAGGGCGTGTTTGTTTTTTTATTTCTTTATTTTATAATTTGATATGAGTGTCAATTTTAAGTATAGGCAATTTCTTGGGGTGCTTATTACGAAAAAGCCATCCTCTTTAGGCATACCCTTCCAGTGATTACTAGGGGTATGCCACCGGCAGATGAAATAAATGCCTCTTTGAAAGCATGTGCATTATGGGTTCGCGTGAAAAAGTATTGTCTCACCACGAATATACGAGGGCAACTTCATAACGTTTCTCAAGCCGGGTATATGCACTGGTTTAAAAATCGGAGTAGATCGCATGCCAACTGACAGTAACGGCATGATTAGAGTGAGTCGTGAGTTCTGTCAAGTTGTGGATAGCTCAGATGACCTATTAAATAATTCTATTTGGATCTGCAAAAAAATAAGGCCAGCCGGGGATGGCTATGCGAAAGGGCAACTTTGGCGTCGACTAATGAAATAGTTAAACGTTCAGGGAAATGTTATCGTTTACATCTCAGTGGACAATATTACGGACACTGAACAAGTTACATCATACCCTATAGAATTTTTCAACTCTTTAGAATTATCAGGAGTGCCACCCCATAAGTTGATACTAAAAGTTGGTGTTCCAGACCTATTAATGAGGAATCTTGACGCTCCAAAGCTGTGTAATCGTACTCGGTTACAAATAACATATTTGGGTCACAACATTGCAAAGTCTACAATCATGGTTGGAATGGCAAAAGGACAAAATGTCTTGATTCCCTATATTCCCATCATGCCGACTGATTTGCCATTTCAATTTAAAAGAGTACAGTTCCTTCTGAAAGCAGCATTTGCTATAACAATAACAAAGCCGAAAGACGCTTAAAGTTGCCGAGTTCATTTAGAAACAACATGTTTTTCTCATGGGCAACTCTATGTGGCATGCTCACGTGTATCAAATCCAGAAAACCTTTATGTTTTGGCAAAAGACAGCAAAACAAAAAAAGTTCTTTATAAAACCGTACTTACTTAAATGTGCTCATATTTTATCAAGCGTAATAATTTTAACCTTTATTTCATAATATCCTAAGCATATCCAAAACACAAACCAACTCAAAATAATTAGAAGTATGATATTTGATGTTTCTTTCCTTTGCTAAACCTTTAAACCCGGTAAAATTAACATTGCTATAGACCTTATGTATCTTTATAATCCTACTAATAATATAAACACAAAAATATGTGAGGATGTTTGAAACCTTGCAGTAATGTAGGCTTTAATCTTGGCATTCCTCTGGAAACGGGAACCACCGCGCGCTGTAAACTAAAGTCTACGCGGACGAAGTCGCGGGCATCAGCTAGTATAATATAAATAAGGAAAGAGCTATTTTATTTTTTTTATTTTATTTAATAAGGAAAATCAACAATTACACACTTTACATAGTTAAAAGTGGCTTATAAATAGGTATGTAATACCAGTGCGTAACCAACTACGTTATCCACATATTACTTATTCGAATAGAAGAGCACGAGTACAACATGACTAAACTTAAAAATGAATAAATCGTATTCTTATAATACTAATGTACACGTGGAATGTGATATATATATATATATAGATGATATATATATATATATAAATCTAATTCTTGAAAAAGACTTATTATTTCTAATAATCATACTTGTTATTACACAGGTCATAGAGAAACTTAGTTTCCAAAAAAGTGCGTCTATCACTTAAAGTAGTTAATTTATAATATTTCAATAAATTATCATAGGATGTTTTTTCGGAATCAACGATAATGTGTGGCTTTAAGGAATTTACGTTGAACGATTTCTAGGTTGTCTATGTATTTTTTTTTTTTTTGTACAGGGGGTTCCATACCATTACAGCATACTCCAACTGCGATCTGACTAAAGATTTGTATAAATGAATGTACGTGCGAGTACATTTAAAATCGGGCATGCATCTCATCACAAATCCATGCATGCAAAACGCATTACTAATAATGTTATCAATGTGGTGGTCCAGGTGAAGTTTACTATCCAAAAGTACCCCAAGTTCCCTGATTACAGGAACTCTATGCAATGAGGCGTTACTTAGGTTGTATGTGTGAGTTACAGTATTTTTATTTTTGGTGAATGTTATAGACGAGCATTTAAGGATGTTTAACTGTAGCTTATTTTTAATACCGAGAATCTATCTAAATCGTCTTGGAATAAAGAGCAATCGTTAATATTTTGAATTTTTCTAAATATTTTAAGGTCATCGGCATACAGTAAAAAATTCTGAAACATTGATTAGTCATTAATGAAAAGAACAAATAGGAGAGGGCCTAAAATTGAACCCTGGGGCACGCCGGACGTGGCACGTACGTGACGCGGACGTGAGATGTGGACTCAAAACCTTTGATGACCACTTTCTGGGTTCTATTAGTAACGTATGATACAAACCCGCGTAATAAATCACCTCGTATGCCATTGAAAGCTATTTTTGTCAAAAGTAGTTCATGGTCCACCTTATCAAAAGCTTTCTGGAAGTCTGCATAAACAGCATCTATTTGCACTTGATGATCCATGTTATTGAACAAAAAATCTGTGAAAACCAAAAGATTTGTTATAGTGGACCTTTTTTGAACAAATCCATGCTGCTGCTTAATTATCGAGTTGTGTATAATAGGATAGAGTTCGTTGTGAACCAATCTTTCAAAGAGCTTCGACAAAGCGGATAAAATGGAGATAGGGCGGTAGTTCTCAATACTATGTTTAGAACCTGATTTATGAACGGGCGTAATGTTAGCACTTTTCCATATTTCAGGAAATGAACCCTCTGAAATACATTTATTATATATAATATGGAGGGGTGTACATATAGAATCTGCCGTTTTTGTAAGATAAAGCGGATGTACACCATCAGGCCCCGAACCCTTCGTAGTATCAAATGATTTTAATGCTTTAAGAATTTTTTCATAACCAAAGGTAACACTGTTAATGACTATTAATTATTTATTATTGATTGTTAATGATTATTTGTTAATTTTCATTGAATTCTTGCGGAGGTAACCAATTATTTACATTAAAAGTAGAACATACAAAGTAGAACATTCGTAAACTGAGTGAAAAAATTCTGAAAATAAATTACAAATCTCAGTGGAATTACTTAAGCTACGATTCTTATAAGACATTGTTGAAGGTATGCCAGTATTTGCTTTACGATTTGAGATGTAACTCTATAAGTATTTAACATTTTAGTAATATTTTCTTCGACTGAATCAATATACTTATTGTAACAGATTTTACACTCTACTCGAAATCTCTGCCTTAATATAGAAAATTGTTCATAGTCTGAAATGTTACCATATACCTTCCATTTAAACCAAGCTCCATTATTGTTCCTGAAAATACGCGATAAGGACTTAGATCAAGGCTTTAAATCAGGTAGTACATCAGACCCCACAAATTATAGACCTATTTCTGTACTACCTACCTTTAGTAAAATTTTTGAGAAATTAATTTTAAACCAAATGCAATTTTTTTTTAATAAACATAAATTATTACATAGCAAACAGTTCGGTTTTACAAGGGGTCGTTCAACTACTGATGCCGGTGTTGAACTTCTAGGACATATTTATAATGCATGGGAGGATAAATGCGATGCCTTGGGCATCTTTTGTGATTTGTCTAAGGCATTCGATTGCGTTCTTCACGATACGTTAATCAGGAAACTCCGCCACTACGGGATCCGGAATTCTGCACTGGATCTTATTACATCTTACTTGAGTGGTAGGATTCAAAGCGTTGACGTTAATGGAACAAGATCTTCCGGGTCTTTGGTAACGATGGGAGTCCCACAGGGGTCAATTCTTGGTCCTTTTTTGTTTCTTATTTACATCAATGACCTGCCGTACCTAATAAAGGATAACCACGATATAGTGTTGTTTGCAGATGACACTTCACTTTTATTTAAACTGAAACGTCAGCAGCAGGTTACTGATGATGTAAATAGCGCGATCTCCAAAGTAGTCCATTGGTTTAATGTTAATAATTTACTCTTAAACGAGAAAAAAACCAAATGCATTAAGTTTACTCTACCTCACGTTAGGCAGGTGGAAACTAAAGTGTTGATAAAGGGCGAAGAATTGAAATCTGAAGACAGCACAGTATTCTTGGGTATAACTCTGGATGCTAAGCTTCAATGGGGTCCACATATAGAAAAATTGTCAAAAAAACTAAGTTCTGCTGCATACGCAGTTAGAACAATTCGTAATTTGACTGATGTTGAGACGGCCCGTTTAGTGTACTTTGGCTATTTCCATAGCGTAATGTCGTACGGCATTCTGTTGTGGGGAAATGCCGCCGATATTCAAACAATATTTGTTTTGCAGAAACGAGCTGTTCGTGCAATTTATAAATTAAGTCCGAGACACTCTCTCAGAGAAAAATTTAAAGAGATTAATGTACTGACCGTGCCGTCTCAATATATTTATGAAAATCTTTTGTATGCTCATAAAAATATAAAATTGTTTAAAAAATACAGTGATGTCCATAATATAAATACTAGGAACAGGCACAAATTTATTGTACCTACAACAAGGCTCAAGAAAATAGGTGGCTCCTTCAGATGCCAATGTATACATTTTTACAATGGACTTCCAGAGGTGGTTCAAGATCTGAGCCTGAATAAATTCAAATCCTTCATTAAACGTAAGTTGTGTCAGAAAGCATTTTATAGTGTGAAGGATTATATTGAGGACAAAAAGGCTTGGGCTTGAGCTGCGTCCGATTTCTATACACTGATTGTTCTCTGATTTTTCCTCTTGTAGTTTTAATATGTAACTGTTAATGTTACTAATTCAAAGCCTGTATTACACACTATGTAGCCAAGCATATTGTACGTTACGGAATTGTATCGCTGACAGAGGTGTTCGGCACTTGTACAGCTACACAGGAGCTAAACTTTCCACAGATTCGGGAACACTGTTGGAGCTGCTGAACCTTGGACAAAACTATCTTAGCATTGTGTAGATTCAATTTCTTAGTATTGTATAATTGCATGGCAAACGTGTGAGCACAATGTACGAATGTGCTGTAAGGCATTTTTTGTTGGGTTAGTCTTTTTTATTGACTTGATAGTGCTCTGGCTGTTGAGAGTATGTCATGCTCACTCAAATGTCTCGCTGATGGTGGCGTGTGTGTTGGGTCATTGGGTTCCCTTGAATATGGTTGAGCTGAATGATGCTGATCCATTCGTCATGTTCGTGAACGGACGCCGTCGGAGGGGACTGGTCATCTCTTAGCTGCCACGGCGTATTTTAATTTCTGAATTGATTTTTGTGTGTTTTCATAATGGACGCTCTCGGCGTACAATTTATTTCTGCATCGTTCTCACACGGTTGATTTCAACATGAATGATGTAATCAAATATTTGTAACAATAGCTTGAAACTTTAAAAGAGTGTCCATGGAGTTTCTTGCCCGTTCTTCTCCATAGGTACCTACTCTTTGGAATGGGCGACTAGCTTCATCTTATTGACTGACCGACCTTCTGACAATTCAAAAGTGCCTGTAACTGGTTTATTTGAAATAAATGCTTTGATTTTTTGATTTTGATTTTAGAGAACCATACGGGGAACTTTGACGAGCGCATGGATACTTTAGGTGTATGGTCTTTTATAGTTTGGTAAATAATATCATAGAAAATATTTACTGAATCGCTAGCTGACATGTGGTTAAGAACACTGACCCAATCTATTTTATTCAAATCCTGGTTAATTAATTCGTATTCAGCTTGGCAAAAATTATATTTAGGTATCTTCGCTCGTGTAAATGTTAATTCAGATTTATAACAAAACGTACAACTTAAAGAAGGGTGATAATTATGTATGGGTAGTATTATTGAGGATGGAGAGCCTACATGGCAATCATCATTACTAATTATTAAATCTAGAATACGTCCTTTTGCATTTTTCAAGTTATTAAATTTAGATAGATAAAGTTATTAAAGCATTGAGTACTGACATAAAATTGTCCAGGTGTCTACAAATAGATGAGTTGCCGTTACAGTTCAGTGCTTCAGGTGTGTCCTTATCAATCGGTAACCAATTAATATTAAGTAGACTATAGTCCACCTAACATTAAAAAATTTATTTGGCGACTATAGTCGCCAAATAAATAAAATTTTTTGGAACCTAACATGTCTAGTGTATGATGTAGATTTTGGAAGTGAGAAAGATAAGTTTCTTCAGAGGAATTTGGCGGAATATATGTCGCTGCAATGTGGTATTTCTCGTGACAGTGACTGGGAATTTGCAGTAGTATGTGCTCAATATGGGGATTTGTAGAATACGGTATGCACACTGTATTCAGCTTCTTTCGAACAGCCACAAGAACTCGGCCACCTTCCCTTATAATTGTAGCAGTGCGATTACGATCACATCTAAAGACTACATAACGCTCGTCAATATATTCATGGTCAAATATAGATGCAGTAAGCCAAGTCTCAATCAGAATTATTATATCATAACAGTTGCTTAAAATATTCATGTATAAGATATTGAGTTTCGTTCGTATTCCCCTGCAGTTCTGATAATAGACTGTTAAGTCATCTAACATTATGAAAATACTGATTTATGAAAGTATATTCCAAATAAATAAATAGATGCGTAACTACCGAAAAGAGTATGAAAACATCCTCATGATTACACTTAAGTGGTAAGAAATATAAAAGTAGTGAATAGTGCAATAACAAATACTTCAGTACCCATGAATGAATATAGGCCCAAGACATTACAATAATAAACCTAACAACATCAATAACCACCGTCTTTATACATAAATTATAAGTTTTTATAAAATTAAAAGCTTTTAAAAATCAAGTGACTGTGACTTATAATTTTCAGACTATTGATCATTCCTGCCGATGATAGGGCGAGTACCGGGCTTAATCTTTTTGATATCTTCTGACGATCGTATTAGCATCGCTGAAGAGGCATCAGTTTCACGAACGAGAATAGTAGCGTGTTTGACCCATATGTACTTAAAGTTGACCTTTTTGGCCGCATCTCGGGTTTCACAAAATAATTGCTTTTTTTTTAATGTCAAATGCCTGCCTGTTTCCCGAAAATCCCAGGTGGTCAGAATTGATGCCCTTTGCCAATCGGAATGAACTTAGTAAATTATCCCTTAGTATGCGCGAACTTAACTTTAGGTACAACAATATTTTTCGGTTTGTTATTCTCCTGGTGCGCATGTGGGACGCGATGTATGGCAATGATATCTTTTTGAGTCAGTGAACAACTTATCTTGGACCCGATATTCCCCATTAGTGCAATCAAATTTTCATTGCGCTTTTCGGGTACATTGCATAATTCCAGATAACAACATCTTGCCTGTTGCTCCAACGAGTCGATTTTTGACTCCAAAGCGGTCAGTGCATTGTTAACAATATTAGCGTGTGCTGTTTGTGTACGAATAGAGGCAATTTCACTCTTCAATCCTGCCTGTTCGTCTGTAGCATGCTGTACTGAGGCTTTCAATGGCGACAAGTCGCCCATTGCAATCCTATGGTTAGCGTTCAAATCAGATACCCGCTTCTCCAAGGATGAGTGGTCAGCTCGGAGAGAAGTAAGCTCGGTTTTAATCTCCGATGTCAATAGACTTATGGAAGCAAGGTCAGACTGAATTTTAGTGACGTTAGCTGATATTTTATTTATGGCCCCATCCAGGTCACCCCGGAATAAATCGAGCTTTTTGTTTAACTCAATTGAAAGCGCCTTAATAGGCTATTAAGGCGTAATCTCGGATTCAGGTTGCTTCCGTTTCCGCTGCGTCACATTTTCCTTGGCAACCCCGGCGTTCGCAAGATCCGTATCTGAGTGGCATTTAGGTGGTGAGCGTAGCATAGTGGCAGTACACAATAACAAATATTATATGACCCCAAAGATAGTAGTCAGGTAATTTGAACTGAGCGCCTAACGATTCGGTGGTCTAGCGGCCAGTGAGCCGGTCTTCGTCAGCTGCGCACGGTGCGTCGAGTGATCGAGCCCCGCCAAAAGCCACAATGACTTTTTCTAAGTTTATTGATATTTGTAAGTTATCTCACCCACTGACCGACGAGCGAGACGGCGCAATACAGGATCAATAATGGCGTCGGTCGTATATAGGCTCTTCCACAAGGTAGTAAGAGAGGCACCGAGCTCAATGCAAAAATTAAACCAATATATTAAGAAAGAAAAATTAGGAAAAATTAAATAAAAAGAAAAAGAACTACGAACGTGCACTCGTGATAAACTTCCAAGGACGATTACAAGCTATGCTTGGAGTTTCTCTGCACGATCGAATCAGAAATGAGGAGATCCACAGAAGAATCAAAGTCACCGACATAGCTCTTCGAGTCACTAAAATTAAGTGGGCGAGGGACATTGCTCGTAGAACCGATGGCCGATGGGGGATTAAGGTTCTGGAGTGGCGGCCACGTCCCGGAAGACGCAGCGGCCCAGCGGGGGGAAGCCCCCAACAAGGTGGACCGATGACCTGGCGGCAAGCCGATGGATGCGAGCAGTACAAAACCGGTCATCATGGAAAGCCTTGGGGAGGCCTTGTACCTTTTGGTTAGCCTAACATCCAGGGATGGCATGGCCTCCCTGGACTGCCTGCAGCCCGGTGGCGAGGACCACCAAATCTCCGCTTGTTCGTAGGTATGCTTTTGTAGCCATCTGCGTATTTGAATAAAGGGGATAGTCACAATGGGCTCCGGTCCGCTGACCAACGCGCTGGATGCCATTCTAGCCAGCTCGTCAGCTGTGTCATTGCCCGGTGAACCGCTGTGACCCTTTATCCACTGTAGTGTCACAGTGTTGCGGTTTGGTACGGTTATCCGTTCCAATGCATCGTGGCACTCAAGTATTAGACTTGATGTGATACATCCCTGCTTTTTCCCTCAACAAGAGTCTCGCCGACTTCGAGGGGTACCTTGTCGAGTTGGGCGCCGTCGTAGGCCGCTATCATCCTCGCCCGTTCTAGTGCTCGGGGATCTCAACGCCAAGTCATCGGTGTGGGGATCTCTGGTCACGGACCCTCGGGGCGAGGTGCTAGCGGAGTGGGTGGTGACGACCGGTCTGGTCGTCCTGAATCGGGGCTCTGTATACACGTGCGTGCGGCAGAGGGGCGGGTCGATAGTAGACGTTGCTTTCGCTAGCCCCTCTGTCGCCAGCCGTGTCCATGATTGGCGTGTCGCCGTGGAGGTGGAGACGCTGTCGGACCATCGGTATATCCGGTTCGATGTCTCCGCCCAGACCGCGAGCGGCCGCCATCCAAGGGCCCCGATTAACGACGGCCCGCGCTGGGCGCTGAAGCGCCTCAACAGGGAACTACTCGAGGAAGCTGCCATAGTCCAGTCCTGGATTTGGGGTCGACGACGGACGGCCCCGTCGACGTCGAAGCGGAGGCGCTGCGGTTCCGCGGGGCGATGACGCAGATCTGCGACGCGTCCATGCCCCGCGTCCGCCAACAGTCCGCAAGGCGCAACGTGTACTGGTAGAGCGACCACCTTGCGCGGTTGCGCGTCGAGTGCGTCGCGGCTCGCCGCCAGTACACGGGCTACCGGAGACGACGTCGACGGGATCCCGTCGAGGAAGCCGCGCGGTATGGGGTGTACCGCGCGGCCCAGGAGACTCTGTGGCTGGCCATCGTCGACTCTAAGTCGCGGGCCAGGGAAGAGCTGCTGGGGTCCCTAGATCGGGACCCGTGGGGGCGCCCCTACCGTTGGGCACGGGGCAAGTTACGTCCCTGGGCGCCCCCACTGGTGCAAAGTATGCAACCCCAGCTGCTAGAGGCGGTGGTATCCACCCTCTTCCCTGAGCGGGCGGGACATGTTCCCCCGGCGATGGTCTCACCCTCAGCCACAGACTCTCCAGAAGAGGAGGGCACCGATGTCCCCGAGGTGA
Source organism: Sesamia nonagrioides (assembly GCA_017933935.1). Lineage (NCBI taxonomy): Eukaryota > Metazoa > Arthropoda > Insecta > Lepidoptera > Noctuidae > Sesamia > Sesamia nonagrioides. The sequence goes on along the minus strand of JADWQK010002037.1, from coordinate 371,595 downwards.
CGCAAGCAGAGACGGGAGCGGCCGTGTCGCGGCTCCGGGCCAAGAATAAAGCGCCCGGACCCGACGGAGTTCCTGGCCGAGCTCTCGTCCTGGCTCTGAAGGAGCTAGAGCCCCAGCTGAGGGGGCTCTTCACGGCATGCTTCGGGCAGGGTCAGTTTCCCAGTGTGTGGAAGGAGGGGAAGCTGGTCCTGCTCAGGAAGGAGGGGCGCCCCGCGGACTCGCCGTCCGCGTATCGGCCCATAGTGCTGCTCGACGAGGCGGGCAAACATTTTGAGCGTATAATCGCAGATCGCCTCGTCGGCCACTTGTGCGGAGACGGGCCGAACCTGGACGACAACCACCACGCGCGCGCGCGCTCCACCATAGACGCAATCATGCGCGTGAGAGCTGTATTAGGGAGGCCCTGAAATACCATCGGGTTCCTCCCTGCCTCCGCCGCATAGTAGGGGCTTATCTGGAGGATAGATGCGTCATCTATCGGGGACGTGACGGTGCCAGTCGGCACCAAATGTCGTGCGGTGTTCCACAGGGATCGGTCTTGGGACCGCTCCTGTGGAACATCGGCTATGACTGGGTGCTGAGAGGCGAGCTCCCGTCGGGCGCCGACTTGATGTGTTATGCGGACGACACGCTTGTCACTGCCCGGGGGAGCTCGCACAGGGAAGCGACGTTGATAGCCACGACTGCGGTGTCACAGGTGGTGACCCGCATCCGGCGCCTGGGCCTGGAGGTGGCCCTTGACAAGTCGGAGGTCATGGTTTTCCATGGCCCCCGGCGTGCGCTGGCGCCGGGATCACATATCGTGGTCAGTGGTGCCCGGATAGCTGTCGAGTCCACCATGAAGTATCTGGGATTGGTGCTCGACAGCCGATGGCAATTCGGACCCCACTTCCGGCGGCTGGCGCCCAAGCTGATGGGTGCTGCAGGCGCGCTGTCAACGTTGCTTCCCAACATGGGGGGCCCGAGCGCCGCCTGTAGGCGGTTATACGTGGGAATCGTGCGGTCCATGGCCCTGTATGGGGCCCCTGTGTGGGCGATGGACCTGACGGCCGGAACACTAGCCATTCTGCGTAAGCCGCAGAGGGCGATGGCCGTCAGGGTCATCCGCGGGTATCGCACGATTTCCTACGAGGCGGCTTGCGTCCTGACCGGATCCCCACCCTGGGACCTAGAGGCGAAAGTACTCGCGTCATTATACCGATGGCGCGAGGAAGAGCGGACACGGGGCTCCAGTCCGGTGCAGCAGCAGATTGAGCTGCGCCGAGGGGAGCTCCGTCAGGTTCTGGTGGCGGACTGGCGGCAGAGGCTTATGCGGCCTACCGCCGGCCTCGCTACCGTCGAGGCGATCCGGTCAGTACTCGACGACTGGCTCGGGAGAAGGCACGGCTCCCTGTCGTTCAGGGTGACGCAGGTGCTGTCGGGGCACGGCTGCTTCGGCAAGTACCTGTGTCGCCTAGGCAGGGAGTCGGACGCTCGGTGCCACCACTGCGTCCAATGCGGGGGGGACACGGCGCAGCACACGCTCTCCGAGTGTATAGCTTGGGAGGAGCAGCGCCGTGTCCTCACAAATGAAGTAGGAGGCGACCTGACGCTGCCGGCAGTAGTGCGGAGGATGGCCGGCAGCGCAGAGTCGTGGGACGCGGTGGTGTCCTTCTGCGAGGACGTGATGTCGCAGAAGGAAGCTGCGGAACGGGAGAGGGAGATCTCAACTCCCTTCCCGGGCCGCAGAAGACGCACCGGGCGCCGAAGAAGGGCGGATAACGCCCTCTTCCGCCCCCCATGAATGGGTCCAGGGGCGAGGGACATGGGGAAGTCCCCGCCCCCTATTCGATGGACCCCGCGGCGGAGGCGCGCGCAAATGTCAGCGCGCCTCTGAGGTGATGCACGGGGTAGCTTAACACCCCACTACCCCGTGCCGGAGACGAGGCCCGGACAGACCGGGCCAGCACGAGAGTGTGGGGCTGCGGAAGAATCTAGACTCCCGCGGCCCCACGCGCGCTCGTGATAGAAGAGACACCGGGGTGGTTTTAGTCAGTAGAAGTCTGACAGACCCCGTCGCCCACCCTAGGGCGGCGGACATCCTATGAGGATTTCAACACTGGAAAAAAAAAAAAAAAGGGATTGGAGGACGGAAGCACTGTCAGTGAGTATGCGGACACACGTGTCCGCAACTCTTCTGGCTTTTATGGCTAGGGCCGCCAGAGTTATGCCCACACACTCTGCTTGATAGACTGTGTTGAGCATCCCTAGCGGTCTGGATATATTTATGTTGAGGTTTTGTGAGAACACTCCAACGCCCGTTCCTTGATCGGTTTTCGATCCGTCGGTGTACACTCTCAACTCCTCCGGACCTGAGTGGTCGCACTGCTCTTCTTCAAGTACTATCCGATAGTGCTTTTGAAAGCAGTATTGTTTTGGTACCCTGTCATTGGGTGCTTGTAACATTGGCCGCCTCTCGATTGCATCATCAGGCGTGTATGTTTGACCCTGGAGTCTTTGCTCAGGGTTCCCGATAGGTGGAGTCTGAAGGCAGCCAATGTCGCTTCCTCCCTCACAACGAGGTGAAGGGGGGGCAGTCCCAACATCGCCTGCAGGGCGGCAGTAGGCATGGTTCTCATGCAACTGGTGATTGCCACACACGCCAACCTTTGTAATTTCTCGAGATCTTTTTGGGCTGTGCTCAGACTAGTTCTTGGCCACCAGACTAGTGAGCCGTATGTAATAATTGGCCGGATGACTGTGGTATAAAGCCAGTGAATGACCTTGGGGCTAATTCCCCAGTTTTTCCCAAGCATCCACTTGCATTGCCACATTAATATGCTGGCTTTAGTTGTGATGTAGTTGGTGTGTTTCGCCCAATTCAGCTGTTTGTCCAGGTACATACCCAGATATTTTGTTTCAGCGGATAGACTTAGGGTGGTGCCAAAGAATCTTGGTAGATTTAGCGGTGTGAGCTTCCTCTTTTTTGTGAAGAGGATCAGCTCGGTTTTGGCTGGGTTCACAGATAGTTGGTGTGTATTACACCAATTTTCTACGATTTTCAGGGCCTGGTGCATTAAATTGCACAGGGTGTTTTCATGCATTCCGCTTATTATTATTGTTATGTCGTCGGCATAACCCACGGTATCCTTTGTTGTTTAATGTATTTATTAGGCTGTCAACAACCAGGCTCCATGGTAACGGCGAAAGAACGCCTCCTTGCGGACATCCCTTCGCCACGATGGCCCTTGTGATGTCGTTCACAGTAATTTGTACAGCTCTTTGGCCGAGCATGTTAGCGATCCAGCCTCTCAGTGACGGGTCTATGTTGTGCCTGTTCAAGGCCGTGCTGATGCTTGTGAAGATGGTCTTGTCAAAGGCGCCTTCAATGCCGATGAAGACGGCTAGTGCTGAGCATTTGTGGTCCAGATGATCAGGTCCAGTCCAGCATCCTCGCAGTGCCGCACTAGGTCGACCATCTCCTTCGGCGGGCAGTTTGTGTCCTCACCTGGCATGTACACCGAGGCTAAAATGACGTCTGCGGCGTCGCCTTCGGTCCCGAGCTTGACAGCCGTCAGGTCTCTGGAACAGAATTGGGTGAGGATTGTGGTGGGGATGTCTTTGGGTGCGTAGACGCAGGTTCCAGGTTTATCCGTGTTATGTGTGTTAAGTATTAACTTACCTCCGATGTTGCTGAGGCCACATATTCTGTTATTCCTGATCCACGGCTCTTGGATCAGTGCGATGGTGTTGGGCTTAACTTCCAGCGCTCTGCGTAAGCTAGCCGTAGCTGTCTGGCTGTGTTGGAGGTTAGCCTGTATGATGTTGAGTGGCGTTGACGATGATGAGTGGGGTGGGGTGTTAGTCGGAGTCCGATCCATCAGAACATCCTTCCCCCGCCCCATCTCTATACGCTCCGTGTTGGTCTCCCGGTGATGCCAGGAGCTGTATGGCCCAGTCAGGAGATGTGAGTGTAGATGGCCCGGCTTCCTGTTCGTCTGCCATCGCTGCCCGGGCCATGTCCTCCTCCAGTTGAACAATGTCTACGTTGTCGCTCTGTGGGTCAGTCAGTTCTGTCCGAGTCTCACTCACTGGGTCTGGATTGAAGTCAGAGGGCCGGGTGCGGGGCCAGAAGCGCACGTATATCGACCCCAAGAGGTACGAAAAACGCCGCTCCTGAGCCAGGACCCTTTCCACATCCTACGGTGACACACCCAGGGTCAAATAGGACCCATAGTTGTCCCCACCGACGGTGGTTGCCTTGTACAGTGACCACTGTGCCATGTTGTAACACTTGTTTTGACGATTCAGAGTCTTGTGTAGCCTCCGTATGTCTCCTGTGTAACGAGGGACATATTCGGGGCACGTTTTGGGTCAGCCAGGTCAAGGCGTATTCGTTCTCGCACCACACCTGCACTGTGCCGTCCGCTACCCGTGGGTATCCGCGGAATTTAGGGAGTTCTGTGTCGGTGTCGCCGTCGTCGAAGAGGATCAGGTGTTCCAGTTCTGCCTTGACCTGTTCGGCTTCCTCTGGAGATAGGTCTCTTGAGGGGGGAGAGCAACAGATTGCTACGGCGAGATGCTCAGGAATGTTCCTAGTGGCCCGGGCGTAGGTCTTTGTTTCTCCCTGGTCAGGGTAGATCCTCACGCGTTTTGCATCCCCCTGGAACGTACTCGGTGAGCCCGAGTCGTCTGGGCGCTCCCTCTTCGACGAGCCCGCACCGCTAGGTCCTGGCTGCGCCGCCCGTTAGGGTAGCAAACTTTTTGTGCGAGGATCCGCCCCGTTTCCCTCTGGTCTTTTTGTAGCTGTGTCTGTCTGTCGTTGGCAAGGATCGGCTTGCGACCCCGGCTGGCTCTGCCGCATATGAGGGCTTTTCGCGCGGGGTTACCCCCTCGCGTATTTGCCCCTGGGCTAGTGGTTCCGCGTCTGGCCTCTTTTCGCGCTGGGTTGCCCCTTCGCGTACTTGCGGCTGGTCGCTTGGTCCCACGTCAGGCCGCTTTTCGCGTTGAGTTACCTCTTCGCGTACTTGCGGCCTCCCCACCTTTTCGGCGTCCGATTGTGCTCCGCGCTGGCTCATGCCTTCGCGGATTTTGAGCTTTCGGTCGCCTACTTTCCTCCCCCGGCCAGTAGGTTTTCCGCGCTTAGGTAGCAGGCGTAGTCCCTCTGCCGGGCCAGTGGTAGGGCCGCCCGGTTCGCTTACCTTTCCAGAAGCCGTCTGTACATTGGTCAAGTTGGTCAAGTTCGGGTTGGTGACGCTGTTTCTCACGATGCTCTGATGCCAGAGGCTCGTGGAGGGCGTACATCCTTTGTAGGGTGTTGGCGCGTGTGTCGCTGCCGAGATGGTGTCAGTGGGCGCGTTGGTCGCTGCCTGTGTCATGGGCGCTAAAGCAGCCGGCCGTGCTGAAATGCACGGCAAACTAATGCAAGATTTAGCCCCCAGGGCCCTCAATAGGACCATCTCAAAAGCGGTAAGGCGAGACCTCCGGAGCTTCAACACACGCTCCATAGAGGAAGCGATAGAGTTAAACCGGGGGTCGAAAGTCTTTGTACAAAAGCTTGGGAGGAGCCATCTGACGAGGCTGACGACATCGGATGGGAGAGTCGTTACTTTGAGGCCGGAGGTACTTGCGGAAGTTGAAACCTTCTATAGTCAGCTGTATACCTCGCAAGCGCCTAAACCAGTTCCCCGCACCGAAGATTCCAGAGCCACTCTCACACGGCACTACACCGAAGACCTCCCTGAGATCAGCCTAGCCGAGATCGTGATGGCTCTTGGACAGCTTAAAAATGGGAAGGCCCCGGGAGAAGACGGGATTACCTCGGAGCTCTTGAAAGTTGCAGGTACGCCTGTGCTAAAAGAGCTTCAGCGTATATTTAATTCTGCTCTTTTTTCGGGGAGAACTCCTAAGGCATGGAACAGAAGCGTAGTGGTTTTGTTTTTCAAGAAGGGTGATAAAACCTTTTTGAAGAACTATAGACCCATTTCGCTTCTGAGCCATGTCTACAAGCTGTTTTCGAGAGTGATCACGAACCGACTAGCGCGCAGACTCGACGAATTCCAGCCGCCTGAGCAGGCCGGGTTTCGAGGAGGATTTAGTACCATAGACCACATACATACAGTGAGGCAGATTATACAGAAGACCGAAGAGTATAATCAGCCCCTGTGTCTAGTATTTGTGGACTATGAGAAGGCCTTTGACTCCATCGAGACCTGGGCTGTTCTGGAATCTTTGCAGCGATGCCAAGTCGATTGGCGATATGTCCAAGTGATGAGATGTCTTTACAATGCCGCCACAATGTCCGTCCAAGTCCAGAACCAGCAGACTAAAGATATCCCTCTTAAGCGAGGAGTGAGACAAGGGGACGTTATTTCCCCCAAATTGTTCTCCAATGCCCTCGAGGATATGTTTAAGATGCTGGATTGTCAGGGTCGGGGCATTAACATCAATGGCGAGTACATCTCACACTTGCCATTTGCGGACGATATCGTCATCATGGCTGGAACAAATGCTGGCCAACTTAGTTGACTCCTCCCAACGCATCGGTCTCCGGATGAACAAGACCAAAATTATGTTAAATGAACGGGTCACTCCGGGACCGGTTGCCGTAAATGAAATGCCGCTCGAAGTTGTTTCAGAGTATGTATACCTCGGGCAAACGTTGCAATTAGGGAAAAACAACTTCGAGAAGGAGGCAAATAGAAGGATCCAGCTGGGATGGGCAGCATTTGGTAAACTTCGTCGGGTATTTTCATCGCCCATATCCCAATGTTTGAAGACCAAAATCTTCAACCAATGCGTCCTACCCGTCATGACTTACGGAGCCGAGACGTGGACACTAACGGTCAGACTAGTCCATAAGTTTAAAGCCGCTCAGCGAGCTATGGAGAGGGCTATGTTGGGCGTCTCTCTGAAGGACCGCATCAGAAATGAGGTGATTCGACAGAGGACCAGAGTTACCGACATAGCTGAGACGATTAGCAAGCTGAAGTGGCAATGGGCTGGTCACATATGCCGCAGGACCGACAACCGTTGGGGTAAACGAGTCCTTGAGTGGAGACCGCGTCTCGGCAAACGTAGCGTAGGACGCCCTTGGGCGAGATGGAGCGACGACATCAAAAAGGTGGCTAGTAGTGGCTGACGGAGAACTGCTCAGGATCGAGCTTGTTGGCGTGCCATGAAGGAGGCCTATGTGCAGCAGTGGACGAGTAAAGGCTGATGATGATGATGATGATGATATAGATGTAAGAGCATAAACAATATATACGTATAGATATCATTAAGGAAAGATGTAATAGATTATAAGATAATAGAATATAAATTATAAGATATTAATTAAAGATAAATAATAAGATGGGCTAGCCGCAACTGTAAACAAAATTAATAATGTTAGAAAACCCACCCCCCTCCTGCACTAAAATCCTAGAAAATATATCTAGGGACATCTTGTAGGATAGCTCATAATGCCCTGTGATGGCGTGATGGTAGAAGGAGTGAGGGTAGGTCACCCTAGGTCTGGGATTTGGCCTAGGGATTTTGACAGGAGTGACGGGAATTCATGGATAAGGACTGGGATGGGTTTATGTGGATCTTTCGGAACATGGGATGAGGTGTGAGGGTTACCATAAACCTGGGGTTTGGTGTTCGGGCACTTCTCTTGTCCGCGATCTCTTTCGAGATGCCCCAGATGCGGGACCAGCTGCGGTGGCCGGTCCCGCAGCCGAAGTTGGGCTATCCGCAACCTACCCACCCGCTCAGTTGCATGAGAAGAAGTGCCCGGCTGTCCGGGTCGCACCACCACGGATGTACGTATACATACGCGTTGGCGCGGTCCGGCTGGCCCCGAGGTTATAGAGGTATAACTATGATGATAAATCGAAAGAAAAAATCCCAGATATAGAGGCTTACCTCGTCCCACTAACAGAGGTAATTCAGTGCCAAAGTGTTGGGACCTCAGCATAAGTTCCAGTTATGGAGGTTTTTCGCTTATCCCGGTCCCACTTAACTAAGTTTCACTGTAGAAAGAAAAAGATACGCTGAATTTACATTACATTTGTAATAAAGGAGTAGATGCAAATTGCACAAAAAGAAAATAATCAAAGCATCGAACAACATATTTAGTTCACTTTTGCCCTATTTACTTTTGGAAATCAGCGCCAAATTGCACACCAAAAAATAAATCAAATCATTGAACTACTTTTGCCCTATTTACTTTTGAGTTTGAGAATTTTGTGACATCTTATCGCGTGAGTATATCGCGTGTTATCAGAACATGATTATTATATCTATATGTTCGTCTTATACTCGCTTATAATCTTTATTTTCATAAATGTAAAGGTATTCCTATGTCTCCTATGTGTGTTGGCCGGATTGAAAATATAGAAAGCTTAAGTTGGAAAATACTTTTAGCATAATAACAGGCAAATTGTGGGTTTAATTATCCCTGTAGGCCGTTCGTGTCCCTTGTTCGTAGTCGACAACAGACTGTAGTAGACGTGACGATAGATACTGAATTTTCATTGTTCTATGATAGTTATCCTTTTTGTGTTGAGAAAATGTTTACATATAAAGCTTTTTCGGTTCTTCTAATGCTAAGTGTTGTAAAAAGTGAAGTGGATTTTAAAACTACGTGTCAAAATGATTATAGAAATTTGACCAATAATCATATCGATTTGTTGAAATACTGTTCTAATCGTGTGTGTATCGAGAAATGCTGTGATGAAGGTGAAATGTTTCATCCGTATGGTACATGCATTAACATAGTGGCAATGTTTAAAAAATATAAAAAGCATGCGAAACTAGCCTCAGATGCCGACAAATCCAAGATTATTTTGTATTCTTGGGACGGAAACACTAAAAAGAAATCGATAAAAGATTTCGTTTTCGTTAAAAATCAGAGAGATGTGCAAAACTGCACGTCTGAACATCCAATAACAAATGATTTTATTATTTTAGAGGTAATTATTTTATTTCAGTTTTGATTTTGTGTAATTGTTTGCGTGCACTCGATAGGATTTTCACAAAAATTATTAATTTTCATAAAAACTTTCAATGCTTTTTTAATCCCTTTAGGGTATGTATTTTTCAAAATTCTTGCGTATTTCTCACTTTCATTTTAAAAGACCCTCTTATGTGAAACATGTTTATTTAATCATTTTATGTTCACATAATTTTTCACTCTTTTTGCTAAAAAACCGTTCGATACGCTCAAACGGTTTTTTTTTTACCAAAAAGAGTGCAAAATGCAAGAGTGCAAAGGGAGGAAAAAATAGCATTTCATCCACTAGGGTTTAGGCAAAAAAAGTTTGTTATTTATTGTTTACTTTTTATATTTTGACTTTTACCTAAAAGCCTACAAAAAAAAAGAACTTTATACAAAAGTAGAACAATTACTAATAAAGACTCGACTTATTACTGATTCATAAAAAAGAACATTTATTTTTGAAAATGGAAATAATACCGGCGATCTCTTCGGTAGAATGCGTGTGTATCTTTGAGTCACATTTCTAAGAAAGAATTATGACTCAAAGATATGCCTTTTTTTTGTTAGGATGGGAAATCATCAAATGACTTCTTCCGCTCTGGGCGGAGCGGAAGGGCGTGTCAGACTTTTACTGACTAAAACCCACCCGTGTTTCTTCACTTGCCTGTGGGACGGCCAGGGCCACGGTTTCTTGTTTAACCAACCCGCAACCCTGACCCAGGAGGCATCGGTCTTCGTGGACCCCGTCACGATGTGCTGACATCTCTTTGAGGCGCGAGTGAAACACGACGCGCCGTCGACTCGGGCCTGGTCCTTACCGGGCGGCGAGCTGCCCATTGCTCACCGCCCGCAGGCCCGCACCTACGGTGGCTGGAAGTTTGGTGTCATCTCCCGACCAGGGCGTCTCCTGCGGTGGCTAGTGGCGTGAGGGCGCTGGGATTCCCGTTGCCTCACGCGCTCCGCCTCCTCCTTTGCCAGCATTACTGCTTCGCAGAAGGAGGTGACGGCCTGCCATGCACTCTCGCTCCGGACCATGGCCTGGACCAGGGTCGGACGCGAGAGATCACCGCCGATCGCCGCTACGAGGACACGGCGGTGCTCTACCCAAGCCGGGCAGACCTCCACCGTATGCTCCACCGTGTCCTCAGGGCGGTCCACACAATGGTGACACCCTGGCGTTTCCTTCCGCCTTATACGGAACAGGAACCTCCCGAAACAACCGTGTCCGGTGAGGACCTGTACCAGGCGGAAGGTGAGGGCGCCGTGGCGCCTCTCTAGCCACTCCTCAAAGAGGGGACTTACCGCCGCTATTGTGGCGTGCCCACTCAAAGATATACCTAACACACCACTACTGTGCACTACGAATGTGGATTGTTAGTTCCGATAGTAGATAACGGCTCGATAAGGATACTCTAATATTGTTACTGTCTATAAATACGGAAGCCCGACCTTTGATGGGGATTCTTCATCGAGTCGTCGGACCAAGCACACTACCAGTTAAATCCTTAATTTTTTTTTTATACATAAGTCTTACGTGCCTAGTGTCTTATGTAGATACTTTATATGGCTGATGTATCTAAATATGTCCAGTATATAATGTTATAACTAAGTATTTACTATCAGCTGTAGAAGTCCATTCCCACCTTAAAGACTACTGTCGCCTGCGCTAAACCGGCCACGCACACTAACGCATTATTTTTTATCGCAGTCTTCGTCTTTATTTAAAGTAAGTAATGCAAAATTTCGTTACTTCATTTGAAGTTAACTTAGCGGCCGCACTTAACGATGGTCTATCATAAGCGAGCGATTGTGGGTTCGATCCTTAATAATGACAAATCGTTTGTTGTTTCATAATTAACAAAATTATGATAACTGATTTATATTTTAAAAGCGGTTCCAGGGGAAAAACACACCGCAGGCCGTTTTTATGTAGTTTTTCGGAGCTATCTACTCTTTATCCAAAAGAAATATCAACTTATTAAAAATACATATATTTTCTCCATAATCTTGGCTCCAAAATTGTAGATTTATTTATTTTTTTACTAAGCATAATGTTTAAATAATTCCTTCACAACGAAACCTCTGACAAGAGAAATAATTATCAAAAACGTGCATCTCCCTCAAAACTTTTTGAGGGAGATGCACGTTTAGATAATTATTTAGATTGCATTCTTACACTAATGGATAGGCAATTTCATGACGAACATTATTGTAGAAATATTTTTTTAAAACGACCAAAACAAAAATTTTATTCAACAATCTGAGCGTATTCCCCATCATTTCTCTTGCCCGAGCTATTGAGATTCAGTATGCCACAAGCTCTCGAAGGGGGAACCCGTGTCGTTCGTCATCGCGCGGTCCGCTAGCATAGCGGGCGGCGCGTGAGCGAGAAAGCATCTGCTTGCTCGCTCACGCACCGCATGTCGCATAGAGTATAATACTATCATAAAGTGTCTCTGTTATTGATGTTCATTTTGGTGTTCGATTTTTTAACCGATTTCAAAAGGGAGTAGGTTATATGTTTTTTTATGTTTGTTTGCGGATAACTTTGCTATAATATAAATAATAGGGTATTTGGCTAAAAAAAACTAATTAGTCCGTCATTCAGATTATAGAAAAATATTGGATAGGTTTATTATACAGTATGTTAAATAACAGAGGGCGTTCCCTTAAACTCGTTAATATATATCATTAATAGATTAAAATAAAATATCAGCATAGAAAAATAAGCATAAAAAAATCCGAATAAAAAAATTCTAATTGGAAATAAATTTGAAACCTCCTGTTTTAAATCAAAATAGTAGTCGTCATGTATAAATAAATTGCGACGTTGCCGTCTTTCATGTTCGCGTGTACAGTGTGTTTCTTTTACATGTCAATTTAAAATTTCTCTGTTAGTTAACATACTGTATACGTTTTACATTTCGTATATTTTGTTTTATCAAATCAATAAAAATTGACAAATATAATAGGCATCAAAGATCAGGAGTGATGGCTGGTTACGTCAGTGGCCGCTAAAAAGTGTAGCGTTTAGTGACGTCACACGAGTTTTCAAAGCACTGTGTCGTCTTCATTTTTTGTTTATATGAAAAAAGAAAAAAATATGTGTCTAGTATTTTTTGGGTAGGCCCCCGACAAGGTAGACTGACGACCTGGTGAAGGTCGCGGGAAACCGCTGAATACGGGAGGCGTAGGGCCGGTCGTCGTGGAGAACCTTAGGGGAGGCCTATATCCAGCAGTGGACGTCTTTCGGCTGAAATGATGATGATGAGTATTTTTTGTAAATCTGACTGACGGACTAATTAGGTTTTTTTAGTCAAATACCCTATTGCATAAGTTGATAAAAAAATGCTATGCAATAGCTTTACCGCGGCAGTTCCCGAGTGCCACATGTTTTTTTTTTTTTTTATTAGAAAGATTATATATTCAAGGTAGTCTCATGTTAAGGAAATTAGTCTGGTTATTTAATTAATTTGTTAGGTCTGATGATGGAAGACTAAGGAAACCTAGGAGAAATTTAAAAAATTATAGGGGCGCCTAGGGAATTTCTATGTTTTTTTTCATTAAGTGTTTTGACGCACTACAATTTAGTAAAGTTCGGAGTTGATGATGGAGCCGGGAGACAGCCGAGGGATCTCCTTAACGATTCACATCAGCTGCCTCGTGTTTGTGCTTAATAAATTTATATTGATAACAACTTTACACATAAATGAGTTGCGATTGTCACTAAAGCTCTGATGATGAAGACAAAGGCCAGTTAAGGGAACTCCTCAAAGGTTTACAATAGTTACCTTGTGTTTGGACTTAATTCATTTATATTGATGAAAACTTTACACCCATATAGGTTTAAATGAAGGTCTGCAATAGATCTGATGATGAAGACCATAGACAGTCGAGGGAATTCCTCAACAATTTACAACACTGTACTTTAACATAGTACAAACACTACCTACTCTTCATGCTTATGCAAAAATCAATTAAAATCATGAGAATGAATTCAAGTTGTGTTATTTCATTGCGTTATTTCTAGAAATGCGCATACTTTCATTGTGGTCTTATAGGAATTAAAGCAAACGAAATAGGTACGTCGTTTGCTTGCAGGCCTTTTCCAAATATGCTGCCGTCAGCGTCCAGTCTGACCGGATATTGTATAAGTCAGATGTTTATTATTTTTCTGCAAAATGAAGCTTTGTGTAAATAATATTATAGTATATGTATTTGTTTTTTTTATACGATAGTTGTATTTTTTACAATTTACATATTTGTTTTATTAAACGAGAATAATAATATAATTTCAGTCTTTCCTGAGCCCAAAAAAACATCAAATCTTTTTTTTATGTAGGTTTCCTGTCTGCAGAAATTTATTTGACCCTGATTACGTTTTCCCTTAAAATAATAAATAATGATAAATTAACCTTTATTATATTATTTTTCTATCCCTTTGACCATCTGACTTAGCTAACTTTCAATCTACAAAACTAACTTCCAACCCTGAAGTTACAGTCATAACATATTTAGTTGTAAAGGTCTAATCAATACAAATTAAGTAAGGCCAAACACATGACAGTTGCTTCCGATGTGGATTCCCTTGATTCCCTGTTATCTCCATTATCAGGTCAGGCCCAAATCTTCACGGTTTTATAGTATCATTTAGAAGCGTGCCTACAATTTTCGATAATTGGCCTAAATTTCTTAGAATTTTCATTATCGACACTGACGTGGTAACAATGAGATTACATAGGCAGCATACTCTTTTATATAAAAAAAGAATGGTCAAAATCGGTTCATTAACGATAAAGTTATCAGCGAGCACACATAAATCGAATTGAGAACCACACTTTTGGGAAGTCGGTTAAAAAATAAAATACGCAAAATTTTTATTATGAAGTATCGTCAACATTTGTTTTAGTCTATAATAACCAAAAGTATTTGGGCGCACCAATAAACAAAAATAAAAGTGCCATGTCTGTTACTTCTGTGGTCTATGAATTTAACTTGTATTTGTAAGTACTTCGTCCGCCAGACGGCGCTAGTAATATTTTGCGAAGTATTGTAGAGGTGGGGCGCGGTGAAGAGGGAGCAAATGCTCAAGGCCATTTGGTGAGGGTACGACCTTAAAGTAAACATGTTTGCAAATAATATTTAAACGAATAGGAAAATTTACTTAATATTTATACCAAAATAGGTTTTTATTATATGTTTTAGTTTACTATACCTAGATGTAATATAATAAAAAATATATAAAAATAAAACAATAAGCATATTATAATGCAATATATTATAAAGTTATATATTATTCGGTATAGATAGATATACTTATACTAATAAATGAAACAAACGTTGAAATGGCAGCATTATAATATTTTATATAAAAGTAATCCTTGACAAACTTATGATATTATTATGGTAAAAAATATAAAAAACAGTTTTGGTTTTTAGATATGAAAGTTATAGTATTATACAACGTGGCGCGATAATGGCGACATTAACTAAAAACACATATAATTTGTTACATTTTGGCGTCATGAAGAGATTTTATTTTCATAAAATGTTATTATTAACGAAGTTACTTAAATTTTTAGAAACTACCATTTAGAGCAACCTGTATTTAGAGAGCGTCAGCTGTCGCGCAGCGGTCATTTGCCGAGGTCATGGATCATAGGTTACAGGTACATTCGTGCGGAAGAGAGATGCAAAACATTATCTTTGTCGACGACGCTCGCGCAAGCGACATGCGGCCCACCTCCCCTCGACCCACCCTACCGCGCCTCCGCAAATTATTAAATATTTATTTTTTGTTCCTTACTTCCTTAGTATGCTAGACGAACGCGTGTCTGCGTGTCCTTGACACGCATAATACCGGCTGTGCATAATTTCGTTAAATACAAGTTCTGTGAATGTTTTTGTGGAAAAGACGCTTAGTCTATTGTTTTATTAATTATTTTTGTGTAATTAGAATAGTAATTAGATTATGGTACCGCGATAAAGACGCTTTGTTTTATTTTAGTTCGGTCGTTTTATTTCTCGTGTTACGAACGTTATTTGTGTTATCTTATTTATTAGTACTTGTGTAAACTTGTGTCTAGGATGGCGAGTACACATCCCAACTATACAGCAGCGGAATATGCGGACATGATTCTAATTTACGGAGAATGTCATCAAAATTCCGCCCTTGCAATAAGAACATATCGCGAGAGATATGGCAATTCCAGACAATGCCCTACTAATCCTCGCACTATTGTAGGAGCTCTTCAGCGCATCCGTGAAAACCGGCCAGTGGATCCTAGGTCTCAACGCCCTGATCGGCCGCCTACACGTCAAACCCCGATTCGACTAACTGAAAATGTGCTACAACATTTTGAAAACCAACCAAAAACTAGCCTTCGCCAGAGCGCTAGGCATTTTCAGGTTCATCACAGAACCATACACCGGGTTTTAAAGCGGGAAAAGTGGTACCCGTTTAAATTTCGAAAAGTGCATTCTCTATTATCGCGTGATAAATTAATTAGAGTGGAATATTGTCAGTGGTTACTGCGTAAAGTTGAAGAGGACAGTGACTTTCTTTCCCAAATTTGTTGGACTGACGAAAGCACGTTTACGAGAAACGGCATGTGGAACCAGCACAATCTGCACCATTGGGCACCCAAAAGCCAAAACCCACGCGTTTGGCGGGAGACAGCCCATCAGTACAGATTTTCAGTAAATGTTTGGGCAGCTATTCACGGTGATAACATCATCGGACCCGTGTTCATTGATGGGACTTTAAACGGCGAAAGGTTTGTTAATTTATTAAATGATACGGTGTCAGAATACACCAACAACTTAAGCGTCCGTCAATACCAACGAATGTGGTATCAATTAGATGGCGCGCCAGCCCACTCCGTAACAGCAGCCAGGCAGTGGCTAAATAACACGTTTGGCGCCCAATGGATCGGCAGATTCGGACCTCGTAGGTGGCCAGCAAGATCGCCAGACCTCACGCCACTCGATTTTTTTTTGTGGGGGTGCATCAAAGACCATGTTTACGCGGAGAACGTGGATTCGGTCGAACAATTACGCCATCGAATAACAATCGCGTTTGAAAAAGTGAGGGAAATGGCTTTACACGATAATTTATTATCAAACTTGCGGGAAAACATGAAACGTCGTTTAGC
The DNA here is from genome assembly GCA_017933935.1 of Sesamia nonagrioides. Classification (NCBI taxonomy): domain Eukaryota; kingdom Metazoa; phylum Arthropoda; class Insecta; order Lepidoptera; family Noctuidae; genus Sesamia; species Sesamia nonagrioides. The sequence continues at coordinate 355,479 of JADWQK010002037.1, read as the reverse complement.
TCTCTGTGTCCGCCAACAAGGTGAACTCATTGAACATAAGAAAATTTAAAATAAAAGCAGTGACTAGTGATGAACTGATGATAGTTACTTATAAGTAATAATAACAGTTAAGTGGGATGTGATTAGTGTTTGACTATAACTAGTTCCGCTGTAGGTACCATTAGAGCAAACAGCGCGCGCGCCGCCGGATTCATTGATAAAAGCCGACAAAGAATCTTATTACCGATTACGAATACGTAGGTACGGACGACAGCAGGTCAAGCCGCCCGAAACCGTCAGATATTATCAATCAACCTTGAGCCTTAATGCTTTAGTGATAAAGTTGAAAATCGGATAAAGACATCTGACTGATTGTAACCTTAGCTTGATGTGCTGTCGTCCGTACGATTTACGCTTGTGTGCTAGCCCGCTAACTAGGTCTGTACGCGAAGCGACGCGTTTAATTGCATGAATGAATTTTTGCAAGGGTGATCCCAATTTTGGTTACTTTTATATTATTTATTTTGTTTGAAAAATTTTTTTTTTCTTTTTTCGAGTTATTTTAAAATATCAAATGTCATATGATTAATGGGCACTAGCACTACTCGTGTGTTAATTTAATGTCACCATTATGGCGCCACGCTGTATGTTATCATTAAAGAGGTTGTAGCTTAATTATTCATTTTGTTAAAGAAAAGAGGATTGAAGCTGAACCTGAATATTATTACAATCATAAAATAATCTATACTTAGAACACAAAACAGTGCTTATTACATTTACAATTTTTTTTGCGTGTATAGCATGGTACTAGTGCTGCCATCCTGCAGTTCCTTTTTTCGGAGTTTGAAGGCATGAGATTATAATCTTCAAGCGCTTTCATAGTTCAAAAGTAAATGAACTTATTTCTTATCGAATTCCGAAATTATTGTTTTTATAATTTACCAAAAGTAATTTGTATTGAAATTGCAAAAGGCGACATCTGTTAGCCACTAAGCCAACCGAACATATTACTGTCACTTAGCTAAATTACTTTACGAGTTGGTTTAGACCCCGTTATTAAGATATATAATGGTATATATTTAAAACACTCTGTAGGAAACTTCTGCACTGTGATTGTTATTGTCTCCACCACTCTCGCCAGTTTATTTTTAAACCACAAATGCAACCTCCCTTCTTCGCACCATTTTAAGGTTTATTCAACGGTAAATATTGCTGTTTCGTTCCACTTGTCTCGACACATAAGCCACCTTCGTCCTTCAACCTCTTGACTTTGGCTTACAGTATTTCTCTAAAACAATAACAATTTTATTACACACTTGCAACAAGCGATTGGTTTGCACCTTACCCAAATAATAATAAAAACAACTTACACAAAACCCGGTTTCATATTATGATATTTGAGATATATTGCTGCATATGCCTGCATATTGATTAAAAAAGTAAAACTAATAACACGAACTCGTAACTATATGTTCACCAACCAACAACAGCTAAGTAATATTATTTGAGTTATTGTAGTTAATAATAGTTATTGTAGATAGTGGAATATTTTTTGTTCAGTTTGTTTCAAATCTACCGTCATCTTTTTATAATGACTCTAATATAGAAAAAATCTTAAAATAAAGTATCATCGTTAAGTTGCGGGTCGGTATTTTTACATATTTTTGTTGTCAGCATTCATAACTCACCAATAAACATTTCAAAAATATTCTATAAGTTATTAGATTTGAACTCGAACCACCTTGAATACCTATCAAGGCGAGGACCGCTAGGCTATTGAAACACTTACTGTGAACGTTGAAATTAGTAAGTAGTACCTAACAATCATAAGCGGGCAGTAAGTTGTCAATGTGTATGAGTGTGTATCAAACTTTATTATAGAAGAAGGTCGTAACTACAGCTAGTATTACTTGGCCATAGTTTTGTGAGATTGTAACTCGACTTTTGGCCTTGACTGTAAATAACGTTTCTCCTATAATGTTTGCTTGAATCTTATTTAACTTCTCTTTTTCACCCTAACACGTGATTGCTTCGTCGCTACAGAAGAAATTAAAAAAGATATTATCTGCCTTAACCTAAGTTAAGGTCTGCATTCAGTTTAACCTTGTGCAGCTGAATATTAGTATTATACATTATAGTAACTGCATATCTGATTTTTTTTTTTTTGCTACGGGGGAAACCTTCAAAAGGTGCCCCACCTCCGACGATCTCTCCGACGATTGAGAATGGTAGGCCATGTCATCGGCTATCGGCAGAAGTTACCAACCATCAGACAAAGTCTTGCAGCCAAGCGATTCGTCGTGTCATGATGTCTGGTGAAGCCGTACAGAAGACGGGTCTGAGCAGTTGTGTTGCGATGTGTGCCGGGTACGATGCACCAAATGTTGTTGTGTCGGAAGTTTGGTCGTGCTGTTGGGTTTACCATTGTATCACCTCGCTCAACTGCCGTCTTCCTTCCTATTCACTAAGTTTTTTTTAAGTGAATAGGCTTAATCAACTAACGCGCTTTACCATCATCGATTACAGCACTAGTTTATAATTATTAAAAAAAAAAATGAGGTCGGGTAGTGTGGGATTTTTACTTCTCTAAAACCACCCCGATGATCAGAATCTGCACTTAGGGTGGTTCCTTTTCCTCTTAAAAGACCAATTCGGACCCCCTTCCCCCCCCCCCTCCCCTGCGCAACGCCTGTAAGGCACATCTCAGGGGAGACTCTAAGAGGGCCTCCCTATACCTCCTATGCACGGTAGCCCTTCAAAAACCTGCTTCAGGCACCAGTCTCTACCAATCTTCTTCTTCTTCTTCACGGCCTATAGAAGTCCACTGCTGGACAAATACCTCCCCTAAGGCTTTCATTCCATTGGAGGGCATTGCCATAATCCCCACGCTTGGCAGGCGGGATGGGAATCGCAGTAATTTGTTATCCCATAGGAAAGGGGCTGCAGCCCGCTTCTCTTTTTTCTTCCAATGGCAGAATACAAATAAAAATACTGTTAAATATTAAGGAGACTAAAGTTAAAGCTACAATCCATTTTTATTTAGATTTGCCTCGGGTATGTCAATTTTTTTTTTCAATAAAAGGTAGCCAATGTACCCTAGGTACCCTTCTCAGGGTCTAAACATTGTCTGTGCCAAATTTCATCAAAATCGGATAATATATTAGTATGGATACCGAGTTTACAGAGAGAGACCACCTAGTCTGCTATTTTCACAAATTAGTCATTCCAACACGATTCTATTGCCATTTTGCCAAAAGTTCATAATTTGCTAAATTCATAATGATCGATCAATTATCGGTCAGTGTTCTCGTAATTAAATGGTGATAGAAGTTAGTAGAAATGATTTTCTGCTACTGAAATTGAATATTTTTTTTATGAATTATAAACTACATGACTACTTACCATCAGGCGAGATTGCGGTGAAGCACTAGTTTATAATTTAAAAAAAAACCCAGTCTGGTATTTTTCAACTGTTAGGTTCTTTAACTGGTAAACTTAAATTTTCTCATGCTCACAGGATGGCTCGGTAAGGATGCAAGACACAAACGGATCAAAATCATGGTCTGAAATTAAAAGATTGGAATATTGTATAGACTTCAAATTAGCTAAAATAGGCGGAAGAATAGTCGTGAAACTCGTTGTGAGAGAATATAACGCAGAACCAAAAGATGAAGAAGCGAAATCAACATTTGTTTTAGTGGGTGAGTGAGACTGTATTACTGTATTAACAGCGGACCCAGGGCTCCAACGCGGAAGCCGCGGATGCAACCGGGATAAACGTTAAGATGATGATGATGATGAGTGAGACTGTTTACCTTCGTAGGCCAAAATACTGCAGGTCCAACCAGCAAGGTAATAGGGTAGTTGACTAAAATAATCTAATTAGTCCGTCAGTCAGATTTCCAAAAAATGCTAGACACATATTTTTTTCTCTTTTCATATAAACAAAAAATGAAGACGACACAGTGCGTTGAAAACTCGTGTGACGTCACTGCACGCTACACTTTTTAGCGAGCAGTGACGTCACCAGCCACCACTCCTGATCTTTGATGCCTTTTATATTTGTCAATTTTTATTGATTTGATAACACAAAATATACGTATGTAATGTTTTTCTATAATCTGAATGACGGACTGAATAGAATAATTTTTTTTTACCCAGGAAACATGCCTTTTACATAGAATACTATCAATAGCAATGGGTTTCATTTTGACAGTTCAACAACATTCATTGCGTTGTGCACATTGTTGAGCCAATACATTTTAACATAATATGAAGCAATGGATTAGCAATTTGCTTAAAAATTGTTTCTATTGATTGTAATAGTGAGTTACTCAATTGAGGTGCTGATATGCTCTATTTTGGTTGGACTTGCAGCATTTTTCAAATTTGGAATATCACTATAGTCCCATTCATATGGTTCGTCAACTTCACAGACTTAATGTTTCTAATTTCCAGGTCTGTTGATATCTTCGTTCTTCCTCATCTTGGTGCTGTTAGTATATTGTTTGCTGCCCCAGCTGCGGAACCTCATAGGCTTAGTACTGATGGGCTACACCGTATCTATTCTCGTCACATTTTTACTAAAAATCGTCTTACACTTTATCAACGAAACGCTAACAACGAAGCACTGCAAAATGATATGTAAGCCATGTTTTTGATTTTTAATTATGTTGATCTAAAATCTATTGTCAAACACCAATTTTGTCGTGGTCTACCACGACGGCAATGACCTCCCACTGGTATCCAGTGAGAGATGATCTTTGCCCATGTTTCGGGGTACTTTCCCGAGATGTATCCACCCCACTCCCACTTAACCTGGTTGTTTTTTCTAAAACATTCGCTACTTGTTTACATTCGCTGGGTCAACATGTCCAGAGATAGCACAATATAGGGGGTTTAGAAGAAAAACGGAAGGCCTTTCCCCAACAGCGGGATACCAAATAGTCTACAAAAAATCTATGTCAGATACTGATCTACACAGTCCTCACATGTTCTGAGCAGGGCAATATCTGGCTTTTTTTGCGGTATTTCTCTTTAGATATAGACAGATATGAAATGCCGAACTCATCTCATCATCACTCACTTAATATTCATTTAAACTAGATAGTTTTAATGAATATTATTGTCGTAATTAATAAATTAATTATTATTTGAAAATTACTTTCTAAATTACTCATTACTCACAGCACTAATGTAATTATACAATAAAGAAAACCCTGTCCGACCCATAAGGGTAATACAGGTTAGGTAAAAACACATGGCCAAATATATTATAAAATTTTACGTAATCATCATATTAACAATACTTGCACTAATGAATTTTGAAATAATCTATTTTTCCCGCGAATTAATTCCAACTTCCCCGAAATTTGGTATTTTATTAAAAAGGGACAACACCATTTTGACGGTATTATTATAAGCGATGCAACCACGTGCCGCCTGCCCTGGCCCCCGTCGCCTGCGCATGTATTGCCTACCGTCATCATCATCATCTTCTCAGCGTTTATCCCGGTTGCATCCGCGGCTTTCGCGTTTGAGCCCGGGGTCCGCTTTCCTGCGCATTCTCCTCCACTTCGCACGATCTTTAGCATCCTGTGGTAAGAGCTGGTTGGCACGCATGTCATCTCATAAAACGTCAAGCCAGCACTTCTTTGGTCTACCCCGCTTGTTCCGGCCCGGCGGAGGCGCCATGGCAAGACATTTGTTACCCACGTAACATACCACATACCGGTCTGCGTAAGACGTGGCCGTACCAGCGTAGGCGACCCTCCTGCAGTTTGTCTGCAATGTCACGGACACGAAGGCTGCCCCGGATGCGGGTGTTCCTGATGCGGTCTTTCCGCGTAACTCCACACATCTACCGCAGCATATTCATCTCCGTGACACGCAGCTCCTGCTTGTGTCGCTCAAGCACAGGCCACGCCTCACTGCCATACAGGAGAACAGGTCTAATGATGGTTTTATAGACCTGTCCCTTAAGCTTAACCGGCATTTTGGGGGTCACAAATGACATCTGTCACCTCACGCCATTTCGCCCAAGCTGCGGAAATACGTACCCTGACGTCGCAATCAATGTCGCCGGACGCGTGAAGCACAGACCCCAAGTATTTAAACTGGTCCGTGCACTCGACCATGTCTCCGCCTATGTGCACAGACATGGGGTCTGTCGTGTTGCTGGCCAAGTACACGGTCTTCGCCACGTTGAGTTTCAGACCTCCGTTCTCAAGCGAGTCCTTCCACGCATTCACACACCGCACCAACCGTTCCCTGTCCGCGTCCGCCAGCGCGATGTCGTCAGCATACACGAGTAGCCAGGGAGGCTGCTCATGTGAGTCCTTGATGCTGTCCGACAAGACGTCTAATATCACGCTGAACAGAAACGGACTAAGGACGGATCCCTGGTGGACTCCGACGGTGACGGGGAAGGGTTTAGTGTCGCCAACAGGGGTCCTAACAACGGAATCGGAATTGAGGTACATGTCTCGAATTATGTCAACATAGACTTCAGGTACCCCTTTGGACCTCAGTGCCCACCAGATCACCCCCTGAGGGACACAGTCGAAGGCCTTCTGCATATCTAAAAAGAGCATATGCAGAGACGTGTTCTTCGATCTGTATCTCTCCATGGTGATCCTTAGTGCGAAGATAGGGTTCATGGTTCCGTACCCTGGCCGAAACCCATATTGACACTCCGAGACAGCACACTCCTACCGGATACGGGAATCTATGATCCTCTCAAAGATCTTCATAATATGGGTCATGACCTTGATACCGCGATAGTTGCCACACTCCTGAACCGAGCCCTTGCCTTTGAAGACTGGAGTTATGATACTCAGCCTCCATTGGCTCGGGATTTTGCCGGTCAGGAGCACGCGGTTGAAAAAGTTAGTTAACGTGCCCACACCGCGAGGACCCATCGCCTTCCAGGCCTCAATGGGGACTCCGTCAGCTCCGACAGCTTTCCGATTCCCCAGGTGACGAAGAGCCGTTTGGACTTCCTCAGGCGTTATCAGAGGCACTAGTCCAAGGTTCGGAGGGAGTTCCGGTGACGGCACATGTTGATGCTGCTTGTTCAGCTGCTCGTGAAAGTACGAGCGCCATCTCTCCTTCACCGCGAGGTCCTCGCATAGCAGGTTGCCATTAGGGTATTTTACACAACGGCACTTGGATATATCCTGTGCCGCTTTGACCCTAGAACGTGCCAACTTGTAAATGAGCTTTTGCCCCTCAGACGATTCCAACTTCTCGTAGAGAGGTTGCAAGTGGTCTCGTCTGGCTCTGGCTACAGCTCTTTTGGTGGCACGTTTGGCAACCTTGTATGCGTCGCGATCTTCAGGAGATCCGGTCGCTTACCACGTTTTGAAGAGGGCTTTCTTCACCTTAGTCTCCCTCTGGACTGTGTCGTCCCACCACCAGGTTTCCTTGTCACGTTTGCGGCCGCCCTTAGAGACACCGAGTACCACCCGCGCCGCTCCCGTAATAGCTGCCTGGATCCTGTCCCAGTGACCTTGCACAGGTTCTCCGTCGGTAGCGACGCACTTGTCGCCAATAACCGACGCAAAATCCTGGGACCTGTTTTCATCAAGCAGCCACCACCGGATCTGGCGCCGACGTGTAGAGGACCTACACGTCTCACGGGCCTTTACGCAGAGGTCCATGACAAGGAGACGGTGTTGTGCAGTGAGACTCTCACCGGGTATGACTTTGCAGTTGGCTACTTTGCCGATGTGGTGCCTCCTAGTTAGTAGAAAATCGATCTGGGTAGCGCTTCGCCCGCTCCGGTAGGTGACAAGGTGCTCCGGCTTCTTTTTGAAGTAGGTGTTCACGATTGCAAGGTCCGCGGCCGCACACATTCGGAGAATGCTGTCCCCTTCCGCGTTGCGGCTACCGTACCCAAAGCCACCGTGAACACGCTCAAACTCGCAACACCTCTCACCCACATGACCGTTAAAATCACCACCCAGAACGATTCCCTGGGATAACGGAATCCCGCGAAGCAATCCTTCCAGCTGGGTCCAGAACAGCGTCCTTTCGGCTTCACCGCACCCGGCCTGTGGAGCGTAGGAACTTATCAAGTGGGTTATAACCCCATTGACATGCACCCGCACCGACATTAGCCGATCGCTGATGCGATTCACCTCCAAGACGTCATCCTGGAGCTCGTCAGACAACACCACGGCGACCCCATTTTTCCCACTAGGTGCACCCGTGTAGATCAGCTTGATTGAAGCTTCAGCAGATGTATTGCCTACCACACATGTATTAAGTTACCTCTTTTTGCGAAATAATATTTATTTTTAGGCTTTTTTTAAGTTGAGTCCGGCTTTGTGGGCTAACCTAACAGTACCTTCACGGCTTGGACAGGGTTTTCTTTTTTATATTGTATATGCCTTTTTGATTGGCACTTTCTTAGTATGATTCACGAGGGGGAAGGTGCTGATAGCCGAAATACAGGATATGCCTAGATCGGCTAAACTCTAATATTTTAATTGAAATTGTTACCACATGGCATGTATAGTAGTACCACAGTATAAAAATCATACAGTAGGTCAGCGCCTTTGATCTCGTGTAAAATGCCGACATCGTCTAGACAGTAACGCATCGGCCAGGATTGTCACAAATAAACAACATTTATGAAATGATTTTTTTATTGCAGATCAACATCGATATCTGTACTATAATCAAAACAACATTAATATAATAATGAAACAAATTTTTAACCAGCTCTTTACTGCATGTATTATTAAGGAGTTGAATATGACAATAAAAAATGCAGATGAAGCGTATACAAAAAGCTTTAATAATTGAAGTGATACAGACTTGATAACTAGTTACTGTGATATTTACTGTACTATAATATTGTTAAAGTGAAGTTTAAATGAATAAATAATTCAGTTGACAGTGCAACATCACGGTTCGGAAAAGTTCACGGCTTGAATTTTGCCCGTGACAGTTGTTTTTAGATCTATTAAATTATCATCGTTTTAATTAGCTTAGATAAGTTTAATCAATGAAAAAGAAATATTTCAGGAATTATAACGGTAAGTGATGTCAATAAATCGATGTCATGATAATGCCATAAATAAAAAACAAACACGCCTTAGCCCTTGATGATATATCCCGAACTACTAACATCGTTTTGTTCGCAGTTTGGGAGCCGCTTACCCGCGTCTCGCCTCTCACACCCCGCACGTTTGCCCTGTCTAGGCGTCTTCGTCGGACGACTGTATGATTTTTAGACTGTGGTAGTACTAAGCTTTTGGAAATAAATTATAATTATTATTAATTATACAAATGTACGGACGGCAACAGGTCGAGTTAGCTGAAACTGTCAAATATTCCAAATCAACCTGCTACAATGCTATAGAGGTAAAATTGAAATTCTAAAAGAAATCTGACAGATTGTAGTAGCTTGATGTGCTGTCGTCTGTACTTACGTTGTATAATTAATATCAACAACAAATATGCTTACCTCGTTGATTATTTCGGATATCCGTTAAGGATACTTAATATTTGCATAAAAGCGTATAAATATATTACTATTTATCATTTAGTATGTACATAATGTGGTCAATATTTCAACGCTATACCTTTATTGTATGTTATCCTGTTTTTAAAACCTAGTATGTAAATTTAGATATAGGTATATTATATTATTCAGTTATAGGATAAAAGCTAACATTTATTTTTATAATTCTTTTAGCTCCATTGCTGTATTTGTTTGCGATATCGAGTTTCTTTTGGTTGAACGTTATGTCTTTTGACGTTTGGTGGTCATTGAGGTAATTATGTTTACATTACTAACATTACTATGTAACAGTACAGCACCGTAATTGAGTAATACACTATTACTGTCACTTGGAATCATTTTGAAGCTTATTACTAATCCATTTCTCCGTTTGTTCGAAAAATGTGTCTGCTCAACAACGAACATAAGGCAATGAATGTTGTTAAACTGTCAAAATGAAACCCATTGCTACTGATAGTGAGTGCGTGTGAAAATATTCACGCGTGGCCGAGTTCCGAATACTGCCGCCATCTTGATTTCTTAAAACGATTTCTGTGACAATTAAAAAGCATGATATTTTTCTTCTACTCCGTTCACTTTTATAAGTTTTTAGAGTGCTTTAGTCCAGACGGTGAGGAGAATAAAAACGTACATTTGCTTCGACTTAATAACAATTTATTTTTCCTATCCCAGGGGTCATCGTAAAAGGTGTCAAATCAACAGACGAGGCGAGCATGTGAAGTTCATGTGGTATTGTCTGTATGGCTGGGGGGCTCCGCTCCTGATGACAGCAATAGTCATTAACCTAGATAACATAGACCTTTCCAGTTTGAATATTACAAAACCACCTTTCGACGACTGCTTCGTTTTTGGTGTGTATACTGACCCACTTGATCTTTATTAGATATACAATATGTAAAGAAAACCCTGTCCGATCCATGAAGGTATTGTTAGGTATCGATAACTGATTCTATTAATGCCCAAAAATCGGGCTAACTCAAAAAAAAATCTTCCTAAGAAAATAAATATTATTTCGCAATATAGACTTCTTTACAAAAAAACAACCGACTTCCAAAAACCACTACAAAGTGATAAATGACTAATTTCGGAAGTCGGAGTCTTTGGTTTTGTATATTCGTTTTTGACACCCACTTCCGAAATTAGTTATTTTTCACTTTGTAGTGGTTTTTGGAAGTCGGTTACTTTTTTGTAAAAAAGTTTTTATTTTACACTTTTTAGTTGTTAAAAGTACGTATGTATTCAGTTGCATCCGGTCAGACTGGAAGCTGACGCAAATATAGTTGGGAAACGACGTCATTTTGTTTACTCTAATTTTTACCCGTAAGTATTCCCTCAACTGCCTATGGTTTTCATCATCAAATTTACTGCAGACCATTATTTTAACCCAATGGGTGCAAACGTCTCATCAATATAAATGAATTAAGTCCAACCACAAAGTAGCTACTGTAAACCGTTGATTAAACCATGAGTTGCAAATAGAACGCCAGTACGATATTGAAGCTATGACCGAAGCAGTTCGCACAACTGTTCCGCAATTGAAAGAAGAACAAAGGATTGCGTACGATCGTTTGATACAAGCTGTAAACAGTGGATCTGGGGGGTTTTACTTTCTTGATTCTCCTGGGGGTACTAGGAAAACGTTCTTAATTACATTGCTATTAGGTAAGACCCGATCGCAAAATGAGGTAGCCCTAGCGTTGGCTTCATCTGGAATAGCAGCAACTTTACTAGAAGGCGGACGAACTGCACATTCAGCCTTAAAATTACCATTAAACATACATATCAACGAAACGCGAGTTTACAACATCACCAAAATTAGCGCTATGGCGATCATCATCATCATCCCAGCTTTAATCCCAGTCGCATCCGAAGCCTTTTCCAGCTTTGGAGACTGGGGTCCGCTTTACCAGTCCAACTGCTGATATGGCTAAACTTCGACATTTTCCGTGAAGCGACTGCCGTCTGACCTCCACAACCCGAAGGCGACATCGAAGCATTGCAGTTAGACCAATTGTTGGATTTTTTGAGGGCTCCAACAACCCGTAACGACTGCCAATAGATGTTCGTATGGCAACCGGGACCAACGGCTTAACGTGCTTTCCGAGGCACGACCAGACCAGTGCAAATATTCACATTCATGCATACAAATACTTGCACTGTGCGGAGATCGAGCCCGCGCCACCTTGCGCAGCGGCCGCGTCCGCTACCGCCACGCCACGGAGGCTGCTATGGCGATGACTCTACAAATGTGCAAATTGATAATTTGGGGCGAATGCACAATGGCCTACAAGAGGTCGCTGGAGGCACTAAATAGGACGTTAAAAGATTTACGTGATAACTAAAACATTTTTGGTGGAGCCATGGTACTGTTGTCAGGTGATTTTCGTCACTCTTCCAGTAATTTCGCAATCGACTGTTGCTGTCGAAATAAACGCATGTCTAAAATCACCAAATTGGTGGCGGCACGTAAAGACACTACAATCAACTACTAACATGTGAGTGTTTTTGCAACAAGATCAAAATGCGACTGTGTTTTCGAAGCAGTTGCTGGCTATTGGCAAAGGTAAGGTCGCAGTTGACAGCTCGACCGGATTAATGACTTTTCCCACAGATTTCTGTTACTTCGCAGAATCGAACGAGGAGCTTATTCAGTGTGTTTTTCCGGACATTAAACAACAATATAATAACGACGTTGTTAACACCGCTACGATCCGGATGAAGCGTTTCGCCTCCTCCTTTATACCGCGTACATCGAGGGACTGTGTGTTTCCGTCGGACTGCAATTTGAGTGTCTTCAAGGCTAGAGTGAATAGGCTCTTAATAAACTAGTGCGCTTTACCATCAGCGATTGCGTTACTGCTTACCATCAGGCGGGATTGCGGTCAAAGCGCTAGTTTAAAACTTATATTATAAAAAAAAACACGATTGGGTAAGTGAACGAGCAATATTGGCGGCAAAAAACAAAGATGTCGATGATCTCAATGCGACCATTCAGAACTTCCTTCCAGGAGAGTTGTTTACATACAAATCAGTTGACACGGCTACAAACCAGGATGACGTAGTCAACTATCCTACAGAATTTTTAAATTCATTGGAGTTGCCTGGACTACCACCACATAATTAGCAATTAAAAGTAGGTAGGATCAGTGGTCATCATGCTGCGTAATATTAATCAACCTCGACTTTGCAATGGGACGAGATTGGTTGTGAAGAAACTTATGAATAACATCATCGAAGCTAAAATAATCAAAGGAAAATACAAAGGAGAGGATGTCTTAATCCCACGGATACCTATGATTCCAACGGATTTGACATTTGATTTTAAAAGCTTGCAATTTCCCGTGCGTCTAGCTTTTGCAATGACCATAAATAAATCGCAAGGCCAATCATTGCAAGTTTGCGGAATAAACTTAAAGTTTCCCTGTTTCGCACATGGACAATTATACGTTGCGTGTTCACGCGTCGGGAAACCAACATCCTTATTTATACAATACGCACCGCAAAAAAAAAAATACTAAAAATATTGTCTACAAGAAAGCACTATATTAATTAATTGTATATATGTACAGCAGTGGACATTTCTTTTCAATTATGTCTTCGATCGTTGCTTGACGATGATTTTGCCAATGTCAACGTGTACTTACTTAACGTGGCAACTTGGCTCTATCTACTCGGGAACCACTTGGCTCGCCAGGACATGATAATATGGCGAAAGTACTAGGCGACTCGGACAAATGTAATTTAATCAGAGGATTGTCAATATTGAGCTGCTGGCTGTCTTCAATATCATCAATATCTACCAGAACATTCTTGATGTTGGGCTTCTGGCTGTCTTCAATAACTTGAATATCCTGTATGTCTTGGGCCGATAAATTTAATTCACAGAATGTCTCCTCAGATGATGAAGATGGCATTGTAGAAACGTGTTTTAATTTAGATAGCAGCTTTTACTTTAATCTATTTTTTTGTTATTTTGCCCTGTTCATGCGTATTATTCGTTCGACATTCTTACCACACTTTGTACAAAATCTGAAGGTGTCAGCGATAATGCTGTAGCATTCGTCGCATCCTAATAATGATTAAATTTCAACAATCTTTTGTACACTGACAATATTGCCAGATTACTAAATTACTATTAGGCCGTCCCTACAAACGTCAATCCAGATTGTGATCCATGATCACGATCGGGATCACGACCAATCACGCGGCCTTACGGTTAAGTAATATGGCGAAATCGATACAAATCTTTTATGAATAAAAGTGATAATTATGGTTTAAATAAATTTGGTTTACATTAATAGGTAAGTGATACGAAGTTCACCGGGTCATCTAGTTTAATAATATATTTACTTCGTTTTCAGAAAAAGGTGTGACATTTTACTTCATTGTACCAATAGGGGTAATCATTTTCGTTAATATGATATTTTTCGCGTTGACTGTCTACAACATATGGATGATCAAACGTGCTGTTAACAGATGTCAAGACTCCAGAAGCAGCAAACAGGACACGAACAGGTGGGTACTTTTAATCACTTACGATATTGATGATAGTAAAAAAGATTTAAACGTCTGCTCAGCAACGTAAATATACAATATGTTAAGAGAACCCTGCCCAACCCACAAGGATAATAAAGGTTAGGCAAACACATGATCAATTAATATTTCTAATATAAAATTTTACCTAATCATCATAGTAACAATACTATTGAATTTTGAAATAATCTTGTTTTTTCGCGAATTAATTCCCTGCTCCCCGTCGCCCGCGCATGGATTGCCTACCGCACATGTATTAAGTTACTTCTTTTTGCGAAATAATTTTTTTTTTCGGGGGATTCGTTTTTTTAGTTTAGCCCGGCTTTGTAGGCATTAGTAGAATCAGTTATCGATACCTAACAATACCTTCACGGATCGGACAGGGTTTTCTTTACATATTGTATAATACGTAATCAACGTGCGTAAAGTATGAAAAGTATGTCTCTCGCGATCAAATTGTTAGGCGATGTGTGCCAGGTACGGTGCGCCCAATGTTGCTGTGTCCCGACAAGTTGTAAGAAAGACGAGTTGTTTCAATAGAAACTGATCGCGAAAAGCTAAAGAGGTCGCCGGGACAGCTGGCCGTCTGCTCGCACCAGAGACGGAGCAAGACCTAAATTTGGTGTGGGCAAGACGAATTTCGCGAGGCCCTGTTCTATAGCGATCTGAAGACGAATTTTATACAGTATGTTAACCAACAGAGGGCGTTCCCCTTAACCCGAAATAGTATAGCATACAATATACATACATGCTAAAAAAAATATTTCCATTCGAAAACAAAATGTTTTAAAATTTTTTCCAATATGAAAATATTCAATAAAAATTTTAAATTGACATGTAAAAGAAACACACTGTACACGCGAACATGAAAGACGGCAACGTCGCAATTTATTTATACATGACGACTACTATTTTGATTTAAAACAGGAGGTTTCAAATTTATTTCCAATTAGAATTTTTTTTTATTCGGATTTTTTATGCTTATTTTTCTATGCTGATATTTTTATTTTAATCTATTAATGATATATATTAACGAGTTTAAGGGAACGCCCTCTGTTATTTAACATACTGTATAATCCTAAAAAAAAAAACAATTAACACTGGCAAGTTTTTATTCATAAAAAAACAAATTAGATTAAAGATAATGAAAAATCATAGGTCGTATTGTTAGGTGGAGATAACAATACCAATAAATTGATATATGCATCGGTAAAATATCATGTTAACAGATTTCAAAATGTTGACATTTTCAGATTTTTTGATTTAGTGGATATTGCGCCAAAGCATAATGTTCGTCACTTAAACCCATGTTGTTGCTAAATTTTTAATTTTTCTATTCCCACTATTTCGATAAAATATGGCACGCATCTGTGATTGGTTGATTTCAACCAATCAGAGACAACGGCCAATGAGAGCACTTCGAGTGATGCCAATTAATAAGTTAGTAGGAGCACCGTCGAATGTTGCACGTTGTTGTTGTCTAATGTATTGTGTTGTAAACATTGATAAAATATTAAACAGATACGATATATTCTAACAAACTGACCAAAAAAAATGTGCCGAACACAGCAGCAGCACACATGCATATTTTTATTCGGCATACATTGGTACAGTGTGAGTGAGATGGGGCACAATCTAAAGCATAGAGAAGAAAAAGATGGCTAATGTTTGTCGTTTGCGCTGTTAGTGTTTGTCGTTTGTTTTTTCGAGTGTATCGAGAGTGACTAAGGCGAGATGCAGGACTTTCCTTCCTTTTGTACGCTTCACTTTCAGTGCGCTAATGACATATCTACCTTAGTTTAATATTTTACCAATGGTTGTAAATAATTATTTTTTTTCCGCGTTTGCTGTGAAACGCAGGCTGGACCCTACTAGATGTATCAAAATAATGTACCTACTAAATATTGTACACATTGAAAAGGTCTATAAAAATATCCGCGATGGTCTGGATGTCTATGTCTTATGAATATCCCACAAGAACATTTTTTTGTCATTTACTTTTTACGACAAATACCGGCTAATTTTCGAAGCGATTTTAACCAATACAGCATTAATCCTTATCCAATATAAATTGTTGATTTAAGAACTATATTGCCCTTTACAGTATATGATTTAAATGAATATTTTCGAAGATGTTATAGATTTAAAATTGCGGGCAGGAGCAGCCAACCGGGGCGGCAGGAGCGGTGGCGGGCCGCAATGTTTTTTATACGTTCACAGTTTTTCTGTAGTGTAGGTGTTTAGTATCCAGCATTGCACCCGTGCGAAGCCGGGGCGGGTCGCTAGTTAAATATAAGTTTGATTTGATTAGTTGGCTTCCTAGTAAAGAAATAAAACAAGGGATTCCCCGCAACTAGTCGTCGGCGGCAAGGATTTACTCGCGGTAGTTACGCAACGTAAGCAAATGTTGCCAGACTATAAAAATATATTTCTCAACAAAATTGTATCTTTTTATTTTATTTTTTTCTTGCTTTGAAGCAATGCATACAAATATTTGAAGGCGCGAGACCCTTGTACCGCGAGGCCGTAAGCGGTGGCCCACGTCGCCCACGCTTTACGCCACCTCTGGCTCGCAGTCTCCGTGTGGACTGCTGGGTGCCTGCTAGCTGTCGCCGCGTGGACTGCAAACAGTCGTCTTAGTTGAGGGGCGATGTTGGGTGGGAGCGGTGTTGATACAAAGTTCGTTTCAGTGACTCACCCTGACGTAATTTACATCCTACCTAAGCATTCCTTTGTTTTATACGTATATTATATCTGTTTTGAACATTTTCCTTATGACCCATGACATACATTCTGATCTAATTCCGGTTATAATCGAAGACTCACCACCGCAGAATTGACGTCTAGAAACTCGACTCTGTACATAGGTACTTATATAAAAAAAGTGTTACACATTTTTTATAAAGTTTAACGGTCTTATTACAAAACAAATCTTAGTTTAGTTCTGGCTTTTTGTGTTGTTTTTTTTTTTTGCGAATGACAAATTATCAAATTATCTTTCCTGTTCTGGCCGGAGCTGAAAGGCACAGTGGTCTCGAACCCACTGATTTTTAGTATTTCTACTGATTCTACCGAAATACCGAAATGAAACGGTTTTTCTACGATTTCTGAGTATACATGGAAATGCTCCCGATTTTTCTACCAATTTTACATTTTTGACATAATAATCTCTTTTATTATGTTTAATATTACGGGGTTATATTATTAGTTATGGATGGACTTAATGCAGAATGTTTTGGGGAATACCCTTATGTCCTACAACTCAATCATAGAATAAAGAGAGGGAAGTACGTTATCTTCATACAAACGGACCGCGCGCGGCTTGTATGTGTGCGCCATAGTATCTATGCGTCGCCGCACGCACACCTAAACACAATATTAGAGTGCCTATGACTGCGCTAGTCGCGGCTAGCACGGAACGAGGTTCGCGCGTCACGGCTTCTCGGCACATTAGCTTTTAAAAAATGATCACATCAACTGCAAAGTTGGTATGTCTATTTATGAACAAATAAAAGACTTATATTTTTTAAATTATATTTCTAAAAGTTATTTACAAGGATACGGATATATTACACATTAAAGTTTAATAACAACGCGTTTCGTAATAGTCGAAACCGAAGAAAGTAGGTATTTTTCTGTAGCTAATTTGTAATTTTGTATTAAATGTGTGATTCAATAGATGTTATGTTTGTATTATTTATATTTGTATTAATTAAAAATAAAAATAAATATGGTTCTATATGTGTACAAAACTAAAAATTAAAATTACAAAAAAAAACTGACTAGTATATGTAAACTAAATACTAAGCAAATAATTTAAACATAAGCTCTTAGTCTATAAATATTTGTTAGCGGTTTGGGCGACAACCGTAACCGACGACGCGCGGACAGTCGTCAACCCTAAGACAGTAGGCAATTAAATCGCGGATTGGGTCGCAGATAACCTACTTCCCCTCTTTATTCTATGACTCAATGGTATAAGGGGCTTCCCCCGAGACTCGGGAATTTACCTAAACTACTCGGGACTTTTCTAAAGAGTGCCTACAAAATGTCGTCTCGGGAGAAGTCAACAAGCTCAAGTGCGAGTGCCAAAAGAAAACTTTTTAACATCATATCAGGGGTGTAAGGGGGAGCGGGGGTGTAAGGGGGAGCGCACAACAACCAGACTCCCCAAACGTCAACCTCACCTGCACGCGGTGCACCCTGCTGCTCACTAACGAGGCTCTGACGACCGACAAATGGCGGGATGTCCATTTAACTTCCGCGCGGTGGCGGGTAAACCACCAACAAGAGCATTCCCAAGGAGGGTTGGTGTCAGGCTGGCGGCCGACTGTAAAACTTTGCCAAAACCCCAAGTAACATGAAGGGAAAAAAATAGGATGCGCGATAGGGCTAGGGCGTACCCCACAGGCGACGCGCAGGGGCAGCACCCGGCTTCTGTGGGAAATGGACAAGGGTTGTCGCACCAGAACGGGCGGGTGCGACGTAAGAGGCAAGCTCGGAATGTGAGAGAAGTAAAATTGAGATGTGCGAGCTGGAATGTAGGTACAATGACTGGAAGAGGAAGGGAACTAGCAGATGTTTTAAAAAGGCGACGGGTGAACATTGCGTGTCTGCAAGAAACGAAGTGGAAAGGTGCGAAGGCAAGAGAGATAGGAGAAGGATATAAGTTCTATTACTGTGGAAGCGATGGTAAGCGAAATGGTGTGGGTATAGTTTTAGATAGTCATTTGAAAGAATGTGTAGTGGACGTTAAAAGAGTGAGTGATAGAGTGATAGCTGTTAAAGTGATTGTGGAGAGTATGGTTGTTAATATAGTTAGTGTGTACGCACCCCAGTCAGGGTGTGAGGAAAGTATAGAAGAGAAGTTCTGGAAGGACTTCGACTGTGTGATGATGGATGTGCAAGATAGTGAAGAAGTGTATGTTGGGGGTGACTTTAACGGGCATGTGGGAAAGCAGAAGGATGGGTATGAAAGAGTGCATGGCGGTTGGGGATACGGAGACCGTAACACTGATGGTGAGACACTACTGCAAGCTGCTACGGCCTTTAACCTGGCAATAACAAATACGTGGTTCAAAAAACAAAATGAGCATCTCATAAGCTATAAAAGCGGCCGCCACGCGACACAAATCGATTACTTTTTAGTAAGACGAAACAGTCTTAAAAGTGTCAAAAACTGTAAAGTGCTACCAGGTGAAGACTTAGTCTCACAACATAGACTATTGATAATGGACGTAAAAGTCAGTGTCTCATCCAGAAAGAACAAGGAACGGCCCTCGCCCAGAACTAGATGGCGTATGATAGAAAAAGAGGAATATGCTAGTGTGTTTAAGAGCCAAGTGGTAGATAAGATCATTGAAATGGGGGATATGGAAGGAAAATCTGTGAATGAATGTTGGAAAGAGATGGCGGACTGTATAAGGAGAGTAGCTAAAGATGTGTTTGGAGAATCCAAAGGGAAAGGTGTGATAGAAAAGGATACATGGTGGTGGAATGAAGATGTGCAAAAGATACTCAAAGAAAAGAAAATAGCTTTTAAAGAATGGCAAGGTGTAGAAAACGGGAATGATAGTTTAAAAGAGGACAAGATGAAGATTTATAATGAATGGAAGAGGAAGGCAAAAAAGGCGGTAGCAGTTTCGAGGGCTAAGGCGCAGGAGAAGTTGTATGACTCACTGGACAGCCCTAGAGGCCAGAAGGAGCTCTACCGAATTACAAAAGCAAGAGAAAGGAGATGGGTTGGATGGGGATGGGTTTAGTAAGAGAAATTAGCATGGATGAAGTAAGAATAGCAGTTCAAGGTATGAAAAATGGAAAAGCTATGGGCCCAGATGATATACCAGTAGAAGTATGGAAGTGTTTAAAAGGAGATGGATGTATGTGGCTGACTTTATTCTTCAATAAGTTGTTGCATGAAGGAGAGATCCCACAAGAATGGTGCAATAGTTCACTAGTGCCCATCTTTAAGAATAAAGGTGATGTACAGGACTGTAACAACTATCGAGGGATAAAGCTCATGTCACATAGTATGAAGGTATGGGAGAAAGTGATTGAGAAAAGATTGCGAGAGGAGAGTGAGATTACCCCAAACCAGTTTGGGTTTATGCCAGGTCGAGGAACAATGGACGCCACTTTTGCACTCCGCCAAGTGTGCGAGAAGTACAGACGTGCACACAAGAACTTGCACATGGTGTTCATTGATCTGGAGAAAGCGTATGATAGGGTACCTCGTGATGTGCTGTGGTGGGCCCTGAAAGAGAAAGGTTTGCCAGGGAAGTATGTAGAGTTAATTCGTGCTATGTACAGTCGATCTCGTACCTACGTCCGGTCGGCTGCTGGCAATACCGACGAGTTCAGTGTGGCGGTAGGCTTGCACCAGGGATCGGCTTTAAGTCCGTACCTCTTCCTGTTGATTATGGGCGCTCTTACGTCGGACATCCAGGAGGAGGCACCCTGGTGCATGCTGTTCGCCGATGACATTGTTCTCGTCGGTGAAGATGGACCTGAGATCCAGAGCAGATTGGAGAAATGGCAACAGAAGCTGGAGAATGTTGGCTTGAAAATCAGCAGAACCAAAACCGAATATATGTTCTGCGATTTCGGCGGTCTCTCCACTTCTGGAGCCAT
The DNA here is from genome assembly GCA_017933935.1 of Sesamia nonagrioides. Taxonomy (NCBI): domain Eukaryota; kingdom Metazoa; phylum Arthropoda; class Insecta; order Lepidoptera; family Noctuidae; genus Sesamia; species Sesamia nonagrioides. The sequence continues at coordinate 334,805 of JADWQK010002037.1, read as the reverse complement.
AGCCCTTGATGGCGCACTCCTAACAATCTGCTCCGACTTTCGGTATCTCGGTTCACTCGTGCAAAGCGATGGCGAAATAGATCGGACGGTTAAGCACAGAATTAACACTGGGTGGATGAAATGGCGGCAGGTCACGGGAACAATTTGCGACTCCCGCATTCCCCTTAAACTTAAAGGGAAAATATATAAAACCATGATCCGACCTGCTGTCTTGTATGGATCAGAATGTTGGGCTACGAAAGGGATGAATGAAAGGCAATTGCATGCAGCCGAGATGAGAATGGTAAGAGGGATGTGTGGTGTTACACGAATGGATAGAATAAGAAATGAGTACATAAGAGGAAGTCTGAAAGTGGCACCGCTAGCTGAAAAGTTGTGTGGAAATCGGTTGTCATGGTACGGGCATGTGTTACGGAGAACTGAGGAGAATGTCGTGAGGAGAGTCTTAATTATGAATGTTGATGGCTATAAGAGTAGGGGAAGACCAAAGAAACGATGGATGGAATGTGTGAAGGATGATATGGCTAAGAAGGGGGTGACTGCCGAGATGGTTTCTGATAGGGATGCATGGAAGAAAAAGACATGTTGCGCCGACCCCAAATAAATTGGGATAAGCGCAGGAGAATGATGATTGTTACGATTTTGAAATTGATTCGAGGATGACGTCGGCTATGGCCAAAGAACATTGGTATAAAACAATTATACTTAAGATTGATTGTTAAAATCTAAGGGTTTTTAACAAGTAAGCGATTATAATTGAATATTATGTTTTTTTTTTTTCAAATACCGGTTATTAGGTACAAATATATCGATTTTTGCTGGCAATTCTACCAATCTCGCTCACTGTTAGACTTTTACTGACTAAAACTAACCCGTGTTCCTTAACTTGCCTGTGTGGCAGAACTTTAGTTCCAATCCTCATCTTTGAGTCAGTATTTCTATTTCGAACTTTATAGTCCTTAATACAAAAATGGCAACTTAGTGCTGAACTAAGCTGTAATTTTTATTTAAAGAATGGTATTTCATCTATAATGCGGTGCGGTGCGGTGTTTCCGTCGGACTACAATTTGAGTGTCTTCAAGGCTAGAGTGAATAGGCTCTTAATAAACTAGTGCGCTTTACAATCAACGATTGCGTCACTGCTTACCATCAGGCAGGATTGCGGTCAAGCGCTAGTTTATAATATATAAAAAAAAAATGGTTATTTTGCCATTTAATTGAATACCTAAAATTTTGGCAATGTACAAAAAAAATGATTAGGTACCTACGTCTTCCTCTTGGACAACCACGGCTTAAATTGGTCTAAATTTGTGATACTGCCTTAAAACTTACAACTAACAACCTAACAAGCTCGATCCTGAGCAGTTCTCCGCCAGCCACTACCAGCCACCTTTTTGATGTCGTCGCTCCATCTAGCCCAAGGGCGTCCCACGCTACGTTTGCCGAGACGCGGTCTCCACTCGAGGACTCGTTCAGTTGCTTATTCTGATCAAACTATATTCATATTTACATAAACAAAAAATAACGTTGTATATCTATTTTCAGATTTGCTACCTACATAAAGTTATCTGTGCTCATGGGAGTAAGTTGGTGCCTGGAACTCATTCCTCCTGACACGGAATTATGGCTGTTCATCTTGACCAATACATATAACCTACTCATCGGGGTCGCCATATTCTTCTTATTTGTCTTTAATAAGAGAACATTTGTCATGCTGTGTAAAAGGTGAGTTATATGAACTTTATACAACGTGTAACAAAAAGGGTATATACATACCAAGGGCATGGCATCTTTAGATGATATGAAACGATATCGGAAGGGTTTCAACTTAAAATAAAATACTCAAAAAATTGGAACCAAATTTTCGGTTTCGTGTGTTTCTTAAAATCAAATCATAACAAACGTGGTAGCACACTACATACGTTAATAACTACTCGTTACCCGTCACGTTACTTGCCAAAATCCGATAAATGTCTTCAATATCTCTGTGCGACTAGTATGATAGTAGCCTATCACAGGCAGTGTTTTTCCTCATAACTTCCTAACATAAAGAGATAGGATTAAAAAACCCTTCCAATATCGTTTGATATCATGTAAAAATGCCATGCCTTTGTTATGTATATACCCTTTATGTTACACGTTGTAGATACTGTGCAGCTATATGCGACAATGGGTTGACTCAGCCTGCTCTAGCGAAGAACTGAGACCTACACCCTAATTGAGTAATACATTATTAGTATCAATTTGAAAAGTATTGCCCCGTATATTCGAAAAATGTGTCTGCTCAACACCGTAAATAACGCAATGAATGTTTGTTATACTGTCAAAATGAAACCCATTGCTACAGATAGTGTGTTACGTAATTACCCAGCTGGAAAGAATATAAAGTAATAATACTCTCCAATACAAAAATTAATAAGTCGTGGTGGCCTAGTGGTTAAAAAACCAGCCTCTCAAGTATGAGTGCGCGGGTTCGATTCCAGGTCAGGCAAGTACCAATGTAACTTTTCTTAAGTTATATGTACTTTCTAAGTATATCTTGGACACCAATGACTGAAGGTGATGGAAAACATCATGAGGAAACCTGGAGTTTAGGTCTGAAATCGCCAACCCGAATTAAGCAAGTGTGGTGATTACGCTCAATCCTTCTCTGTATGAGAGGAGACCTGTGCCCAGCAGTGGGACGATATAAAGGTTGATGATGATGATGATATAAAAATTGCCTAACTAATTATCAAACTCATTTGAACTACGGTTTCCACTTAACAAAAACTCTACCTATATTCACACCAAGCTCCATAAAGAATACAGGTAAACAAACCAATTTAGGGTTATCACAACTCACGTTTTACAAATGTCCTGTTATTTACATGATTATCGACTTTTACATGCTAACTGTTTATTAACAATCCCTATTGCAGCATATTTCAATAGAATCACTAAAATAACATGCATAATAACTTGGTATTTCGAAAAACCATTAAAATGTCGACATTAATTTTATGTGATAGCCCTACAAAAAAAGAAATATGGGTGAAATCCAGATATAAAACACATTTTGTGGAATTCAAGCAGTGAATAAAGTTGAGGCATTTGTCAATACAATTTTGCGTATTTTAATTACTTTTAAATCAACTACATAACACATGCATGATGCATTGTAATATTTTCAAAAATGGACTAATTATAGTATATATATATATATCAAAAAATGTAACTTATTAGGAAATTAGCTTACATGTATGTCATATTTCATTCAAGTAGGTTAAGCGTTCTATGCAAATCATAAATATCTAAACATAAATAAACTGTTTAGATTAGTAGGAAGTAGGATTATTACTTTTATGAAAATCATCTATGTAGAAAAGGTTGTTAACATCTGTCTTTTAGGCGTAAACTACTCGTTGCCTAGCAACGGTTTGTTTACCTCTATTCTTTATCGAATTTGGCTCAACTATAGGTATTGGTTCTACGACTAATGTTGAATTAATATTCTATAGAATCTAATATAAGTATTCACTTCAACGTGTTTGTATGTGAGCTTTCGACAATTTAGGTCCTCTGTCGGATCACCTGTTCCGGATTCGAGAGAGAATAATCCATGCATATTCCTAAAATTGCGCCGAATGAAGAGGCCAATGACCAGCAGGGGTCCGCCGCTATATGCATTAGTCTGGCATCATATGATTCTGGCGAATCCTATGAGCGATTGTCGGAACTATCACTTCTGTTATACTAGCCAGATCAGTTCCATGATTAACATGTAAGCATCGCCTGTGCAAGTTTAATAGCAAAGTATTATTATTTTTAGGTTTAACATAAAGAAAGATTACACCAAAAGGTTTGAATCCCAGAGTGCATCTTTGACCAGAACAACGGGGGCCGCCGCCAGTAAAGGCCAAAACCAAGAAATGGAGCTTTTAAAACATGGGCAATCTATTAAAAGCTCCATTTCATTTAAAGTATTGTAGCGGTACCTACAAACGCCACATGGAACAACGTATCATACTGACGTCACACGAATTCTACATCTCGCAATCAGAGTTTACCGTGCAACTAGCATACATACAACTTCCCAATTTCAAGCATTGGGCAAGTGCCCGCCTTACACCCCGTTCTTCATACCTCCACACTGGTCACCCCGAAATGGACGTCAGTGCAGCCTACTTGCAAAAACTCCAGCGCGACGTCATCATCATCATTCTTGCATGCTTTGGTATCCTGACCACATGCATGCAGCGACGGCGCATACCTGCCATGGTCATCACCCTCAGCCTCATCAGTAACCTCGGCACAGCACACTGCACTTTCGGCCGGTGAACAAGCAGAGCCCTCTCTCTTGGTTGCCGCAGCAGCCAGCCTCAACCCGGCGCTGTACAACAACCGACGCACTGGAGTATAACGCAGCGCCTCCACCCCAACTCACTGGTGAATCTCCGAAGACCGTTCCGACTCGCCGTGAACTACGCGGCAAAACGGTTCCAACTCACTGGAACCACAGCTGGTCTGGCAAGCATCGCAAGATACAAGACTCAGCCTACTATCGACCTCCGGTCTTCGGAGGGGAGTGATGTAGCGGTACCTATAAACGCCACATGGAACAACGCGTCATAGTGACATCATAGGAATTCTACATCTCGCAATCAGAGTTTACCGTGCAACTAGCATACGTAGATACAACTTCTCAATTTCAAGCATCGGGCAAGTGCCCGCCAGACATAACACCCGTCTGGTCGGAGGACCTTTTCTATGGAGGATGAGTGAACTTTACACCCCGTTCTTCATGCCTCCACAGTATGAATGTATGAATATGAATTGTGCATAATTTCTTGTAAATAGCAACGTTTAATAGTGTATTTGCATTAACCCTTAACCACGTACGGTCACAGAGACCGCTAATATATTATTGCGATTATTTTGGGATCTATGATAAGAAATTAAAGTCCGGTTAAATAAAATGCATGTCTATACTTAATTGCTTTATTTAAGCGTCATAAACTAGCAAAAGTAATATAAAAGTTTTATAAAAATGGAATAACATTTACTAAATAAGGAAGATGGCACCAAAAATAACTATACTAAGAAAATGAGATTGTTATTCTAAAATACTTAAATTTTTCACTTCTTTTTCCTATTTGTAATCATTTGAATAAACTAAAAATAAAATTAAATATCAAAACTAAACAAAAAATAAAAAATTAAACAAAATTGCAAAGCCTCAACCTTTAAATTTTTTCGCGGCAGTAACAACACATTTTTTTGCGAACACTCCAAACAAATAGGTACCTACTTTACACACGAAACATAGGTCAGCCGTTTTGCGTTTCTTTTTTGGATCACACGTAAAGCATGTTTTATGAACTGCAAGTTTTTCGGCAACAGAAGTGCTTGGTAAATCTTCCTTTAAAATCAAAATCAAAATCAAAGCATTTATTTCAAATAAACCAGTTACAGGCACTTTTGAATTGTCAGAAGGTCGGTCAGTCAATAAGATGAAGCTAGTCGCCCATTCCAAAGAGTAGGTACCTATGGAGAAGAACGGGCAAGAAACTCCATGGACACTCTTTTAAATGTTTCAAGCTATTGTTACAAATATTTGATTACATCATTCATGTTGAAATCAACCGTGTGAGAACGATGCAGAAATAAATTGTACGCCGAGAGCGTCCATTATGAAAACACACAAAAATCAATTCAGAAATTAAAATACGCCGTGGCAGCTAAAAGATGACCAGTCCCCTCCGACGGCGTCCGTTCACGAACATGACGAATGGATCAGCATCATTCAGCTCAACCATATTCAAGGGAACCCAATGACCCAACACACACGCCACCATCAGCGAGACATTTGAGTGAGCATGACATACTCTCAACAGCCAGAGCACTATCAAGTCAATAAAAAAGACTAACCCAACAAAAAAATGCCTTACAGCACATTCGTACATTGTGCTCACACGTTTGCCATGCAATTATACAATACTAAGAAATTGAATCTACACAATGCTAAGATAGTTTTGTCCAAGGTTCAGCAGCTCCAACAGTGTTCCCGAATCTGTGGAAAGTTTAGCTCCTGTGTAGCTGTACAAGTGCCGAACACCTCTGTCAGCGATACAATTCCGTAACGTACAATATGCTTGGCTACATAGTGTGTAATACAGGCTTTGAATTAGTAACATTAACAGTTACATATTAAAACTACAAGAGGAAAAATCAGAGAACAATCAGTGTATAGAAATCGGACGCAGCTCAAGCCCAAGCCTTTTTGTCCTCAATATAATCCTTCACACTATAAAATGCTTTCTGACACAACTTACGTTTAATGAAGGATTTGAATTTATTCAGGCTCAGATCTTGAACCACCTCTGGAAGTCCATTGTAAAAATGTATACATTGGCATCTGAAGGAGCCACCTATTTTCTTGAGCCTTGTTGTAGGTACAATAAATTTGTGCCTGTTCCTAGTATTTATATTATGGACATCACTGTATTTTTTAAACAATTTTATATTTTTATGAGCATACAAAAGATTTTCATAAATATATTGAGACGGCACGGTCAGTACATTAATCTCTTTAAATTTTTCTCTGAGAGAGTGTCTCGGACTTAATTTATAAATTGCACGAACAGCTCGTTTCTGCAAAACAAATATTGTTTGAATATCGGCGGCATTTCCCCACAACAGAATGCCGTACGACATTACGCTATGGAAATAGCCAAAGTACACTAAACGGGCCGTCTCAACATCAGTCAAATTACGAATTGTTCTAACTGCGTATGCAGCAGAACTTAGTTTTTTTGACAATTTTTCTATATGTGGACCCCATTGAAGCTTAGCATCCAGAGTTATACCCAAGAATACTGTGCTGTCTTCAGATTTCAATTCTTCGCCCTTTATCAACACTTTAGTTTCCACCTGCCTAACGTGAGGTAGAGTAAACTTAATGCATTTAGTTTTTTTCTCGTTTAAGAGTAAATTATTAACATTAAACCAATGGACTACTTTGGAGATCGCGCTATTTACATCATCAGTAACCTGCTGCTGACGTTTCAGTTTAAATAAAAGTGAAGTGTCATCTGCAAACAACACTATATCGTGGTTATCCTTTATTAGGTACGGCAGGTCATTGATGTAAATAAGAAACAAAAAAGGACCAAGAATTGACCCCTGTGGGACTCCCATTGTTACCAAAGACCCGGAAGATCTTGTTCCATTAACGTCAACGCTTTGAATCCTACCACTCAAGTAAGATGTAATAAGATCCAGTGCAGAATTCCGGATCCCGTAGTGGCGGAGTTTCCTGATTAACGTATCGTGAAGAACGCAATCGAATGCCTTAGACAAATCACAAAAGATGCCCAAGGCATCGCATTTATCCTCCCATGCATTATAAATATGTCCTAGAAGTTCAACACCGGCATCAGTAGTTGAACGACCCCTTGTAAAACCGAACTGTTTGCTATGTAATAATTTATGTTTATTAAAAAAAATTTGCATTTGGTTTAAAATTAATTTCTCAAAAATTTTACTAAAGGTAGGTAGTACAGAAATAGGTCTATAATTTGTGGGGTCTGATGTACTACCTGATTTAAACAAAGGTATTATTTTACTATTTTTCATGAGATCAGGAAACTCTCCACAGTCAATACAAGCATTAAAGATATCAGCTAGAGTGGGTGCCACAATATCAATAATAGACTTAGCAACTTCCACCGAATGGCCCCATAGGTCAGCAGTCTTTTTTACATTTAGAGTGTGAAAGATTTTAATTATATCTCTACTGATAACATATTCAAAATGAAACTCCGAATCACAAACATTAACATTTTCTTTAAGCAAAGACTCGGCAACAGAAGGTGATGAGTTTAGGGATTTAGTAGTTGAAACAGGAATATCCGAAAAGAAATTTTCAAATGCCTCAGAGACTTGCGAGTCTGATTTAATTATGTTGTTATTAATAGACAGGCTATAGTCAGTATTTCTATCACTGGACCTTCCCGTTTCACTATTAATAATTTTCCAAGTCGTTTTAATTACATTGCCACTGTTTTTTATCTTTGAACTCAAGTAACGTGACTTGGCCATATAACAAACTTGTTTAAATAATTTTGAATATTTTCTAACGTACAAATTGAATTCAACAGTGTTAATATAAATTCTCTCATTATACAGTTCATAAAGCCGAGTTCTACTTTTATAAATACCGATGGTAGCCCAATCAGAGAAAGATGCGTTACTATTAACAGAGATAGTCTTGGGAACAAAGGTGGAATCAAATAGCTTACAGTATATATTAAAAAAAATTGTCATAGAGATGATTAGGATCAGCATTAACAGCACTGGATAAGACTGGCAATTTATTAATGAGATTAAATCTAAAAACCTCCAAGCGGCTTTCAGTTTTGGGGTTAACAGTGATATCCTTTTTGGTCACTTTTTTACTATGGTTTGGAATAGTAATCCTTTGTCCGCAGTGATCAGAATCAAGTAAATTTACAACTTCTTTGTGGCTTGGTATTATGTTTGTAAAAATATTATCTAGGCACGTGGCACAAGTAGGTGTTATTCTCGTGGGCTCCAAAAATAGGTTTACAAGATTGTAGGACTGAAATAGACTTATAATTTTATTAGAATAACCAGAGTTCTCTAATAAATTAACATTAAAATCACCGCAAACGATAATGGCTTTGCTTGAAACACAAATCTTATGTAAAACTTCATCCATTACCTTTTCAAAGCAGTCATACAATCCCGAAGGGGGTCTGTACACACTTAACACAATGAAGCCCTCCAACTCTACACAAGCAATTTCAGCTGTTCGTTCAACAGACAGGCTCACAATGTCTTTACGATTTTTAAATTTGAGCACGTTACTAACTAAAATTAATGAGCCACCATGTATAGCATTTATTCTGCTAAACGAACTACCAACCTGGTGATTCTTAAAATGAACAAGAACTGGTGACTTTTTAGCCAATGTTCGGTTATACAAATAATATCAATACCATAATGGTTTATAAATAAATCTACCTCTAAATCTTTGTTCATAAATCCTTGAATATTTTGATGCACCAGATTGATATTATCTATTGACCTTAAATTTCCTCCCGAGTTGCTTTTGAGATTGTGTATATTATAGCTAGAGGTTGGCTCTATTGTCTTAATTTCTAATTTAAATTATTAATAATGTCAACTGAAACCAAATTATTGGCAGAAATGTCATTGCATTGCTCAAAAGAAGCAAGTTGTTTAGCCAAATTCTTGGCTGTAATAGAAAAAAAATATGATAGCGACACAGCTATTTGTCTTTTATAATAATTAGAAAGATAATACATAACATTGTTATGTCTATCTCTTGTCAAATACAAATTATTCTTAAAATAATTATTAATGTCAATTACATGTAATATTTTGTTATTAAATGTCAAGTTGGACATTGTCATATTAAGGTCAAATCTAATCCTATTTTCTTCCTGTGGCAACTGATCACTGTAAGGGAATGTAAACAGGACAACCTTTCCAATATTCAGATTGATTAACGTTTCAGAACACTTAAGCAGTTCTCTTTTGCCCAAATTTCCCCTACTACCCACAAAAATTAATAAAGTTGTATTCTGGGAAAAGTTACATTTAACAATTTTTTCCATAATTCCATATAATGAACAACCAGGCATACAGTAGTTCAATATTGAGTGACCCGGACATTCATCAGTCAACAACCGCCCCAAGCCCCTACCTATCTCATCACAGAACAACACAACATCATTGGTCAAGCTTTGTTTAAGACTAATAAGATCATTACAATCAGGGCTACTGGTACTATTAGCAGAAGGAACCATGACATCAACACAGGGCTGCGGCAAGGTGGTATTACATGATGTCAACGAATGATCCGGTGTAAGCACATCTGATGTTAGACCGCACTCACAGTTGGTTTTTTGTGAGTTAACCAGCTCATTCATCGCCAACACATATTCTCTAATTAGATCTTCTGAGGTGTTATACTTATTAGTAATTGAAATAAGTTTATCTTGCAGATGGTCAAGTTCAGATTGCAATGACTCCATGTCTATGTCATACCTCCTATTACTTTGCTCTAAGTTATAAGAATATATATCCAACTGTTTCAGCAAATTTAATCTTTCCCTGTTCATCTTAACACTTTTTATAAAGTACCTTTGTCTTTTCACAATTTTTTTAGTTTTGACAATGTACTTATTAATTTTTATATATTTTTTTAATTTATTTTTGCTGGTTACTACCCTCACTGAATTTGATGACCTTGTATCATTGTCATCAGTCAAATCTATAGTGTAAGAGTGGTTTATTGCAGAAACCATTGTGGGGGCGATAGGCATCAACTCGTTAAATAGACTCTGATTCAGCGAGGCAGTGATGTTATTATTAGAAGTCTCTAGTTCTATGATTTGACTTTGAGCCTCATGTAGCTGCTGTTGTAAGAGGTGTTTTTGACAAAGAACTTGTTCATACTCCAAGCTACACTGGCCGAACCCGTCCACAACAAGCTGGAGCCTATCCCGGGCGTCTATGGCATCAGTGTATTGAATATGTAACTGAGCCATTTCATTTCTCAACTTCTTATTTGCTTCATGGGCATTGAAGAGGACTCTCTCATTGTCATCGATTTCCCTAAGTAGTTGGTCACAGGACTCCCTCGAAGCCTTTAGTAGGCTCAAAGCCTCTTTGAGTTTGGACTCTTGGAGTTGAGCATGGGCATTACGAGTCATGATCATTATTGAAACTAGGTAAATAAGGAAATGACAAGAAATTAGAAGTGAGGCGGTAGTTGTGGGGGGTGCAGTCGAAGAGCCTCCACGTGGCGCACCCTGGGCAACGCCAGCCCCAACTGCCCACCGCGTTCTGGTGGACTCTTGGGCCTGGCGGCTAATCTTCACACGGGGAAGGGCCATGGTTTCAATCACCGATCATCTATGATGGTCGTTGATGGGAACCTGGCCTATAGGGGTTCGCATGCATCTGCTTCCACTCTGTTAAGCAGAGTCGAAATGGATGCATGCTGGGGTATACCGTAATCCCTTAGGGGACCGGGGGCTGTCGGGGCGTTTGTCCGGGCCACGAGGGGACACCTCTATAAAACGGCCGAACCACGGGCGGCATATCCCGTTTTAGGTTATTGCGGACCTGACGGACTAATAACCGTCGAAAGTGCAATCTAATCCTAAGTTTTGGGGGCGCGGCGAGAGGATGAATGGCTGGAGGATGTCCAGTCGTTAGCGCTCCCCACTGTAGGTACCTGCCGACCCCTGCAGTATATAGGCTTATCTGTTGGTACGACGCTCTGCCCAGATGGACGCAAAATCGCTAATACTCGTGGGATTTAGATGGAGAAAAATAACAACACCAAAAAAACAACACAATGAGGAAGGAGGAGAGTGATGTGGCGTCGGAGTCTGACGCTGCATGTGGCGTGACGGGCTCGTTTAAGAGGCCGGAGCGCGTGGAGGATGGGGCTTCCGGAAAGAAGATCTTCCTAAGGAAGCGATCCAAACCGGGTGATGGCCAATGGTCATCTTCGGATGGCGGGACTGGCAAGGCCCGCAAAAAAATTAGTCGGCGCGAGGCCCAACAGAAGCCGAGCCGAACCAGCTCAGTCGAGCTGGCACGGGAAGGCTCTGAGCAGTCGGGAGGTGAGCCGGATGCCGTTGGCCCCAACTCGGAGCCAGCGGCAAAATTTGAAGAAGTCGTGGCTGCCGCGGTCAAGGGTGTGGCTTTGAAGAGGCTTCAGTCCTCTAAAGACAAAGCCATATCCGCAGCCACGGCTTCCATCATTGCGGCAGCGAAGGCCATCCACGTGGCACCCCCAGCGGACGGAGTGGCAGAATTGCGGGCGGAGATCGCCCACTTGACAGCCACCATGGAGCACCTCCGAAAGGAGAACGAGGAGCTCCGAGCGGATCTGGCCGTGCTGCGAGCTGGCAGCCGCCGGGAAGTGCCACAGGAAGGGGCGTCACAAGGGCGGAGTGAGCGCGCGCCGGTCGAGGATCCGGGCCTGGTCCTGGTCCTTAAGGAACTGGCCGCCTTTCGGAGTCGGTTTTCGGCTCTGGAGGCCGTTGTTCTGCGCCCTCCACTCGCGGGGAGCCGGCCAGCCTCAGGCCAAAGGAAAGCGGCAACTTACGCTGCTGTTGCGGCCGCTACTGCCACAGCTGCAGGGAAGGCGAAGGCCAAGAGTGCGTCCGCACAGGCTCCAGCTGCGAAGGCCACAGTCCCTGCGGCAAAAAGGCAACCTCCACCACCTCCTACAACCCCTGCAGCCGATGCCGCCTGGCACGTAGCAGGGGAGAAGGAAAAGGCGGCTAAGGCTGCAAGGGCGGCCAGAAAGCAGCAGCGGCGGAAGGAGCGTAGAGTCGCGGCTAGGCTTCGTGCCCCGAAATCCGCAGCTGTAGTGATAACACTACAGCCGGAAGCGGAAAAGAAAGGCACGTCCTACCGCGACGTGCTCAATAAGGCCATGGAAGCGGTGAACCTCCAGGAGATCGGAGTCACCTCGGGCCTAAAAATGAGGATCACCGCGACCGGAGCCCGCATGATCGAGGTTCGAGGTGAGGCTAGTGGTCCGACTGCCGACGCTCTGGCTGAAAAGTTAAGAGCGTCCTTAGATGCGGTCGAGGCCAAAGTGTCCAGGCCCACCAAATGCGCTGACTTGCGTATCTTGGGTCTGGACGATACGGCGACGAAGGAGAAGGTGTTGGCTGCCATCGTCAGGACTGGGGGGTGTTCTGCGGACCAGATTAGGGTGTGCACCCTCCGACCTGACCGCACGGGGTTGCAAACCGCTACGGTGAGCTGCCCCGTGTCGGCGGCCGAGAAAATTGTTGGCGAGGGCCGAAGACTTCTGGTGGGCTGGGTTTCAGCGCAGGTAAAACTGCTAGAACCCAGACCTCTGAGGTGCTACCGCTGCCATGTGGGCCACCACGTGGGAGTGAAATGCACCTCGGAGGTGGACCGCAGCGGTCTCTGCTTCCGCTGCGGTCAGCCCGGTCACAAGGCCGGCTCGTGTGAAGCCGCTCCGCACTGCACAGTTTGTGCGGCAGCCGGTAAGCCGTCCGAGCACCGGGCTGGGAGTAGGGCCTGCGCCCCATCCACCAGAGGCAAAGCCAAGGGCCGGAGTAGGCCCTCCGCCACCACCGCCGTCGTCGCCGTAGCCGCAGCCTCTGCCGCTGCCGCTTCCAGCAACGCCGTTGCTGTCACTGCTGCCGCCGCAGTCACCGCGGCTGAGCCCTCACAAGGGACTCGGGAGGAGGCTGTTATGGAGTACCAATAAATGGCCCCATTACGCCTCTTCCAGGCGAACATCAACCACTGCGCCTCCGCTCAGGACCTTTTGCTCCAGAGCATGGCGCAGTGGTCGATTAACATTGCCGTGGTCTCTGAGCCGTACTTTGTCCCACCCAGGGATGACTGGGTGGAGGACCTCAACGGCTCAGTGGCCCTAATTTCGTCGGCCGCCGCTGGCACCCCGTCCCTCGAGGCCATCAAGAGAGGACGGGGTTGCGTAGCAGCAAGGTTCGGGGAGATAGTCGTAGTGGGGGTATACTTCTCCCCGAGCCGAACTCTTGCCGAGTTCCACAACTCCCTTGCGGAGTTGAGAGTCGTCGTCGTAGGGTTCCGATCCCTCCCCGTGCTCGTCCTTGGGGACTTCAATGCCAAAAATTTGGCTTGGGGTTCCCGGCTTACAGACACACGGGGCAGGATGGTGGAGGACTGGGCTCTGGAGACCGGCCTGGTCGTCCTAAACCGGGGTTCGGTCCCAACATGTGTGCGGGTGCGGGGTGACTCAGTGGTGGACATATCGTTCGCCAGCCCCGCTCTGTCGCCACATGTCCTTGACTGGCGCGTCATGGAGGAGGTGGAGACCTACTCAGATCACCGGTATATCCGGTTTGACGTCTCCGCCCAGACCTCCAGCGCGCCGGTCCGACCGGCCCCGGGTGGTCCGCGGTGGGCGCTGAAGCAGCTTGACCGGGAGCTCCTCCTGGAAGCTTCGATCGTGCAGGCCTGGGTGTTACCACCGGACAGGCCTGCTGACTCAAACGACGAGGCGGAGTGGTTCCGGGAGGCCATGTCCGAGATATGCGACATGGCAATGCCCCGAGTCAAGCCCGGGCGCGCCCGGCGTCAGGTGTACTGGTGGTCGCCGGAACTTACCTCTTTGCGCAAGGCGTGCGTGGCTGCGCGACACCGGTACACCAGGCATCGCAGGCTCCGTATTCGTCCGCCGAACACGGAGGCCATACAGGCGGAGCTTTACGAGGGATACAGAGCGGCGAAGACCGCCCTCCGAGTGGAGATCCAGCGGGCCAAAGGGCTGGCCCGTGAGGAGTTGCTGGGGACTCTGAACAGAGACCCGTGGGGATGCCCCTATAAAATGGTGCGAGATAAACTCCGCCCATGGGCTCCCCCGCTGACGCAGAGTCTCCGGCCTCAGCTCGTGGAGGACGTGGTGAGCGCTCTGTTTCCCTCGAGAGAGGAACATATTCCTCCACCCATGGCTCCGCCTCCTGCGGTGCCTGATGCGGACCACACCATCGACGACGACGATGCTCCAGAGGTGACCGAGGTAGAGCTGAGAGCGGCGGTACGTCGGCTGAATGCCAAAAATACCGCCCCAGGACCCGACGGCTTACCTGGAAAAGTCTGGGTTCTGGCCTTAGGGGCTCTCGGGCCTCGACTACGGGGGCTACTAAGCGCATGCTTGGAGAGGGGCCAGTTCCCACTTCGCTGGAAGACGGGGAAACTGGTCCTCATAAAGAAGCCAGGGCGCCCTGCGGACTCGCCGTCCGCTTACAGGCCCATTGTGTTGCTCGACGAGGTGGGCAAGCTCTTCGAAAGAGTCATTGCAGACCGCCTCGTCTGGCACCTCAGGCGAGCGGGCCCGGATTTGGCGGAGAGCCAGTTTGGCTTCCGCAGGGGACGCTCTACGGTGGACGCCATCATGCGCGTGCGAGCCCTTACGACAGGGGATGCTGTGGCCCGGGGTGGGGTTATCTTGGCGGTGTCTCTAGACATCGCCAACGCCTTCAACACCTTACCCTGGAGTTGCATCAGGGAGGCATTCCGGTATCACCGGATGCCGACCTATCTCTGTCGAGTGGTCGAGGCCTATCTGACGGACAGGGCCATAATCTACCCCGGTCACCAAGGAGTGTGGAACCGGCGAGAGATGTCGTGCGGTGTTCCACAGGGATCGGTCCTGGGACCGCATCTGTGGAACATCGGGTACGACTGGGTGCTGCGCGCCGACCTCCCTACCGGCGTCAGCGTAGTTTGTTACGCTGACGACACGCTAGTCCTGGCACAGGGGAGGTCGCACCAGGCGGCGGCTGACGCAGCGACCCTCGGGGTTGCGACAATCGTCAACAGGATCCGGCAATTGGGACTCGAGGTGGCCCTGCAGAAGTCCGAGGCCATGTGCTTTCCTCGGTGGTCCTCGGAATGCGCCACCGTCGGGTTCCCACATAACGGTAGGAGGGGTTCACATCGGCGTTGGGTCGACGATGAAGTACCTGGGACTCGTCCTCGACAGCCGGTGGAACTTCGAGGAGCACTTCCGACGTTTGGCACCCAGACTGGAACGGGCCGGGGCTGCCCTAAGGCAGCTCCTCCCCAATCTAGGGGGACCAAACGCCTCCTGCCGGAGGCTCTATGCGGGGGCCGTGCGGTCCATGGCCCTTTACGGGGCACCGGTGTGGGCGCGGTCGCTAAGGAAGCGACCAGCCCGGTGCCTGACCGCGTCCCAGAGGGTCATGGCCGTTCGGCTGATACGGGGATACCGTACGGTCTCCGCTGAGGCGGCGAGCCTTCTTGCCGGATTGGCGCCATGGGATCTGGAGGCCAAAGTCCTCGCCCACATGTGGGAGTGGCGAGAGGAGGCAAAACGCCGGGGCATAACTCCGCTGCCGCGAGATATTGCGGTACGGCGGAAAGAGCTCCGGCGGGATCTCATGGCAACATGGAGAGTGCGATTGTCGCAACCCAGTGCTGGGCACGCCACAATAGCGGCGGTAAGTCCCCTCTTTGAGGAGTGGCTAGAGAGGCGCCACGGCGCCCTCACCTTCCGCCTGGCGCAGGTCCTCACCGGACACGGTTGTTTCGGGAGGTTCCTGTTCCGTATAAGGCGGGAGGAAACGCCAGGGTGTCACCATTGTGTGGATCGCCCTGAGGACACGGTGGAGCATACGGTGGAGGTCTGCCCGGCTTGGGTAGAGCACCGCCGTGTCCTCGTAGCGGCGATCGGCGGTGATCTCTCGCGTCCGACCCTGGTCCAGGCCATGGTCCGGAGCGAGAGTGCATGGCAGGCCGTCACCTCCTTCTGCGAAGCAGTAATGCTGGCAAAGGAGGAGGCGGAGCGCGTGAGGCAACGGGAATCCCAGCGCCCTCACGCCACTAGCCGCCGCAGGAGACGCCCTGGTCGGGAGATGACACCAAACTCCCAGCCACCGTAGGCGCGGGCCTGCGGGCGGTGAGCAATGGGCAGCTCGCCGCCCGGTAAGGACCAGGCCCGAGTCGACGGCGCGTCGTGTTTCACGCGCGCCTCAAAGAGATGTCAGCACATCGTGACGGGGTCCACGAAGACCGATGCCTCCTGGGTCAGGGTTGCGGGTTGGTTAAACAAGAAACCGTGGCCCTGGCCGTCCCACAGGCAAGTGAAGAAACACGGGTGGGTTTTAGTCAGTAAAAGTCTGACACGCCCTTCCGCTCCGCCCAGAGCGGAAGAAGTCATTTGATGATTTCCCATCCTAACAAAAAAAAAAAAAAAAAAGGCGGTAGTTGTGGCAGAAAATGAAGATAATCAGTAAAAATGAAAAATGAGATTTAGATTTAAGTAAACAAAAGGTGTTTTGAAAGTAAAAGTTGACCAATAATCGAGTTTGTTGTAATTAAAAGGGAGTTTAAATAAGAGACTCCAAAATGTCAAGTGGTGTAGTAGAATTACTGAGAATACTACAGAATGCTGGTTTTACACCCGGCATTTGCTGTACAATATTATGCTAAGATGTCCTTGAACGAGTAACGTTAGGCACAGATGACCAGCGAAAACGATTGCTGCCGAAGAATTTTTTTTCTTGGCCTACCTCTGGACTGCTAACTCGAAAGCGGAATTTCATCTTCTGACGAGTCGCTTTCTTCTGAAGACCTGGATATAGATTGTGACCCTAAAGAGGTTATTGGTGCCGATAAGCTATTTTCATCGTCGTCACCCTAAATTCCAGATTCAGATACACTATCTTTAGCCTGCTCTTGAACAACGGTTACATCAGGTTTGACGACGCTGAAATCGTCGCCAGAAAGGTCATTTTTATCCGAGACTTCTTGCTGAAGCCATCTTATAATATTTTCGTCATTTTACTCATTTTGACTATAAAACAGTAGAAATAAGTAATTATAAAAAAAAGTCAATCAACCAGCGTCACGTCACGCAATCACCTACGTGCGGTCACGGAGACCGCTGGCGAATTTATTTACTTACCCTGGCCAAACGCGCGTACGTACACACTTGCCGAGGGCTAGCGCGACACTGACTGGTGCATAGAAAAGGTACATGAACGCGCTTTGATGCACGCCACTCACACACGGAAATATTTGAATTTGAAAAATCGTTGCGGTCTCTGAGACCGCAGGTAGGTGGTTAAGGGTTAATAATTGCAAAACTTTTATGATAATGGCTATGTATCCTGCTTTGAGTGGATATAACAGTCCTCCTTACAGACTAACCTACCAAAGTAGCACACAACCATTTATATTTATGATTTTTGACCATGCATAGACAAATCTGTGTGGATTGTAAAACTGTGCTTTGGCTGAGTATAGTTTTAAAATAGTATAGGTAATACACGCCGGAACTCCAAAATCGAGCCAAACTACATTTTTTGTAAACATTTTGTAATTTTAAATAGTCGTGAATTTAAAAAAAATAACACTTTGTCACGGTGATGGTGACACTGCCAGCAATATCGGCTTTAAAACAGCATAAAAACTTTTTCTTTAACTTCTCGTTATTTTGATGTTTAAGCCATTGATAAAATATTAAACTAAGGTAGATATCTCACTAACGCACTAAAAATGAAGCGTACAAAAGGAAGGAAAGTCCTGTATCTCGCCTTAGTCACTCTCGATACACTCGTAAAAACAAACAACAAACACTAACAGCGCAAACGACAAACACTAGCCATCTTTTTCTTCTCTATGCTTTAGATTGTGCCCCATCTCACTCACACTGTACCAATGTATGCCGAATAAAAATATGCATGTGTGCTGCTGCTGTGTTCGGCACATTTTTTTTGGTCAGTTTGTTAGAATATATCGTATCTGTTTAATATTTTATTAATGGTTTAAGCCTTTTTTTTTTTTTGTTAGGGATGGGAAATCATCAAATGACCTCTTCCGCTCTGGAAGATGTTTACACGAAAATACACGATGGCTCGATTTAGGAGGCCGGTAGTACATACATACAACTACACGTAAATCGAAAGATGTAATAATGTAATTGTATCAAACATCCAAAGGATTATTTAGTAAGTTTTACTATAATTATGCGGTAAGTTTCGATCTCGTAAGAATATAGGGATAAAAAGTATTCATTGTGTTAGTCCTAGTTCTACATTATCGGTGTACCAAATTTCATATCTATTGGAATACTCTTTCAAGATAAAACCTCGTGAAAGGATAACAATGATCCATACAAACTTAAGCATTAATTTATAATGTTACAACTATCTGTTAGTTATTGAATGAAGTGGAGTTTACTTTAAAATAATAAAACTTTTGGTACACCAACTGTCTTTTTTTTTTATTTGTTTCTGTCTCGGTTAGGTACCTTAAGCCAAGTCATTATTTTGAAAAAACAACTGTCTTTTAATGATGCCCACAGAGTAAAATAATAAGTAACACACATTAATAAAAACTTTTTTACGAAAAAACAACCGACTTCTAAAAACCACTACAAAATAACTAATTTCGGAAGTCTGTGTCTTTGGTTTTTGTATATTAGTTTTTGACACCGACTTCCGAAATTAGTTATTTTTAACCGACTTCAAAAAGGAGGAGGTTACTCAATTCGACCGTATATATGTTTTTTTTTTTTATGTTTGTTCGCGCATAACTTCGTCGTTTATGAACCGATTTTGATAATTCTTTTTCTGTTGGAAAGTAGACGTTCCCAAGGTGGTCCCATGATAAGGATGTCAGGGTTTGATGGTGGAAGACCAGAGAAAACAAGGGTAACTTTCAAAAATTGCAGGGGCGACTAGTGCATTTCTTAGCATTTTCATTAAGTATTTTAAAGCACTACAATTTTATAAAGGTCTGGAGTAGATCTGATGATGGAGCCGGGAGACAGTCGAAGGAACTCCTCAACAATTCACAGCAGCTATCTTGTGTTTGGGCACGATTAATTTGTATTGATAAGAACTTTACACCTAGATGGGTTGTGACTGTCATAAGAGAGCTGATATTGAAGACAAAGGCCAGTTCCGGGAACTCCTCAACGGTTTACAGTAGCTACTTTGTGGTTGGACTTCATTCATTTATCATGATGAGACCTTTGCACCCATTGGGTTAAAATAATAGTCTACAGTAAATTTGATGATAAGGACCATAGACAATTGAGGGAATATTTACGGGTAAACATTAAAGTAAATAAAATTACGTCGTTTCCCAACTATATTTGCGTCAGCTTCCAGTCTGGCCGGATACAACTGAATACTTTTAACAACTAAAAGGTGTAAAATAAAAACTTTTTAACAAAAAAACAACCGACTTCCAAAAACCAATACAAAGTGAAAAATAACTAATTTCGGAAGTCGGTGTCAAAAAACGAATATACAAAACTAAAGACAACGACTTCCGAAATTAGTTATTTTTCACTTTGTAGTGGTTTTTGGAAGTCGGTTGTTTTTTTGTTAAAAAGTTTTTTTCACTTTGTAGTGGTTTTTATAAGTCGGTTGTTTTTTTGCATAAAAGTTTTTATTTTACACTTTTTATTTGTGAAAAGTAGGTACTATGTATTCAGTTACATCCGGTCAGACTGGAAGCTGACGCAAATATAGTTGGAAAACGACGTATTTTTGTTTACTTTAACTTTTACCCGTAATTTTGATGAATTATCTCGACTGCCTATGGTCTTCATCGTCAGATTTACTGTAGACCATTATTTTAACCCAATGGGTGCAAAGTTCTCATCAATTTAAATGAATTAAAACCAAACACAAAGTAGCTACTGTAAACCTTTGAGGAGGTCCCGGAACTGGCCTTTGTCTCCATCATCAGAGCTCTTATGACAGTCACAACCCATCTAGGTGTAAAGTTCTTATCAATACAAATTATTCAAGCCCAAACACAAGGTAGCTGCTGTGAATTGTTGAGGAGTTCCTTCGACTGTCTCCCGGCTCCATCATCAGATCTACTCCAGACCTTTATCAAATCGTAGTGCTTTAAAATACTTAATGAAAATACTAAGAAATGCACTAATCGCCCCTACGATTTTTGAAAGTTCCCCTTGATTTCTCTCGTCTTTCATCATCAGACCCTGATGTCCTTATCATGGGACCACCTGGGAAATGTCTTCTTTCCAACAAAAAAAGAATTGTCAAAATCGGTTCATAAACGAAGAAGTTATGCGCGAACAAACATAAAAAAAAGCATATATACTGTCGAATTGAGTAACCGCCTCCTTTTTGAAGTAGAGCTTTTTTTTTGGTTCAATTCTTTCCGTTCTTCTGAACGGAAAAGGCAAAGGCATAGTACGCCATACAGCCTAGTCTTCAGTAAATTTTCTCTTGAGTAAGTACTTACTAACTAGGTATAGACACAATAAAACTAATATTTTAACACCTTCTACTACTGTAGGAGTTTTGACGGGAAAGTTAAGCTGAGTGTCACGCTCACATATCATTGGATTGTTTAAATTATTTTTAATATTGTTTACTAAAAAATAAAAGTGCGTGATTTATGTAGTAAGAAGTGCATTCATTAAATAATTCATAAAGAACATTGATATATCGCAGCATAGTGGCCTCATCATGACTTTGCCTCAAACCTCTCTCGTAGACGGTTCACGTGGCCGTCTTTTTCGACATGAATAATTCATTACATGACATTGGCTAAATGCACAAACCGTGAGAAGCCAAAAAAGAAAGAAGAAAAAAACTACTGTTTTGCGTAGGGTCGCAGCCAAGGAAATTCTATCTAAACTGGAATCTGAAATTGCATCAGTCTCTTCTTTAAAAGAAGACTCTATTGCAAGAGCAATAAGGTCGATCGGAAATAAAACTTTAATTGAAAAGAACACGGTCCGAGGGAGAAAGCGGCCCAGTAACCTTCTGTCTCTTTTTAAGTGTTACCCGTATTTATATTTTGTAATTTTGTTTGAACCAACAATTTCGATTAGAAAAAAGTAGGGTTGTAACGGAGCTTCGCCTCCGCTTCCGTTACTGCGGAAGTTCCGCAAGAAATCGTATCTTCGCTTCCGCCTCCGCCTCCGCACCATTTTTGCGGAGTTATAACGGAGGTTTATTTACGTATTTATAAAATAAATAACGCGCAAGCTGCGACGCTCAACGAACGTCCGGCCGCGTTTGAGCGCGAAATGGTCAAGAATCAAGTAGTGCGAGGCGGCAAACACAATTTGTTTCTCCTTAATTTTCATTACAAGAAGGTAATTTTTTTTTTTTGCCAAGTATACTACTATTAAATTAGGTATTTAAAATAAAAATTTTGTTTTAATTAGCCATAAATTTAAATTTTTTCTATATGTACTTTCACCTCCGCCTCCGCCTCCGTTAACCTCCGCATCCGCGGAGGTGAGACTCGTCGCCTCCGCATCCGCCTCCGCCTCCGCTAACAAGCCTAAGTTACAACCCAAGAAAAAAGCTGCTGAAAAGGGGTGCCATTAATGTCTGCAATAGTGAGTCATACTCTGGATGCGGAATATCATTCTTTAAGTAAGGTTTTTGCGTTAATCATATAAAAGTTATTTTGTTTGTATGATAGGATGACCATAAATTTTGGAATAATTAATAAATGTGCACTTAGTCATTGTGTGCATAATAAGTAAGTGACTTGTATTGGGTATTTACAATGACATTAAATTCTGCTGTCTTGTAGATATTTTATTTATCTAAAGGTGCAGTTTCGGATAGATTGACCTGCTGTCGTCTGTACATTTTTTTTTTAATAATTATAAACTAGTTCTTGACTGCAATCCCGCCCAATGGTAAGCAGTGATGCAATCGTTGATGGTAAATTATAATAGTCACCCTACAGAGAGTCTAGAGCACACACCAGCGCCTTGTTTTTTATGCATCGGCAATCGAGGTAAACGTGGTCTAAGTTCAGGCGGAGTAGATCGGTACCTACTCAAGGAAAGCATCCTCAATTTTTCGTTGCACTGGGGACTCACGGATACAGCCATATCATCATCCTCTTCATCAACGTTGTTGGGTCGCGGTGAAACACTATTAAGTTATACCGCGACCAATGACGAAGCAGGCGTAACATGACTATTCCGTGACTCTAGGCGTAGGCGATCAAGCACAACATCATCCAGCATGTGGTTACGCTGGATGACCCGCACCTGATCCGACAGTCGTTGCGCCGACACGTTGACAGCTGGCTCAAGCACCTGAAACAGAGAGAGCATTCGAACACGGTACGCGGTCAGGTTGTTTCCTCCCTCTGTAGCCCCATAGTATGAGCGCATGACGTTTTCATTGATGGATTGTGTCCAACTCATGCGCTGCACACTTCCGCCGGGAGCTGGGACCCTGTCAGAAGCCGATGGGCGTCGAGGTCCTAAGCGGTCCGGCGGCCGGCGTCCTCCCCGTCGGCGAGCAGGTGGTGGCGTCGTCGGCGGAGAGAATTACTCGTCGCTCGAGCTCGACGCAACTGCCGCGGCCGGGGTCGTCACAGCGCTTACATTAGCGCTGGAGACCGGCGGCGGTGAGGCGGAGCTGAGCGGCCGGAGGTGGTTGGCGTGCACGTAGAGCGGCAGATCGTGTCAACATCTTCTTTTCATTTCCACAATATTTTGTCTAGATTAATTTGACGATATTTAAGATTGATAGCTGTCAGTCGTGCTGGAGAGTTTTGTTTTTTCCTTAATATTTTAATTTAGGAAAATATCAGTGTTTCTTTAATATTTCTTTGTAGTTTTGTGCGTTTTTTTTTGTCCTTAGGTGGTATTTTTTATAATTATGGACCCTCCTCCTCCCCCTCCGGTTCCTCCTGATCCCCCTGATGCTGTTCAGTCGTCTGCAGCGGGTAAGAGACGCCTCCTTATTGACCCAGAGACGATCGAAGTCGTCTCTAAAAAGACTATTAAAAATAAAGATATGGCTGTTGCGGCCATACAAACACTATATATTCATCCCTCTCTTAAAGAGGGTCTAATTTATTCAGACTCGGACAAAGGGCCTTTTCTGGTCCACGTTTCGCGAACTGAACCGGATCCCTCATCCGGAACTATCATCCGTCCTATTAAGTTTGGCCAACTTTTATTTATTAATAAAATAAAAAACATCTGCAGGGATGGAATTAAGAGAGTGGGCAGAAATAAAATTTCTGTCCAATTCACTACTGCTGAGGCGGCCAACAATTTTTTAACCCACCCAGTTTTAGACAAAAAATATACTGCCACCATTCCTTCCTACAATTCCACAAAAATGGGGGTCGTCCGTCAGGTGCCGGTCGACATGTCCATGGATGAATTCGTTGAGTCGGTGTTCCTCCCTGATGGGTGCGGGATCATTGTTAAGGCACGTAGGCTAAACAGAAAAAACAAACAGGAGGGCATGTCCTCCTGGATCCCAACTCAATCCATTGTCGTAACTTTTAAGGGTCAGACTCTCCCTAGTCGTATTTTTTTGTACCACACTTCCCTACCAGTGGAGGTATATCAATACCCCACAATTCAATGTCAAAATTGCTGCCGTTTTGGGCACGTCAAGGCACAGTGCCGGTCCAAGGCAAGGTGCTTCAAGTGCTCACAACCCCATTCTGGGGATAGTTGTGATGTTGATGAAACCAGAGCCACATGCATCCATTGCCTGGGCCGGTACTTTGCCTTTTATGGTAGCTGTCCGGAGCAAGGGAGACAAAAATCAATTAAATTGTTAATGTCTCAGGACGGTATATCGTACGAAGAGGCATCCCGCTCCATTCCTAGCTCCAAAAAATCGTACTCACAAGTAACCCAAATTGCGATTCCATCTCACTCTTCTTATTCTTCTTCCCAACCCCCTATTTTCTCCCCTCCTGTCTCTTATAAAAAAACTTTCTCTTCTACTCCTAAACCTAGAGCTCCTCTAGGCAAGTCTTATGACAGGGCCTCGCATAATGCTATCGTTGCTGAGGTTCCTTCTCCATTACCAAATGGTTTCTCTCTTTGTTCGCAAAATTCTCCTCCCTCAAAATCTCCACAAGAAGACAGCCTCTTAGAGTTACTTCTATCCCTTTTGATTAGTTTAGTTTCCCGTGATAATTCCACGTTACCGCCCCACGTTGCCCATAAACTTTCCCTGCTCCTCTCTAATAATAATAATGGACCTAGTCTCCACACTTCAGTGGAACTCTCAAAGCCTTCGGCCGAAGAAGCCTGAACTTTTATTTTTAATTAATAAATTTCACCCCTCTGTCATCGCCATTTCGGAGACTTGGTTGGTGCCTGGTTCTCGCTTTCGGGTCCCAGGTTACTCCTGTCTTCGTGATGATCGAGCTGACGGATATGCGGGTAGCGCCCTTCTTGTGAGGCGCTCCCTCCCTTTTTCTCTAATATCTCTTCCCCCTTCTTCTCCTGATATTAACATTGTTGCTGTCAGGGCTTTTAATATAACTTTTCTCTCCGCATACATTCCTCATCCTCATTCCAGATTAATTCCTGACCTGCTTTGTATTTTTTCTTCACTTCCATCTCCAATCTTTTTTATGGGTGATTTAAATGCTCACCATCGTTCATGGGGTTCGAGCCATGACGATAACTTTGGTCGTGCCCTCCTTGAAATTTTTGATGAAGTTAACTTATGTGTCATTAACAATGGTTCGCCCACTAGGAGGGTTCGCCCTTCTCAAAATCCAATCTCGGCTGTGGATATTACAGCATGTTCTGCGTCTCTTGCCCCCATTCTTTCCTGGAGTATCCTGCCTCATTGTTATGGTAGTGATCACTACCCTATTATTGTATCTATCTCCGATAGAGTAGTACCTGCCCGTAATTTTAATCCCACTTTTAAATATATATTAAAAGATGCAAAATGGTCTTCTTACTCCGACTCTCTTGAAAACAACTTGCTTTCTCTTCCCCCCCCTAACAGTAACAATCTCGTTGAGTGCTATTCGAAATTTGTAGATTCAATTATTTCAAGTGCTGATGACAATTTTCCTTATAAAAAACCTCACAGGTTCAAAGTCTCGACTCCTTGGTGGGACTCAGACTATACTTCGGTTGTCAAGGAAAGAAAATTAGCAGAAGTGCAGTATTCCAATTCTATGACTCTTCCAAATTTTTTAGTGTACCAAAGAAGAGCAGCCTTTGCTAAAAGGACTCTCTCCAAAAAGAAAAAAGAAGGTTGGCTTCGCTATTGCCAAAGCCTATCTCCCTGTTCCCCTTCTTCCCTAGTATGGAGGCAAATCAAAAGATACCGAGGCTCCTTCAATTCTGTTGATATATCAGCCAATGATCCTTCTTCCTGGATTGAAGCTTTCTCGGACAAACTGTCTCCTCCTTCAGTTCCTAGTTTGAACTCCTTTCCCTCTTCTCCGTGTTTCCTTGCTTCCGAAAATAATTTCGATGCCCCCTTCTCTTTTTCTGAACTCCGATTGGCTCTTGATGGACTCGTTGATTCCTCTCCTGGTGCAGATGGGATCCCTTACTCTTTTCTGAAAAATGCCTCAAATAGTACAAAGCAATATTACCTCGATCTCTTCAATTACTTTTTTGAATTCGGTTTGGTTCCTCAACAGTGGAAGCACCAGTTAATTATCCCGATCATTAAACCAGGCAAAAACCCGACAGACCCAAACAGCTACAGGCCTATTGCTTTATCGTCTGTTTTGTGTAAGGTTGCAGAGCATATGATGAAGCATAGACTTGAGTGGTTGGTGGAGAATAGGAACTTGTTGCCAACATCCCAGTTTGGGTTCAGAAAAGGAATGAGCACAATGGATAGTCTCAGTATATTAATTTCTGATATTCGTATTTCTTCTCTTCGCAAAGAGTTTTTAGTAGGAGCCTTTTTGGATATTACCTCAGCATATGACAATGTTTTGCTCCACGTGCTCAAGGATAAACTCATCCATCAGCTAAATATTCCCGTAAAATTGGTTCGCTTCATTTGCAACTTATTAATGGAGAGAACCATCTCCATTAAAACTCGAGACTCCTCTCTCCCTCCTAAGACTATCTGGAAAGGCTTACCTCAAGGTTCAGTTTTGAGTCCTCTCCTATTCAGCCTTTACACTTTCGATTTACACCTTTCTGTAGATTCATTTTGTCAAATATTGCAATATGCTGATGACATAGCTTTATACTTTTCTGGTAAATCTCTAGATGAGGCTAGTTTCCGTCTAAACTCCGCTCTGGGGTATCTATCCGTTTGGCTTTCACAGCATGGCTTAGCCTTAGCAGCCTCTAAGAGCTCTGTGGTAGTGTTTACAAAAAAAAAGATTATTCCTCCTGTTGACATTAAAGTTAACGGCGAAAATATCTCTAGGATGGATAATGTTAAATTTTTAGGAGTTTGGTTAGATGCAAAATTATCCGGTATTCCCCACACTGACTTTGTTTCTCAAAAATGCGAAAGAAACGTTAATGTTCTTCGTTCACTCTCTGGGGTTTGGTGGGGTGCTCACCCGTATACTCAAAAACTAATCTACAACGCTATAGTTCGTAGTCATTTTGACTATGGCATGTTTTTATTAGACCCTTGTAACAAATCTGGTCTCCAAAAATTCGATAAAATTCAGGCAAAGTGTTTACGTATTATTCTAGGGGCGATGAAGTCGTCCCCAATTAATGCCATGCAAGTTGAGTGTGTTGAACCTCCCCTCTCAATTCGAAGACAATTTTTGGCAAATAGATTTATTTTTAAACTTGTGCAAAATTCTAATCACCCTCTTCTTGGTAAACTGGACCAATTATCATCCATCTTTGACTCGTGTCGTCATCGTTCTAATATTGAGCTTCCTTGTCTTCTTCGTGCCTACCTTCAATTCACGCGTCTTCCTAGTCCACTTTTTCAAAACCCCATTTTATATCTATACTCGGTGCCGTATAATGCCCTGGTATTCCAACCAGAGGTCGTTTTGGACTTTGGAATTAGCAAAAATACCCTCGAACCGTATAAGACATTTGTGCAAAAAGTTTCCTCTAATTATAAGAACTGGACTACTTTATTCACTGACGCCTCCAAATCCTCTGATGATAGTCCGGTGGGAGTTGCTGTTTGGATCCCTCATACAAAAATTATTCTAAATTATAAGTGTCCTTCAGTTACATCCGTCTTTACTGGTGAATCGATTGCTATTTTCGAAGCCATTTACTTTGTTTTGTCTCATAAATTGAATAACTCCATAATTTTCTCTGACTCAAAAAGTTGCCTTCAAGCCATTTTAACTAATCCTTTCAGATCTAAGTCGAGATTCCCTATAATTCTTAAAATCAGAGATTTGCTGTTCAAGTGTCATGAACTTGGCATCCATGTCGTCATAGCCTGGATTCCTGGTCATGTCGGTATTCTTGATAATGAGTCAGCTGACTCTTGCGCCAAAAATGCTGTTCGCACTGGGGCTCTTGCCCACTCTGAAGTTTATTCCCATGATATTTGTACTACTCTTCCTCTGAATTTGTTTAAATCTTGGTCTAAAGTTTGGAAAATCTCTAAGACCGTAAAGGGTAAATTTTATGGAGATATTCAACCTGAAATACCTCACAAACCTTGGTTTTTTAAGTATCAATTGGGCAAAAAATCCACAACCTCAACTATCTGTCGTATACGGTTAAATCATTGTTGCTCTCCCCATTTCTTGGCCAAACTTAGGATTAAGGATAGCTCTCTTTGTGAATGCGGTTTAGATGAAGGAAACGTGGACCATTTATTTTTCTCCTGTCCTAAATTACGCTTCTCCTTTCATGAAATCATTCCCCCTCATATTCCTCGTCCTACCTCGGTCAAATGTCTTCTATCTTTTGTGTTTACGCGTTTTATATTCAAATTAAGCAAATTTATTGAAATTAATAAAATTAAGCTATAACTCTAAGCTGTAACCATTATTATTATATTTTTTTTCTCTCTCTTTCTTCTTCTTCACTGTCCATCGTGAATTCGTGATTTCGTGATATATCGTAAACGTAAAGTCATTTTCGTATCCATAATCTGTGTTCTTCTGTCAATCTGCGAAGAAATATTTTAATTTAACACAACAAGAATTAAATTAATATTATTTTAATTTGCGCTAAATACTCTCCAGCGTTTGATGGTTTATTAATCGTTCGCACGTGTTCTTGGCAAAATTGTGGCGTCTCTCCCACAAAGGCCATTAATCAAGAATTGAATTGAATTGATTAATTTGACATGACAGATGTCATAGGTCCCAGTTTTTCATTGCATAGGTACATTGTGCTAGTTATTTATTGTCCTTTAAAGGAATTCTTTTTCTTCGATATTTTTATAGCATGGTTTTTCATTTCACGAATATATAACTATAAAAACTGTTTCTATTGTTCTAATTATGTATGTAAATATTTATGAAGAGACAAAATGATGACGTTGTTGTTGACGTTGGTGGTGCCATTATTATTATTGTTAATGAGGCAGCATGGCGACTTTTAGGATTCCCATTACATGAAAGGCACTTCACTGTCACTCATTTGGCCGTGTATTTAGAAAATGGAGAGCGTGTGTATTATAATGGACGCAATTTTCATGAAAGGATCGCGCTCCGCCACAGACAACACTGACCGCATTTTTCCAGCTTTGCCGCATCGACCCATTTACAAAAACCCTTTTGAATTTAGAGGTTCCCCGATACTACACATGGAATGCCTCTAGAAAAGAATGGAAACGTCGCATTCAAGGCACCCGAGTAGAAAACTGGCCCGGGGTAAAATCAGGGGATGCTCTTGGTCGTGTATATACTCTTCACCTATGCAATTATGAGTGTTTTTGTTTAAGAATGTTCCTGCACCATGTTAGTGGAGTGTGGACCAACTAGCCACAGGAACCTTAAAATTGTGAACGGTCAAGAGTGCGCAACTTACAAAGAAGCGTTCTTGGTCTGTTGGAGAATGATAATAATCATTGGGAGGGTACCATGATAGAAGCAGTGCAATGCAGATCAGCTACAAAAATAAGAGAGTTGTTTGCAACCTTGACCCATATGTAGGACTCTGATACTGCCGGTCGTCAGGTCAGAGGCCCACACCGGGGCCGATACAGGGCCATGGATCGCATGATTCCCATGTAGAGCCGCCTGCGGGCGGCGCTCGGGCCCCCCGGATTAGGAAGCAAGGTTGATAGCGCCCCAGCCGCCCTCAACATCTTTAGTGCCAGCCGGAAGTAGGCGCCGAAGTCCCACCGGCTGTCGAGCATCAATCCCAGGTACTTCATGGTGGACTCGACAGCGATCCGAACCCCCCGGCCACAATGTGTGAGCCTGGTGGCTGGGCCTGCCGGGGACCATGAAACACCATGGCCTCCGACTCCACCTCCACCCACCTCCAGACCCAGGCGACGTATGCGGCCTAATACCTTCCCTGTGCGAGCTCCCCCGGGCGGTGACCAGCATGTTGTCCGCATAACACGTCACGTCTCCCCGCAGTCTGAGCTCGCTTCTCAGCACCTAGTCGTACGTCGTCTACGTTACGAAAAATCAAAGCATGGCAATGAGCTTCAATGGTTGAAGAACGTCTAACCGGACTGGCACTTGTCCACGTCCATAAAAAAATACCCATTAAAGTAAATGAAGTGTTAACACGTTTCGGAAAAAGACGTATAAGAATAAATTATTTCGTTATTTAATTAGGTATTTTTAAGTTCAGTACTTATTAATAAAATACCTTATTTTGAATTGTATCTATTACTATCAGTACATTTATATAACTAATTTTAAGTTTACATAAGTTTAATTAAAAGTTCTTATAGCTTGACCATGACTATGTGACCCAAGGCGCCAAAGCTGGATCCGCCCTTGACACCGAGCGTGGCCGAACACGTCCTTGGCCGGTATTTTATAATCGGTATTTTTGTAATCAAATCAAATCATTTATTTGTTAACACAGGTAAATTTTACAGATCTTACATACATAGAATAACGCGCTGTGTTATGCCAGTAGGCGTACAAAAATATAGTGTCCATGTGGCTCATCATAACATAATTTGAAGCACTAAGAATATACTTTTAGAAACCATGCACAATCACTATTTCCAATTAAAATGACAGACCTAGATGAGGAACAATTTCTTATTAATTTAATGTGAACAATCTAAGTCAAAATCATCAATATAAAATCATGCATAATTACTATTTAAATTAAAATGTCAGACCCAAATGAGGAACTATTTCTTATTACATAAATGTCAAAAAAAATGCGTCTTATCAATAGGCTATTTGACAGTATTCAATTATTTGTGATTTTTTGCTTTAATTGCATAAAATGAGGGTTCTTTATATCATTTACAAGAGTTTTAATAAAAAATAATAACAATTATTATATCCAAAACACAAAAATATGTTTGGCTTTTTGTTTCTCGCGCCACACATTGTGAAACGATCCGGATTGGCTAATGTCGCGATGACGTCATACGCGCATCATCGCTTGTTTTCGGCAAACTTATAAACTGTTTTTCGGGGGTTTTTATCGATTTATTTGTACAACCCAGTACAGCACACCACTTGTAAACCATTTTATTAGATAACAACAGCAAATAATAATTAAAAACAAACACCACTGAGAACCGAAAACCGCTTGTGACGTCACTTACCAGGCGCAACGCCATATTGCTGATTATATCGTTTTCGCGGCTTATTTGAATTTTGAATTTTTATTTGCATATTTCTTACGAAATACGTATTTAAAATTAAAAAAAATACTTTGGGTGAACTTCTTAACCGCAACCAAGTAATTCAAAATAAAAATTATAAATCTGTCAAATAGCCTATTTAAATGACAAAAAAATATATCGTCAATATTATAATAATTATATACAATATTACTTTCTTTACATTAAGCCATCATTCAAGAATTCGTCTCATCATCATCATCCCAGCGTTAATCCCAGTCGCATCCGAAGCCTTTTCAGCTTTGGAGTCTGGGGTCCGCTTTACCAGTCCAACTGCTGATATGGCTAAACTTCGACATTTTCCGTGAAGCGACTGCCGTTAATAAAGGTCTGGAGTAGATCTGATGATGGAGCCGGGAGACAGTCGGAGGAACTCCTCAACAATTCACAGCAGCTACCTTATGTTTGTGCTTAAATAATTTATATTGACAAGAACCTTACACCTAGATGGGTGGTGACTGTCATTAGGGAGCTGATGATGATGACAAAGGTCAATTCAGGAAACTCCTAAACGATTTAAAGTAGCTACCTTGTATTTGGACTCAATTCATTTATATTGATGAGACCTTTGCACCCATTGGGTTAAAATAATGGTACTGCAGTAAATATGATGATGAAGACCATAGGCAGTTGAGGGAATACTTAAGGGTAAAAATTAAAGTAAACAAAATTACGTCGTTTCCCAACTATATTAGCGTCAGCTTCCAGTCTGACCGGATGCAACTGAATACATAGTAATTCTAATAACTAAAAAGTGTAAAATAAAAACTTTTTTACAAAAGAACAACCGACTTCCAAAAACCACTACAAAGTGAAAAATAACTAATTTCGGAAGTCGGTGTCAAAAATGAATATACAAAACCAAAGACACCGACTTCCGAAATTAGTTATTTTTCACTTTGTAGTATTTTTTTGGAAGTCGGTTGTTTTTTTGTAAAAAAGTTTTTTACATTATACAATACTATACAATATGTAAAGAAAACCCTGTCCAACCCGTAAGGATAGTAAAGGTTAGGTAAACACATGACCAAATAACATATGAAATTTTATATAATCATCATAGTAACAATACTAGTGAATTTTGTAATTTTTTTTTCCGCGAATTAATTCCAACTGCCCCAAAATTTGGTAATTTTTAAAAAGTGGCGACGTTATTTTTGACGGTATAATTCTGAGCGAATAGCGATGCGACCCCGTGCCGCGTGCCTTGCCCCTCTCCGCCCGCGCCTGGATGGCCGTACATGTTTTAAGTTACCTCTTTTTGCGAAATAATATTTATTTTTTTAAGGTTTTTTTTAAGTTAAGCCCGGCTTTGTAGGCTTTAGTAGAATCAGTTATCGATACAGACCCCATAAAAGAACTACTTATTTACTTTAGCCAGTCTGAACCGAGGTTGATCTAAATTGTTTCTATTCCTAGTATTAAAATTGTGCCTGTCACTTATCTTAATAAAAAGATCAATATTTACCGAACATACATAGATAATGTTTTCATAAATTTATTGACAAGGGACCGTAAGGATGTTTATTTCTTTAAATAGTTCCCTAAGAAAATCGCGTCAGCGGAGATTGTATATGGCTCTGATAGCTCTTTTCTGCCGAATTAAAATAGACTATGTCTGCAGCCCGTCCCCAAAGCAAAATACCGTATAACATGATACTATGAAAGTAGCTAAAATAGACTAGTCTCGCAGTATCTACATCAGTAAATTGACGGATTTTTCTGACAGCATATGCTGCTGAACTAAGCCGTCCTGCCAGAGATGTTAAATGAGGACCCCATTGTAGCCTCGAGTCAAGCGTGATCCCCAGGAAAACCGTGTTCTCGACGAATTCGAGTTTCTCCTTGTTCAATACTATATCGGAGTAAGTACTTGTAACATTTGGTAACGCAAATCTTATACACTTAGTCTTTTTTGCATTTAGTACTAAATTATTAGGAGTAAACCAATTTTGAACTTGCTGTAAAGCATTGCTTACGTCCTCAAGGTTTGAGCAACGTCTATTGATTTTAAAAATTAGCGAAGTATCATCAGCAAACAATACAATATGTGGTTGTTTTAATAGATGCATAAACCATAAACATAAACCATAAAATCAACTTTAATTTCATATATAAAAGTTTTAACAAAATGTTCAGGATTTTGTAAAATAAGGTGAAAATTTAATATTTCTAGGCATTGTTGATATGTGTATATATAGGTACAATATGTATAGAAAACCCCGTCCGGCCCATAAGGATAATAAAAGTTAGGTAAACATATGAAGAAATTAAATTTGAAATTTTACATAACCATCATTGCAACAATACTTACCTACTAAAATAATTTTGAAATAATATTTTTTTTCCGCTAATTAATTCCAACCTCCCCAAAATTTGGTATTTTATTAAAAAGTGACAACACCATTTTCGACCGCGTGCCCTGCCCCCCTTCGCCCGCGGAGTATTGCCCGCACTTGTATTAAGTTACCTCCTTTTGCGAAATAGTATTTATTTTTTTTAGGTGGATTTTTTTAAAGGCTTTAGTAGAATCAAAGTTATCGATACCTTGATATTTGACGACCTCCGTGGCGCATATTTTCCTGATTGACCTAGGTCTTGGATGTTTATCTATTTTTTTCTACTATCTATTATAAAATATAGTATCGTAGAGTCAGTATCCCATAACACAAGTCTCGAACTTTCTTTGGGGCTAGCTCAATCTGTGTGATTTGTCCGTATATATTTATTACTAGCGGCCGCCAGCGACTTCGTTCGCGTGGAATTAGTCATGCTCAGCTCCTACTGGCAATATGTACGGCTGCGTTAGCTCCCGTTTTCGCAACATTTTTTATTACTGCTCTGCTCCTATTGGTCATAGCGGGATGTTATATAGCCTAAAGCCTTCCTGGATTAATAGGCTATCCAACGCAAAAAGATTTTTTCAAATCGGACCAGTAATTCCTGAGATTAGCGCGCACAAACAAACAAACTCTTCAGCTTTATATATTAGTATAGATATAGATATTTATTATTATTTATTATACCTACCTTCACGGATCGGACAGGGTTTTGTTAACGTTTATTGTATACCTATACACTGCATAAATATTTATATTATATTGTATACCTATACACTGCAAAGTCGTGGTGGCCTAGTGGTTAAAGCACCAGCCTCTCAAGTATGAGTGCGCGGGTTCGATTCCAGGTCAGGCAAGTACCAATACAACTTTTCTAAAGTTATATGTACTTTCTAAGTATATCTTGGACACCAATGACTGAAGGTGAAGGAAAACATCTTGAGGAAACCTGGACTTTAAAGTCTGAAATCGCCAACCCGCATTGAGCAAGCGTGGTGATTACGCTCAATCCTTCTCTGTATGAGAGGAGACCTGTGCCCAGCAGTGGGCCGATAAAAAGGTTGATGATGATACACTGCATTAGATTTAAATTCAGTGCTCACTGTTTCACGTATCTATCAGAAGCGCCAATATGACAAAACATCACAGAGAACAAAAACTTTCATTGAATCATTCTAACTATACAATAAATTATAGTTGACATAAAAATAAATCCATGGTAGAAAATGTCAAATAAATTAATAATGCAATAAACAATAAATCTATATCTATACTAATATATAAAGCTGAAGAGTTTGTTTGTTTGTGCGCGCTAATCTCAGAAACTACGGGTCCGATTTGAAAAATTCTTTTTGCATTGGATAGCGCATTCATCCGGGAAGGCTTTAGGCTATTTAACATCACGCTGCGACCAATAGGAGCGGAGCATACTTAATACCACGCGAACGAAGTCGCTGGCGGCTGCTAGTTAACTAATAAACTACTATATTATTATTATTATTAATCAGAATAAATTTTAAAATATAGTGCTCATTTTATGATTACAATAAGTTAATTAGATCTAAGCTACACTTTTACTTGCATCATACTCATTACTCAGCCTGGATAATGACATTTTTCGTGTTTCGAATTCTGTCCCTAAAGGAAGCGGCCAGCTTTCTCATTACTGTATAGAAATCATCTACCCTATTCTCGGCGAACATGCCAGAAGCACTACACCGCCACGGCAGGTCAAGAGTATTGCTCTGAACGCATTATTGATTATTGTACTGCACGCGAAGAGCGTGGTACGTTCGCCGGGTTTAATTGCCTCACAGGTAGCAGGTATAGAACGACAATACGCCGCGAATAGGGTGATTTTAACAGTTTTACTGCACCGCGCAAAACGACGCGCCAGTATATTGCTTTTAGTGGCAATGGACGTCCTCTGCCTTACCATATCAACATCGTCCCTAAGATTATCTTGTATTACATGCCCAAGACATTTAAAGCGGAGAAAGAAACTTTTTTACAAAATGAACTCTTACTTTCACAAAAACACTACAAATTAAAAAATAACTAATTTATGACATATTGTTACGAATGCAACTTATTTCGATGGCATAAGGTTCAATATCGCGTGACATGCAGTGCGTATCTTTTAAGCCCTATAACTTGAAATCTAGATATTGTCGGGGTACAATATAAAAACGGATTGCTAGACCTAGGCTGGCCTATTGAATAGTACAGGTTCAAACAATTTTGTCAACGAAGTGATGACATCGAAATTTCTAGAAACCCGTTTCCGGGAATTACCGTAGGTACTTACTGAATGTCCTCGAAGTTATGCGCTATTATTATTACGTCTATACGAATCTGGAATGCTCGATCAGCTGACCTACATATATAATACAGCGCCGTGACGCCGGCGCAGAGTCTGTCTGCATTTTTTTTTTTTTTTTACATATTATAAACCAACGCTTGACCGCAATCCTGCCTGATGGTAAGCAGTGACGCAATCGTTGATGGTAAAACGCACTAGTTTATTAAGAGCCTATTCACTCTAGCCTTGAAGACACTCAAATCGTAGTCCGAAACACCGCCGCTGGCAAATTGTTCCAGTCCCTCAATGTACGCGGTATAAAGGAGGAAGCGAAACGCTTAGTCCGGATCGTAATGGTGTTAACAACGTAAGGGTGGAAACCAGCCGTACGACGGGTCGTCCGCTGGTGGAACGGAGATGGGGGAATTAAATCATGCAATTCCGACGCACACTCCCCGAAATGCATCCTATAGAACACCGAAAGGCTGGCTACTCTACGCCTGTGCTCTAGGCTTTGGAGACCAACTCCACTGAATCCAAAGTGGCCAGGTGACACTTGGCAGCACCAGCCCAAATGTGGCTGCAATAATCCACACACGAACGGACCTGTGCTTTGTATAACATTAGAAGCTGCCCAGGTGTGAAGTACTGCCGGACCTTTGCGATAACGCCAAGTTTCCTGGCAGCCACCTTGGCCTTGGACTCAATGAACCGCCTAAAGTTAAGGTTCGAGGAAATCTCAACTCCCAAAAACTGAAGGCGGTCGGAACACTTCAAGGACACATCTCGAAAAGTAGGAGCCAAGGTGAAAGGGCTCCTTTTGGCGGTGAAAAGACACGCCTGTGTTTTGGCGGCATTGAATGCTACAAGATTGGCATTGCCCCATTCGGAGACTGCCTGCAGTGCAACACTCGTTCGCTCAACCATGGCCTCTCTTTCGGACCGGATTGATTCCCTACTAGCCCGAGCATCCGGCAGGTATCTCTCTACAACTGTGCTGACATCTGCATACCCATAGATACCGGGCATCAGCAGATCGTTAATATGCAGCAGGAACAGAGTTGCAGAGAGAACAGACCCCTGAGGAACACCGGCATTAATTGACGTTCCGACCGATTTCAACCACGGCGACCACTTCGCCTCCTAGCCGATGATTTGGCGCTCATGCGCCCGACATTAGTTGACATGGGCTCAGAAGAGCATCCGTCGACAACAACTCGGAGGGACCGTTCAGTCAGGAAGACTTTTACCCAGCCAGTCAGGCTAGGGGAAATGCCGTACGCTGGAAGCTTACTCAAAAGGCCAGCGTGCCATACCCGGTCGAAGGCCTTCGAGACATCAATGGAGACAGCAATCGCTTCCCCATTCTTCTCGAGGGCCTCGCCCCACAAGTGAGTGGCATACACTAGTAGGTCCCTAGTTGACCGATTGCGGCGAAACCCGTACTGTCGGTCACTGAGGAGATCGTTACCTTCCAGGTATGCCAAGAGGCGCAAGTTCAATACACGCTCCATAATTTTGCAAAGTATGGAGGTGATCGAAATCGGTCGATAGTTGGCAGGATCGGCACGACTACCCTTCTTGGGCACGGGCTGCACGTTAGCAAGCTTCCAGGACTTGGGCACTATACCAGTCCTAAATGAGAGGCGATACAAGCGCGTTAATACAGGGGACAACTCGGCCGCACTATGCTTTAAGAACAATCCCTGGTATACCATCCGGACTACTAGCCTTATTCACGTCCAGACGACACAGTACTCTCAGAACCTCCTTGTTTCTAATGCGAACCTCAGGCATTGAAGCTCCGCAATGGGGTAAATTAGGTGGAGTAGCACTGCCAGTATCAAGACGCGAACTATGGGCAAAGAGAGAAGCAAAGAGACCTGCTTTCTCTCTCGCCGTATGAGCCAGTGTTCCATCAGGCCTAACCAGCGGAGGCAGTGAGGGCCGACAGAAGTTCGCCTCAACCGATTTGGCAAGGGACCAAAAAGATCTGCTACCGGATGGCTGCGCAGATAACTTGTTGCCAATATGGGTAATGCGGTCGAAGCGAGCCTTCTTGAGCGCCTTCTTGTAGGACTCGACTAGCGTCTCTAGCGACTCGACTAGCGACTCGACTAATGTCTGCATTCGACTAGCGATACGAGGACAAGCGGCAGTTAAGAAGCGATCTTTGAAAATACCTACTGCGACAACTGTAACGAGAACTTTGAGTACTACGTGAAGTAACATCTGTAGTGTTATTGTGTGTTTACAATACGGACTTCGTGGACGTAAGTGAAGACTTCGGTGCGACATCAGCTCTACTTGTCATTGCCTACGATCGACTGTACCTTCGTTGCCAATAAACTTCGCAACCCTTAACCGGCGTTTTAGTACCCCTAGCCCCTAACAATATCATGGTCGTCTTTAGGTTTTGTATATTCGTTTTTGCCACCGACTTTCGTTTAGTTATTTTTACATTGTAGTGTTTTATTTTTTTAATCGATTGTTTTTTTTTTTGTAACAAAAGGTTTCCTGGATTAATGGGCTATCCAACGCAAAAAGAATTTTTCAAATCGGACCAGAAGTTCCCGAGATTAGCGCGAACAAACAAACAAACAAACTCTTCAGCTTTATATATTAGTATAGATTTCATTCAAATCGGTTAAGCGTTGTTAACATCTGTCTTTTAAGCGTAAACTACTGGTTGCCTAGCAACGGTTTGCTTACCTCTATTCTTTATCGAATTTGGCTGAACTATAAATATAATTATGAACATTGCTAGAGATGATGCAATTACGCAACTTAAATTCAGTAAGTATGTATCTAGATTTTCATTGATTGAGGCATCAGCATGACGAGTAGGTAGTAAATCCAAGAATTTGCAGCATTGAAATTTACACTTCAATTTTGTAAATTGTTGTGGAATTCCCTTGACTATAGTATCTATTATCAGATCTACTGCAGACTTTCATTATAGCCCATATGGGTACAAAGTTGTTGTCTATATAAATAAATTAAGTCCAAATACAAGGTTGCTACTGTAAACCATTGAGGCGTTCCCTGAAGAATCCATCTAGGTAGAAAGCTCTTATCAATACAATTTAATCAAGTACAAACAAGGTAGCTGCTATGAATGTCGAAAAGTTCACTCGACTGTCTCTCGGCTCCATCATTTAATCTACTGCATACCTTCATTATAACCCATATGAGTTCTCATCAATATAAATATTATTTATGAATTCAGTCCAAACACAAGGTAACTACTGTACACCGTTGAGTAGTTCCCTGAACTAACCTTTGGCTTTACAGCTTGTCTTTAGCGCCACAAGGTAGCTGCTGCGTATCGTATAGGAATTCCCTCGCCTGTCTCCCGGCTCCATCATCAGATCTACTCAAGACCTTTGTTACTAGATTTCTCTGGTCTTCCATCATAAAACCTTGATATCTTTATCATGGGACCACCTTGAAAATATTTTCTTACCAACAAAAAAGAAACTTTCAAATCGGTTCATAAACAACGAAGTTGTCTCCGATCCCGAACTAATATAAAAAAGCCATATATGTATACGGTCGAATTGAGTAATCCCCTCCTTTTTGAAGTTAGTTAAAAAAGGGATCTATACAAAACAAATAATATACATCTTTACTAGTATATAAAGCTGAAGAGTTTGTTTGTTTGTTTGAACGCGCTAATCTCAGGAACTACTGATCCGATTTGAAAAACATTTTTTTACGTTCGATAGCTCATTAATCCAGGAAAGCTTTAGGCTATATAATATCACGCCGCGACCAATAGGAAAGATGCAGAGCATAAAAAAAACATATTGTTACGGGCTAGGGGTACTAAAATGCCGGTTAAGGGTTACGAAGTTTATTGGCAACGAAGGTACAGTCGATTGTAGGCAATGACAAGTAGAACGTAGCTGATGTCGCACCGAAGTCTTCCCTTATGTCCACGAAGTCGGTGTTGTAAACACACAATAACACTGCAGATGTTACTTCTCGTAGTACTCGAAGTTCTCGTTATAATTGTCGCAGTAGGTCTTCTTTAAGATCGCTTCTTTACTGTCGCTGTTTTCGTATCGCTAGTCGAGTGTAGACTGACTGTGCGTCGGCGTTGCGGCGCTTTATATAGGCCAGCTGATCGAACATTCCAGAATCCTCTAGGCGTAATAATAATAGCACATAAGTTCGAGGTCACTCGGAAGTACCTACGGTAATTCCCGGAAACGGGTTTCTAGAAATTTCGATGTCGACACTTTGTTGACAAAACTGTTGATACCTGTACCATTCGATAGGCCGTCCTAAGTCTAGCAATGCGTTTTATTATTTTACCTAGAAAATGTCTAGATCTGGAAAAATAGGGCTTAAAAGTGACTCACTGCATGTCACGCGATATTGAACCTTATGCCATCGACATAAGGTCCATTTGTAACATTGCCCCCTTCTTAGTCATGCTCGTCCCGAGCATGATTTGATCCATAATAGCGAGCTAGGCGGTCTAAGTGTACGATTTTCAGCTTCCCTCTAGGTCCTTTCTTAATCCGGTAGGTGACATCGTTTATTCTGGTTACTATCGTGTACGGACCCTCCCATTTGGCTTGGAACTTTGGGCTCTTTCCTTTTCTTCTAATGGGATTGTGTAACCATACCAAAGTTCCCTCTTCGAATCCGGGCACGTTAGCTTTGCGGTCGTATCGGATCTTCATTTTCTCACTGGTTTTCAGACCATTCTCTCTCACTAGCTCATGTATTCCATCTAATTTACGCCGCAGGTCGGCCACATAGTCGACGGCTAGGATAGGAGTATCGGGAGGTGTTCCGGTTAGTGCATCTATGGGTAGTCTAATTTCTCGGCCGAAGTTGACTTTCGCCGGTGTGCAGTTTGTGCTATCATGTGTTGCTGAGCGGTATGACATTAAAAAGAGTGGAATGTATTGGTCCCAATCCCTTTGGTGTTCTTCCACTACTTTGGCCAAATGATTCTCCAACGTCTGATTGAATCTTTCGACCATTCCATCTGACTGTGGGTGATATGGTGTTGTACGAGTCTTATGTATCCCGAGTAGTTGGCAAACCTCTTGAAATAGTGAAGACTCGAAGTTTCTACCCTGGTCAGAGTGTAACTCCAAGGGAACGCCAAATCGACAGAACACCTCGTGAACTAGCTTTTTGGCGACTGTATGAGCTTCCTGGTTAGGTACTGCAAAAGCTTCTGGCCATTTGCTGAAATAGTCTTGCATGACGATGATATACCTATTCCCTTCTTCAGTAACAGGGAATGGCCCAGCTATATCGACAGCAACTCTTTCCCATGGTGCACCAACATTGTACACTTTCAGCCGACCTCTGGCTCTCGTTTGCGGTCCCTTTACTGAGGAGCAAGCTACGCATTTTCTACACCAGTCCTCTACGTCTTCGACGCAATGCACCCAATAGAATCTTTTTCTCACCTTCTCCAGGGTTTTCTTTACTCCTAGATGTCCTCCGGATACTCCGTCGTGCACCTGTCGTAGTACTGATGCGACTTTATCGCAGGGGACAACTATCTGTAAGGTGACCTCCTGTCCACTAGATGATTCCCATTTTCTCTTGAGGACTCCGTTATCAATTATCAGGCTGTCCCATTGAGCCCAGTAACTTTTTACTGTTGGGCTAAGCGCTGATATTTCACTCCAAGCGGGCCTCTGGCCACGTTGTTTCCATTCTATTACTGTCTTCAAGTCACTATCTTCCTTTTGTGCGTCTTCCAATGATTGATTATCCCAGTCTTCGTCCAAAGCGTTCACCTGGATAATCCTTACGTTCTCTTTCTTTACCTGTTTGGCGCAATGTCGGCAAGATTCTTCGCAAGGTCGTCTAGACAAAGCATCAGCATTATTGTGTGACTTGCCTTTCCGATGTTCAGTGACAAAGTCAAATTCTTGCAGCTGCTCTATCCACCTTGCTACTTGTCCTTCTGGGTCTTTGAACTGGAGGAGCCACTGTAAGGCAGCGTGATCGGTACGAAGTGTAAACTGCCTCCCATTCAAATATTTCTTGAAGTGTTGTAAGGTCTTAACAACGGCTAGAAGTTCTCGGCGGGTAACACAGTAATTTCTATCTGGCTTGGAAAGGCATTTGCTGAAATATGCAATCACGACCTGCCTATCTCCTTGTGTTTGAGAGAGAACTCCTCCAACACCAACATTGCTGGCATCCGTGTCTACCAAAATTCGACCTTCCCGACTAGGGTAACCTAATACAGGAGCCTCACACAAGTGAGTTTTCAGTAGCGCAAATGCCTGTTCGCAGTCAGAGTTCCATTCAAATTGACACTTTTCCTCTGTTAAAGCGATGCAACGGCTTCGCTAACTCG
Source organism: Sesamia nonagrioides (assembly GCA_017933935.1). Taxonomy (NCBI): domain Eukaryota; kingdom Metazoa; phylum Arthropoda; class Insecta; order Lepidoptera; family Noctuidae; genus Sesamia; species Sesamia nonagrioides. The sequence continues at coordinate 292,733 of JADWQK010002037.1, read as the reverse complement.
GAGAAGTTCTTCACAAACCGACGGTAATATGCACACAGACCCAAGAAAGAGCGTACCTCAGTTTTATTACGAGGCGTAGGCCACTTCGACACGGCTTTTATTTTCTCAGGGTCTGTTCGAATTCCTTGCGCCGAAATAATGTGTCCCAAGTATCCAACCTCTTTCTGGAATAGTGTACACTTACTAGGACTGAGTTTTAAATTCGCTTCACGCAGTTTCTGAAAGACTTTCTCCAAATTGCGTAGGTGCTCTGCGAAGTTTCGTCCCATAATGATGATGTCATCTAAATAGACCAGGCATGCATCACCAAGCAACCCCACCAAGATGCGCTCCATTAGGCGATCAAATGTAGCTGGAGCATTGCACAGTCCAAAAGGCATGACTTTTTTTCTTGGATTTACTACCTACTCGTCATGCTGATGCCTCAATCAATGAAAATCTAGATACATACTTACTGAATTTAAGTTGCGTAATTGCATCATCTCTAGCAATGTTCATAATTATATTTATAGTTCAGCCAAATTCGATAAAGAATAGAGGTAAGCAAACCGTTGCTAGGCAACCAGTAGTTTACGCTTAAAAGACAGATGTTAACAACGCTTAACCGATTTGAATGAAATCTATACTAATATATAAAGCTGAAGAGTTTGTTTGTTTGTTTGAACGCGCTAATCTCAGGAACTACTGATCCGATTTGAAAAACATTTTTTTACGTTCGATAGCTCATTAATCCAGGAAAGCTTTAGGCTATATGGCTATATAATATCACGCCGCGACCAATAGGAAAGATGCAGAGCATATAAAAAAAACATATTGTTACGGGCTAGGGGTACTAAAATGCCGGTTAAGGGTTACGAAGTTTATTGGCAACGAAGGTACAGTCGATTGTAGGCAATGACAAGTAGAACGTAGCTGATCTCGCACCGAAGTCTTCCCTTATGTCCACGAAGTCGGTGTTGTAAACACACAATAACACTGCAGATGTTACTTCTCGTAGTACTCGAAGTTCTCGTTATAATTGTCGCAGTAGGTCTTCTTTAAGATCGCTTCTTTACTGTCGCTGTTTTCGTATCGCTAGTCGAGTGTAGACTGACTGTGCGTCGGCGTTGCGGCGCTTTATATAGGCCAGCTGATCGAACATTCCAGAATCCTCTAGGCGTAATAATAATAGCACATAAGTTCGAGGTCACTCGGAAGTACCTACGGTAATTCCCGGAAACGGGTTTCTAGAAATTTCGATGTCGACACTTTGTTGACAAAACTGTTGATACCTGTACCATTCGATAGGCCGTCCTAAGTCTAGCAATGCGTTTTATTATTGTACCTAGAAAATGTCTAGATCTGGAAAAATAGGGCTTAAAAGTGACTCACTGCATGTCACGCGATATTGAACCTTATGCCATCGACATAAGGTCCATTTGTAACATTGCCCCCTTCTTAGTCATGCTCGTCCCGAGCATGATTTGATCCATAATAGCGAGCTAGGCGGTCTAAGTGTACGATTTTCAGCTTCCCTCTAGGTCCTTTCTTAATCCGGTAGGTGACATCGTTTATTCTGGTTACTATCGTGTACGGACCCTCCCATTTGGCTTGGAACTTTGGGCTCTTTCCTTTTCTTCTAATGGGATTATGTAACCATACCAAAGTTCCCTCTTCGAATCCGGGCACGTTAGCTTTGCGGTCGTATCGGATCTTCATTTTCTCACTGGTTTTCAGACCATTCTCTCTCACTAGCTCATGTATTCCATCTAATTTACGCCGCAGGTCGGCCACATAGTCGACGGCTAGGATAGGAGTATCGGGAGGTGTTCCGGTTAGTGCATCTATGGGTAGTCTAATTTCTCGGCCGAAGTTGACTTTCGCCGGTGTGCAGTTTGTGCTATCATGTGTTGCTGAGCGGTATGACATTAAAAAGAGTGGAATGTATTGGTCCCAATCCCTTTGGTGTTCTTCCACTACTTTGGCCAAATGATTCTCCAACGTCTGATTGAATCTTTCGACCATTCCATCTGACTGTGGGTGGTACGGTGTTGTACGAGTCTTATGTATCCCGAGTAGTTGGCAAACCTCTTGAAATAGTGAAGACTCGAAGTTTCTACCCTGGTCAGAGTGTAACTCCAAGGGAACGCCAAATCGACAGAACACCTCGTGAACTAGCTTTTTGGCGACTGTATGAGCTTCCTGGTTAGGTACTGCAAAAGCTTCTGGCCATTTGCTGAAATAGTCTTGCATGACGATGATATACCTATTCCCTTCTTCAGTAACAGGGAATGGCCCAGCTATATCGACAGCAACTCTTTCCCATGGTGCACCAACATTGTACACTTTCAGCCGACCTCTGGCTCTCGTTTGCGGTCCCTTTACTGAGGAGCAAGCTACGCATTTTCTACACCAGTCCTCTACGTCTTCGCGGCAATGCACCCAATAGAATCTTTTTCTCACCTTCTCCAGGGTTTTCTTTACTCCTAGATGTCCTCCGGATACTCCGTCGTGCACCTGTCGTAGTACTGATGCGACTTTATCGCAGGGGACAACTATCTGTAAGGTGACCTCCTGTCCACTAGGTGATTCCCATTTCCTCTTGAGGACTCCGTTATCAATTATCAGGCTGTCCCATTGAGCCCAGTAACTTTTTACTGTTGGGCTAAGCGCTGATATTTCACTCCAAGCGGGCCTCTGGCCACGTTGTTTCCATTCTATTACTGTCTTCAAGTCACTATCTTCCTTTTGTGCGTCTTCCAATGATTGATTATCCCAGTCTTCGTCCAAAGCGTTCACCTGGATAATCCTTACGTTCTCTTTCTTTTCCTGTTTGGCACAATGTCGGCAAGATTCTTCGCAAGGTCGTCTAGACAAAGCATCAGCATTATTGTGTGACTTGCCTTTCCGATGTTCAGTGACAAAGTCAAATTCTTGCAGCTGCTCTATCCACCTTGCTACTTGTCCTTCTGGGTCTTTGAACTGGAGGAGCCACTGTAAGGCAGCGTGATCGGTACGAAGTGTAAACTGCCTCCCATTCAAATATTTCTTGAAGTGTTGTAAGGTCTTAACAACGGCTAGAAGTTCTCGGCGGGTAACACAGTAATTTCTATCTGGCTTGGAAAGGCATTTGCTGAAATATGCAATCACGACCTGCCTATCTCCTTGTGTTTGAGAGAGAACTCCTCCAACACCAACATTGCTGGCATCCGTGTCTACCAAAATTCGACCTTCCCGACTAGGGTAACCTAATACAGGAGCCTCACACAAGTGAGTTTTCAGTAGCGCAAATGCCTGTTCGCAGTCAGAGTTCCATTCAAATTGACACTTTTCCTCTGTTAAACGATGCAACGGCTTCGCTAACTCGGAGAAGTTCTTCACAAACCGACGGTAATATGCACACAGACCCAAGAAAGAGCGTACCTCAGTTTTATTACGAGGCGTAGGCCACTTCGACACGGCTTTTATTTTCTCAGGGTCTGTTCGAATTCCTTGCGCCGAAATAATGTGTCCCAAGTATCCAACCTCTTTCTGGAATAGTGTACACTTACTAGGACTGAGTTTTAAATTCGCTTCACGCAGTTTCTGAAAGACTTTCTCCAAATTGCGTAGGTGCTCTGCGAAGTTTCGTCCCATAATGATGATGTCATCTAAATAGACCAGGCATGCATCACCAAGCAACCCCACCAAGATGCGCTCCATTAGGCGATCAAATGTAGCTGGAGCATTGCACAGTCCAAAAGGCATGACATTGAATTGCCAGAGACCGTTCCCAGGACCAGTGGTGAAAGCGGTCTTTTCTTTATCCTGCTGACAGATTTCCACCTGCCAGTATCCACTTTTAAGGTCAACTGTGGAGAACCATTTCATACCACTTAGCAAGTCCAAAGTGTCATCTATACGTGGCAGGGGATAACTGTCCTTTTTCGTGGCATCATTCAACATCCTGTAGTCAACGCAAAACCTTGTACTGCCATCCTTTTTCTTGACTAGGACAACTGGAGATGACCAAGGGCTGGTAGACGCTTCGATAATCCGATTTTCTCCATATCTCTTAACATTTCCGACACTTCCTGTTCTCTTGCAAAGGGGATACGACGTGGTCTCTGTCTTATCGGCTGTGTATCGCCCGTATCTATATTGTGTGTGACGAGCCCGGTCCTTCCCACGTCACTGTCGGTCTTAGAGAAGATGTCATGGAAGTTATGCAACAGTTGCTTAACTTTGTGACTTTCGAACTTGTTTAAATTGCCCTTACAATTTTCGAGTAGTGTCGATACATGTTCCTGCCACTTCTTATCACGTTCCTTTTCGGGCGCCTCTGTTTTTCGCAATGATGCTACATGGTCGCACACACCCACGATGCAATTCTTTTCAAGAATTATTTCCTTGTTACTAACGATGATAATGCGTACTTTTGGTTTATCGGAAATCATCATCAGTGTCCTTGCTGTTATCCAGTCTGGGTGATCTCCAGAATCTTCTATTATAATGCAACGTTTACGGCATCCTATTGGTGATAATCTAATATCTACTAAGGTTTCTGATCTTGGTGGTAATACCGTTCTCCTTACACAGTACACTGACCCCTGTTTTCCACCTTGAAGAAATACTTCTTGTTCTGGAAAACTCAATACTCCTTTTGCTACATTAAGGACGCACTGCTGTTTCTTCAAAAAATCCAGTCCTATTATGCAATCATCTGTAATATTCGCTACTAAAACAGGGTGCGTGAATGTCTTATCACCCATTTTCAAAGTCACATTCGTTTCACCAAGGAAGAGTACTGATTGGCCAGTGGCGGTTTGTAATCGGCATTGTGATGATCCTCTTTTCCATACTATGGTCCGAGGAAATAGCTCCGGTCGTGCAATGGTTCTTGATGCACCAGTATCCAATGTGAAACTGCAGGATTTACCATTCAGTTCTCCTTCTATAATGAGACTGTTTCCGTCACCCACTTGTGATACTGTTATAATGGGGGCTACATGTCGACCAGCCAGTACTCGCCCCATAGCCCTGGCTGTTCCTAGTTTAAATCCTCGGCTTCCACCTGTGTCCCAGAAGTGCTTCTTCCCTTAGCCTTCCTGGGACAATTGATCCGAATATGCCCTTTTTCACCGCACTCATAGCATGTTGGCCCTTGTCGGGGTTTCATTTGTGCGGTTACCTCACGAATACGGTGGTGTGGTCGGCCGTCTTGGCGTACTGCTTCCACCTCCAGAGCGTGTGTCAAGGCTGCCTTCAGAGTCTGATGGTGCCCCAGACGAACCGCAGCCCTGACTTCCGCATCTCGAATTCCATCAGTAAAAGCTTGCACCGTACTAGCATCAATTACTCCCGGCGTTGAAGCATACGCCCTCCGAACAATACGTTCTATTTCCGATGCCCATTGTTGCAAACCCTCGCTGCTTTTCTGTGTGCGGTCGCGGAGTTGAGCCCTGTAGACATGTTCCAGGTGTTTCTCTCCATATCTAGACTCCAACGCTTCTAACAGACAGGCTAGGGTATTGCAGTCGCCGGAAATATTTTCGAGGATTTGGACCGCCTCACCACGCAGAGCAAGCGTAAGAGCGGTTACAGCTTGATCGTCGTCCCAATTGTTGCCTTTTGCGACCTTTTCAAACTGTAGACGAAAGGCCACCCATGACGTTGTTCCGTCAAAATGAGGTACCTTGAAAGTCGGCAAAGCACTGGGTACGGGTACCACGCCTTTAATAACTCCTTTTTGTACTCTGTCTATTTCTTTTCCAAAATCCATGATGGTATTGTCTAGTTTCTCTATACGAGCTTCTTGCTGGTCCATGCGGGCATCTCGTTGTGCTGTTTTTATTTTAAGCTCGTTGACCTCTTTTTTGGTTTTTTCCCACTTTCCGTTTAGTTCCAATACTAGTTGCTGGGATTTTGCCTGGGATTCTGCTACATTTTTAATTTGTGCCTGGGTTTCTGCCTGGGATTGTTTTATTTGAGCCTGGGTTTTTTCTATATGTGCCTGGGTTTCTGCTTGGGATCTATCTATTTTTGCCTGGATTTCTGCCTGGGATTTTGCCTGGGATTCTGCCATACCTTTTATTTGCATCGTTAATTGAGCCAGCAACGCCGATAAATCGCATCCACTGCTTCCGGGAATAGTGGTGGTAGTAGGCGCACTTATAGGTGTTGCGACGGCCGCTTCTGTTTCGGGTGCAGGGACACTAAGCAATTCTTCCTCTTGACGCGCCAAATCCATCGCTGCTTGTCGTCGCGTGCGAACCCTTTCGTCTTCCCTTGGCGTGACCGGCATGCCGCTTCTGACACCAATTGTTACGGGCTAGGGGTACTAAAATGCCGGTTAAGGGTTACGAAGTTTATTGGCAACGAAGGTACAGTCGATTGTAGGCAATGACAAGTAGAACGTAGCTGATGTCGCACCGAAGTCTTCCCTTATGTCCACGAAGTCGGTGTTGTAAACACACAATAACACTGCAGATGTTACTTCTCGTAGTACTCGAAGTTCTCGTTATAATTGTCGCAGTAGGTCTTCTTTAAGATCGCTTCTTTACTGTCGCTGTTTTCGTATCGCTAGTCGAGTGTAGACTGACTGTGCGTCGGCGTTGCGGCGCTTTATATAGGCCAGCTGATCGAACATTCCAGAATCCTCTAGGCGTAATAATAATAGCACATAAGTTCGAGGTCACTCGGAAGTACCTACGGTAATTCCCGGAAACGGGTTTCTAGAAATTTCGATGTCGACACTTTGTTGACAAAACTGTTGATACCTGTACCATTCGATAGGCCGTCCTAAGTCTAGCAATGCGTTTTATTATTGTACCTAGAAAATGTCTAGATCTGGAAAAAATAGGGCTTAAAAGTGACTCACTGCATGTCACGCGATATTGAACCTTATGCCATCGACATAAGGTCCATTTGTAACAATATCAAAACCTTCACGGGTGAAACCGCGAGGCGCGGTATTATACAATGTGTAAAGAAAACCCTGTCCGATCCGTGAAGGTATTGTTAGGAATCGATAAGTGATTATACTAATGCCGACAAAGCCGGACTAAAGTTTAAAAAAAATCCCCATAAAAAAATAAATATTATTTTGCAAAAAGAGATAACTTAACACATGTGTGGTACTACACCCTTCCGCGGGCGACGGGGGGCAGGGCACGCGACGCGTGGTCGAATCACATAAGCGTACCGTCAAAATGGAGTTGTAACTTTTTTAAAAATTACTAAATTTCGTGGAAGTTGGAATTAATTCCCGGGAAAAAAAGATTATTTTAAAATTCATTAGTAGGTACTGTTACTATGATGATTACTTAAAATTTTATATTATATTTGGTCATGTGTTTACCTAACCTTTATTATCCTTATGGGCCGGACAGGGTTTTCTTTACATATTGTATATGTTGTTTACGTGTTATCAGATAAGTACATGGGATACGTACAGTACGTAACATACACACCATAAAACCTACGCAATAATGTAGGTATGATTTGTGTGTGTTTTTCCTATCAAAAGCCCTTTGTTGGCATGATAACACCATGGCACGTCATCATTTATATCATTCTCGTAAGTTGTGGTTGCTTTTTTATTATTGTTTATTACTATTACTGAAACAGGCATATAGTAATAGTAGCTTTACACCCGCGGGTTCGCCCGCGTGGAATTCGGTTAAAGATAAAGATAAAGATAAAGATAACTTTATTTGTCAAACATGTGTATGCATGCAAATTGAGCATGCAGGATGTTACAATATGGTTATTTCGTCCGACATATTTCACCCTTAAGGCGTACAAATTTATGAAATTTACATGTTAAAAATTACAAAATAAAGACGAATACAAAATAAAAATGAATAAACATATTAGTCAAAAAATAAATATGTAACATAAATAATAAATACAAATGTCAAATTAAATAGTGTCATTCAAAAAGTCATTTACATTGTAATAACACTTGTCTGTTAATAAACCTCGAATTTTCTTTTTAAACAAATTTACCGGTAATGCTTTATATGACTGTGGTACCTTATTATAAATCTTAGGGGCCATACAGAAAACGCTTTTTCCCATTAATACCGTCTTTGACGCATGTAAATACAGTTGACTATTGTCACGTCTGTTACGGGGGAAGGTGTCAGCTAGTCGTGGAAATAAAACATGATTTACTCTAACAAATGTCGCAACTTCAAATATATATAAGGACGGCAATGTTAATATTTTGTGTTTTTTAAATAGTGGCATGCAACTGTCAGTCGATTTCAAATTGAACATCGCACGAATGCATCTCTTTTGGGCTTTAAACGCTATTTCTTTGTCTGTGGAGTTCCCCCAAAATATAATACCGTAGCGCAATAACGATGCCACTAAACCATGATACGCTGTTACTAAAGAATCTGTGTTTAACTCTGGGGCTAGTTTATATAAGGCGTACGCAGATGAACTGAGCCGTTTACTTATGTATTCGATGTGCGACTTCCAGTTCAATTTAGAGTCAATCATAATACCTAAAAATTTTGTTGTGTCGAATTTATTAATTACAGTATCCTTGTAATTTGCATTAGGAGCAACTACAGGCTGGGTCCGTTGTTTAAAATGCATAATATTTGTTATGTCCAGATTTATTTTTAGGTTGTTCCTATTTAACCATGCTATTATTGCTGTCAAAGATTCATTTATGTCACTTTCATATAAGTCTTTATTTTTACATGCTATAGTCATAGTGCTATCATCGGCAAAAAGAGTCATGGGGTGGACAATCTCCCTAGGCAGGTCATTTATATATATTAAGAATAACAGAGATCCGAGGACGCTACCTTGAGGAACACCGCATGTTGGTGTTCGTTCGCTTGACATGTAAATTTTCTCTTTTTTTGTCTTAACATTAATTCTTTCAATTTCAGTATATTGTTTTCTATTAGTGAGGTATGACTGAATAAGTTGCAGTATATTTCCCCTTATACCGTAGGCTTCTAATTTCTGTAATAAGATACCATGGTCAACGTAGTCAAAAGCTTGTGTCATATCGCAGTATGTAGCACACACTGGGATTCTCCTGTCCATATTTTTGATAATTGTATATAAAAAGTCATAAATAGCTAAACTTGTTGACATGTTTTGTCTAAAACCTTTTTGCTCCTCACTTAAGATATTTTTAATTTCGAGGTATGAGTACAGTTCTTTATAAATGTATTTTTCAAAGATTTTAGACATTATAGGGATTAAGGCAATTGGTCTATAGTTAGACATGTGTTCCTTAGTATTTTTTTTGAACAATGGTTTGACTCTTGAGATTTTTAGGCGATCTGGATATACACCTGCGCTAATGCACAGATTTATTAAATAGCTTAAGTGTGTACAAATGTATTCAGAAACATACTTTACAACTTTTGTAGAAATACCATCATAACCGGTACTAGTTGTGGTATTTAAAGAATGAATTATGTGTAATATGTTAACAGGTACACTGGGAGCTATAAATATTGAATCTCTCTGTTTCGTAATATTCGCTGTAACATTACATCCTGATCCTTGACATGGTTGAATTTTATCAACAAAGAAATTATTAAATGCATTGGCTATTTCTAGAGGGTCATGTATGGGTTTGCCGTCTACATGTATACAGTTAATGCATCCTTTAGGTAAACACGGTTTTGATTTATTTATTATGTTCCATGTTATTTTAGATTTATTTGATGCAGTTTTAATTGAGTAATTGTTTTGAGCATATCGAGTCAATCTAATAATTTTTTTAAGTCGTTTTGTGTAATTCCTAAAAATGTTTTTATTCGTCATATTTGGTTTTAATCTATAATGCCAGAGCAATTGGCGCTTCTTTTTGCTGCATATTTGAATGCCACGTGAGATCCATCTTGATTTTTTAATTACATTAATTATTCTCAGCCTATTTGGAAAACAAAGGTCATAAAAAAGTTTAAAATTGTCAATAAATATATTAAATGCTATGTTTGGATCCTCAGTTTCATATATTTCTGAAAAAGTCAAATGTTTTAAGCAGTCTTTAAATTTAAACATATTATCCTGACTAAAGTCCCGTCTTTTTATGCGCCAATATTTTAGTATACAAGTATTTTTAACCGGGCATTTTATTATTTGCGCTGTGTGGTCTGAGAGCGCAAATTCAATAACTTCAGTTTTACATTTTGCTTTAAAATTATGTGCAAAATTGTCAATGCAAGTTTGACTATGTATTCTTGTTGGCTGCTTTATAGTTAACTTAAGATTGAAATTTAGTAACAGACATTCAAAATCCAAAACTGCCTTATTTTTCTTCATTATATCAATATTAAAATCTCCCGCCATTATAATATGCTCATATTTCCTTTTACATATTACTTGTAATATATGTTCTATTTTTTCATAGAAAGCAATTAAGTTATTTTGTTTCGGTACTCTGTAGATGCATAAAATAATTAAATTGTATTCTATGAGTTCCACACCGCAACATTCAACTACACCAGTTATAGATGCCTCGGCTATATGTGGAACTTCTCTCCATTGATGCCCATTTCTAACCAGGATACAAGACCCACCTCGTTTACTTTCGTCCCTACAGAAATATGATGCTAAAATATAATTGGGTATATTTAAATTTAAATAGCTTTCGTACCCTGACATCATGAAGTGTTCGGTCACACACAGTACATCAACATCAACGTCCCTTTCTGACAATTCTTGTAGGCAAACATTTAGATCATTGACTTTATTTAAGAGTCCCGCTATGTTTTGATGCATTACGTAAAGGCTTTTAGTTACGAAAAAACTGCTTTTCTGTGTTTAATACCTGTGTAGGGTTGTGAGACGTTAATGTTATTAAGTTATTATTCACAGTGTTATTATAAATATTGGTACATTGAATGTCATTAATTAATGCTAGGAGATTAACAAAAACGGAACGGATCCCAAAATTATTCATGTTACCAGATTGCCTGAAGAATGTATTATAATTGTAGGCGACACTTGCATTTGAGTCCAATACATGAGCATATTTGTGAATCCAGACATCTTGGCATAAAGAATAGCTAAAGTTCATGACCCGCCAGTTATACATATTTGCGTTCCTGTTATATTTATATGTGGGTAGACAGATAATAATATTAGTATGAGTTATTTCACTAAGCGTCTTCCGTATGTTCAATATGAGTTCAGAGTAATTTTTAGCTATTTTAAAGTCTTGTTCACCAATTAAAATCACACAATAGTCATTCATCGTGTAATCCTTTAGTTTGTTGTTTAACCCTTTCAGGAGGTCACATGTGGCTCCATCTGTTGTTAGAAAGTGGCAAAAATTGTAGTCCTTAAAAGTTTCTTCTGCCATAGATAATATCTTGTTTTGTTTGTTAGTACTCAGAATACACAATTTGTTTTGCTGTAGTAGCCGTGAAGAGTGAATCTCTGTTTGGGTATTAGTTCCTAAATCATTCTTTATTTCTTTCATCTCTGAATTGTTAGTAATATGAGGTTTAGAGCCCTTTTCAGATTTTGAATTATTTAACTGAGTTTCTGTGTTAGTAGTCACCTCCGATATATCACATTTTAAACTTTCTGTTTGTGTCTGTTTAGTTTTACACCGCCTGTGAGTTGTTTTTTTTATTGGTGTATTTTGGCTTGATTTAATAGGAGAATTTGTGGCTACTTTTTTATACACGTTGTTTTTTCTTATTAAATTTTCATTTTCACGTTTTAATGTACTATTTTCAACTGACAGCAATTCAATTTCTTTATGAGCACTCTCCAACTGTTTTGTTAGATTTCGTAGCTCTTCCCTTAATGACTTGACTTGGTCGTCTTCATCGTCGGACATCTCTGGCAAACTATTAGTGGTACACTCCAGTGTATTAGGAATTATAGTGTTACTTTCGTTCATTATTGATGATTCAGATTGTGAACGTGGCCTGGGACGTCTAAATGTTACGTTTAAACTGTCGAAGAAATTCATCTCAGGAATTAATTTGTGCCAAAAAAATGAAATAAAATAAAGTTTGTCAGTATCCTATACCCGCACGCTCTGCCTGTTGACCCTATAGCTCTCGACCCCCTGAACCGTATTTGATTACGTTGTATTTTATCTCATAAACCATATGATGTATTTATTGACGTAATGGTTGCTCATTAGATGGCGCTTTTCTAAGTTTCTTATAGGATTCTTTTATTTTTCTGGTAACCCTCTTTTTTTTCTTATTTATATATATTTTTCTGGTAACCCTCTTTTTTTCTTATTTATATATATTTTTCTGGTAACCCTCTTTTTTTTCTTATTTGCCTATTAAACTTTCCTGTTGTCATCTGATTTACTTTCAAACAGCTACACAAACAAACGACGTTAATTATGGTTTATTTAGCTTTCTTGCTTCTCAGTTTTGTGTCCCTCCAATTTGTGAATGTGAATCCGATCCAATTTATGTAATTCTGCTGTGATTGAAGTGTGAGTGTTTGCTTATATGTATTGAGTTTTCAGTTCTTAGACCGCTGTCGTAGGATGTTTATTTTTATTTATCGCCCAACTTATTTGTCGTAATTAAAGTATCCACCAACATACCAATATTAGTCACAAATATATGTACCGTGGTCTATTCGTTAACTAACTATACCGCTGTCGTAGTTTGTGTTTTTGTTTGTCACTCAACTTATATTTATCTTAATTAAACTTTCCACCAACATTAATCACATATATATGCACCGTGATCTATTCGATAAAGTTATTTTTATTACTGATTTCTGCTTCTTTATATTTTATCTGGCACTTTAATACGGAGCTACATTTAGTGTGGGTGACTGCCGAGATGGTTTCTCTTTCGGTTATATCGCGCTTTTTAGATTTGCCTCGGGAATATCAATTTTTTCAATAAAAGGTAGCCTTTTTCCTTTCTCAGGGTCTAAAGATTGTCTGTGTCAAATTTCATCAAAATCGGTTAAGAGGTTTAAGCGGGAAAGCGTAACAGACAGACAGAAAGGGTTACTTTCGCATGTACCTATAATATTAGTATGGATTGCATTACACCTGTACCTATATCTACAATATTTTACCAAGGATTATGAAAAACAACGTATAAATGAGGACAGTGTGTATTGGTTTCATCATAAATAGAAATAAATATCTATGTACCTATGTGTATCTATACTAATATATAAAGCTTAAGAGTTTGTTTGAACGCGCTATTCTCAAGAACTCCCGGTCCGATTTGAAAAAATCTTTTTGCGTTGGATAGCCCATTGATCCAGGAAGGCTTAAGGCTACATAACAACACGCTGCGACCTATAGGAGCGGAGCATAACTAAAAACACCCGAACGAAGTCGCTGGCGGCCGCTAGTAAAAAGAGAAAAATGTTATGAGTTGTCGCTAACCTCTGCTTTGCTGCTAACCTATGCTATGCTAACCTAACTTAAATGACGTATTTTAGTAGCCATTTTAATCACTTCTTGATTGTCTAAGAATTATCATAATTAGGACTAAACTAATATTAAGGAAATAGCTATGCTTGGAGTTTCTCTGCACGATCGAATCAGAAATGAGGAGATCCACAGAAGAATCAAAGTCACCGACATAGCTCTTCGAGTCACTAAAATTAAGCGGGCAACGCACATTGCTCGTAGAACCGATAGCCGATGGGGGATTAAGGTTCTGGAGTGGCGGCCACGTCCCGGAAGACGCAGCGGCCCAGCGGCGGGAAGCCCCCAGCAAGGTGGACCGATGACCTGGCGGCAAGCCGATGGATGCGGGCAGTACAAAACCGGTCATCATGGAAAGCCTTGGGGGAGGACTTTGTCCAGCAGTGGACTTCTATAGACTGAGGAAGAAGAAGAACAAAAAGCTAATATTTATCTTCTGTCCTTTTCCTAACGATATATAAAGAAAAAGATGCGCTGAATTTACATTACATTTGTAATAAAAGAGTCGATGCAAAATTGCACAAAAAAAAAAAATAATCAAACCATCGAACAACATATTTAGTTCACTTTTGCCCTATTTACTTTTGGAAATCAGCGCCAAATTGCACAACAAAAAATAAGTCAAAGCATTGAACTACTTTTGCCCTATGTACTTTTGAGTTTGAGAATTTTGTGACATCTTATCGCGTGAGTATATCGTTTTATCAGAACATGATTATTATATCTATATGTTCATCTTATACTCGCTTATAATCTTTATTTTCATAAATGTAAAGGTATTCCTTCGTCTCATGTGTGTTGGCCGGATAGAAAATATAGAAAGCTTAAGTTGGAAAATACTTTTAGCATAATTACAGGCAAATTATAGGTTCAAGGCGGTTCCCAGGGAAAAACACAGCGCAAGCCGTTTTTGTGTAGTTTTTCGGAGCTATCTACTCTTTATCCAAAAGAAATATCAACTTACTAAAAATACATAAATTTTCTCCATAATCTTGGCTCCAAAATTGTGGATTTTTTTTTATTTTATTAAGTATTATGTTTAAATAATTCCTTCACAACGAAACCACTGACAAGAGAAATAATTATCATAAACGTGCATCTCCTCGCAAAGTAAGCATTATTTAGGTTGCGTTCTTACACTAATGGATAGGTAATTTCATGACGAACATTATTGTAGAAATATTTTTTTAAAACGACCAAAATCAAAATTTTATTCAACAATCTGAGCGCATTCGCCATCATTTCTGTTGCCCGGGCTATTGAGATTCAGTATGCCACAAGCTCTCGAAGGGGGAACCCGTGTCGTTCGTCACCGCGCGCTCCGCTAGCATAAGCGGGCGGCGCGTGAGCGAGAAAGCATCTGCTTGCTCGCTCACGCACCGCATGTCGCATAGAGTATAATACTATCTTAGAGTGTCTCTGTTATTGATGTTTATTTTGGTGTTCGTTTTTTTAACCGATTTCAAAAAAGAGGAGGTTGCTCAATTATATGTTTTTTATGTTCAATTTTTAAGCGACTTCAAAAAGGAGGAGGTTACTCAATTCGACCGTATATGTTTTTTTTTTTATATTTGCTCGCGCATAACTTCGTCATTTATAAACCGATTTTGATAATTCTTTTTCTGTTGGAAAGAAGACGTCCCCAAGGTGGTCCCACGATAAGGATATCAGGGTCTGATGATGAAAGACGAGAGAAATCAAGGGGAACTTTCAAAAATCGTAGGGGCGATTAGTGCATTTCTTAGTATTTTCATTAAGTATTTTAAAGCACTACGATTTGATAAAGGTCTGGAGTAGATCTGATGATGGAGCCGGGAGACAGTCGAAGGAACTCCTCAACAATTGACAGCAGCTACCTTGTGGTTGGGCTCGATTAATTTCTATTGATAAGAACTTTACACCTAGATGGGTTGCGACTCTCTGAGCTCTAATGATGAAGACAAAGGCCAGTTCCAGGAACTCCTCAACGGTTTCCAGTAGCTATTTTGTGGTTGAACTTCATTCATTTATATTAATAAGACCTTTACTCCGATTAGGTTAAAATAATAGTCTACAGTAAATTTAATGATGAAGACCATAGGCAGTTGAGGGAATAGGTACTTACGGGTAAAAATTAAAGTAAACAAAAGTACGTCATTTCCCAACTATATTTGCGTCAGCTTCCAGTCTGACCGGATGCAACTGAATACATAGTACTTTTAACAACTAAAAAATGTAAAATAAAAGCTTTTTTAGAAAAAAACAACCGACTTCCAAAAACCACTATGTAAAGTGAAAAATAACTAATTTCGGAAGTCGGTGTCTAAAACGAATATACAAAACCAAAGACACCAACTTCCGAAATTAGTTATTTTTCACTTTGTAGTGGTTTTTGAAGTCGGTTGTTTTTTTGTAAAAAGTTTTTATTTTTATGTTTGTTTGCGGATAACTTCGCCTAAAATTTGGTATTTCGATGAATTTTTGGGTATTTCGACATGGGTGTCGTGATAGGGGTTTTCGGGAGTGCAGATCACGAATATGACGTAATTTTTGAAATCCAAGATGGCCGACACCAATTTTATGATATTTTGACATGGGTGTCGTGAAAGGGGTTTTGTGGGTGCTAATCACGAAAATGACGTCATTTTGGAAATCCAAGATGGCCGACACCAATTTTATGATATTTTGACATGGGTGTCGTGAAAGGGGTTTTTGTGGGTGCTAATCACGAAAATGACGTCATTTTGGAAATCCAAGATGGCCGACACCAATTTTATGATATTTTGACATGGGTGTCGTGAAAGGGGTTTTCGCGGGTGCTAATCACGAAAATGACGTCATTTTTGAAATCCAAGGTGGCCGAAATTAAATTTCATGATATTTTGACTTGGGTATCGTGACGGGTTTTCAGGGCGCTGATCACGAAAATGACGTCAATTATAAGCTGTGGCATAGCTTCTATTTCTTTATCAAAGTCAAAAATAAAACATCAAATATAGTTTAGTCGCTAAATCGCCACCATTTTTCGCACTCCTTCAATGACGTCACTGCTAAAAAATAAATAAATAAACTACAAAAAAGAAAATACATACTTATACAAATGTATACGTCAATTGGCAAAATAAAAAAAATATTATGTCATAAATAACTAATAAAAAATTTCCTACTAACTACATACTGCAGAACTCGGTGTGCACACCTTTGCGATTTACCCCGCAGCCACGCGCAGGATTGCGTTTTTTATCTGCATTTTTAAGCAGATCTGCAGCCCTGCGCGTGAGCGCAGATTCAATGTATAGTACCATGCGTTTCTCCATACAAAATTTGGTACTAGCGAACATCTATCTTATATATAAAATTCTCGTGTCACAGTTTTCGTTCCTATACTCCTCCGAAACGGCTTGACCGATTCTCATGAAATTTTGTGAGCGTATTGAGTAGGTCTGAAAATCGGCCAACATCTGTTTTTCATCCCCCTAAATGTTAGGGGTAGTCCACCCCTATTTGTTTTTTTATTTTTACACAACATTTTTAGTTTCTATTTTTTTACAACATACAAAAATACATACAATCCTAAATTTTCACCCTTCTACGATCAATCCTTCAAAATTGATCAATCGTCATTTAATTAGTTTTATTCCCAAGGGAAATCTAAAAAACGCGATATAACCCAATTCCACGCGGGCGAAGCCGCGGGCGGAAAGCTAGTAAGTACTAATATGTAAAGCTGAAGAGTTTGTTTGTTTGAACGCGCTAATCTCAGGAACTACGGGTCCGATTTGAAAAATTCTTTTTGCGTTGGATAGCTCATTAATCCAGAAAGGCTTAAGGCATAAAACATCACGCTGCGACTAATAGGAGCAGAGCATTACTAACTCCACGCGAACGAAGTCGCTGGCGGCCGCTAGTATAAAATAGCTTTACCGCGGCAGCCCCGAGTGCCACATGTTTTTGTTTTATTAGAAAGACGATATCTTCAAGGTAGTCTCATGTTTAGGAAATTAGGGTCTGATGATGGAAGACTAGGTAAATCTAGGAGAAATTTAAAAAATCAAAGGGGCGTCTAGGGCTTTTCTAAGTTTTTTCATTAAGTGTTTTAACGCACTACAATTTAGTAAAGTTCGGAGTTGATGATGGAGCCGGGAGACAGCCGAGGGATCTCCTTAACGATTCACATCAGCTGCCTCGTGTTTGTGCTTAATAAATTTGTATTGATAAGAACTTTACACCTAAATGCCTTGATTAATTTGTATTGATAAGAGCTTTACACCTAGATGGATTGTTATGATCATTAGGAGTCTGATAATGAAGACGAAGGACAGTCTGTTGAGGGAACTCCTCAAAGGTTTACAGTAGCTGCTTTGTGGTTGGACTTAATTCATTTATATTGATGAGAAATTTGCACCCATATGGGTAAAAATTAAAGTCTGAATTACATCAGATGATGAAAACCATAGACAGTCGAGGGAATTCCTCAACAATTTACAACACTGTACTTTAACATTAGTACAAACACTACCTACTCGTCATGCTTATGCAAAAATCAATTGAAATCAAGAGACTGAATTTGAGTTGTGTTATTTCATTGCGTTATTTCTAGAAATGCTCATACTTTCATTGTAGTCTTAAAGGAATTAAAGCAAACGAAATAGGTCGTTTGCTTGCAGGCCTTTTCCAAATATGCTGCCGTCAACGTCCAGTCTGATCGGATATTGTATTAGTCGGATGTTTATTATTTTTCTGCGAAAGGAAGATTTGCGTAAATAATATTATAGTATATGTATTTGTTATTTATTTTGATATACGATAGTTTTATTTTTTACAATTTACGTATTTGTTTTATTAAACGAGAATAATAATATAATTTCACAGTCTTGCCTGGTCCCAAAAAAAACATGATTTTTTTTTTGAAGGTGTCAGTTCTGCAGAAATTTATTTGACCCTGATTACGTTTTCCCTTAAAATAATAAATAATGATAAATTAAACTTTATTATATTATTTTTCTATCCCTTTGTCCATCTGACTTAGCTAACTTTCAATCTACAAAACTAACTTCCAACCCTGAAGTTACAGTCATAACATATTTAGTTATAAAGGTCTAATCAATACACATTAAATAAGCCCAAACACGTGACAGTTGCTTCGATGTGGATTCCCTTGATATTCTGTCATCTCCATCATCAGGTCAGGCCCAAATCTTCACGGTTTTATAGTATCATCCGATATAAACACGAGTATCAAGTTGTCACCCGAAGCGTGCCTACAATTTTCGATAATTGGCCTAAATTTCTCAGAATTTCCATTATCGACACTGACGTGGTAACAATGGGATTACATAGGCAGCATATCCCTTCATATAAAAAAAGAATGGTCAAAATAGGTTCATTAACCATAAAGTTATCAGCGACAATAAATCGAACTGAGACTGACCTTTTTCTGAAGTCGGTTAAAAAATAAACACCGCAGAATTTTTATTATGAAGTATCGTCAACATTTTTTTGAGTACATAATAACCAAAAGTATTTGGGCGCACCAATAAACATAAATAAAAGTGCTATGTCTGTTACTTCTGTGGTCTATGTTTCTAACTTGTATTTGTAAGTACTACGTCCGCCAGACGGCGCTAGTAAAATTTTACGAAATATTGTAGAGGTGGGGCGCGGTGAAGAGGGAGCAAATGCGCAAGGTCATTTGGTGAGGGTACGGTCTTAATTATCCCTGTAGGCCGTTCGTGTCCCTTGTTCGTAGTCGACAACAGACTGTAGTAGACGTGACGATAGATACTGAATTTTCATTGTTCTATGATAGTTATCCTTTTTGTGTTGAGAAAATGTTTACATATAAAGCTTTTTCGGTTCTTCTAATGCTAAGTGTTGTAAAAAGTGAAGTGGATTTTAAAACTACGTGTCAAAATGATTATAGAAATTTGACCAATAATCATATCGATTTGTTGAAATACTGTTCTAATCGTGTGTGTATCGAGAAATGCTGTGATGAAGGTGAAATGTTTTATCTGAATGGTACATGCATGAAGATAGTGGCAAAGCTTAAAAAACATAAAAAGCTTGCGAAACTAGGCTCAGATGTCGACAAATCCAAAATTATTTTGTACTCTTGGGACGGAAACACTAAAAAGAAATCGATAAAAGATTTCGTTTTCGTTAAAAATCAGAGAAATGTGCAAAACTGCACGTCTGAATATCCAATAACAAATGATTTTATTATTTTAGAGGTAATTATTTTATTTCAGTTTTGATTTTGTTTTGTCACTTTTACTTTAAATTATCAGTTTCGCGTAAACATTGCTTTCGTACTGACGTTTCGTGTATTGTGTGATCAATTTGTTTTCTAACGTAGAGTATTTTAACATGCTGATGTCATTTTGCCAAAAAGTTCGTAATTTGCTAAATTCATAATGATCGATCAATTATCGGTCAGTGGTCTCGTAATTAAATGGTGATAGAAGTTAGTAGAAATGATTTTCTACTACTGAATTTGAATATATTTTTAAAACCATACTAATATTATAAATGCGAAAATAACTCTATCTGTCTGTTACGCTTTCCCGTTTAAACCTCTCAACCGATTTTGATGAAATTTGGCACAGGCAATCCTTACTCTGAGAAAGAACATAGGCTACCTTTTACCCCGGAAAAATTTGATGTTCCCGAAGGAAATCTATAAAGCGCGATATAACCGAACTCCACGCGGGCGAAGCCGCGGGCGGAAAGCTAGTGAATTATAAACTACATCACTACT
Source organism: Sesamia nonagrioides (assembly GCA_017933935.1). NCBI lineage: Eukaryota > Metazoa > Arthropoda > Insecta > Lepidoptera > Noctuidae > Sesamia > Sesamia nonagrioides. Next base: position 272,616 of record JADWQK010002037.1, on the reverse strand, counting down.
TACCATCAGGCGGGATTGCGGTGAAGCACTAGCTTATAATTTAAAAAAAAATCAGTCTGGATTCTGGAATTTTTCAACTGTTAGGTACTCTTTAACTGGGAAACTTAAATTTTCTCATGCTCACAGGATGGCTCGTTAAGGATGCAAGACATAAGCGGGTCAAAATCATGGTATGAAATTAATAGATTGGAATATTGTATAGACTTCAAATTAGCTAACATAACCGGAAATATACTCGTGAAACTCGTTGTAAGAGAATATAACGCAGACCCAAAAGATGAAGAAGCGAAATCAACATTTGTTTTAGTGGGTGAGTGAGACTGTATTACCTTCGTAGGCCAAAATACTGCAGGTCCAACCAGCAGGGTAATAGGGTAGTCGACTAAAAAAACTAATTAGTCCGTCAGTCAGATTTCCAAAAAAATACTAGACACGTATTTTTTCTTTTTTCATATAAACAAAAAATTAAGACGACACAGTGCGTTGAAAACTCGTTTGAAGTCACTGCACGCTACACTTTTTAGCAAGGAGTGACGTCACCAGCCACCACCCCTGATCTTTGATGATGATATTTGTCAATTTTTATTGATTTGATAAAACAAAATATACGAATCCCATATTTTTTTATAATCTGAATGACGGACTATATAGAATTTTTTTTTTACCCAGGAAATATCCCTTTTACGTAGAATACTATCAATAGCAACGGGTTTCATTTTGACAGTTCAACGACATTCATTGCGTTGTGCACATTGTTGAGCCAACACATTTTAACATAATATGAAGCAATGGATTAGCTATTTGCTTAAAAATTGTTTCTATTGATTGTAATAGTGAGTTACTCAATTGAGGTGCTGATATGCTCTATTTTGGTTGGACTTGCAGCATTTTTCAAATTTGGAATATCACTATAGTCCCAGTCATATGGTTCGTCAACTTCACAGACTTAATGTTTCTAATTTCCAGGTCTGTTGATATCTTCGTTCTTCCTCATCTTGGTGCTGTTAGTATATTGTTTGCTGCCCCAGCTGCGGAACCTCATAGGCTTAGTACTGATGAGCTACAACCTATCTATTCTCGTCACATTTATTGTAAAAATCGTCATACACTTTATCATCAAATCGCTAGCAACGAAGCACTGCAAAATGATATGTAAGCCATGTTTTTGATTTTTATTTATGATGATCTAAAATCTATCACGACAAAGGTGGTCTGTGACCTTTGTCGTGGTCTACCACGACGGCAATGACCTCCCACAGGTATCCAGTCAGAGATGATCTTTGACCATCTTTTTGGGTGCATTCCCGAGATGTATCCATCCCACTCCCACATAACCTGGCTGTTTTTTTTTTCAAAAACATTCGCTACTGGTTCACATTTGCTGGGTCAACATGTCCAGAGATAGCACAAGATAGGGGGTTTAGCCTCTCAAGTATGAGGGCGCGGGTGCGATTCCAGGTCAGGCAAGTACCAATGTAACTTTTCAAAAAGTTATATGTACTTTCTAAGTATATCTTGGACACCAATGACTAAAGGTGAAGGAAAACATCTTGAGGAAACCTGGACTTTAAGTCTGAAATCGCCAACCCGCATTGAGCAAGCGTGGTGATTACGCTCAATCCTTCTCTGCACGAGAAGAGACCTGTGCCCAGCAGTGGGACGATAAAAAGGTTGATGATGATGATGAGGGGGTTTAGAAGAAAAAAGGACGGCCTTTCCCCAATCGCGGGACACCAAGTAGTCTACAAAAAACTCTATGTCAGATACTGATCTACAGTCCTCACATGATCTGAGCAGGGCAATATCTGTCTTTTTTGCGGTGTTTCTCTTTAGATCTATACAGATATGAAATACCGAACTCATCTCATTATCACTCACTTAATATTCATTTAAACTAGATAGTTTTAATGAATATTATTAACGTAATTAAAAAATTAATTATTATTTGAAAATTACTTTCTAAATTACTCATCACTCATAGCACTAATGTAATTATACAATAAAGAAAACCCTGTCCGAACCATAAGGGTAATAAAGGGTAAACACTCATGTGTTTACCTAAAAAAAAATATAAAATTAAAAAATAAAATTTTATATTATATTTGGTCATCCAAATATAATATAAAATTTTACGTAATCATCATATTAACAATACTTACTAGAGTTCGGTTATATCGCGCTTTTTAGATTTCCCTCGGGAACATCAATTTTTTCCGGGACAAAAGGTAGCCTATGTTCTTTCTCAGGGTCTAAAGATTGTCTGTGCCAAATTTCATCAAAATCGATTGAGAAGTTTAAGCGGGAAAGCGTAACAGACAGACAGAGTTACTTTCGCATTTATAATATTAGTATGGATTTTTAGGAGGCTTTTTTTTAAGTTGAACCCGGCTTTGTGGGCTTTAGTATAATTAGTTATCGATACCTAACAATACCTTCACGGATCGGACAGGGTTTTCTTTATATATTGTATATGCCTTTTTGATTGGCACTTTCTTAGTATGATTCACGAGGGGGAAGGTGCTGATAGCCGAAATACAGGATATGCTTAGATCGGCTAAACTCTTATATTTTAATTGAAATTGTTACCACATAGCATGTATAGTAGTACCACAGTATAAAAATCATACAGTAGGTCGGCGCCTTTGATCTCGTGTAAAATGCCGACATCGTCTAGACAGTAACGCATCGGCCAGGATTGTCACAAATAAACAACATTTATGAAATTATTTATTTATTGCAGATCAACATCGATATCTGTACTATAAATAAAACAACATTAATATAATAATGAAACAAATTTTTAACCCGCTCTTTACTGCATGTATTATTAAGGAGTTGAATATGACAATAAAAAATGCAGATGAAGCGTATACAAAAAGCTTTAATAATTGAAGTGATACAGATTTGATAACTAGTTACTATGACACTTACTGTACTATAATATTGTTAAAGTGAAGTTTAAATGAATAAATAATTCAGTTGACAGTGCAACATCACGGTTCGGAAAAGTTCACGGCTTGAATTCTGCCCGTGACAGTTGTTTTTAAATCGCTTAAATTATTATCGTTTTAATTAGCTTAGATAAGTTTAATCAATGAGAAAGAAATATTTCAGGAATTATAACGGTAAGTGATGTCAATAAATCGATGTCATGATAATGTCATAAATAAAAAACAAACACGCCTTAGCCCTTGACGATATATCCCGAACTACTAACATCGTCTTGTTCGCACTTTGGGAGCCGCTTACCCGCGTCTCGCCTCTCACACCTCGCACGTTTGCCCTGTCTAGACATCTTCGTTGGTCGACTGTATGATTTTTAGACTGTGGTAGTACTAAGCTTTTGAAAATAAATTATAATTATTATTAATTATACAAATGTACGGACGGCAACAGGTCAAGCTAGCTGAAACTGTCAAATATTCCAAATCAACCTGCTACAATGCTGTAGAGGTAAAATTGAAAAACTAAAAGAAATCTGACAGATTGTAGTAGCTTGATGTGCTGTCGTCTGTTATATAATTAATATCAACATCAAATATGCTTACCTCGTTGATTATTTCGGATATACGTTAAGGATACTTAATATTTGCTTAAAAGCATATAAATATATTACTATTTATCATTTAGTATGTACATAATGTGGTCAATATTTCAACGCTATACCCTTATTGTATGTTATCCTGTTTTTAAAACCTAGTATGTAAATTTAGATATAGGGATATTATATTATCCAGTTATAGGATAAAAGCTAACATTTATTTTTATAATTCTTTTAGCTCCATTGCTGTATTATTCTGCGATATCGAGTTTCTTTTGGTTGAACGTTATGTCTTTTGATGTTTGGTGGTCCTTGAGGTAATTGAGTTTCCATTACTAACATTAATAAGTAACAGTACAGCACCCTAATTGAGTAATACACTATTACTGTCACTTGGAATTATTTTGAAGCTTATTACTAATCCATTTCTCCGTTTGTTCGGAAAATGTGTCTGCTCAACAACGTAAATAACGCAATGAATGTTGTTAAACTGTCAAAATGAAACCCATTGCTACTGATATTGAGTGCGTGTGAAAATATGGCGAGGCCGAGTTTAGAATACTGCCGCCATCTTAATTTCTTAAAACACATTGATATAATATTCAACTAAGGTAGATAAGTCACTAGCGCACTGAAAATGAAGCGTACAAAAGAAGGTAATTCCAATATCTCGCGTCACTCTCGATACTCTCGTTCCGTACGCCCGTGTATGCTGGTGGCTAAGAAAACCTTTTCCGTTTTTCGAAATGTCCTTTTGTGTAATGCGTAAACGCACGAATTATTTTAGAAAAGCCAACAAAAGTCATGGAATCACATATCGTAAATAATTATTCCAAAATATTTAGATAAATAATATAGTTTCAATTACTTTATCAAACATTCTTACAAATGATGCTTAGGTTGCCATTGTAAGTAAAAAAAGAGAGAGCTAGTTGGATTTCTTGCGAGTGTGATAAAGGCGCGAACGCATATGACATAGATTAGTTGCACAGAAGCACATAACACAAATAAAAGTCACCATAAACATTATCATGTTTATGGTGACTTTTATACCTACAACTATAGTTCTGTTTCATTTTATTTTCGCGCCTGTGTCCTTAGTTACAATTTATGAACATCTTATTGCAACAATTAAGTAAAACATTGATAAAATTACGTGATTATTTTGTTTTGCTAAGTAACAGAGTCAAATGACATGAAATTATTAAATGGGAAAGTGGGAGTCGATATTAAATGAACATGAAGTATACAATAATATAAATAAATATTTTCTACGCTCACACCAATTAGCCTAGCATATAGAAATATACAATATGTAAAGAAAACCCTGTCCGACCCATAAGGGTAATAAAGGATAGGTAAACACTTGACCAAATATAATATAAAATTTTACATAATCATCATAGTAACAATACTAATGAATTTTGAAATAATCCTTTTTTCCCGGGAATTTATTCCAATTTCTCCGAAATTGGGTAATTTTTAAAAAAGTGACAACACCGGTATTATTATAAGCGAATAGCGACGCGACCACGTCACAGGTGCCGCGTGCCCTGCCCCCCGCCGCCCGCGGAATGGGGTTGCTTACTGCACATATATTAAATTACCTCTTTTTGTGAAATAATATTTATTTTTTTAGGGGGATTTTTTTTTAAGTTTTGCCTGTCTTTGTGGGCATTAGTAGAATCAGTTATCGATACCTAACAATGCCTTCACGGATCGGACAGGGTTTTCTTTACATATTGTATAGGTACAGATTGTTTGCATAATGATTTACATTTGAAAAATTAAAATAGGATTTGAAATATAGTAAATATAGATTAAACCAAATTAATTTCACTAATTATTATGGTTTATAATTGTTTATTTTTACCCGACTACGGCAAAGCAAAAGGAGGGTTATGATTTTCACAGGCTATGTATGTATGTATGTATGTATGTATGTATGTATTGTTACAAATGGACCTTATGTCGATGGCATAAGGTTCAATATCGCGTGACATGCAGTGAGTCACTTTTAAGCCGTATTTTTTCCAGATCTAGACATTTTCTAGGTACAATAATAAAACGCATTGCTAGAGTTAGGACGGCCTATCGAATGGTACAGGTATCAACAGTTTTGTCAACAAGTGTCGACATCGAAATTTCTAGAAACCCGTTTCCGGGAATTACCGTAGGTACTTCTGAGTGACCTCGAACTTATGTGCTATTATTATTACGCCTAGAGGATTCTGGAATGTTCGATCAGCTGGCCTATATAAAGCGCCGCAACGCCGACGCACAGTCAGTCTACACTCGACTAGCGATACGAAAACAGCGACAGTAAAGAAGCGATCTTAAAGAAGACCTACTGCGACAATTATAACGAGAACTTCGAGTACTACGACAAATAACATCTGCAGTGTTATTGTGTGTTTACAACACCGACTTCGTGGACATAAGGGAAGACTTCGGTGCGACATCAGCTACGTTCTACTTGTCATTGCCTACAATCGACTGTACCTTCGTTGCCAATAAACTTCGTAACCCTTAACCGGCGTTTAAGTACCCCTAGCCTGTAACAATTGGTGTCAGAAGTGGGATAAAACCAAAGAAGAGGTCAACGAGCTTAAAATAAAAACAGCACAACAAGATGGACCAGCAAGAAGCTCGTGTAGAGAAACTAGACAATACCATCATGGAGTTTGGAAAAGAAATAGAGTACAAAAAGGAGTTATTAAAGGCGTGGTACCCGTACCCAGTGCTTTGCCGACTTTCAAGGTACCTCATTTTGACGGAACAACGTCATGGGTGGCCTTCCGCCTTCAATTCGAAAAGGTCGCAAAAGGCAACAACTGGGACGACGATCAAGCGGTAACCGCTCTTACGCTTGCTCTGCGTGGTGATGCAGTACAAATTCTCGAAAATATTTCCGGCGATTGTAATACCCTAGCCTGTTTGTTGGAAGCGTTAGAGTCTAGATATGGGGAGAAACACCTGGAACATGTCTACAGGGCTCCACTCCGCGACCGCACACAGAAAAGCAGTGAGGGTTTGCAACAATGGGCCACGGAAATAGAACGTATGGTTCGGAAGGCGTATGCATCAACACCGGGATTGATTGGCGCTACTACTCTACGATTATTTACCGATGGGATTCGAGATGCAGAAGTCAGGGCTGCGGTACGTCTGGGTCACCATCAGACCCTGAAGGCAGCTTTGACGCATGCTCTGGAGGTGGAAGCTGTACGTCAACACGACCGTATTCGAGAAGTGACCGTACATATAAAAGCCCGACGAGGACCAACTTGCTATGAGTGCGGCGAAAAGGGGCATATTCGAATTGATTGTCCCAGGAAGGCTAAGGGAAGAAGAACTTCTTGGTCACGTGAGGAGGCCGCGGTGATGGCGTGGCGCAAGCGCGATGCGAAGGTCGAGCCCAAGCGCCCGTGCGAGCGAGTCGAGTGGCGCAAGCGGAGCGATCGGAGCGGGCACCGCGAGCGACCCGCTGAACGAGAGCGGGAACGCGTCAAGGACCGGGAGCGAGACCGATACCGGGAACGCGAACGTCCCGACAAGCGTGAACACGAGCGCGAGCGGTCGCGCGGAAGGTCGTGGAGTGAGGCAGACGGAAGCTGGGACAAGGAAGTCGAGGACGAGGCCCGTAAGAAGAAGCGCCTCGAGAAAAAGGCAAGACAAAAGGACCGCCGTCGCCAGGTTACTTCAGGAAGTAAGGGCCGACATTGTGACAAACAGGAAGAGAACGTAAGGATTATCCAGGTAAACGCTTTGGATGACGACTGGGATAATCAATCATTGGAAGACGCACAAAAGGAAGATAGTGACTTGAAGACAGTAATAGAATGGAAACAACGTGGCCAGAGGCCCGCTTGGAGTGAAATATCAGCGCTTAGCCCAACAGTAAAAAGTTACTGGGCTCAATGGGACAGCCTGATAATTGATAACGGAGTCCTCAAGAGGAAATGGGAATCACCCAGTGGACAGGAGGTCACCTTACAGATAGTTGTTCCCGGTGATAAAGTCGCGTCAGTGCTAAGACAGGTGCACGACGGAGTGTCCGGAGGACATCTAGGAGTAAAGAAAACCCTGGAGAAGGTGAGAAAAAGATTCTATTGGGTGCATTGCCGCGAAGACGTAGAGGACTGGTGTAGAAAATGCGTAGCTTGCTCCTCAGTAAAGGGACCTCAAACGAGAGCCAGAGGTCGGCTGAAAGTGTACAATGTTGGTGCACCATGGGAAAGAGTTGCTGTCGATATAGCTGGGCCATTCCCTGTTACTGAAGAAGGGAATAGGTATATCATCGTCATGTAAGACTATTTCAGCAAATGGCCAGAAGCTTTTGCAGTACCTAACCAGGAAGCTCATACAGTCGCCAAAAAGCTAGTTCACGAGGTGTTCTGTCGATTTGGCATCCCTTTGGAGTTACACTCTGACCAGGGTAGAAACTTCGAGTCTTCACTATTTCAAGAGGTTTGCCAACTACTCGGGATACATAAGACTCGTACAACACCGTACCACCCACAGTCAGATGGAATGGTCGAAAGATTCAATCAGACGTTGGAGAATCATTTGGCCAAAGTAGTGGAAGAACACCAAAGGGATTGGGACCAATACATTCCACTCTTTTTAATGTCATACCGCTCAGCAACACATGATAGCACAAACTGCACACCGGCGAAAGTCAACTTCGGCCGAGAAATTAGACTACCCATAGATGCACTAACCGGAACACCTCCCGATACTCCTATCCTAGCTGTCGACTATGTGGCCGACCTGCGGCGTAAATTAGATGGAATACATGAGCTAGTGAGAGAGAATGGTCTGAAAACCAGTGAGAAAATGAAGATCCGATACGACCGCAAAGCTAACGTGCCCGGATTCGAAGAGGGAACTTTGGTATGGTTACACAATCCCATTAGAAGAAAAGGAAAGAGCCCAAAGTTCCAAGCCAAATGGGAGGGTCCGTACACGATAGTAACCAGAATAAACGATGTCACCTACCGGATTAAGAAAGGACCTAGAGGGAAGCTGAAAATCGTACACTTAGACCGCCTAGCCCGCTATTATGGATCAAATCATGCTCGGGACGAGCATGACTAAGAAGAGGGCAATGTTACAAATGGACCTTATGTCGATGGCATAAGGTTCAATATCGCGTGACATGCAGTGAGTCACTTTTAAGCCGTATTTTTTCCAGATCTAGACATTTTCTAGGTACAATAATAAAACGCATTGCTAGAGTTAGGACGGCCTATCGAATGGTACAGGTATCAACAGTTTTGTCAACAAGTGTCGACATCGAAATTTCTAGAAACCCGTTTCCGGGAATTACCGTAGGTACTTCTGAGTGACCTCGAACTTATGTGCTATTATTATTACGCCTAGAGGATTCTGGAATGTTCGATCAGCTGGCCTATATAAAGCGCCGCAACGCCGACGCACAGTCAGTCTACACTCGACTAGCGATACGAAAACAGCGACAGTAAAGAAGCGATCTTAAAGAAGACCTACTGCGACAATTATAACGAGAACTTCGAGTACTACGACAAATAACATCTGCAGTGTTATTGTGTGTTTACAACATCGACTTCGTGGACATAAGGGAAGACTTCGGTGCGACATCAGCTACGTTCTACTTGTCATTGCCTACAATCGACTGTACCTTCGTTGCCAATAAACTTCGTAACCCTTAACCGGCGTTAAAGTACCCCTAGCCTGTAACAGTATATTCATCTGTTCCCTCGTAACTTCTAAACTACTTGTCAGAATTCGACAAATGACATATCATTAGAAGCGTCTTAATTGTCCGCTGGTTATAGGCTATATGGGGTTTCACAAAATCTAATGTGGCGCCCTCTATCGGACAAAACATACAGAGTAAAAAAATAAAGTTAAGATAAATATGCCGTGTTTGGTATCATTTTATAGCGTTTTACTTACATTTTGAATATATATATATATTTAATACTAGCATTTGCTTGTGACTTTACCTGTATTCATGGGCTGATTGCATATAATTTACATCTTTTCGTTCTTCTTTACTACTTATCAGAATAAGACCATTGCAGTACCATTAGAAGGGCCTTAATATTCTGTTGGTTATGAGCTATAAAGCTTGTCACCAAATTTAGTATTGCGCCCTCTAGCGGACAAAAAGTTATATGTAAATATAATATTAAGATAAATATACCGTGTTTGGCATCAATTGAAAGAGCTTCACGAGTACTTTATGTTGGTACATAATTACAGGAATGCTTTTTAGTTCATCAATTTAGCTCTTGTTAATATTATGCGCCACAAATACACTTTAACACCAAAATAATAAAAAGTAAAAAAACTAAAACCCAACTACGACAAAAAACGACGCTGAAAAAGTATAAAACAAGATTTTCAGAATACTGCACTAAACAAAGTTGCTAGTTTTCAAGTTTGGAAAGGCGTAGTCACACGTTACATATACCTACCGTAGCACTTTGACAACGTGTGACTGCGGTTTTCCAAACATGAAAACTAGCAACTTTGTTTAGGGAAGTATTCTGAAAATCTTGTTTTATACTTTTTCAGCGTCGTTTTTTGTCGTAGTTGGGTTTTACTTTTTTTACTTTTAATGCATTAGGTTTCCTTTAATCACAATCACAAAATATTAAACACACTTTAATCAAGTATTACAAAACTTCAATGACAAACATAAAAGTTTTGTAATACTTGATTGAAGTGTAAAACTGTTCATAAAAAAAATATATGCACCTAATGAGCACCTACTACACAACCTACGAAATTACTAGTTACCGTTAACTCTGTTATATTTCCTATCTGCATTTTTGTTATTCTTTGGCAAACTTGTCATGAACGGTGTGCTGTTTCCATTTAAGCGCAAACGACAAACACTAGCCATCTTTTTCTTCTCTGTGCTTTAGATTGCGCCCCATCTCACTCACACTGTACCAACGTGTGAAATGTACGACGAATAAACAATTTGCATGTGTGTGCTGCTGCTCCGATCGGCACATTTATTTCGGTTAATTTGTTAGAGCATATCATATCTGTTTAATATTATATCAATGTTAAAACGATTTCTGAGGCAATTAAAAAAAATGATATTTTTCTTCTACTTCGTACACTTTTATAAGTTTTTAGAGTGCTTTAGTCCAGACGGTGAAGAAAATAAAAACGTACATTTGCTTCGACCTAGTAACAATTTACTTTTCCTCTCCCAGGGGTCATCGCAAAAGGTGTCAAATCAACAGACGAGGCGAGCATGTGAAGTTCATGTGGTATTGTCTGTATGCCTGGGGGGCTCCGCTCCTGATGACAGCAATAGTCACTATCCTGGATAACATAGACCTTTCCAGTTTGAATATTACCAAACCACCTTTCGACGACTGCTTCGTTTTTGGTGTGTATACTGACCCACTTGATCTTTATTAGATACAATATGTAAAGAAAACCCTGTCCGATCCGTGAAGGTATTGTTAGGTATCGATAACTGATTCTACTAATGCCCAAAAATCGGACTAACTCAAAAAAAAATCTTCCTAAAAAAATATAAATATTATATCGCAATAAAAACTTTTTTACAAAAAAGCAACCGACTTCCAAAAACCACTACAAAGTGAAAAATAACTTATTTCGGAAGTCGGTGTCTTTGGTTTTGTATATTCGTTTTTGACACCGACTTCCGAAATTAGTTATTTTTCACTTTTTAGTGGTTTTTGGAAGTCGGTTGCTTTTTTGTAAAAAAGTTTTTATTTTTTCACTTTTTAGGTGTTAAAAGTACTATGTATTTAGCTGCATCCGGTCAGACTGGAAGCTGACGCAAATATAGTTGGGAAACGGCGTAATTTTGTTTACTTTAATTTTTACCCGTATGTATTCCCTCAACTGCCTATGGTCTTCATCATCAAATTTACTGCAGACCATTATTTTAACCCAATGGGTGCAAAGGTCTCATCAATATAAATGAATTAAGTCCAACCACAAAGTAGCTACTGTAAACCGTTGAGGACTACCCGGAACTGGCCTTTGTCTTCATCATCAGAGCTCTTATGACAGTCACAACCCATCTAGGTGTAAAGTTCTTATCAATACAAATTAATCGAGCCTAAACACAAGGAATGTGAATTGTTATAAATGTGAATTTTTGAGGAGTTCCTTCGACTGTCTCCCGGCTCCATCATCAGATCTACTCCAGACCTTTATTAAATTGTAGTGTTTTAAAATACTTAATGAAAATGCTAAGAAATGCACCAGTCGCCTCTGCAATCTTTGAAAGCTCCCCTTGTTTTCTCTGGTCTTCCACCATTAAACCCCGATATCCTTATCATGGGACCACCTTGGGAACGTCTTCTTTCCAACAGAAAAAAATGATTAAAATCGCTTCATAAACGACGAAATTATGCGCGAACAACTATAAAAAAAACATATACAGTCGAATTGAGTAACATCCTCCTTTTTGAAGTCGGTTAAAGAGAGACAACTTCAAACATGTGCGGTAGGCCATACATGCGCAGGCGAAGGGGAGCAGGGCACGCGGCGCGCGGTCGCATCGCTATTCGCTCAGAATTATACCGGCAAAAATGGTGTTGTCACTTTTTAAAAATTACCAAATTTTGGGGAACTTAGAATTAAATCACGGGAAAAAAGATTATTTCAAAATTCTTTAGTATTGTTACCGTAAAATGCTACAACATTGCCGTCACTTTACAACATTGCCTAAAACCTTAAAATATTAAATATTTCTCGTACAGAAACGATTTTATAATTTGTCGTACTTCTAAGAGCAAGTCGGTAATATATATTGCAACATTTATGCATCATTCATTCAAATAACCAATTAGTAAATTGTCAATTTCAATTATTATGTCAGTGGTCGTAGTCGTTTTTTACCGGCTAGGTAGAAAAATTTTATTTGAGAGTTTTATCCTTTATTTACAATTGGAGTAAGTTGAATAGCAAAGAAAATATGCTGTTTTTACCTCGTTTTTCTGCTATAAATGTTATTTTGAAGGGTCAAATCATGGCCGGCAAAGTTGTAGCAGGTTTCGGAAAATAAATACGCACCTTTGTCTAGGGTTAGGGCTGCCACTCAAACGATTTTTAACTTAGGTCGTAACGTAACTCGCATAGTTTGTTATTGTTGAGTGATTTATTTATTTATTATTTATGAGTCACAGTTGTATGAGAGTTTTAGAAAAGTGTTCAACTTTGCCTACCACCGTTAAAAATATGTATGTATTGCAATTACACACTAGACAAAGTCTAAAATAGAAAACAAATTATAAGCAAAATAGGCGCCTAATCGTCCCGTTTGCGTCCATAATAGTCTATGATATTTCTAGATATGCAATGTTGCAGTTTGTAACGTAACTTTGCCTACGTTTTTAAATGCATTTTATGGTGATTAATAGGAGGTTTTTTGTCTAATATGAATTGTATCCCGATAGCTTAAGAGTCCGTGCACAAAATTCTCTCGCTACAGTTTAGGTAAAATCGTTGCGATGCTATCTTTGTGTGCATCGTTCTAGCAGCTAGACGCACACGCGCGTAAATACATTTTTGATCCTTTAGAAGATATTATTCTAAATTATATAAAGTATGATTTGTGAATAGTCGGAAACGAGTGCACATTGTATATTTATCACAATTTAGATGAATATTGATACATTTTGACATAAAAAAATATGGTATAATGATAGTTTATTACATAGGCAATTTAAGAAATAAAAACATATACGGTAAAATGAAACATTAGAATAAGTAATCAGTTTAATTTAATATTCCTCACATTTAGAAATCTATTAACAAAATTTTAAGGTTTACATAATTATTACGCGATAATATATCGACGCTTGAAAGGCAATCATATCTAAGCGACAAAAATTCGTAAATTGAGTTATATACAATTATACACCAAACGACGCAGAAAAATCTGGCGGTTCGAATGGTGTATATAACTCAATTTACGAATTTTTGTCGCTTAGATATGATTTCTAGGGTCATCAAGAATCGTCTCGCTCGCAGGTTCGACGATTTCCAGCCTCCCGAACAAGCAGGCTTCCGAAAAGGCTTTAGCACCATAGACCACATTCATACGCTGCGGCAAGTTATACAGAATGAGAAGTCCGAGTATAACAAACCACTATGCTGGCGTTTGTGGACTATGAGAAGGCCTTCGATTCGATTGAGACTTGGGTGGTGCTACAGTTGCTCCAGCGGTGCTAAATTGACCATCGATACATTGAGGTGATAAAGTGTTTGTACAAAAACGCCACCATGTCAGTCCGTCTCCAGGATCAGGACTCGAAACCGATCCAACTGCAGCGTGGAGTGAGACAAGGAGATGTCATATCTCCTAAATTGTTCACTGCTGCGTTGGAAGATGTCTTCAAGCTCCTGGACTGGAAAGGACTTGGCATCAACATCAACGGCGAGTACATCACTAATCTCCGTTTCGCAGATGATATCGTGGTCATGGCTGAGACCCTGGAAGACTTGGGCAAAATGCTCAATGACCTCAGCAGAGCTTCCCAACAAGTGGGTCTAAAAATGAACATGGATAAGACGAAGATCATGTCGAACTCTCATGTCGCACCCACTCCACTTGTAGTTGGTTGCTCTGCACTCGAAGTTGTTGACGAGTATGTATACCTGGGACAAACAGTCCAACTAGGTAGGTCCAACTTCGAGAAAGAGGTGTCTCGGCGAATCCAGCTCGGTTGGGCAGCGTTCGGGAAGCTACGCTACATCTTCTCGTCGTCCAAGATACCACAGTGTCTCAAGACTAAAGTCTTTGACCAGTGTGTGTTGCCAGTGATGACTTACGGAACTGAAACGTGGTCGCTCACAATGGGCCTCATACGAAGGCTCAGAGTCACACAAAGGGCAATGGAAAGAGCTATGCTAGGAGTTTCTCTGCGTGATAGAATCAGAAATGAGGAGATCCGCAGAAGAACCAAAGTCACCGACATAGCTCTGCGAGTCGCTAAACTTAAGTGGCAGTGGGCAGGGCACATTGCTCGTAGAACCGATGGCCGATGGGGCAGTAAGGTTCTGGAGTGGCGGCCACGTACTGGAAGACGCAGCGTAGGGAGGCCCCAACAAGGTGGACCGATGACCTGGTGAAGGTCGCGGGAAGCCGATGGATGCGGGCAACACAAGACCGGTCAGCGTGCAAAGCCTTGGGGGAGGCCTTTGTCCAGCAGTGGACATCTATAGGCTGAAGAAGAAGAAGATATGAATATGAGATATCTTTCAAGCGTCGATATTTATGTCCTACCTACTCTAGTAAGTATATATAAATAAATTAATATTCCTTTTGAGTTTTTGCAATAACTAAATAATTAGTTTATCTAATATTAAAGTGTAGTGTAAGTACCTACATATACAATATCATAATCATCTGCCTAGCCTTTTTCCCAACTATGTTCGGACCGGCTTCCAGTCTAACCGGATGCAGCATTTAGGAATACGATAGATACCTCCAGTTAGACAGATTTCCAGTATTTAGGTAAACGATATATAAAACAAAAATATGTTTAAAATATTATTTATCAAGGAATTGTAAAGCAACCGTAAGAATACCTTAAAGAAATCTCTGAGATGAACTTCAGGACCTAGCTTCCGGCAGCTGTCTCGTAGAGGCATTGAACGAGATTTTCTTGGATCGACAATTTCGGGCAAGAGGCAAAAGTTGGTTTTTCGTCTGTGCAGTAATAGTTTTCACATTGTGAATGGTCTCCAAAAATATGTTTTGGGCTGTTGATAATGTCTTTTTGTAAGTTTCTGATTTGCTCAGTAAATGGAACATTTTGAGGTCCTCGGAATCTTACTGCTGCTTTCACAGCAATGCGTAATCGGTTCACTCGATCAGAATGTAGCTTGCGTTCGTTTAATGGGATGGACGTATCTTTCATCAAACTTAAATTTTTCCCATTATAATTGCGCATGAAGTGATTGGAATACTCCACTTTTTCAACCGTAACGTTTGAATATGGCCTGCTTTCCAATATGTTTTTATACACACTTGAGTCACCATCAGCAATAAGTTTTGCATACACCAAATTATGTGTTTTCACAGAGTCTCTAAATCCCTCAACGATTATTGATTTCTCCATACTAGTGGAAGAGCCAGTATGATTTTTAGTACACCGGTGTTTCAGGGGTGTAATATTTTTATTAGCTGCACGGGAACATGTAACACAGTATTTATTTTTAATACCAACATGTAATAATTTGCCTCTTTTCACCCCTATTATAGCTCCAACGCCTGCTCCGGAAGAAAAATTTGTTTTATATGAACGTTCTCCCCAAGCAGCATCAGCTGTTACGGCTATACCTGATGGACTTACATTGCCACTTTCGAGAGCTATAGAAGCCTCTTCCTTACCAGCTTCTATCATTGTGGCTTCGGCTGTAGTTTTTTCGGCAAAGTAGGCTATTAAAAAAAAATGAGATAGCAGAAATGTACTGTGCCCACATCAACTTCGACACTCATAGTAGATGACGAAGTGGTATCCAGTTGATTAAAAGTACGTTCTTTAAGCACTTGTCTGGCTCTTGCCATTCCCTCTCTATTCCTCTTTCTTTTATTGATACATTGGTAATGTGATCCCTTGTTTCGCCCCAATATCTTAAAAAAAAATGAGTTTAGGTATAACAAAAGCATTATGTGAATTGACTTTAATAGAAAACTAAGAAATCCAAGATATTTTTAAATTGGTTCACAAATGATGGAAAAATCTACTAAGTCACAAAAAAATATACTCCTTCCTTTTTAAAGTCGGTTAAAAATGAGTTAAAGCAATCCAAGGGATAAGTCGTAAATATCCTAATATAATTCACAACTAATATAATATTAGTAAGAAAGAAAAATAATTAAAGGACCAAGTTGTGGTAGTCGCGGTATATTTTTTACATAAACCTACGTAAAACTCGCGAGCTCTTGCGACACAAAGTGATACGTCCTCTCGCTGCGCTAGCCGAGTTACCACTGAGCCGGCTGCTGCTCGGGTCCTCTCTGCGACCCCGAG
This sequence comes from Sesamia nonagrioides, assembly GCA_017933935.1. Lineage (NCBI taxonomy): Eukaryota > Metazoa > Arthropoda > Insecta > Lepidoptera > Noctuidae > Sesamia > Sesamia nonagrioides. Next base: position 256,047 of record JADWQK010002037.1, on the reverse strand, counting down.
TTGGGGGCGCGAGGAGACGGTTTGGGGGCTCCTTGATGGCCCCATGACCGTGGGTTCGGTCTCTCGGCCTCCAAAAATGGAGACCCGTCCTTGGGGTGCACCCTAGGGGTGCTACTCTTCATTCTTCGCACACCTAAGTCGACGCCGCGAGGGTGTGCCTTCCCTCCGGCGGTGGACGGTGTGCTTTGTTGTGTGTGGCTGTAGGAGCGCCTGAAGTGTTTCACGACGCCCGTGCGATCAGACCCCTACCAGGTTGGATCACGGGTTGCCCCCGTGAAGGCCCAGCAAGAGTCGATCAGCGACCGGGCGTCGGCTTTGGTTGGCGCTCTGCTACAGCGGGTGATTACCCCGCCCCCCTAACAGCTCAACCAGCTATGTACGGTAGGCTGCGAGGGTACGGGGGGTAGTGTGTGTTACGAGCGGTTTGTAGGTGCGTATTCACCGCTCGTGTGGTATTCTGAGTGTGTACCTGCATGTGGAGTAGTGCATGTGTGTTCGTCGTGCGCATAGCGCCTATATAAATACAGTCCGCAAATGCGCACGGCGGCGTCGTATTGCGAATGAATAGTGTCTATCCTTGTCTGAGTAGGTCACGTGTATTTGTGTTTGTGACCTACCCGGGTGTCAAATCCGGTAGCGCGACGTCTGCTATGAGGTCGCGCGGGAATCTCTTTTTGTCGGGAGGCCTCGCGTGCCAGGGCGCAATGTCTTTAATGTGATGGAATGGAACTCGGAGGTGCTGGCACGCGAGAACATCCCCTTCGCCAGGCGGACGACGAAGTCATCGATGCTCTCGACACGCAGGTCCCTGCTGATTACAGAGTTCCTCACGTACCGGGGAGCTTTGACGATTTGACGCAGCGTGATGTTCTGCTGCGTCCGGAGCTTCTTCCTGTGCGTCTCGGCCGTGAGGGCGAGCCAAGCCGGGGCAGCGTAAGTGAGCTGCGGCCGCACGTAGGTTTTGTAGATCCCCAGCTTGACTCGCGTGGAGAGGCGTGACGAGAGCACCGGGCGTAATAGGTTTCGGCTTACCTTAACCCGCGCGACGGTGTCGCAGACGTGCGGGCCCATGGTGAGCCGGCTGTCGAGTGTGACCCCCAGGTATTTGGCGGTCTTGGTCCACTCGACCTCGGTCCCCATGAGCCGAAGGTTCGGTGGATGACGTCCGCCTCGTGCCGTGACGATTATAGCCTGCGTCTTACCTGCGTTCACCGACAGTCTCCACTTGCTGAGCCAGTCGGGGAGGTCGTCCAGAACGCGCTGCATTTTGATGGCCGCGGGGTCAGCCGACAGCGACGTGGTGATGTACGCGGCGTCATCTGCGTACAGCGCGAGGGTTGCAGTGTGCGTGGCGGGGATGTCGTCGGTGTATACCGAGTACAACGCAGGCGAGACGCAGCTTCCCTGCGGCACGCCCGCTCCAATGGGGCGCGCGCTCGATGTCACGTTCTCCACCGAAACCTTGAAAGTCCTGTCTTTCAGGAAGGAGGAGACCACCTGTATCAAGCGACGAGGCGCGGTGGACTTGGTCAGCTTGTAAATAAGCCTGAGCCGGCTGCGTCTGCGCGCTCGTAAATATAGTAGATTTTGACATTGATTTTCATGATGAAAAAAAAATTTTTTTTTTAGAAAATAAACTTTTGTTTCTATTATAAAAATACCTTAAAATTAATGGGGCATTTTTTAATTTTTAAAGAAAGTTGCTTTATTATAGAAAAAACATACTTGTTTGGCTGCAGTTTTCCCTTGAATTTCTTAATTTCTGTCTTCTTTTATGCCTGAATTATGAAATAAACTCGAAAAAGTGGTCAAGCTAGCAGCAAGATAGTTATATGCTGATGTGAATAGTACTTTTTTATAGGCAAAATCGCTTGTAGTTTCTTCAGAAACTATGGTCAAACTTCACTCGAACGTGAAATTTGAGAAAAAGAGTATCGGAAATTGTAGATTTACTACTAATTATGAGGTTTCGTTGAAAAAAGTAGTCAAGCTAGCAGCTAGATGAAGAGTTGTACTATCCATATCATACATAATTTTACTAATATTATGTAACATATTCTCACAATCATGGAACAAAATTGATCGAAATGAGCAGATTAACAGGACGGACCCCTAGCGTACAATTTTGAATAATGATTGAAAACACATATGACTTTCTCTAAACTGAAGAGTTTATAGAATAAAAGCGTCAAAATACAGGCAATGTTGTAGCATTTTATGTAAAATTTCATATTAGGTCATGTGTTTACCTAACCTTTATTATCCTTACGGGTCGGACGGGGTTTTCTTTACATATTGTATATTCATGTACAAAATACAGGCCTACGGCGACTATCTAGTGTGCTGTTTTGTTGGTTTTCAATTTTATAGGACTTGGGCCAGTTATGTATGGCACGCGTTCTTTCTTCTTTACATAATCAGCCTATAATTTTCATTCCACTCCCAGGACACAGGCCTCCTCTTGGTAAGAGAGAGTGGGCCGTAATCTACCACGCGGGCCCAGTGCGGGTTGATAGATGTCACATGTCTTCGAAATGTTGCCTCTAAGACATGCCGGTTGATGACGATGTTTTCCTTCGCTGGTTTGAGAGCAGTGGTGGTGAAATAATTTACACAAAGTAAAGCACCTGATGGGGTTCGAACCTACGACTTACAACTTGTAAGTCGCAGCCTATATCACAAGGCCACCGCTGATTTAGGACTCTTTTTCTTCTTTAGGGAACATTAAAATGTTATAACAAAAACGCTAACTAAGATATAATTTTACGAAAATAATCCCTTGCGATCTACCAACACATACTGGGCCCGTGTGGTGACATCTCACAGAGAAGAAGCCTTTTTTTTTGTTACGGGGTGGAAAATGCTCATGCATGTTCGCCGCCCTGGGGTGGGCGATGGGGTCTGTCAGACTTCTACTGACTAAAAACCACCCAGGTGTCTCCTCTGGCATGAGCACGCGTGGGGCCGCGGGAGTCTAAATTCTTCCACGGCCCCACACGCTCATGCTGGCTGGGCCTCGTCTCCTGCACGGAGTAGTGGAGTGTTAAACTACCCCGTGCATCGCCTCAGAGGCGCACGCCTGCGCTCGCGCGCGCCTCCGCCGCAGGGTCCATCAGATAGTGGGCGGAGACTTCCCCATGTCCCTCGCCCCACAGAGAAGAAGCCTGCTCCAACAGTGGAAATGTTATAGACTCAGTCAAAAGCAATGAAGTGCAACACAGTCAAGTAGTAATATTTAGACAAAAACGTCAGATCTTACTTAAGAATATATTTTCTTCATCTACAGTAAAATATATGAAATGGTAAAGTTTAGACAAAAAGTCAGATCTTATTTAATAATATATTTGCTTCATTTTCAGAAAAAGGGCTGAAATTGTACTTCATGGTACCAATAGGGGTAATCATTTTCGTTAATATGATATTTTTCGCGTTGACTGTCTACAACATATGGATGATCAAACGTGCAGTTAGTAGATGTCAAGACTCCAGAAGCAGCAAACAGGACAAGAACAGGTGGGCACTTTCAATTTAGCTGAATAATTAGTCTCGTTATTGCTTAACCAATATTGACACAAGCTCCCAGTAAATGGAAAGTTGCATATATTTGGCATATAATGTTCCCATTGGGAAGACATACGTCTCGGCTCTGCTCTAAAAGTGCGTAATCAATCACTCAATCACTTATGATATTGATGGTAGTAAAAAAGATTTGAAGGTCTGCTCAGCAACGTCAATATACAATACGAGCTGCGTCTCGCGGTTTCACCCGCGTATATTTCCATTTGGTTTTTTTGTATGTTCCGCTCCTAATAGTCACAGCGTGATGTCATATACCTAGCCTAAAGCCTTTCTGGATTATTGAGCTATCCAACACAAAAATATTTTTTTCAAATCGGACCATGAGATTAGCACGTTCAAAAAAACAAACAAACTCTCCGGCTTTACATATTAGTATAGACTAGAATAGATGTAAAGGAAACCCTGTCCGACCCATAAGGATAATAAAGGTTAGGTAAACACATGACCAAATATAATATTAAATTTTACGTAATCATCATAGTAACAATACTAATGAATTATGAAATAATCTTTTTTTTTCCGCGAATTAATTCCCTACCACCGTCGCCCGCGCATGGATTGCCTACCGCACATGTATTAAGTTACCTCTTTTTGCGAAATAATATTTTTTTTCGGGGGAGTCGCTTTTTTAGTTTAGCCCGGATTTGTAGGCATTAGTAGAATCACAACAATTACCTTCACGGATAGGGTTTTCTTCACATATTGTAAGTACTTATAATATGTAATCAACGTGCGTAAACTATCAAAAGTATATCTATCGCGATCAAATTGTCAGGCGATGTGTGCCAGGTACGATGCGCCAAATGTTGCTGTGTCACGACACAGCGACACTCCCGAGTCCCTGGATCGAACTCCCGAGTTCCCGGATCAAACTCTCAAGTTCGGTATAAAAGATGAGTTGTTTCAATAGAAACCGATCGCGAAAAGCTAAAGCGGTCGCCGGGACAGCTGGCCGTCTGATAGCAGTCTCCGTGTGGACTGCTGGGTGCCTGCTAGCTGTCGCCGCGTGGACGGCAAGCAGTCGTCTTAGTTGAGGGTCGATGTTGGGTGGGAGCGTTGTGGATGCAAAGTTCGTTTCAGCGACTCACCCTGACGTAAATTACAACCTACATAGACATTCCTTTGTTTTGTACGTATATTATATCTGTTTTGAACATTTTCCGTATGACCCAATAATTCCGGTTATAATCGAAGACTCACCACCGCAGAATTGACGTCTAGAAACTCGACTCTGTACATATACAAAAAAAAGTGTTATACATTTTTTATAAACTTTAATAATCTTATTACAAAACTAAATCTAAGTTTAGTTCTGGCGTTTTGTGTTGTTTTTTTTTTTGCGAATGGCAAATTATCAAATGATCTTTCCCGTTCTGGCCGGAGCGGAAAGGCACAGTGGTCTCGAACCTACCGATTTTTAATATTTCTACTGTTTTTTTTTATATATATATTTTATAAACTAGCGCTTGACCGCAATCCTGCCTGATGGTAAGCAGTGACGCAATCGTTGATGGTAAAGCGCACTAGTTTATTAAGAGCCTATTCACTCTAGCCTTGAAGACACTCTAATTGTAGTCCGACGGAAACACCGCTGCTGCCAACTTGTTCCAGTCCCTCGATGTACGCGGTATAAAGGAGGAGGCGAAACGCTTCGTCCGGATCGTAGTGGTGTTAACAACGTAAGGGTGAAAACCAGCCGTACGACGGGTCGTCCGCTGGTGGAACGGAAATGGGGGAATTAAATTATGCAATTCCATCGCACACTCCCCGAAATGCATCCTATAGAACACCGAAAGGCTGGCTACTCTACGTCTGTGCTCTAGGCTTTGGAAACCAACTCGAGTTAGATCAGGGTCACCAATCAGCCTCTTTGCACGTCTCTCCACTGAATCCAAAGTGGCCAGGTGACACTTGGCAGCACCAGCCCAAATGTGGCTGCAGTACTCCACATACGAACGGACCTGTGCTTTGTATAACATTAGAAGCTGCCCAGGTGTGAAGTACTGCCGGACCTTTGCGATAACGCCAAGTTTCCTGGCAGCCACCTTAGCCTTGGACTCAATGAACCGCCCAAAGTTAAGGTCCGAGGAAATCTCAACTCCCAAAAGCTGAAGGCGGTCGGAACACTCCAAGGACACATTTCGAAAAGTAGGAGCCAAGGTGAACGGGCTCCTTTTGACGGTGAAAAGACACGCCTGTGTTTTGGCGGCATTGAATGCTACAAGATTGGCATTGCCCCATTCGGAGACTGCCTGCAGTGCAACACTCGTTCGCTCAACCATGGCCTCTCTTTCTGTTGGAATCTGTGTAATTTCTGGTATTGTTGTATAAATGTTGAAAAGAATAAAAACAGTAAAAACAGTATGTGATGGTTGCTATAAGGGTACGCAGAGATGAATTTCGAACCACAGGGGCAAATGTTTCATTATAGTCAGTCCCCCAAACTTGACTAAAACCTTTTGCAACTAGTCGCGCCTTATATTTGACTATTGCACCGTGCGCGTCTCTCTTTATCTTGAACACCCATTTACATGGAATAACCCTTTTATTTGGTTTATACACTAATGTCCAAGTTTGCTTATTCAACAAGGCATTGTACTCATCATTCATTGCGGAGATCCAGTTATCTTTATCAACGCTATTAATAGCTTCACGATAACTTTTCGGATCCTCACATAACAAGTCATCACCGAGAGTGCCGTATGAATAATAATCTGGAGGCTTACGTACTCGTACAGGATATCGTCTTTCAGGATAAACATCACTGGATTCATTTGAAGGAACCAGAGACAGATCAGTTTGTTCACCCGATTGTGAAGACTCCACGTCACCTACATCATCCGTCTCATCAGTCGCGTCCACAAACACCTCAGCTTGTTCTACCAGGGCCATCTCCACGTCTTCTGAAGTAGGTGAAGAAGAAGTAGAAGCAGATGAGATAGAAGTTGCCAGTGGCGATGTGGTATCTGACGAAGTTTGTGAAAACCAGTTATTGACATTGGGACTCATAACAAGATCAGGCTGAACAGGCTTATTCTTCAATCCTGAAAAGTTATTTTCAAAAAACGTAATATCCCGTGACTTAATCAATCTCCGAGGGTTTTCCGCGCTACGGAAATAATAACTTCTTGGATCGTCTGATTTTCAAATGAATATACATTCAGAAGCTTTCATATCTAGCTTAGTTCTTTGGCATAAAGGCACGTGAACTAAAGCTCGACAACCAAACACCCTTAAATGAGACAGGTTGGGTTTACTCCCACACCACATTTCATATGGCGTCTTACCATGAAGTTCACGATGAGGTGACCTATTCTTTAAATAAACACTGGTCTCAACAGCATCTTGCCAAAAAGCTTTCGACAGAGAGCTCTGTGCCAGCAAGGAACGGGCCTTCTCCACAATACTACGATTGCAACGTTCACTTACCCCATTTTGTTGAGGGCTATATGGTACAGACGTTTCATGTCGAATCCCTTGAGCCTGCAAATAGTCTGTCAACTCCTTATTGACATACTCAGTCCCATTGTCTGACCGAAGGGTTCGAATTTTAATGCCAGTCTGTCTCTCAACAAGTGTTTGGAAAACACAAAAATACTTCTGAACTTCTGTCTTAGATGACATACAATATAGGGTTATAAAACGTGTATAATCATCTACAAAAATAATAAAATATTTATTGCCTTTAAAAGATTCAGTGGACAGGGGTCCACAAACATCCGTATGGACCAATTCTAATGGTGACGAAGCCTTCTTATACTTTATCCCTTTGAAAGGTTTCCGGGCCTGCTTACCTTCTACACAAGGTACGCATGGTTCTTTGTCAACCTCAGTATACTCCACACCAACAGCTAGACCTTTTCTGAGTAGATCCATACCAATACGGCAGAGGTGCCCTAGACGCTTATGCCAAAGCTGAAACTGGGACAAATTAGTGTGAACATTATAAGCTGAAACACTTTGCGGCTTTACTGTACAATCTAAAGTGTACAATCCACCACAAATAGAACCATGTAAAACAGGACCATTTGTAAAAGAAACATCATTAGAATTATAAAAATTACAGCCATTACTATCAAAAACAACTGAGAGACCTTTCTCTACTGCTTTTTTAACCGACAGTAAATTACAATCTAGATCAGGAACATGTACAACATTAGAAATCTTCTTGTAATTGGTATTTGTGTCAATCGCAACGTCTCCTAAGCCCACAGCCGGCAAACTTTTACCATTTGCGACAGTTATCTTCCCATCATGGGGTTGATAACTATTAAACCATTCAGCATGTGGAGTCATGTGAGTAGTCGCACCAGAGTCGGTAATCCATTTCTCAGATATCTGAACGTTAGGTGCAGACAAAGCCAGTTCCGTGACACCATCCAAAACCAATTTCGTGACATTTCCTGAACTTGAAACAACTAATCCCTTATCCTTAGAACAACTTTCTGTAGAGCAACTCGCCTTTGCCTTTTTCTCCTTTTTGAGAGGGCAATTAGGGCTCTTGTGACCAGGCTTCTTACACCTAAAGCAAATAACCTGTTTTGTTTGCAACGCAGTCACATTATCTTTAGTCTCCTTCGTCATTTCGCTCAACAACTTAGTCCTCACCAAATCTGTTGTGACTTTGACGCTCCCATTCTCAAGCGCCATGATCATGGGCTCGAAACGAGACGTCAGACCTCCCAATATAATTGCTGCCAGAGAACTATCTTCTATGGTCTTGCCAATATCGACCAGGTCTAGTGCTGTTGTAGTTATTGCGGTTAAGTAAGCCTCTACGTCAGAAAAGTCAGATAAGGAGTACCTGTACAACTTGCGTTCCAGTGACAATTTACGACCCAAACTGCGATCCTCGTAGGATTTTTGAAGAGCATCCCACGCTTCTTTTGCGGTCTTAGCTGGTCGAACAATCGAAATAGCAGCACCATCTACAGTAAGGCATATCTTAGAAAGAGCCTTTTCATCCTTACGTACATCTTCGGGCGTCTTATTCCCTTCAAATGTTCCGCTTACTGTCTCCAATAATCCTTCATGCATTAACAACATTCGCATTTTAAATTTCCACACTGTGTATCCTTCTCTATTACAAAGCATCGGAATACCATATAAGGACATACCAGAAACTGCAGCAGACATGGTTAATAGGTATATTTTCCACCACCAATCTCTTTTTAAATTTGATTGTAAAATATACAGAGCTTCGTGCTGATAACGTATGTTGGAATCTGTGTAATTTCTGGTATTGTTGAATAAATGTTGAAAAGAATAAAAACAGTAAAAACAGTATATGATGGTTGCTATATTCGAAAGTCATTTTTTTTTGTTTCTTTTTATATTGACATTAGAAGATAATATCAAAAAGTACTTAGTACTGAAAAGACCAAGTAGTTTTACAACACTTTCGGACTGGATTGACTCCCTACTAGCCCGAGCACCCGGCAGGTATCTCTCTACAACTGTGCTGTCATCTGCATACCCATAGATACCGGGCATCAGCAGATCGTTAATATGCAGCAGAAACAGAGTTGCAGAGAGAACAGACCCCTGAGGAACACCGGCATTAGTTGACATGGGCTCAGAAGAGCATCCGTCGACAACAACTCGGAGGGACCGTTCAGTCAGGAAGTCTTTTACCCAGCCAGTCAGGCTAGGGGAAATGCCGTACGCTGGAAGCTTACTCAAAAGGCCAGCGTGCCATACCCGGTCGAAGGCCTTCGAGACATCAAGGGAGACAGCAATCGCTTCCCCATTCTTCTCGAGGGCCTCGCCCCACAAGTGAGTGGCATACACTAGTAGGTCCCCAGTTGACCGATTGCGGCGAAACCCGTACTGTCGGTCACTGAGGAGGTCGTTACCTTCCAGGTATGCCAAGAGGCGCGAGTTCAATACACGCTCCATAATTTTGCAAAGTATGGAGGTGATCGAAATCGGCCGATAGTTGGCAGGATCGGCACGACTACCCTTCTTCTACTGATTCTACCGAAATACCGAAATGAAACTGTTTTTCTACGATTTTTGAGTATACATGGAAATTCTCCCGATTTTTCTATCAATTTTACATTTTTGACATAACCTCTTTTATTATGTTAAATAATACGGGGTTATATTATTAGTTATGGATGGACTTAATGCAGAATGTTTTGGGGAATACCCATATGTCCTACAACTCAATGGTATAAGGGGCTTCCCCTGAGGCTCGGGAATTTACCTGCCTAGTCTATATTTAATAAACAGGAATTCGGTTTTTTTTTTATGAATTTTCATATCTCTGAAGATAGAGTATCAGTGACTTTTCTAAAGAGTGCCTACAAAATGTCATCTGAGGAGAAGTCAACAAGCTCAAGTGCGAGTGCAAAAAGAAAAATTTATAACATCATATTGTTACGATTTTGAAATTGATTCAAAGATGACGTGGTATAAAAACAATTATACTTTGATTATTATTAAAGATAATTATACTTTATTTAATTAAGATTGATTCTTAAAATCTAAGGGTTTTTAACAAATAAGCGATTATAATTGAGTACTATGTTTTTTTTTTCAAATACCGTTTTTTAGGTACAAATATACCGATTTTTGCTAGCAATTCTACCAATCTCGCTCTATGACGTTCGAGACCATTACTGACTAAAAACCAAGCCGTGTTCATTAACTTGCCTGTGCTGCAGAACTTCAGTTCCAGTCCTCATCTTTGAGTCAGTATTTCTATTTCGAACTTTATAGTCCTTAATACAAAAATGGCAACTTAGTGCTGAACTAAGCTGTAATTTTTATTTAAAGAATCGTATTTAATCTATAATGCGGTGCGGTGCGGTGTTTCCGTCGGACTACAATTTGAGTGTCTTCAAGGCTAGAATAGGCTCTTAATAAACTAGTGCGCTTTACCATCAACGATTGCGTCACTGCTTACCATCAGGCAGGATTGCGGTCAAGCGCTAGTTTATAATATATAAAAAAAATGGTTATTTTGCCAATTAATTGAATACCTAAAACTTTGGCAATGTACAAAAAAATGGGTACCTTCGTCTTCCTCTTGGACAACCACGGCTTAAATTGGTCTAAATTTGTGATACTGCCTTAAAACTTACAACTAACAACCTAACAAGCTCGATCCTGAGCAGTTCTCCGCCAGCCACTACCAGCCACCTTTTTGATGTCGTCGCTCCATCTAGCCCAAGGGCGTCCCACGCTACGTTTGGCGAGACGCGGTCTCCACTCGAGGACTCGTTCAGTTGCTTATTCTGAACAAACTATATTCATATTTACATAAACAAAAAATAACGTTGTATATCTATTTTCAGATTTGCTACCTACATAAAGTTATCTGTGCTCATGGGAGTAAGTTGGTGCCTGGAACTCATTCCTCCTGACACGGAATTATGGCTGTTCATCTTGACCAATACATATAACCTACTCATCGGGGTCGCCATATTCTTCTTATTTGTCTTTAATAAGAGAACATTTGTCATGCTGTGTAAAAGGTGAGTTATATGAACTTTATACAACGTGTAACAAAAAGGGTATATACATACCAAGGGCATGGCATCTTTAGATGATATGAAACGATATCGGAAGGGTTTCAACTTAAAATAAAATACTCAAAAAATTGGAACCAAATTTTCGGTTTCGTGTGTTTCTTAAAATCAAATCATAACAAACGTGGTAGCACACTACATACGTTAATAACTACTCGTTACCCGTCACGTTACTTGCCAAAATCCGATAAATGTCTTCAATATCTCTGTGCGACTAGTATGATAGTAGCCTATCACAGGCAGTGTTTTTCCTCATAACTTCCTAACATAAAGAGATAGGATTAAAAAACCCTTGCAATATCGTTTGATATCATGTAAAGATGCCATGCCTTTGTTATGTATATACCCTTTATGTTACACGTTGTAGATACTGTGCAGCTATATGCGACAATGGGTTGACTCAGCCTGCTCTAGCGAAGAACTGAGACCTACACCCTAATTGAGTAATACATTATTAGTATCAATTTGAATACTATTGCTCCGTATATTCGAAAAATGTGTCTGCTCAACACCGTAAATAACGCAATGAATGTTGTTATACTGTCAAAATGAAACCCATTGCTACAGATAGTGTGTTACGTAATTACCTAGCTGGACAGAATATAAAGTAATAATACTCTCCAATACAAGAAATTGCTTAACTAATTGTCAAACTCATATGAACTACGGTCTCCACTTAAGAACAACTCTACCTCGGTATTGATTCTACGACTAATATTGAATTATTTTTCTAAAGAATCTAATATATTCACTTCAACTTGTTTGTATGTGAGCTTTCGACAATTTAGGTCCTCTGTCGGATCACCTGTTCCGGATTCGAGAGGGAGTAATCCAAGCATATTCCTAAAATTGCGCTGAATGAAGAGGTCAATGCCCAGCAGGGTTCCGCCGCTGTATGCATTAGTCTGGCATCATATGATTCTGGCGAATCCTATGAGCGATTGTCGGAACTATCACTTTGGCTATACTAGCCAGTTCAATTCCTTGATTAACATGTAAGCATCGCCTGTGCAAGTTTAATGGCAAAGTATTATTATTTTTAGGTTTAACATAAAGAAAGATTACACCAAAAGGTTTGAATCCCAGAGTGCATCTTTGACCAGAACAACGGGGGCCTCCGCCAAAAAAGGCTAAAACCAAGAAATGGAGTTTTAAAGCATGGGCAAGTGCCCACTAGACATAACACCCGTCTGGTCGGGGGATCCTCCCTCTTCTATGGAGGATGAGTGAACTTTACACCCCGTTCTTCATGCCTCCACACTGGTGACCCCGAACGTCAGCGCAGCCTTCTTGCAAAAACTCCAGCGTGTCGTCATCATCATCATTCTCGCAAGCTTTGGCAACGAGTCACCTAGCCAGCCAACACCCACACGGCTTCAACGGGTATCCTGACCACAAGCATGCAGCGACCGCGTATACCTAGTCATCACCCTCAGCCTCATCAGCAACCTCGGCACAGCACACTCCACTTTCGGCCGGTCAACAAGCAGAGCCCTCTCTCCTGGTCGACGCAGCAGCCAGCCTCAACCCGGCGCTGTACAACATCCGACGCACTGGAGTATAACGCAGCGCCACTACCCCGACTCACTGGAGAATCTCAGAAGACAGTTCGAAGTGGAGGGGTGGTGCAGGAGTGATGTAGCGGTACCTACAAACGCCACATGGAACAACGCGCCATACTGACGTCACACGAATTATACAACTCGCAATCAGAGTTTACCGTGCAACTAGCATACATACTAGGTACAACTTATCAATTTGAAGCATTGGGCAAGTGCCCGCCAGACATAACACCAGTCTGGTCGGAGGACCTTTTCTATGGTGGATGAGTGAACTTTACACCCCGTTCTTCATGCCTCCACAGTATGAATTGTGCACAATTTCATGTAAATAGCAACGTTTATTAATGTATTTGCAATAATAATTGCAAAACGTATGTTATGATAATAGTTATGTATCCTGCTTTGAGTATAACAGTCCTCCTTACAGACTAACCTACAAAATAGCTCACAAACCATTTATATTTATGATTTTTGACCATGCATACACAAATCTGTGTGGATTGTAAAACTATGCTTTGGCTGAGTATAGTTTTAAAATAGTATAGGTAATACACGCCGGAACTCCAAAATCGAGCCAAACTACATTTTTTGTAAAGATTTCTGTAATTTTTAATAGTCGTGGATTTAAAAAATGAACACTTTGTCACGGTGATGGTGACACTGCCAGCAATATCGGCTTTAAAACAGCATAAAAACTTTTTATTTACCTTCTCGTTATTTTGATGTTTAAGCCTTTTTAGGGTTCCGTACCTCAAAAGGAAAAAACGGAACCCTTATAGGATCACTTTGTTGTCTGTCTGTCTGTCTGTCTGTCTGTCTGTCTGTCTGTCTGTCACCACCCTTTATCTCAAGAACGCGTGGACGTATCAAGCTGAAATTCACATGAAATACTCGGGTCTATTGTCCCTTTAAGCTGTGAAAATATCAAACTTCTAAGCCAAGCCAATCAAAAGATACAGCCGATTATGTCGATATTTTCAACAAATTTTCGACACTCGCAAAGGAATCAAAACCTACAGGATACTTCCCGTAAACTCAGAATCTTGAAATTTGGCTTGAAGGATGGTCATATAATGCAAATATAGGAAAAATTGCGAAAATCACATTTTTTCAGTTATATAATATAATAAACATATTTTAATAAAATGGAACTTACTACCTTATTTCTCACGATCGAATAAAGTTATCAAATTGGAATTTATACCAAATACCAAGGTCTATTGTCCCTTTAAGCTGTGAAAATATCAAACTTCTAAGCCAAGCCAATCAAAAGATACAGCCGATATGTCGATATTTTCAACAAATTTTCGACACTCGCAAAGGAATCAAAACCTACAGGATACTTCCCGTAAACTCAGAATCTTGAAATTTGGCATGAAGGATTGACATATAATGCAAATATAGGAAAAATTGCGAAAATCACATTTTTTTAGTTATATAATATAATAAACATATTTTAATAAAATGAAACTTACTACCTTATTTCTCACGAACTAATAAAGGTATCAAATTGAAATTTATACCAAATACCTAGGTCTATTGTCCCTTTAAGTACGACTGGACCTAACTTCGGAATGTTTTTCTATGAATTATTTATATTTCGTCTGCAATTCAAATTTAAAAAAAAAATTATTTCTAGAAAATTTTCCATTATTGTAATAAGCGCCCTCTATTGTTGTGTAGTTTTACTATTTTCTTGTAGAGATGTAGTAATGTTGTTTATCGATTTAGTTATCGATAATACTTATTAAGATGAATACATTTTGTTGTATTTTATTGACATTTAAAATATAGCTAAATAAACTTAAAATATTACTATATTTCAAGTTTATTTATTATTAACTCTATTTAAACATAACCATATCATATTAATAAACAAAATTGAATGAACAATTACTATTCATTTATCTAGGTTTTTGTTATTTTTGGTTTCCGAATAAAAATAATGTCGTAGGGAAAAGTGGATACGATTTGTCCAGATAGACCGTAGAGAAGAAAATTGGCTTCCGTCTCATTCGTCGAAATTATGCTCAATGCATTTTAAAAGAGAAGTTATCTACTTTGGAAAGACTTGTCGATCAATTTAAAAAAAAAAGAATCGGTACCTTGTATTAGAAATGAAATAGTAAGTTATTAATTTCAGTACTTTTCTACTTAACCGTAAAAATTGGAATAAAATTTACGGTTAAGTGGATAAGTACATAGATTACATAACTTATTTATAATGAAATATATTCATAAAATATTTAGGTGGGTCGTTCTTCTTTTTTATCGACAATGACTTGTCTTCTCCGCAAAAAAAATAATATTTTGATCCTAAACATTAAATTACTTAATTTTTTTATATAAAAATACACTTGACAATGCAATAATTTTAATATCCTCAAAACTAGATTTTATTCATAATTATTTTTTACAAATTCAGTGTGACAGAGTATACAAAACGCGTGACGGAGGTGTTATACATACAAATAAAGTGTGTCCCTCTATGACTAGTTATGTAAACAAACTGCTCTCGTGAAAAAAAATCACATTGAAAGTTTCTATCCAAGAACATTTACTGAACTACTTAACCTTTTTTATTACATTAATAAGATGAAATAATTTTTAATGTTTATATTATGAAATAAAATATTATTTTATTGGCTGTCTCCCAATGTATATGATTTTAGTTGCTACCTTCTGTCACTCATTTTATGGTACAAACTAGTGTGCGTTCGAAACTTTGAGCTTGGTCACTAGGTTCGAGAATAGTTCCTCTCCACCCCGCACTCGCACTATACGGTCCCACGCCCCAGCAATACCAGTCAGTCGCTCGCAAACAGTAAAAAGAGGTGCGTGTGTTTATTTAGCGACTGCTCTGTCACGTAAGTTACGACTTCCAAATACTATTCTAATTTCGGGGTTTTAATATTATTTCATTAATTTATGATAAATATTTAATATATACCCAGTTTTATGCGTAAATTATAACTAGGAAAATGCTGAACATCTCGAACACTATTATTTTACACCTCTGTCACGCAGCACCTCTGTCACGAAAATGTGTGACGGAGTGGTATAACTCGTGAAGGAGGGGTCATTTTTGTATGGAACTTAGAGCTTTAGTTAATATCCATAATATATGATTGCTAGTTTTTTTTATATTGGTTATTCTATCGTCAACCATTTTGTTAATTTAAGGTATTACCATCAAATAAATGAAAAAATGGCATTATCTGCGGCTGAAAGACAGCAACGGTGTCGTGAAAAAATAAAGCTTAACCCTGAGCTTGTTGCAGAAGTAAAATGTAAAGACTTAGAAAGATATCATGCTCGCAAAACGATTAGTTAAGGATATGACACCAAAAGAACATAAAAAATAAAAAGGCAATGGCAGATTATAAATAAAAAGAGAAGAGAAAGACAGAAAACTATGCAGAACGTTTTGATTAACAGTCCGGCTTCTACACCGCCTCCTTCAAGTCCCAGACTACTTCCATGAAGTCCCAGATCTCGTTCACTGACTCCAGCCTCGTCTGTTGCCAGTAGCAGGGGAAGAAAACAAGTGCAAGACAAAATATTCACCTTCAAAACCAAATACAAGAATTATTAAGAAAAGTACAGAAATACAAGAAAAGACTTCAGTGACAGAAAAAGAAAGAAAATAAAGTGCTTACAACAACAACTCATCGTAAAAAAGAAAATGAAAATGGCAAAAAATAATACAGAAAATATATTATCTTATCAAATACCATTAAGAAACATTACAAGCACACAAAAGACCACAAAATAAAATGCTGTATTAAAAGTATACTTGAAGACCCAGCAATTCAACGTTCCAGACAGAAGCTTCAATTGGCAATGAAGTATAGTTCAGTGAAGAAGTAAAGTTCCATCTTGCCAAAACATACTATATTAAAACAAAGAATTCATGATTATCATCTCAGGGATGATGTGTCACGCTCACGGGCCACTGTTGGAAAAAAGGAAGATGAAGAAAAGAATTTTGTTGGACCCTAAGAAAAATCTCAATAAGTTATTTCTAAAAGAGGACCCCAGCGTTAAATTTCACTACAGTTATTTTTCAAAATTAAAGCCGTTTTATGTCGTACCATTTTCAGTTGACAGTCGTGAAACCTGTATGTGCAAGTTACACGCAAACATTGCATTCACGAGAGTTATTTTGTATAAAAATAAAGTTATCAAGACAAATGACATGAACTAGATAATCTTACAAACTGTATGCGATATTAATTCATTACCACTCCGTCACTTCGTTAACCACTCTGTCACAATTTTGTCCCCCTAAAAATTTTAGTTCAGAGTAAGTTATGAACCACTTTATTGTTAGTATTTACAAAAATAACGTTTTCTAGTATTATATGCTAAATAATAAAGGTGTTCACAAGATTTTTAAGCGACTTTATTGGGCTAATTTCATAATATTAAAAAGTTTTATATCTTATGAAGCAAAAATGTGACAGAGTGGTATTGGATAATTAAAAAAAAAAAAGATAATTTAAAAAATTGCGCCCAATGGAGCTAGATAATAGTAAATGTTTATATTCTTGGTACGAAAGTAATAAGAAACAGATGTTCTGATTTAAAATGAAACATAAAAAAAATAAATACTTTTGTGACTGAGGTGTTATTTTTTTCATACCATTCCTACGAAATTTGAAATAAAACGGAAATTACATGTAATACTTCGCTGCATTAAATGTTTTTGTAATCTACAATAATGAGGCAATAATTTAAATCACATTTCACTAAATAAATCACAAGTTTAGTTTTTTATCAAATATAAAAATTCGCCGGTCAGATTGTCGGTAAAAAAGAAGAACGTCCCAGGTACGTATATGTAGTACAATGATTGCGAGCTACTTTGTGATTTTGAGGATTCCGTACCTAAAAGGTAAAACGAACCCTATTCATGAGACTTCTCTGTTCGTCTGTCCGTCTGTCACCAGGCTGTATCTCATAAACCGTAATAGCGAGATAGTTGTAATTTCCAGAGATTGTGTTAGTATTCTGTTGCCGCTATAACAACAAGTACTAAGAATAAAAATAATAAAATATTTAAGGGGGCTCCCATACAACAAACGTGAATTTTTGCCGTTTTTTGCTCCATATTAATAACGGAAACAGATAGACGCTTAAAATGTTCACAGAATATTTGGTATAACCAAATATTCTGTGAACATTTTAAGCGTCTTAATTTTATTATTTTATTAAGCTTATTAATATTCAAATTACAAATAAATAATTAAAATAAAATAAATACTGAAGGCGGGCTCCCATACAATAACCGTGATTTTTTTGCCGTTTTTAAAGATAATGGCGTACGAATCTTGTAAAGGTCTTGCTCCAGCAGACTACCATTTTTGTCGTGATTTGGACAATTATCTACGTGACAAGAAGTTTTCTTCCCAGGAGGCAGTTCTGCTTTCACACAGTTTGTGCAGTCTAGATCCTCAGAGTTCTATCACAAAGGCATAAACGACCTTCCTATATATTGATTATAAATGAATTATTTAAAAATTAAAAAATAAGCAATTATTTAGATTTTCAGTACTAATCGGCAATTTTAAACTTTAACGCCTATTATATTAAAAGAATTATACAAATAAGAAACTTGTGAACTTGAAATTACCCATAATTATTCTGCTTCCTAATTTTTTGTTTCAAGCTATCATAATGCGAAAAAACATCGTCGTAGTAACTTCTTTGAATATTATCGATAACTTTATATCGAAATGGTACAAACCCTACCACAGTTTTTTGCATTGCCATTTAAAAATATTTGCATACAAACGTGTAAAAAGAATAATTTTGCTAAAAACGAAATGCAAACGAAAATTGCAAAACAAAATGCGCTTTATGGCCTAAAAGGTCTATTACACTCAAAAATCGCAATAAACTGAGCGTTAAAATAATTCGTAAGCATAAAACATCTAAAATGCCAATAGACGGTGTCACGGTAAATGAATAGTAGCGTAAATGAATAGTAGCGAATAAAATTCTAAAACAGTTTTTGTTTGTACAAGACAAGTTTCACTTAATTTATTTACTTTTCAATATTTATTTACCCGATTTGAACTATACTAGGGTATTAAATCGGATCTGGCAACATAGACCACACTGGCCACCTACCGGGCAATAGCTGAATATATTTTATATAAACTTATTTCATTTTTACTATTTGATGTCTCCAATTGTCGATCTAATTTTGCTATATTGTACTAGATGGCGGAACTGAGCCATGGGATCACAGTTTTTCTATGCCATTTTGACACATCTCTCTCTCTCTCTCATCTCTCATCTTAAATCTCTTTGCCTACAAGGTACTTCCCGTGAACTCAGAATCTTGAAATTCGGCACGAAGCAACGTTATATTATAGTACAGACAGATAACGGAAAAATTGTGAAAATGATAAATTTGAAGTTACATAAAATATTATTTTTGCTTACATGACATAAAATATTTTTTTAATAATTATAAACTTACTACCTACCCTTTTTCACATGAACGCGTAGAGATATTAAAGTTGAAATTCATATCAAACACTTCTTAAATCTAATTGCCTCTAAACTGTGAAAAAATCTAAATCAATGCTAGTATTATAAATGCGAAAATAATTCTGTCTGTCTGTTACGCTTTCCCGCCTAAACCTCTCAACCGATTTTGATGAAGTTTGGCACAGACAATCTTTAGACCCTGAGAAAGAACATAGGCTACCTTTTATCCCGGAAAAATTTGATGTTCCCGAGGGGAATTTAAACAGCGCGATATAACCGAACTCCACGCGGGCGAAGCCGCTGGCGGAAAGCTAGTACGTCATAAATTGTAAACCGCTACGTTTGTACAGCGGAACCCTCGGTGTGCGAGTCCGACTCGCATTTGGCCGGTTTTTTTTGTTAGGAATGGGAAATCATCAAATGACCTCTCCCGCTCTGGAAGATGTTTGCACGAAAATACACGATGGCTCGATTTAGGAGGCCGGTAGTACATACATACAACTACACGTAAATCGAAAGATGTAATAATGTAATTGTATCAAACATCCAAAGAATTATATAATAAGTTTTCCTATAATTATGCGGTAAGTTTCGATCTCGTAAGAATATAGGGATAAAAAGTATTCTATGTGTTAGTCCTAGTTCTTCATTATCGGTGTACCAAATTTCATCTTTATTCGAATACTCTTTCAAGAAAAAACCTCGTGAAAGGATAACAATCATCCATACAAACTTAAGCATTAATTTATAATGTTACTACTATCTGTTAGTTATTGAATGAAGTGGAATTTACTTTAAAATAATAAAATTTTTGGTACACCAACTGTCTTTTTTTATTTGTTTCTGTCTCGGTAAGGTACCTTAAAGCCAAGTCATTAATTTGAGAAAACAACTGTCTTTTAATGATGCCCACAGAGTAAAATAAAAAGTAACACACATTAAAAAGGCGCGAAATTTTACCATACAGTATATGTACTACATATGTACTTACTAACCATAGACATAGAATAAAACTAATATTTTAACACCTTCTACTACAGTAGGAGTTTTGACGGGAAAGTTAAGCTGAGTGTCACGCTCGTTTTACATTGGAGTTTTTGAAATTATTTTTAATATTGTTTACTAAATAAAAGTGTGTGATTTATGTAGTAAAAAGTGCATTCATTAAATAATTCTTATAGAACATTGAGATATCGCAGCATAGTGGCATCATCATGACTTTGCCTCAAACCTCTCTCGTAGACGGTTCACGTGGCTGTCTTCTTCGACATGAATAATTCATTACGTGACATTGGCTAAATGCACAAACAGTGAGAAGTCAAAAAATAAAGAATTAAGAAAAAAAACTACTGTTTTCAAGGAAATTCTATCTAAACTAGAATGTGAACTTGCATAGTCTCTTATTTAAAAGAAGACTCTATCGCAAGAGCAATAAGGTCGATCGGAAATAAAACAAAAAATTTTAAGAGAACACGGTCCGAGGGAGAAAGTGTCCCAGTAGCCCTCTGTCTCTTTTTAAGTGTTACCCATATTTATTTTTTGTAGTTTTGTTTGAACCACCAATTTCGATTAGAAAAAAGCTGATGAAAAAGGGCGCCATTAATGTCTGCAATAGTGAGTCATACTCTGGATGCGGAATATCATTCTTTAAATAAGGTTATTGTGGTAATCATACAACGTGGCGCGATAATGGCGACATTAACTAAAAACACATATAATTTGTTACATTTTGGCGTCATGAAGAGATTTTATTTTCATAAAATGTTATTATTAACGAAGTTACTTAAATTTTTAGAAACTACCATTTAGAGCAACCTGTATTTAGAGAGCGTCAGCTGTCGCGCAGCGGTCATTTGCCGAGGTCATGGATCATAGGTTACAGGTACATTCGTGCGGAAGAGAGATGCAAAACATTATCTTTGTCGACGGCGCTCGCGCAAGCGACATGCGGCCCACCTCCCCTCGACCCACCCTACCGCGCCTCCGCAAATTATTAAATATTTATTTTTTGTTCCTTACTTCCTTAGTATGCTAGACGAACGCGTGTCTGCGTGTCCTTGACACGTATAATACCGGCTGTGCATAATTTCGTTAAATACAAGTTCTGTGAATGTTTTTGTGGAAAAGACGCTTAGTCTATTGTTTTATTAATTATTTTTGTGTAATTAGAATAGTAATTAGATTATGGTACCGCGATAAAGACGCTTTGTTTTATTTTAGTTCGGTCGTTTTATTTCTCGTGTTACGAACGTTATTTGTGTTATCTTATTTATTAGTACTTGTGTAAACTTGTCTGTGTCCGCCAACAAGGTGAACTCATTGAACATAAGAAAATTTAAAATAAAAGCAGTGACTAGTGATGAACTGATGATAGTTACTTATAAGTAATAATAACAGTTAAGTGGGATGTGATTAGTGTTTGACTATAACTAGTTCCGCTGTAGGTACCATTAGAGCAAACAGCGCGCGCGCCGCCGGATTCATTGATAAAAGCCGACAAAGAATCTTATTACCGATTACGAATACGTAGGTACGGACGACAGCAGGTCAAGCCGCCCGAAACCGTCAGATATTATCAATCAACCTTGAGCCTTAATGCTTTAGTGATAAAGTTGAAAATCGGATAAAGACATCTGACTGATTGTAACCTTAGCTTGATGTGCTGTCGTCCGTACGATTTACGCTTGTGTGCTAGCCCGCTAACTAGGTCTGTACGCTCCGAGCACCTCCGAGGTAAGTAATTGCATGAATGAATTTTTGCAAGGGTGATCCCAATTTTGGTTACTTTTATATTATTTATTTTGTTTGAAAAATTTTTTTTTCTTTTTTCGAGTTATTTTAAAATATCAAATGTCATATGATTAATGGGCACTAGCACTACTCGTGTGTTAATTTAATGTCACCATTATGGCGCCACGCTGTATACAAGTTATTTTGTTTGTATGTAGGATGACCATAAATTTCGGAATAATCAATAAATGTGCATTTAGTCATTATGTGCATAATAAGTAAGTGACTTTTATTGGGTATTTACAATGACATTCAAATTCTGCTGTCTTGTAGATATTTTATTTATCTAAAGGTACAGTTTCGGATAGACTGACCTGCTGTCGTCTGTACATCATCAATTTATTCATTCATTTTTTAAATTCAATAATGAAATTAAAAAAATCGCATCCATGCCTAAATGTTCATTAAAACTCAGGTAATATAAGTTAAAAAAAAAAAATTACGTACATTTCTTATAAATTCCATTATAATAGTCACCCTACACAAGAAGGACAGAGGGCTACTGTGAAGCTATCTCTCTCGGACCGCGTTTTGATCGATAGCTCACATTCCAGTTTAGATAGAAGTTCCTTGGTCGCAACATAATGCTGAGCGACAACTGTTTTGCGTGTAGGAGTTTTGGCGGGAAGTTAAGATGAGTGCCACGCTCATTTTTCATTGGACTTTTAAATTATTTATAGTGTCGTTTACTAAATAAAAACGCGTGATTTATGTAGTAAAAAGTGCATTCAGTGAATAATTCATAAAGAACAGTGAAATATTGTAGCATAGTGGCCACATCATGGCTTTGAACCAAATCTTCCTCCGTGTTCGGTCCGCGCGGCCGTCTTTTTCGACATGAATAATTCATTACGTGACACTGGCTAAATGCACAAACCGTGCGAAGCCATAAGAGAAAGAAAGAAGAACTTTTGAAGATTTTTATTTTACTTGACATTGGCACAAAGTCATAACTAGTGCTACACTACAAAAAAAAAAAAACTGTTTTGCGTGGATGTGACGCATGCTCCCTCAACTATTTCTTATTTTCGTGTTTTTGTAAACTTTTGTATCATGTTTATCGCAAATAAATGTTTTTCATTCTTTCTTTTCTTTACTATCTGCGCTCCACGATTTCACCAGCGTAATTTCCGTAATTTTCGATCCCATGGGAACATCGAGATAAAAAGTATACCATGTGTTATTCCTAGTTCTAATTTCATCTAAAACTAGTTCAGTATATATATTTTTTTTAATAAATATAAACTAGTGCTAGACAGCAATCTCGCCTGATGGTAAGCAGTGATGCAATCGTTGGTGGTAAAGCGCGCTAGTTTAATAAGATCCAATTCACTCAAAAAAAAATTGAGTGAATACAAAGAAAAACGGCAGCAGCAATGTTAACTCCAACAACACGACGAGATTGATCTGGAGATCCTCCACGACCCGACACAGCAATATAAATAATCGTGGGTTTATGATAGGTGTATAATCGTGTTGCTAATGAGGAAAAAGAGTGCTTGACTGTGCTTGTGAACGTAGCACCTCCAATAATACTTTTTGCGTATAGACGTTTGCCAAAAAATCTTGTGCCTACATTACCTCGTGGATGGGGACTTGGTAACACGGAATCGGGTTGGATGAACACAGAAGCATTTTATGAATATGTTACCAAATGCTTCTATCCGTGGCTTGCAACAAATGAAATACCCTTTCCAGTAGTTTTGTTTTGGATGTTCACACATCTCACATATCACTTCCACTATCAACATTCTGTAAAGAAAAAGCAATCATCCTGGTAGCTTTACTCCAACTCTACACCTGTACTACAGCCGCTTGACGTACCTATTTTCAGACCAGTCAGAGGAACATAAAAGACTGTTGTGCATAAATTCAGAATTCAAAATAACTATGCCAAGTCGTGGTGGCCTAGTGGCTAAAACACCAGCATCTCAAGTATGAGTGTGCGGGTTCGATTCCAGGTCAGGCAAGTACCAATGTAACTTTTCTAAGTTATATGTACTTTCTAAGTATATCTTGAACACCAATCACCAAAAGGCGTATTTTTTTTTTTTTTTGACGTGGCGGAATTTCCTTTACGCACCATACCGGCCGCTAGCTAGGCGACGGGCGTATATGGGACTCGCCCAGCCGAAGCCGGGAATACCCACTAAACCACAGCGGCACATCGATATCGCCTTAGTGGCGAGGTCATGGGAAATACCAACCCGCATTGAGCAAGCATGGTGATTACACTCAATCCTTCTCTGTATGAGAGGAAACCTATGCCCAGCAGTGGGATAATAAAAGGTTTATGATGATGATGATGATGAAGCTAAGCTTGAACACACTGATTTTGCTCCGGCAGTAAAAAAATGTTTTGACCAATGCCTTAAGCCTGAAACCATACATATCGGATTTCGATGTTGTGGATTATATCCATTTGATCCATGTAAAATAAACTACAGTAAACTGTTCATCATCCATCAAATCCAGTAGGGCCTCGTTAATCCGGAGAGACAAAAATAAGAGCCTTTTCGGATTATCGAGGCGTCCGGGGCGAGGTATGCCGTATTAAAGTTAATAAAACACATAACCTGCCTATGCCAAACTTCCGAGCAATGACAAGGTAGCTGTCACCTTTATCTAACATTTCTTTAATCCGCAATTTGTCTTTTAATGTCAATGTCGTATGTTTACTTGGCGGCACCATGATATTAGCAAGCGCGCTAAATTGACAATATACGTATTACACCAAAGCGATAAAGAAAACACTGAAGGACGGCGCATTGGT
This sequence comes from Sesamia nonagrioides, assembly GCA_017933935.1. Taxonomy (NCBI): domain Eukaryota; kingdom Metazoa; phylum Arthropoda; class Insecta; order Lepidoptera; family Noctuidae; genus Sesamia; species Sesamia nonagrioides. Next base: position 231,307 of record JADWQK010002037.1, on the reverse strand, counting down.
TCATGCATGACAGCCCGCACCTACCCTCGCCAGCCCCCCCGCGAATCCCATTGCCCGGCCGGATTACAGCGATCACCGAACAAGCGGGAGTCCGGATTACCGAGGTCCTACTCTAATCACATCTGAATATGCAGAAAAAATTGATTCTGTGTGAATATGGTTTCGAGGCTAGATTGTCACCTTACCTACCTAACCTTACAAACTTTAAAAGATTCGGAAGGCCAATGGATAGGAGATCCAACTTATAAAAAGTTATTCGAATATTGGAAAGAAATTACCCCCTAAAACGCCATAAATAAAGAGAGTGGAAATATTCTGCAGTTAGGGGAATCAACACTAAATAACAATTTTGTGAATGTAAATCCAGATATATCTGAGGCTATCCTAAATTTTGATATAGTTGCTGAAAGTAATTTAATACTGCCAATAGAGCAAAGTTCAGAAGTATTGGGAGAAGAGGCATCCAACTTGTCCTTGTTTGAAAAACCTCTACCCTTGTCGCCTACTGTAAACTTATTAACTCCTCTCCTCAACAAGATAATGTACTTCTACATATAATCTACCAACAATTTAACGCCATTGTCCACTTCGATTCTTGCACTAGAAAATAATAATTTAATTGAAATAACCACGGAGCCACGGGCAGCAAGGTTCTGGAGTGGCGGCCACGTACTGGAAGACGCAGCGTAGGGAGACCCCCAACAAGGTGGACCGATGACCTGGTGAAGGTCGCGGGAAGCCGATGGATGCGGGCAGCACGAGACCGGTCATCGTGGAAAGCCTTGGGGGAGGCCTTTGTCCAGCAGTGGACATCTATAGGCTGAGGAAGAAGAACCACGGAGCCGCTACAAACACTTCAGAAGTGTACACTATCACCCAAAAAAAAAAACCAAAGAGGCCGATCCAAAAATGAGTGGTAGCTCAGCTATTCCCACACCATTTAAAAAATTATGCGACACCTTTTCAAAATTTTCTTTACTTTCCGAAGAATAATGTCGATTGCAATAAAAGGCAGACATTAAATAAAAAAACTCACGCCGACAGTAGCTATATCTGATGAGTTTATGGAATATCAAAGGAGAATTATAAAAGAAAAAGAAGACAAAGACAATAAAAAGAAAACAAGAAATCTTGGAAAAAGAGAAGAAAAATAATTATTGAAGAAAACAACGACCTTAAAGAAGAAAAAACCTATGAAACAAAAGAATGCCGTTAACAAAGAAGATTCTCTTGTAGCAGGACCTAGTAAAATCCGATTTTAATTTACTTCCAAAGGAAGCAGCAAAGCGTCGCGTGCTTTGTAACAGTGACTTAGAAAATGAGTCTAAAAAAGGACATGAACATTCAAATAGTACTTTAATTTATTAATGATAGAGATTCTTTTGACACAGAAACTACTGTACGTCTATTAGAGTCAGATTTGCAACAGAGACAGTTAAACATTGAGTCTTATATTATAGCAGTGAGTCTGATGATGAATGTATTTTTAAGTGACTTTAATGTTTCGTTTGTAAGCACCAGTTGTACCAAATCATATAAGATGTAACTAATTTGTTGCAATTTATTTCTAAAAATATGTGAACCAATGACTGTGGTGATTAATATTATATTTATCGCAAAATGATTATGATCTCAATAGCATAAGGAAATATCCTAGAGTTTAAACTCCTCAAATTAAAATTTATATGTGTATTAATAGTATTATGTTGATTAATTTAAAAGTTTGTAATTATTTAGTTCATTGCTAAGAAATACTAATTTGTGTTATTAAAAATAATAATATTCAAATAATACGAATAAGTAAGTGTTTTGTTTTATTGGATTAAGATCGGTAATCATCATCATCACTATCACATATCTACATTCCATTGCTGGAAGGAAGCCTTCTCTCATACACGATCGAGAATAGCTGCATAAAAATCGTTAATAGTTTCACCTTCACAGCCGTTTTTATGGGTCGGTAATTGCAACAATCGACTAAGCCACATTGTAAATATTTTTTAACAAGATTTTCTTTTATTTATATGATTTGATTCAGTAAATACGTTTTTTATACATAACAATAGCATATAAAATGAAACTATTAATCTTTAGAGGAACCAGTATACAAAAAAAAATATGGTTGATTTAAATATAGATAAAATTGCCTAAGGGGGTCGTTAATACCCCCATTTCCCTTAAACTAATTTTAAGTTAAGTGTATCTTTTTCTTTCTATTTCAATGAATAGGATAGAAAATAACATTTTAATATGATCTTGTACCACAGGTACGTTTTCTGATCCATTTGTATACATTTTCATCTGTAGGTCAAAAAATATTAAAATCTAGTAACGATCTTCTCTCAGCGAGTCTATATTCAAATCTTGATGAAAATTTGAACAAATGGAGGCTTTATGATAGATTGAGTCAAATCATACTGTGAAAATTCTTAAAATTACGAGACTTTTCCCTCTAATGTTTCTAAAATATACATATGTATAGCGCGGCCCGCCCATAACGTAATGTGAGTGAGCGTGTCTGGTCGCTGCTCGTAGTATTCTTACCAACCTCGTAGCGTTCTCGTAGCGATCTCGTAGTAGTCACCGTAGTAAAACCGTGGCGAAATCGTAGCAGTCTCTAGCGACCCGGTAACGGTCTCGTAGCGAGCTCGTAATGAAATCTTCTTTCTAAAGCAAATTCCTTGTTGATAGGTTGCCTTCTGACATACCGACGTATTCAGGAAATTCAATTATCTTTGTTTAAATAAATGGAGTAGAAACAGCAGCAACGGACTTATTTTACTTTCATTGTAATATCATACCTTTCTACTTTTGAGTCGGTGATATGCCCTCATGTTCAACGTCATTTTAATCTTTACCTTAGTGACCACCAACACGGTTTTGTTGCTTCTAGGTCTACAACAACAAACTTATTGACATTCACGGAGTTTCTGGTACAGTGTATAGACGCTAACAAACAATGCGATGTTGTATACACTGATTTTAGCAAGGCTTTCGACAAAATTTCGCATTCCATACTAATTTACAAGCTATCATTGTATGGTGTCACCGGATTTTTGTTGAAATGGCTTGCATCTTACCTAACTGAGAGGGAATTCTACGTCGTTGTCAATGGTTTTAGATCCGAAACTGTCTCTATAACTTCCGGAGCTCCACAAGGCTCCCATCTCGCCCCAGTGCTTTTCAATATTTTTGTTAACGACCTCCCCCATTGTTTTCAGTATTCGAATTGCTTTCTATACGCCGACGATTTGAAATTTGCTAGATGTATAGAATCATCACACGACGCTATACTTTTGCAAGAAGATGTAGACAGATTATTTAAATGGTGTACGTACAATCGAATGGAACTGAATATTAAAAAGTGTTATTACATAAGCTTCTCTAGAAAGATGAAACACATGCGTTCAGACTACATGGTTGATAACAAGAAATTAAATAAGGTGGACAAAATTAAAGATTTAGGTGTTCTTTTCGATGAAAAACTAACATTTATACCACACATAGAGCAAATAATAACAAAGGCTTCAAAAATGTTAGGGTTTGTTATAAGGAATACCAAAAGTTTTAAACAGAGTAGCACTAAAATCATGTTGTACAATAGTTTGGTTCGCAATATCTTGGAGTATTGCAGTGTTGTTTGGAGACCACACTACGCTACACACATGTTACGATTAGAGCGAGTCCAGAAACGCTTTTTGTGGCACCTTGCATTTTCACAGGGTAAATCTAAAAGCTTGCCGTCCTACCACACTCGATTGCGATATTTCAGGATGCTGCCACTATCAACCAGAGCCAATATTACAGACGCATTATTCTTTTACAAACTGATCAGAAATAAAATTGACTGCCCAACATTGCTTGGCCTTTTTAGATTCCGTGTCCCAACCAGACTCCCACGTGGTAACGTTACCCCCCTTTGTCCACCTCTGCGTAGAACCGTCCTTGGTGCAAACTCAGCTATTCCTCGATTATGCAAGATTATTAACAGCTGCGTGGACGTAATCGATATACACCATGACCCCATCGGGAAATTTATTAAATCAATTCTTCAATTGTGTTCTGAGGGCTTCTTAAAATAAAATAGAATTGAGTCATTATAATTGTATAATAATCTTAAGAATGAATTTATTGATTTACTTGTTTTAATTAATATAATCCTGTTTTTTAATATTTTTTTAATGAATACTTCTTGTTTTACTGTTTTAATTTAAAATAATTTAATATTGAATGTTAACCGTTTTTGTGCATGTTGTGTTAGTCAGTAAGTAGTTATTACACTTACAAATGTATTTTTTTTTGTAAAATTTTACTCCATAAATGTAATGGTGTACATAACTGTTGGCTAACCAAATAAATAAATAAATAAATAAATACCTATTTCAAGATCTCTTGATAAAAAATGTTACTATTATTTGCATTCAGTCCATCAATTAAGATGTACTATCAGCTGTAGAAGTCCATTCCCACCTTAAAGACTACTGTCGCCTGCGCTAAACCGGCCACGCACACTACCGCATTATTTTTCTAACGCAGTCTTCGTCTTTCTTTAAAGTAATGCAAAATTTGGTTCCTTCATTTGAAGTTAAGTTAGAGGCCGCACTTAACAATGGTGCTATCATAAGCGAGCGATTGTGGGTTCGATCCTTAATAAAGGCAAATCTTTTTGTTGTTTCATATAGTTTAAAATTATGATAATTGATTTGTATTTTAAAGTAAAAATGTTTACAAATAATATTTAAACGAATAGGAAAATTTATTGAATATTTATATCAAAAAAAGGTTTTATTATATGTTTTAGTTTACTATAGAGGTAATATAATAAAAAAATATATAAAAATAAAACAATAAGCATATTATAATGCAATATATTATAAAGTTATATATTATTCGGTATGGATATATTTATACTAACAAATGAAACAAACGTTGAAACGGCAGCATTGTAATATTTTATTTAAAAGTAATCCTTGACAAACTTATGATATTGTTATGGTAAAAAATACAAAAACATTTTTGGTTGTTAGATATGAAAATTATAATATTATACATATATTATGATTAAAGAGGTTATAGCTTAATTATTCATTTTCTTAAAGAAAAGAGGATTAAAGCTTAACCTGAATATTATTACAATCATAAAATAATCTATACTTAGAACACAAAACAGTGCTTATTACATTTACATTTTTTTTGCGTGTATAGCATGGTACTAGTGCTTCCATCCTGCAGTGACTTTTTGCGGAGTTTGATGGCATGAGATTATAATCTTCAAGCGCTTTCTTAGATCAAAAGTTAACGAACTTATTTCTTATCGAATTCCGAAATTATTGTTTTTATAATTTACCAAAAGTAATTTGTATTGAAAGTGCAAAAGGCGACATCAGCTGTTAGCCATTAAGCCAACCGAACATATTACTGTCACTTAGCTAAATTACTTTTGAGATGGTTTAGAGTCCGTTATTAAGATATATAATGGTATATATTTAAAACACTCTGTAGGACACTTCTGCACTGTGATTGTTATAAATAGTTTTTTTTTTTTTTTTTTGTTTAGCTCGATAAGACTCCACCAGTCACGCCTGTTTATTTTTAAACCACAAATGCAACTTCCCTTCTTCGCAGGATTTAAAGGTTTATTCATCGGTAAATATTGTCGTTTCGTTTCACTTGTCTCGACAGCTACCTTCGTCCTCCAACCTCTTGACCTTGACCTCCAACGGCTTACAGTATTTCTCTAAAACAATAACAATTTTATTATACACTTGCAACAAGCGATTGGTTTTCACCTTACACAAATAATAATAAAAACAACTTACACAAAAGCCGGTTTCATATGATATTTGAGATATATTGCTGCATATGTCTGCATATTGATTAAAAAAGTAAAACTAATAACACAAACTGGTAACTATATGTTCACCAACCAACAATAGCTAAGTAATGTTATTTGTGTTATTGTAGCTAATAATAGTTATTGTAGGTAGCCGAATATTTTTTGTGAAGTAGTGATTCAGATTTTTTCAAATCTACCGTCATCTTCTTATTATGACTCTAATATAGAAAAAATCTTAAAAGAAAGTATCATCTTTAAGTTTCGGATCGGTATTTTTAGATATTTTGTTGTCAGCATTCAAAACTCACCAATAAACATTTAAAAAATATTTTGTAAGTTATTAGATTTGAACTCGAACCACCTTGAACGCCTATCAAGGCGGAAACCGCTAGGCCATTAAAACACTTACTGTGGACGTTGAAATTAGTAAGTAGTACCTAACAATCATAAGCGGGCAGCAAGTTGTCAAAGTCTATGAGTGTGTATCAAACTTTATTATAGAAGAAGGTCGTAACTACAACTTGTATTGCTTGGCCATAGTTTTGTGAGATTGCAACTCGACTTTTGGTCTTGACTGTACGTCACCATCGACTGATTATTTTCCCAAAGGCCTCGGTGACAAACTTGCAACTGTATATACGAGTACGACACAATTTGCGCAGTGGATGAGCGATTAGCTGTCGCTGGTTCGTCATAAATAAACAAATATTGATGGATAACATGTTTTTTTTTTTTTTGTTTTAAACACCTATACCTATTTGTTTGTTCAATGGTTACTCTTATTTTAACGCCAAACTACCTACCCAAACGCCAAACTTACTTACAAAAATTACCTGCTTTGCTAAGCCCATTAGTTCTAAAGTATTACATTCAAAATGATAATTAGAATATTCACACAAACCTAAAAAAGGATCACTTTTGAAACATCAGATAAGTACTATGTGCAGGGTTACATTGGCACTGTCTCTTGACATCGCCAACGCCTTCAACACCTTATCTGCTTATCCTGGAGTTGTATCAAGGAGGCATTCCGGTATCACTTATCTCTGTCGAGTGGTCGAGGCTTATCTGTCGGACAGGGCCGTCATTTACCCCTATCATCAAGGAATGTAGAACCGACAAGAGATGTCTATCGGTGTCCCACAGGAATCGGTCCTGGGGCCGTATCTGTGGAACATCATGTTCAACAACATTCATTGCATTATTTACGTAGTTGAGCAGAAATATCCAAACATTTATGAAGTAATAACTTTCAAAATGATAGAGATTGATGGTTTGTGATGCAAACTTGAGATTGTTTTGCAGGGTGCAGTATTATAACTGGACTTTAAAACAGACTGTGATTTATAAGTTGAACCGGTGTTTAGTTAAGGAAGCGTTGACGCAACTAGTTTTTCTAAATAAAACTATTAACGTATTTGTAGTTCAAATATTGATATCTACTGACGTGCGCGGTATAGTTTTCCGCATTGAAATAATATGAATAACAATTGATATTACCTTTTGTAGGTTATTAATTTTAATTATTATAACATAACAGTGGAGTATTATTACTAATGATTAACAAAACCCATTTTTTCCTCTTACCTTACAAATACAGAAGAATTTAGGCATGCAATTCAAGCTGAAATTAACAAAGTATTTCTTTTGTATCGTCAAAGAATCGGTCAGACAGACAGATGAATTCTGTTGTACAGACGACAGCGAGTAATACAGGAGAACTCGGGCACACAAGACTTGAGAACAATCGCTGTTATACCATCTGGACCATTAGCCTTATTCATGCCCAGACGACACAGTACTCTCAGAACCTTCGTGTTCCTAATACTAACCTCCGCAGTGAGACAAATTCGGTGGAGTAGCACTGCTAGGATCAAGACGCGAATTGTGGGCAAAGAGACCCACTTTCTATCTCGTAATGTAATTCTACCCGAAACTCCCCCGAATTCTCAGTGGTAGGCCATAACATCGGCTGCCGGCAGAAGTTACCACCCATCAGACAAAGCCTTGCCGCCAAGCGATTCGTCGTGTTCCGGCATGATGTCTGGTGAAGCCGTACGGAGGACGGGTCTGAGCAGTTGTGTTGCGATGTGTGCCGAATACGATGCGTCAAATGTTGTTGTGTTGGGAGTTTGGTCGTGGAGGGTCTCCACATCTATCTCCCTCTGGCGCAGCATCGTTGGTCGTGTTGTTGGGTTTAACGTTGCACCACCTCGCTCAACTGCCGTCTTTCTTCTTATTCACTAAGTTTTTTTTAAGTGATTGGGCTTAATAAACTAGCGTTACCTTTACCATCAAAGATTGCATCACTGCTTACCATCAGGCGGGATTGCAAGCGCTAGTTTATAATATTTAAAAGAAAACCGTCAAGTATTCCGAATCAACCTTGAGCCTTAATACCTTAGCGATAAAGATAAAAATTTAATAAAAAAAAAAGGTCAAATTGTAGTAGCTTGATGTGTAGTTGTCTGTATCATGTAACAAGAGCAATGGTGGTCCTGCGGTAACGGAAACAATTTATTTGTAACGGAGCTGTAGGTCGTGGGTTCGTACTCAGTCAGACGTATTACGCATCGTATTGTGATCAAACCGGCATTTACTAATACGAACAATTTGATGACATGTAACATCTACCAACTAGGAAAAATAACGTAGAAAGGCCATCATTTAATCTCTGAAAACCTTAATCCATATTAATATCTTCATTATCATAATGACTTTTAATTAATTCAATAATAAAATTAAAGTCAGAATAAGAAAACAATTCTGTAGGTACAACATCCTAGGGCTCACTGAAGATGGAGAGGGTTTGGAGAGTGTGGGCGGGAACCACATGACATGTACTACCTACGTAATACCGCGATCATCGTACGATCCACGGAATATCATCTCTTCTGTGCGAATAACAGTCACTCACAGATTACTGAGATCATTTATGCTGATGATTTGTGCTTCTTAGCAGAATCCCCAGACGGCCTGCAACATCTGATGTCCGCATTTTATCAAGCCTGCCGTAAGTGCGGCTTAAAAGTCAGCGTCAACAAGACGGAGGCGATGTCTCTAGACGTTCACGGTCACAAAACGCTGAATATAAAGCTTGGTGAGGATGTGTTGAAACAAGTGGACAAGTTTCGTTATCTAGGAAACACTATAAGTTCTAAGTGTGACCTTGATGCTGAGATCAACAGCAGAGTCGGAGCTGCAGTTGCAGCGTTTGGCAAGTTGTGTTCCTAGGTCTTCTGATCACATGACCTTAAGCTAGCTACGAAAATATCCGTATATATGGCAATTGTGCTGCCAAACCTACTATATTCCGCTGAGACATGGTGTGTGTACCGCCACCACATACGTTACACTCTAGATCGTTTTCACCTTAAATGTCTCTGGTCCATTATGAAGATCAAATGGTCTGACAGAGTGCGAAATACCGAAGTCCTGCGACGAGCCAATGTTGGTGGCATTGAGGCTTATTTAATGCGGGCACGTATCACGTATGGTGGACGAAAGGGTGGCGAAGCGCATCTTCTTTTCTGATCTGGAGGAGGGCAAGCGAAAGCATGGCGGACAACTCCTCCGGTTCAAGGATGTCATAAAACGGCACATGAAGAGATGCAATATAGAACCCTCTGAATGGGAGCGTTTGGCAGCAAAACTGTCAGAATGGCGCAGAATAGTGTACGGACAAGTGCGCGAGTTTGAGGAGCAACGCAAAGCTATCCTCGATGCCAAACGCGGCCAATTAAAGGCCCGCCCACCTGCTGCCATCACATACAACTACGTCGACGGAGTGCTTACATGCCCTCAGTGTGCACGAAGTTACGCCGCCAAGATAGGCTACATAAGCCATCTTATCAGGCGCATGAGCGCCAAATCATCGGCTAGGAGTCGAAGTGGTCGCCATGGCCGAAATCGGTCGGAGCATCATCATAGTTCGCTCCTATTGGTTGCAGCGTCCTGAGATTATCGCGTTCAAACAAACAAACTCTTCACCTTTATATATTAAGTAGGTATAGATTCATATGTGCAAGTCACTCCCTGCCATTTGTCAGTGTAATTTATATAATACATTGATCGAGGCTATAGCTGTTCCATAGTTCTTGGTAACCGGTCTACTTTAGCCGCTCTAATCCATAGACTGCCTTTTAATTAATCAAAATATATACCTGATTAATCTTGTCTGCGTTGACTACTAAACCTATAAAATAAATCTATTCTATAACTACCATGGAGTTAGTTTCGTAAGTTGTTACAAAATCCCCAATAATATCTAATAATTTATTTACGATTTAAAGATTTTCTACTATAAAACTACGTTTCATTTTGTAACAACTGATGGTATTGTTTGTCACATTTTAATTTGCAAGAGCAATGTTGGTTTTAGTAAATTAACTTAGAATATAAAACTCGCCTAAACTTATATTCAAGGAATTCGTGTAACAGTCTAAAACTATTCCGCACAACCCTAAAATATTTTTAATCTGTGGAGGTCATGATTGATTTTCGTCTAGAATTCCTCTGAAATCCCAGCTGTTTTGTTGCAATAGCTGCAGTGCGCCTGTCTGAACTGATTGCACCCTGATTCCCGGGTCTAGCTTTTGTCTAAACCAGTCAATATGTCGTCCATCATAGATGAAAGGTGTGTAACTTGTTGTAAATCTTGAAATTAATCTAACTAGAGCAAAGTGATCGATATTTTGCATTTTTCAGAGTGTCCGATGAAATTGAAGCTCTGGAGGCAATTTTAATGGATGATGTTGTGATAAAACGCGTTGGGGAGGTGCCCCATATAATAGAAACCGTCCTACATCCATCGACGGGAAATGACGTCGACCGGCAGTACGTCTGTGCGACCCTGGTCGTGAAACTGACTCCAGGATACCCGGACAGTAGCCCCGAGGTGACACTGAGGAACCCACGGGGACTCGACGATGATATCTTGACTACCATTCAGTTACAAATCCGTGAGAAACTGTTTGATTGTCGTGGTGAGCCTGTGATCTTCGAGCTGATTGAGGTAAGGCTTTGAACATACCTACCTATATTAAAGTTTAAACATATTTCTTTGTTCTAAAAGTTGGCTATGGAACAGCTACTTATTTAATATAATGATTGTGGTTTCTCAGAGTCCTATACTGAAAAAGCTATTTACTTAATTCTGAAAATATTTTTCTGGTGCTGCTAGTTCTTTTGTATTTTTTATTTAGCCAAATATGGGATTCTTCTTGAAACATGTTAAGTTGAATGAAATAATTAAGACTCCAAAAAAAAATAGCTCAACCATCACTTAACAACGCACAATTGCATCACTGCTTACTATCAGGCGGGATTGCGGTCAAGCACTAGTTTATCTATACAAATATATAACTCTGAAGAGTTTGTCTGTTTGTTTGAACACGCTAATCTTAGGAACTGCAAGTCCGATTTAAAAAAATATTTTTGTGTTGGATAACCCATTAATTCAGGAAGGCTTTAGGCTATACAATATGTAAAGAAAACCCTGTCCGATCCGTGAAGGTATTGTTAGGTATCGGTAACTGATTCTACTAATGCCCACAAAGACAGGCTAAACTTAAAAAAAATCCCCCTAAAAAAATAAATATTATTTCGCAAAAAGAGGTAACTTAATACATGTGCGATAAGCAACCCCTTCCGCGGGCGGCGGGGGGCAGGGCACGCGGCACCTGTGACGTGGTCGCGTCGCTATTCGCTTATAATAATACCGGTGTTGTCACTTTTTTTAAAATTACCAAATTTCGGGGAAATTGGAATTAATTCCCGGGAAAAAAGGATTATTTCAAAATTCATTAGTATTGTTACTATGATGATTATGTAAAATTTTATATTATATTTGGTCAAGTGTTTACCTAACCTTTATTATCCTTACGGGTCGGACAGGGTTTTCTTTACATATTGTATAACATCATGCTGCAATCAATAGAAGCGGAGCATAATTAAATCCATGCGAACAAAGATGCTGGCGAAAATCTAGAACTGTGTAATATTTAACAAAGTAACATTATGCCACCTCTGTAATCTACAAAGTAACACAATGTCACATCTGTAATCTACAAAGTAACATAATGTCACATCTGTAATGTACAAAGTAACATAATATCACATCTGTAATATACAAAAGGGTAACTTATAGTACTCCCACATTTTGCCAGATATGTTAATATAACAGCTATTATGTAAATAAACCATATTTTGAATGTATTAATTAGGGACTTACCATACTTATTTGTTCTCTGTTTAGCTTTTGTCCATAACACAATGATTTTGGTTGGAATGTGAACGAATGTCTGTTCAGCTTTACAGATGTGCATGCATTCAATATAAATCCTCTTAAAAGGTTATTGGAGAAATAAATAAAAGGTATTGTCTAGTTACAAGATTCTGATGAACTCTCCTTGTATTTTTGACTCGTGTATAATGAAACACTACTGACTTATTGGTGCCCCACCTGCGTAGCTCCCCATTATTAAACATGAAAGAGGCAACTGCATCTCTGATTATTCCTATGCAATGTTATAAGCCCCGCACGATGATATTGCGATGGAACCTTGTCACAATAACAGCTTTGTGACGTCATCTGTCACACGAAAGGACAGCTAGCAAAAGAATGTTGAATGCAAAATTATAGTTTATTAATTTTGCATTTAACATTCTTCCGGGTTAAGGATTTATTTGTATTTTATAATTTTATTATACATACACATACCTACTCATCCATATTCTGACAAATAAACTTTCATTATTAAAAATTTCAAGGAAATAATTCTTGTAGACGTAAGAAAAATATACTTATTCGTATATCTTTCTTATATGTTTATTAACTTTTGCTAACTACATTTCTGTTAATTTGTGAGCGGGAATTAAACCAGAGTACCAAATAACACCAGGATAGTATGTAATTTTTTTTTTATATATAATTCAATATAATCTTACCCTATTTATTCAATTCCACTCATACAGTCTTCCGAATCAGAACTGCTTTCTGTAACTGTCGTTTCCGATTCACTGTCGTCTGCCGTATTTATGATAAATAACTCGTCAGTTATTCGATCTTTTTTCCAATATTCCTCTTCAAGCCGTTTAACATGATTGACTTCCTTTCGCCAGTCATCTGGAGTTATTGACGCCAACGCCTCCAATGTCAGAGCTTCAATGCGACTTTCCAACTGCTCCACATTTTTTTCTGACACCCTCATCTTTACCAGGTTCCAGATGTACTCAATGGGGTTGAGGTCGCAGTTGTAGGGTGGTAATCTAACGACCTCATGGCCATTGACAGGTAATAAATTGACAATTTTAAATTTTTCGGCGGTCTGTGCCGTTTAATTAATAAATACAGTTCAGGTTTTGTACTGTCGTTGGGAAAGTCGATGTTGTGAGCTTGTAGCCACTCAACCATCAACTGTTTTTTATTGTTCATACTTGGTGGCCTATTCTCTTCCCTACTGTGATAAGGGGCGTTGTCCATCACAATTATGGAGTTGCGTGGTATGTTGGGTACTAATTTTTCTGTAAGCCACTTGGTGAAATTCTCAGCATTCATTTGATCATGGTAATCCCCCGTTTTGGTGTCTGCTTTAAACATTAAAAGGGCATTGTCAACAAAACCGCTTTCACTTCCCGCGTGAACTATTATCCATCGGCGGCCGGGGCTGTCGTTCCGTCTCACTCCGACATCGGTTGCTGTTTGCCAACATTTTTTTACCGTGTAGTGTGCGTGTATCCACGTTTCGTCGAGATAAATAACGGGTCTTTTGTTATTAGCAAGCGAGTCATTTTCTTTCATACGTCGTAAATATTTAGCCCTCCACGCTTGAATTTGGGGTCTTTCAATTAGAGCCAGTCTTTTTTGGTAGCATCGTTTAAATTGGTAGCCTAAATCACATTTAATTATTTTGCTTAATGTAGTTTCACTATTGGTATAATTAAGGTCTAATTTTGAAGCCGCCAAGATTTTGCGCATTGTGGGCATTTCTCTCCTCACCGTATACATTGAATGTATAATATTTCTTAAAGCTGTTAAGGAAAACCCGTCGAAATATTCCTTCTTTTGTCTTTTTCCTTTAGTAGGAGTTCTCATTTTGCTGCCACTGGCTGTTGCCGACTCATGCTCTCGTCGCAATTTAGTCACAGTATTTTTTGCAACGCCTGTGGCACATGCCACACGCTCAGTGACTTTGATTTAGCTGTTGCTTCGGTATTAAAATGTCCTCAGTAGTGTCCGAAGTACTTTTTAAAGCACGGTTTATACTTTCAAGAACTAACTTACAGTCCTCTTTTTCTTTAACAAAATAATTGTCCACTTTAATTATAATTTCACGAGCACGATTGTGAATTAATTTCTTACTCATTTTAACGAGTACCTAACAGCTAACAAAACTAAACAACAAAACTCAAGAACAACAATAAAACAGGATAACAAAAACAAAAAATTAACAAAAATATTCGATGTGCGTAAGTGGGTAAGCGCGGACTGAACTTGCGAACGGTACTGACGGTGCGAGGTCGACTACGTCACCAAGATGGCCGCCGATCGCAATATCATCGTGCGGGGCTAGTAGCAAAATCATTGTCAAATTCTCCAGTTTTCTTCTTTATAATTTAACTGATTTTATTTTAAAAAGTCTAGAATAATCTTAAGCTAGGTCATGTTATTGAGTTCGGACTTTTCTAAGCACCTTTTCTACAGCTTCTAATTTTTTTATTTGATATTCATTAAACAAACATCCGGTTATAATAAATTTAGAAGGGACCCAGTTCAAAATAATTAATACAGATAAATACTCCACTAAAAACATTCTGTTCTTGCTTATATAGAGTGAGATGCTCTCAATAAATAAGCAATACCTTTATGCTCTTTCCAATACCCTTATAAGTATGAGAAATTTAAAAGTCAATTCCACATGCCACACCCTTTCAAGCTAAGAATGTAAACTTAAAAGGGTGTGGCATGTGGGAAAGGAATCTATTTGAAAGGTTTTATGTTTTCTCAATCCTTTAACATAAACTAGCTTCTGTATTTGATTTAGTCAACTGGAAATGTCTGATTTTAACATAAAATGTATTCTATTATATTTGGCAATATTGTAGCTTCACAATAGTGACTAAATTTTCAAATTGGATAACAGTTATTCCAAAGAAGGTCTACCAGCTAGATTTTTTTTAAGTGTTGTCATGGTCATGGTCTACTTATATGCTAATTTTATTCAAATCCGTTCAGCTATTTTAGCATGAAAGCGGTGCAAACATAGAAAACATCAAACATTGTCTAATTATAAGTTAGAAGTACTTCTTATATTTTTCTTGAAATTAATGTATTTTGCAGCTTATCCGCGACTGTCTCACTGAGTGTAACTTGCCAAGCGGTCAGTGCATGATCTGCCTATTTGGCTTCACTAAAGGGGATGAGTTCATCAGGACCCAATGCTACCACTACTTTCATAGCCACTGCCTTGCTGCTCATCTGATTTCTGGCAGGCGGTACTATCAAGAAGACCTTGAACTTCTGCCGAACTGGCAGCAGGCGACCAGGGCACCATTTAAGGTTAGTCACGTTTGCAGAAAATACAAAACATATTTTTATCATATTTTCCTTTTCACACTCCATCAGGATTAGGGTCCAAGCAGTTCAATCAACTGTACCATGGCCGCGAGTTGTTCAAAACACATTCCGTAGCCCCTGGTGAACTGGAAAGTGTGGGAACATGGGTGGGTTTTAGTTATTATAAGTCTGACACGCCCTTTTGCCCCGCCCAGAGCGGGAGAGTTCATTTGCTGATTTCCCTTACGCAAAAAAGAAAAGGTCAAATCAACTGTGCTCAATTGATTCAAAGTTCGTCACCTCATTGTCACATCATTGTTGTATTAATGTCATTAATCGACGTCGATCGAACTGTGGTAATTTCAAGACGGGAAAATATGGTGCTGAGCTGAATAAAGAAATAGCTTGCTGTGCTGCCTGTCTGTGTTTGTGCTTCTGACCAAACCATGACCTATGTGCTGGCATTACCATAATGTCTACATATACCTGCGCTTCTGAGGACTTCAAAAACACCATTGATGCTGCGATTGGCATCGCCACTTACTGGGCCCAACTCATTTTATAATATAATATCGATCGTAAAGAAAGAGCTGTGCTGTTAGCAAACAATCCAGTTTGACTGTGATTTATACATAGTTGCTGATTGCGAATGACTCAAGTTAGCTATTCCCTGCATTAAAAGAACCGACTAAATCTGTGGACTGTGGATGCAGCTATCGAATAAATACAGTTTCAGGAAACTATGTTACTAAATATTTTGGGTTAAAATTACAAGCAACTAGAGAATGCGATCTCTAGTAGACATTCTCAACTCGTGTGCTAAGCCCGCAGGCAAGATTGGGATCTTATCCGGCAATCCAGTAAGCTCGAGATAGTTTTCCCTTGAGATTGAATCTCCTTAAAATGGAGATACACTCCTTAGATGTGACGCTGCAATCTGGACTAATATTAAAAGTGATTTTCGTGTGTTAAGGAGAGCTGCCCAGTCTGCCGTATCACGCTGACCACCATCGAGGTGGAGACGCTGGCTGACGCTCCGCCGCCCATGGCGTCATTCACTGCAGCGCCCTTCGTCTTGACCGACGAAATGAAAGTAAGTGTTGTAGCAGGTCAACTACTTCAGATTATTGTATTTTTTAACATGGCTACTTAACATTTCATACTTACTACATTAGGTGTTTGGTTTTTGCAACATATCTTTTACGTCTTGACACAAGAACGCATTCCGCCATGTACGCCTCACCTCATACTCGGTTACTTGTAAGTATATCCAATTTTTGGAACGTTAACACTGCTAGCATTTTCAGAGGAATATATTTTTTTATAGGAGCTGCAGAACAAGATGGCTAAACTCTTGGCTTACCAGATGTCCAAGGGCGGTGTGATTGGATGTGGCGACTCTGGACCACCACCACTGACCATCACTACTCCTGAGGACAATGAGAACAACGTACTTACTTACTTGCTTTTTTATTAGAATAGCTTTCGATTATATTTTTAAACGGGGGATAATACTAATATTATTATAAACCCTGAAATATTAGTTAACACACTTATATAAATAATATTTATTTAGTACATAAATATAATTTAGAAAAATTGGAGAAGAAAAATCAAAAGGATAGTACATTAACTTGTTGTCTTGTGGTGGTGAGTTTAAACTAAACTATGCCTAATGTAATAACCTAAAATGAATTAATTTCGGTCATACGCGCCAAATATCGTATTTCTAAGATGTGAAACGCTGATATTGTATGTAGAAATTCTCAAAGGAGCTGCCGTAAGTACATGCAGTGTTTACGGATTTTCGCAAAGTGTTTGACAATGTAGAACACAATAAATCGTGGTTGCTGTTTGGTGCTTGGAAGGGCGTGGGATTTATAAGTACATAGCTTGCTAGTTGCAACTCGTATTTCTTTTGCATTTTGTGAATTGTGTTGTAATTTAAGATTATAATTAAATATTAAATTTTAATGTCTGGAGTACCACAAGGTTCTCAATTGCGAGCATAACTTATTATAATTTAACATTACCCACTGCATACCGATTATGTTATTAGGTACACTAATCACAAAGCAGTAAATATTTCTATGAACACTTATGATATACATATTTAAATAAGTAAATAAGGACTCGGAGATAGGACCACATAAACATTACAGCCAATTAATATTGTTGCCATTCTTCCGCGCTATTAAGTCCACATTGGCGCTTTTGCTCTATTATTAAATCCAATAAAAAATACTCGTTACTGAAAAATGCTACACTTGCTGAAAATACAATCTAGAAATTACAGAAACTGTGTAAAAGCTTAAGGTAATACTGCATTCTGAAAATTATTGAAGCATTACGGTGTACGAAGCTTCACATTCACTAGGCGACAAACAACTCGCCTTTAACTTAAAGCGTATTGCAGCTGCAGAAATACTATAGGTGTCATTTGAGAATTGGTCGAAAATGTTCGAAAAATTAGTCTGCTAAACAACGTAAATAACGCAATGAATGGTGTTGAACTGTCAAAATGTAACTCATTGCCTACAATGTTAGTGTGTTACGCATTTACCCCGCGGGTCACACAAATCAACATGGCGCTGCGCATTATAATAATCAAGGTTTGTTGCCTAGTGTATGCGTGGCAAACAGTTTGGTTCGCAGTAACTTGGGCTATTTGTCACAGGTATGCTCTGAGGTGAGTGATGTTGATATGCAAGAGATTACGCGAGCTCTAAAAAGGTTCGTTCATCATCTATCATATAAAAATATTTAGTATATCTGTCGGCGCGAGAAAATTTCAATCATAATGAGTACCGTTAATTTTAAGTTTAAAAGCCTGATTTTTTGTAAGGAGTTTTTATATATAAGTACATTGATAACGAAACCTAATGCTGACCTACCATAAATATTTTTCTAAATGTTTTATTAAGTTATGTTTTTCGTAAAAGAAACAAAATGAAATGTTAAAATTTTTCTCCGCGAGGGACACCCAAAATAGTGATTTGTGTTTTTGAAGTGAAAAACTCCTTTCACATTATTGTAATTTGAAAGAGACAGACACATATATTCATGATTTACCGTGGGAGAAAATGAGATTGAAGCTTTGTACGGTGTTTCTTGTGTTAATTGTTCTCTTTTTGCTCTGTTTTGGTACCTTCTCCACTTGTAATGAAAAACAAAACTCTGAAATACATATATTAGCTAACACATTTTGTTTTAAAAATACTTATTTTATATATAATATACATCGATCACTTATGCACTAGATTCACAATCAGCGTAAAAAAAATTGTTGAACTGAACAAGCGCATAACGCAGCACTTGGGTGCTTCTTTCATGTAGTACTTACTTTATAATTCTGAATTTAATGCATTTTAATGCATGCGTGTAAGGTTGAATTTGGTTTGATGTCAGACTCGGTCGTAAAAAATAATGGCTTTTTGTACTGCTTTGTGATAAGAACTTTATACACTGCACTTAAGGCTGATTTTAAATTAATGTATATTTATTTTGACTACTTTAGACTGCTTAATACTTGTCGCCATTTTTGATAAGAGTTTTGTTCGAGACTGTGTATAAGTGATCGATGAATATATATGATATACCTACATAAATTGGAGAGTTGTATGAGGAAAATATCAAAAGGAAGTGCATTACCCTATTGTGGTGATGGGTTTAAATTACACTTGTTCCCGCCCCACTCGTAATAATTAAAAAAAAACTGAAGTATTAGCTAACAAACTTATTTTAAAAATATTTATTTTTTATATAATATTTATACAGTATGTTAACTAACAGAGGGCGTTCCCGTTAACCCGAAATAGTATAGCATACATACATGCTAAAAAAAATATTTCCATTCGAAAACAAAAACACTGTACACGCGAACATGAAAGACGGCAACGTCGCAATTTATTTATACATGACGACTACTATTTTGATTTAAAACAGGAGGTTTCAAATTTATTTCCAATTAGAATTTTTTTTTTTATTCGGATTTTTTTATGCTTATTTTTCTATGCTGATAATTTTATTTTAATCTATTAATGATATATATTAACGAGTTTAAGGGAACGCCCTCTGTTATTTAACATACTGTATACATAAATTGGAGAGTTGTATGTGGAAAAAATGAAAAGGATAGTACATTACCTTATTGTGGTGGTGGGTTTAAATTAAATTTGTGTTTACCAAGGCATAGTGGGAATTTGCTTGGGTCTGAGCCTTGTATGTGTGTTGATACGTATTTACCACGTGTGAATAACACACATGCTTTTTTAACTTCTTGGCTTATATTTAACCTGGAATACGATATCATTTAAAATATTCGAGACAGACCGAGTGATGTAATTATTTTTAAAACGATACACAGTGGTGCTGATAATACGACAATAAATAAAAACACGGACAGTGCTGGTTCATAGGAATAATCCAAAACCATAGAAAAAAACAAACAAACTAAATCGCATAAAATCGGAATAGAACATCCTTTAAAATATTGGTTCACTGACCTCCGATCGGCGACAGCGCGTTCCTGTATCGACTTACTACTGGATGCGGCGGTCATCAACCTATGAGCACTTCCTTATCAACATGTACAGCATGTAGAAAATGTGAAAAATGAAAAATAATTTCTTGTGACTAAACTAATGGATATGATATGATTTTTATGGGTAGACTTAGAGTCTGTTGAGGTACACGTTATTTAATTTATTGTCGTATTGTCATCACCACTTAGTATTTTTAAAGTAATAACGAAAATTTAAAATCAACTCATCCAATTCAAAATGTAACTTCACCACTTACCAATAATTATTGACAACTCATGTAAAACATTAAATGTAAACTTAGAATTATGTATTAATATGTAATTTATACTTATTTTAATTCCCAATAAAATAATATAATTAGTATTTTTTATGTGCAGCCTTTTTTAAGCTATACGGTGTGCCTTATTGAGTTAATTTATATATGTATATATTATACAATGTAAGTATTTTAATATAATTATTATATTTTTGTGTGTTAACATAATTGTATTATGTCCAGGAGAATACTCACGGATCTCCTGGGGCCTCCAATGAAGGAGCGAAAGCTAGCACCGGGATCGTCAACGGACGACAGAATGGAAACTCATCCAACAATAACTCTGCTCCTGGGTCCCAGGCTGCTCGCCCTGCATACCGCGGCCCTTTCCGGTAAGCAGAGCCTTTAGTAACAATCGTGTTTCAACCGGATGATTTCTATCAGCTGGACTTACATCCAATAAAATTGTGGCAGCCTTAAATTATCTTTTGCTTTGAAAATTAAAGAAATCCTCCTCTTTTATACCGCGATATCGAGGGGCTGGAAAAATTTGCCAGCAGCGGTGTTTTCGTCGCACTACAATTTAAGTGTCTTCAAGGCTAGAGTGAATAGGCTCTTAATAAACTAGCGCGCTTAACCATCAACGATTGCATCACTGTTTACCATCAGGCAGGATTGCGGCCAAGCACTAGTCTATAATTAAAAAAAAAAAAAACATAAATATTTACTGCTGAAGAATAGAACATTTAATGTAGCCATTTTCTTTTTTTAATATATTTAACATATATACACACACACATTTATGCGTGTCTCAACATTTTTATGTGATTCTGTTTAGTTTTTCTATCATTGGATAACTATTATTATAGTATATCATTTATGTTATTGCCGACTGTGTTTTTGTAGTTCTAGCGTATGGCACTCGTGGCTTGCAGCTGAAAATCAGCGTCAGTACACTTTGTGTTGTCATCTGACATTATGCTGAGCTGAGGCCCTTTTGGCATTACACGCCAAGTTTTATAGTTTTAAATTTATGTATTTTGCTGTAATGTCAATATATGCATTTTTCTTTCTTTCTTAATCTATCACTTAGCCTGTTCTGCTGCAAGTATCAAGTAAAGTCTAAAATGAGGTTTGGTTGCAGGGGCTTCAACCGCCGCGGCAAGCCGGGGCGTCGCGGGCGCGGCGGTGCACGGTGACCCGCGCGGCCCGCCAGCCCGCCGCGCGCCGCATAGCGCCCCGCTCCCCGCCCCACCGCTCGCCGCCCCCGCCACCCAAAACTGAACTCTGTTGCCAACCGACACCTATCTGACCTCACTAATACATCTGTGAAGATTCAGCCTAAATATTGGGCAGGAATGTTATTTAACGCGTTTGACCCGTCCGCGTTTGTTAAAATTTTACGCGTCTCCTGTCAGTTTCCAATTGAATATCTCATGCGCAAGCCATACTTATATTCAGGCCAAACGGTACTTATTGTTATTTATACCGCTCTTATATTGTCAGTGTTCACATATATGACAATAAACAGAGCAATAGAGACTGCACAGGGGACTGAGAAGATATTTTACCAGAATACAGGGTCTAAGTTGCTAAAACGGACTGAACCGTACCTCTCGAGACTGACGATTTACCCTAGTTACCCAATCCTATTTATATTTTTGAAAGCGCTTGAAGCACTTTCTACTGTAATTTTAGACCATATCGATTGGACCACTGAACTCTTTATATCCCTGCCAATATTTCGCAAGTTTAGTTGCAAGTTAGTTTACTAACGTAATCAGTGATTACGGCCCCTTTCAGATGTCTTATTTTTGTTAAGAATGTCATGAACCCGAATGATATGGTTCAGCCATGTTGATTAACAATCTACATGAGAAATGATGGGACTTTCGACTAAAGAAATTAGCCTTGCCGTTATTTTAGTCAGTTACACAAATATGTCTGATGTACACTCTTTCATCAACTTTATGGCAAAACTCGAAGTCCCCAATGATCCCTCCAATATGATCTGAAAATTAATGAAATTCCAAATTCAGCACTACCATTGTGAATATTCACTCTATTGGAGAAAATATACAACTACTATTTACTATCCGCCATTGGGAAACATCATAGCGTTAACGAAATAGCAGATCTGAAAGGAATCACTTTTATATTCACGTTTGATACTTTCTCTAAGTACCTTCCAAACATCCCCAAATACTTGAAATCTCTTTATATTTAAATAATTTTATTTGTGTGCGGTAATCGTCAGTAGATGATCATTTTGAAACGCAAAATCTTAAAGTAGATCTCAATCTTCAAAAGAGTATTAAAATCTCAACATTTTTAATCGTTAAAAGCGGGGCGTGTTTAATTAACGGTCGGTTTTCATTTAGATGAGTGAATCAAATACAGTACTGGTATCGTCTTGTGAAGTATACATGAATTCATGATTCTGTTGATTCTCTCAATAATACTTCATATTACCAGATCCTGGTGTCGCATACATAAAAGGTTACTTCTAACTAGTCTTAATTTGTTTGCGTACTTATCAAAGTGCAATCAGACCACAAACACGCAGGCTGCACGAGGATCTTCACAGATGTATCAGCCACAGATAATATGTAAGGCATAGTCCTTACTCTACAACAGATTTCAGAACACTTCACAGTAATACAGTGAATTTCCATTCTGACTTTCTTCCCAACACCCATGCCAGCGTTTGGAATATAGCTGCTCACAACTTTTCAATATTTAGCTCTTATTTTAAAAGTTTAAAAATAAATTATATCTGTTCCTAATTTAATTTGGTAATTTTAGTAATTATAAAAAAACAGGTTATCGATGTATTTAAGTTAGACATGATCAAAGAATTCTATTATTGAAAAATTTCAAACCGTTCCAAACGCTGGTTGAACACTGCAAATCTCTTAACAGCTATTGCCAACATAAGATGGCACAAAATAATAATAATAATGAATGTAATAGTCGTTGAATGTACTCTTAGCTTAAGGCACGTTTCTGTGACGATTCTAGTCATCATAAACTAGTATTCCACATAATTTTATTAAAATCATAAATGTAACTACGTGTCAAATGTTTGCGTTATTCGGTCAATTTAATGTAACGGGAAATTTACGTTACAAGAAAAATGAAAAATACAAAAAAAATCTTAGTACATTTAGACCCGCCCCCTAATCGGCGAACACATTTTTGTCAAATAATTGCGACTAGCTGGGATCGTTTGGACCGAACGGACCAATGGACGGCCCGAACGATACCAACTGATCCCAACTAGTCGCAAACATTTGACAAAAATGTATTCACCGATTAGGGGGCCGTTTGAACCTCACTGAAGACTCAACCATTACGTTCAAATAGTTTAAAGCCATTTAATTGGCTTTGAACTAGTATCCCATCCGTCTATTCCATCTGCCTAGCCTTTCCAGATGCTGCTGAATATGCAGTATTTGACGGGAGCTGTCTACCTGATCTCCAGAACCCAGTTTCTCTGAGTAGCGCGGCAGCCCTGGTAAAGTGGTCCTCGTATAATCATAGCAAATTGCATTAAATTGATCGTATAATAAGTAATTAAAATAAGAATTACATATATCTAACCTGTCTTAGATTGAATAAGATTTTCGTGTCACATGACAGATTTTTCTTACGTATTTCATAGTAATTTGGGAGAAGTCTCAATTGTTTTGACATTCTATTTTACGTTAAAATTTTACTCTATATGCGAATAAGTTTTTTAGATATGGTTACGATATTTTTATATAAAAAAGTAAATTTTATTTTGATTATATTAATTTGGACATGTTTATTGTGTAATAAGCGAATGAGAGAGACGAGAAAACACATGTTTCGTATGTTTTAGATATTAATTAAGCTAAAAGGCTACAGATAATTAATTTATTACATTTTCCATTGTGGTTGTGTTGTAATATTTTAAGCTTCTGAATCTCACTAGATCTCTACCAGTTATAAGTATTGCAATACAATTCCTAAAACAAATATATTTTATTTCACTATCATGGTAATTGGGCATATTTTTATTTTTGTGTTATTGCAACACCAACCAAAAGATTTTTAAATGACTGTAGAAACAATTATAGTTTTATAAGTTAAGGCATTGTGGTGCAGCGATTAATGTGGGTGTACTCCGATATAAATGAAGTGTACATCTAATTGATTGGTACTCTTGTTAAACATATTTTCTCAGACAGTCCCAGTTTCAGACAGGTAAGCCCGAAGATAGACTGCAATAATTCAATGCTGAATTCTGATCAAGACACTGAATTTTAGTGAAATGAATGGGAGTTACATACTTCACAGATAAATCGTTGTAGACAAGCCTTATAAGCGTTTAATTTAGTTATACTTTGTGTGTACCTTAAAAAAAATGAAGTCCTTGCCATTTTCGCACTTAGGTTAATTTTTAAAATTAAACATATTTAAATGGTTTGTTGAATTTTACATTCCAGTAAGGTTTTTGTATATAATAGATTATTTAGAAATATTTAAAAACTCTTCATGTGTTTCGGAGCGAGGTTTGGGATGGGAAAAGTACTTATTCTGCACAACTTTGTTTGTTTTTGAATATTTCGATAAAAACGTTAAATATTGGTTATTTATTCTAATCTCATATGTATTGGAATAGTGTTAGTGCATGCATAGCATAATTTTGGCTTTTTGTGGCGCTTATTAGCCAATAGATTTAAGGAATAGGGATTATCAGGGTTGTCAAATGCATTAGATTTGCGAAAGCAAAAGTGCTTTTAGAAATTTTAAAAAATAACTATCTGGGCATACATATAAAAATGCCCTAATAAAAAGGGATAGCAAACAATGTTGACGCGAAATACTTCGCTTTTTCAGGAATTTCGTGATGGTATAACTTATATGCCTGGCTTTTTATCAAGTCTGACAACCCTGAGATATTGGCAGTTGGCCCTTATAGAGGGAGGTTGATTACAATCGACAAGACGGTACATTTTATAAACGTAATTTTTATCTATATGTACTTTTTGTGTAGTAGTATTTACCTTAATAAAATCTTACCAAAGAGATTGGTGTTTTATTTAACCCGACTTTCCTATTCTCGAAAGACATTTTTTTAATTAACAAAATACAATAATAAAAATAAAAGTAACATTTTTTTATATAAATTAAAAACTAGTGCTTGTTCGCAATCCCGCTTGATGGTAAGCAATGATGTAATCGTTGATGGTAAAATGCGCTAGTTTATTAAGATGTACATCAGAACGTTTGGCTAGTCGAGATAGGGTGCTGGCTGCTACTCCAGGTTTTAGTGACGATTTTGTGACGCATAAAGATGCCAGCCAAAGATTTTGTGATAGAACAGTTCGAAAGTTAGAAGCATTTATTTATGGCCGAACGAGCTAATATCAGAACGTTCGGCCAACTTGAATCTCCATTAGTTTTCTCCGCGGCGGAGAAAAAAAGTACGCTCTGCGAATAAAAAGTCCAACGCACACGGTTTGCGGTCATTTGCTACCCAGAAGTCGCAGTGCACAATGCGGACTAAAGTCCGCCATGTGTATTGTTCGCGGGTTCGCCGAGTCACACAAGATCTATTTTATTCGGGGACCTCCCCGTACCTACTTTTGTCCGGTCCGGTCTTTGGTTATTCGGGGGACTTTTTGTACGCAGTACTTTTGTAAGCGATCTATTTTAGCGCACAAAAATCCCCCGTCTGCGCAGGCTATAGGTAACCACAGTCTAAAAATCATACAGTCGTCCGACGAAGACCACAGAGTGCTTTTTATTATAATGAAGACGTCTAGACAGAGCAATCGTGCGGGGTGTGAGGGGCGAGACGCAGGTAAGCGGCACCCGAGCTGCGAACAAAACGATGTTCGTAGCTCGGTATCTATCATTAAGGGCTAACGCGTGTTTGTTTTTTATTTGTTTTATAATTTGATATGAGTGTCAATTTTGAGTATAATTGGGGTGCTTGTTACGAAAAAGCCATCCTTTTTGACATCCAAAATGGCGGACGTCATTTTTTTAATAATTTGATATGAGTCTCAACTTTGAGTAGGTAAGTATAATCGGCGTGCATTGCGTTACGAAAAAGCCACCCTTTTTGCAATCCAAGATGGCGGACGCCAATTTAAATGTATATTAATATGATATGGGTGTTAATTCCGAGGTGGATTGGGGTTCTGGTTACGAAAATGCCATCTAAATAACTTAAATCTGTCTCGAGTTGTTCCCTTAGTAAAAATAGCAAATTAATTAAATATAGGTAATACAGCTATCGATGTTGATCTGCAATAAATAAATAATTTCATAATTATTGTTTATTTGTGACAACCCTGGCCGATGCGTTACTGTCTAGACGATGACCTACTGTATGATTTTTATACTGTGCTATAACTAAGGACTTGAGAGAAACCGTTAATGAATAAAGATTTAGTGACGAGACTGAAACGGATATATATTAAATTTTCATTTTAAGTAGGTACTTACTATTTAAAGGGGCCGTCACAAAATGAAATTAAGCAATAAAAATTCGTTTCAGTCTCGTCACTAAATCTTTATTCATTAACGGTTTCTCGCAGGTCCTCAATTATGGAGATTACATTGGCCAAACGTCCTGATGTTCCAGGAACACAGGAGGAGGCATTTTACATTCAATCGGTGGCATTGCGAGTAATAATAAAGCATTTGTTGTTTGTCACTAAATCTATTCATTTAACAGTTTTTCTAATGTCTTCAGTCATGGAGATTCAGGTTAGGTCCATAAATAAATACTTCTAACTTTCGAACGGTTCTGTCACAAATTTTTTGGCTGGCATCTTTATGCGTCACAAAATCGTCACTAAAACCTGGAATAGCAGCCAGCTCCCTATCTCTACTGGCCGAACGTTCTGATGTAGGTAGGTACAATTTATTAAGAGCCTATTCAATCTAACCTTGAAGACATAAGTGTCTTCAAGGTTAGATTGAATAGACGGCGGTGTTTCCGTCAGACTACAATTTAAGAATTGTAGTCTGACGGAAACACCGCCGCTGGCAAATTGTTCCAAACTCTCGATGTACTTCGTATAAAAGACGAAGCGAAACGCTTCATCCGGATCGTATTCGTAGTGGTGTCAACAATGTAAGGAGGATACTCACCGTACGACGGGTCGTCCGATGATGGAACGGAGATTGGGGGAATTAAGTCCTGCGTTAATGTTTAAGAGCTATGCTAGGAGTTTCTCTGCGTGATCGAATCAGAAATGAGGAGATCCGCAGAAGAACCAAAGTCACCGACATAGCTCTGCGAGTCGCTAAACTTAAGTGGCAGTGGGCAGGGCACATTGCTCGTAGAAGCGATGGCCGATGGGGCAGCAAGGTTCTGGAGTGGCGGCCACGTACTGGAAGACGCAGCGTAGGGAGACCCCAACAAGGTGGACCGATGACCTGGTGAAGGTCGCGGGAAGCCGATGGATGCGGGCAGCACAAGACCGGTCATCGTGGAAAGCCTTGGGGGAGACCTTTGTCCAGCAGTGGACATCTATAGGCTGAGGAAGAAGAAGAAGAAGTCCTGCAATTCTCTCACACAATCTCCAAAATACATCCTATAAAACACCGACAGGCTGGCTACTCTTCGCCTGTGATCTAAGCTTTGGAGACAGTTTTGAACTAAATCTGGGTTACCTATTCGCACGCCTCTCCACCATTCTACCATTTATTTGAGAAACGATTGTATATTTTAAAAAGTTTGTACTGTCCAATCCGTTTATGGACAAAGCCTTGATTTGCTTCCGATAGAAGTTGTTATTTGCATGTCTGACCTACACACATATGGACACGACAGAGATGATTCCTGCAACTCGTTTGGTAACGGGTGACCTCGAGAATGAGGGTAATTGTATTTATGGTAGGGCATTGGGTACGCGCGCGGGTAAATGAATGTTTTTGAGCGGTAATATTTGTATTTCGAAAGGTTGAAATGATATACAACTTTTTTAAACTTTGTTTGAAGTTATACCTACTACCTTTATGCAAAAGTAATCACAGACTGTTCCAAAAACTGCTACTATAGATAGACTCATTCTACATCACACTTTGCTAAAAATCTAAATTGACCCACGATAGAGTATCTAGGTAGTACTTACCTAATTCTTTTTTCTATCGTTTTTAAAAAAAGATAGAAATATTTAGGTATGCTAGCACTTTTGGTGAATCCAAACGTGGTTTTTATTCTTTCTGGCAATAATAAGAATAGATAAAATACTTATTAGTTAGTTAGCTGTCGGATTTCTTTATTAGATCTTCAACTTTATAGCTAAGGCTCAAAGTTGATTGGGAATATCTGACAGTTTCGGGTAACTTGACCTGCTGTCGTCCGTACCGAATCAGTGTTGCACAATAAAAGAATCAAGCTCTCGATTTCCTCAATAAAACAATGATCACAAAACCTATAATCCAAAATTAACGCAACTATTAAGTAAATTATCAATCTGGTATGCCCACTCAACGCATCTTTGGCAAGGTATATTTAAATGAGTATTGTGTCCTCATGACAATCATGAGTCAGTGTCGGCGCGTGCACTTATGGTGAAAACATCCGAAGGCGAGCGATATCTCGGATGATGAGTAATGTAATTATAATGTGAGGGAGGCTGTGTACTGTGTAGTCAGTGAGATCAAACTGCCGATATGAAAAGGTTATAGCAAGCCCGCTGTTTTATTGCGGAAATTAAGTACCTAGTGAAGGCATGATCCATTAGTTAGTGGTCTTGTAGGTTGAATTAGGGTTGTAACGGAGCTTCGCCTCCGCTTCCGTTACTGCGGAAGTTCCGCAAGAAATCATATCTTCGCTTCCGCCTCCGCCTCCGCACAATTTTTGCGGAGTTATAACGGAGGTTTATTTACGTATATATAAAATAAATAACGCGCAAGCTGCGACGCTCGACAACCGTCCGGCCGCGTTTGAGCGCGAAATGGTCAAGAATCAACTAGTGCGAGGCGGGAATGCGGCAAACACAATTTGTTTCTCCTTAATTTTCATTACAATAAGGTAATATTTTTTTTACCAAGTATACTACTATTAATGTAGATATTTAAAATAAAATTTTGTTTTAATTAACCATAAATTTCAATTTTTTAACCGACTTCAAAAAGGAGGAGGTTACTCAATTCGACCGTATATATGCTGTTTTTTTTTTTATGTTTGTTCGCGCATAACTTCGTCGTTTATGAACCGATTTTGATAATTCTTTTACTGTTGGAAAGAAGACGATCCCAAGGTGGTCCCATGATAAGGATATCAGGGTTTGATGGTGGAAGACCAGAGAAAACAAGGGGAACATTCAAAAATTGCAGGCGACTAGTGCATTTCTTAACATTTTGATTAAGTATTTTAAAGCACTACAATTTAATAAATGTCTGGAGTAGATCTGATGATGGAGCCGGGAGACAGTCGAAGGAATTCCTCAACAATTCACAGCGGCTACCTTGTGTTTGGGCTCAATTAATTTGTATTGATAAGAACTTTACACCTAGATGGGTTGTGACTGTCATAAGAGCTCTGATGATGAAGACAGAGGCCAATTCCGGGAACTCCTCAACGGTTTACAGTAGCTACTTTGTGGTTGGACTTAATTCATTTATATTGATGAGACCTTTGCACCCATTGGGTTAAAATAATGGTCTGCGGTAAATTTGATGATGAAGACCATAGGCAGTTAGAGAATACTTACGGGTAAAAATTAAAGTAAACAAAATTACGTTGTTTCTCAACTATATTTGCGTCAGCTTCCAGTCTGACCGGATGCAACTGAATACATAGTACCTACTTTTAACAACTAAAAAGTGTAAAATAAAAACTTTTTTACAAAAAAAACAACCGACTTCCAAAAAGCACTACAAAGTGAAAAATAACTAATTTCGGAAGTCGGTGTCAAAAACGAATATGCAAAACCAAAGACACGACTTCCGAAATTAGTTATTTTTCACTTTGTAGTGCTTTTGGAAGTCGGTTGTTTTTTTGTAAAAAAGTTTTTTTCTATATGTACTTTCACCTCCGCCTCCGCCTCCGTTAACCTCCGCATCCGCGAAGGTGAGACTCGTCGCCTCCGCATCCGCCTCCGCCTCCGCTAACAAGCCTCCGTTACAACCCTAGGTTGAATATATCGTAGGTACCTAACTTAGATAAACTATAATGGACAACAGCAGATCAACGTACCCGAAACTGTCAAATATTCCCAATCAACCTTGAGCCTTAATAAGTTTAGTGAGATTAGTGATGAAGTAAAAAATCTAATAAAAAAAAAACTGACAAATAGTAATAAGTAGCTTAATTTGCTATCGTCTGTACCTACACTTATTTACCTGTTAGAATACGATGTAATCGGTTGAAGAGAGACTGACCCAGTCTCAACATTGATATCGATGACTTTACGAATGATATTGGTCGCAAACTCCTGTCGATGCGTTTGCAACGATATTTCAGTCTCGATTCTCAAAATTATCGACTTCGATTTTCGAAATTGTAAATATTTATTAATAAATCGTAATAAATAAATAAATGATTGTTATTTCGAACCAGAGAATTCATATAATGTTAGTAACATCAAAAAGAAAAACAACTTATTACCTAGTGATAGGTAGTTTATATTGTTTTATAATTGGAGAGCCGATGCTCGCCGATACTCTTCGATACAGTTCTTAGGATGCTGTTGGGACTGTCGAAGTTATAATTAAATATTAGTAACTAATAAAACTTAAATAATTATAAATATTTAATATAATAATAATTATTAAATTCTTATTAGTAATAATTATTTATTAATAATAATAATTATTAAGTATAAAAACATTTATATTTCTTAAATTATAACTTTCCCTGCTAATTTAATTACGGTCAATATAAACCGAACTATGGATACCCTTGTGGCGGTACCTACAAACGCCACAAATCAACAACGCGTCATACTGGCGGTACACGAATTCTACATCTCGCAATCAGAGTTTACCGTGCAACTAGCATTTAAACAACTTCCCAATTTCAACCGTTGGGCAAGAGCCCGCCAGACATAACACCCGTCTGGTCGGAGGATCCTCTCTTTTCTATGGAAGATGAGTGAACTTTACTCCCTGTTCCTCATGCCTCCACACCCTCTTCGCTCGCCTATCGACAGGGGACATCGGTTTCTCGGATGTAGAGACTTGCGTTTTTCGCAAGGATCGCTACGGCAAACAATTATATTCGGTATTATTAAACAATCAGTAGTTTGCGACAGCGTCGTTAGCAATATTGAGACAGCACCTGCCAGTGGGGCATAAAAAGAGAGAAAGGCTATTTGGTTTTAACTGGCCAAAATGTAAGAACTTTTTGAACAATGCTGTCAAGCCACTCTGAAGTCAACTTAATTGTGACAAGAAAATAAGGTTGATATTTGGTTGTAAATTTGAATACAGTAATCGCTCAAAACTCCTGTGAATCCGAACTCTATGTTACTATACCTGTGATGTAGGTTCCTAACTAATTATAGCCCAAACGTGTGAAAAGCCTCTTGACAAGATTAAAAATCGCCTTAATGACCTTTAATGGGTATTGGGTTCACTTGACATCGAAAGCGCAAGCCAGCCATTTGATGTTGTGCTGCCTGTATTGTAGATGAAAATACCAACATGGCGTAAACGAAAGGTCAAATTTTAAACAAACAAAAAAAGTTAGTACCTACGTATCTATATTTTTTTTTTTTAATATGAATGAAGACTTCCGGCTTAGCATGCAACAGCATGTCATGTATGTACGTCGTCTGTGCATGTCATGCAAATAGGTAGTCATTATGGTCATGGCGCGGTTGTAAGGAAGCCACGTTAAAATGTAACACATGTTAAATGTCAATATGCTGCACTTAGTGAGTAGGTATTATTGCGTTACTTGAATATTTATTAGTGTGAATACAACTGTAGAAGCTTTATTCGATATCAGGCGTAATTTACCGACTTCCCAGTAATTTAGCATATTTAGTCGTGGTGGCCTAGTTTATGTAGTCGTGGTGACCTAGTGGTTAAAACACCAGCCTCTCAAGTATGAGTGTGCAGGTTCGATTCCAGGTCAGGTAAGTAAACCAATGATACTTTTCTAAAGTTATACGTACTTTCTAAGTATATCTTGGACACCAATGACTGATTACAAGGTGAAAGAAAAGATCTTGAGGAAACCTGGACTTTTAAGTCTGAAATCGCCAACACGCATTGAGCAAACGTGGTGAATACGCTCAATCCTTCTCTGTATAAGAGGAGACCTGTGCCCAGCAGTGGGACGATAAAAAGGTTGATGATGATGTTGCATTCAGAAGGTACGGACGTGAGCAGGTCAGAATCTGTCAAATATTCCCAACCATTCTTGAGGCTTAATGCTATAGCGATAAAGTTGGAAATCTATTAAAGAAGTTTGAGATTTTAGTAGCTTAATGTGCTGTCGTCTTACCACAATTTTATGGTAGTTTCTGAATGCCATTAGAGTTTGTTTACAACGCCAGGTAGGTATAGGACCAGGGCAACCTCCCAACTTAAAATAAATGTTGTTTTAAGAGGCAAATACTCTACAATGGATTTGAAGAGTTTTATATAGTAGGTTCTATGCAACAACGATTAACTGATTATAATTGGCAAGTTATAGTTCGCCTGATTGAGTTAACTTTAGTTTTTATGATCATTTCTCAGTCTAATTGCATTCATCGATATTACCATACATAAAACATGGAGCAAGTCGCGCTAGTTCCGTTCCGCGTGAGCCATTTCCTTTGGCTTGTTATCGCACTACACTACGTTCGCCAGTCTGGTTTTTAAGCGGGCGGAGGCAGAACGTGTCCTTCCATTGCCATTACCGCTCTATGAATTAAAAAAGTAATATTCCGCGCGCTTTGTTTTATTTTAAAATTGGAATAGTGGATTAAATTAATAAGTTGGCGTGTTTTGTTTATACATTTTTATTTAGTTGTCTGAAATTTTTTGGTGCTTAAAAAGATTGTCGTTTAAAGAAATAATGTGTTTTTAGAATATTAGTAAACAATTGTGGTGCTGAAAATTGTGAAATGAGAAAATGTCTACATTGTTGAAGAACGTAACTAATTGCATCTGGCATGCTTTCGATTCCTTGCAAAATAAAGACTTCGTGCACAAATCCAAGTTAAAGGTACGTTCGCACTTTTTATACGTACATACTTAACTTTGTTCTTTCAATATAATTAATAATTTTATTCTTTTCTGTTTTCATTTTATTTAAAGGGAAAATTATAGAGGAAAGTAACTAGAATAGCATTTTATTTTTGCTTTATATAAAAAAAAGGTATTGTAAATCAAAAACTTTTATTCTTATTAATTATTATCGGTCATACAGTAGCACTGGACTTATTGACAGCCTTGTTTTACATATATTAATTTAAAAAATAAAACTTTCTTAAAAACAAAAACAACATAAAGGCACCTAATTAGGGAATATTATAAAACGATGGATAACAAACCTAAAAGTTCCTCTAGTATCTCATAAAAGTTATGAGATCCTAGAGGAACTTTGATCAATTTTAAAAAGGTACTAAGTTACTTACAGTAAGTACTTGACAGCCTCCGTGGCGTAGCGGTAGCGGACGCGGCCGCTGCGCAAGGTGGCGCGGGTTCGATCCCCGCACAGTGCAAGTATTTGTATGCATGAATATGAATATTTGCACTGGTCTGGTCGTGCCTCGGAAAGCACGTTAAGCTGTTGGTCCCGGTTGCCATACGAACATCTAGTGGCAGTCGTTACGGGTTGTTGGAGCCCTCAAAAAAAAAAAATCCAACAATTGGTCTAACTGCAATGCTTCGATGTCGCCTTCGGGTTGTGGAGGTCAGACGGCAGTCGCTTCACGGAAAATGTCGAAGTTTAGCCATATCAGCAGTTGGACTGGTAAAGCAGACCCCAGACTCCAAAGTTGAAAAGGCTTCGGATGCGACTGGGATTAACGCTGGAATGATGATGACTAAGTTACTTACAGAAATCACATATTATCTAGGTATCGAACTCTGCACCTGCGCAATCACCATGTGCCCGGAGCCCGCACATGAGGCATTTAATCCATGTCTCTCCTCGAGTATGTACCTTGAGAAAACAGGTTGTTACAGAACATGCACTGTATACATCTTCTGAGTCAGGAGCTTAATGTCGTCTTCTTAAAAATATAAATATTTACAAAACACTACGAGATTTAACTAACTACTTAATTATGGATTTCTTAAGACGGTCTGTCGGACTAAAGTCTTTGACCAGTGTATGTTGCCAGTGATGACTTACGGAACTGAAACGTGGTCGCTCACAATGGGCCTCATACGAAGGCTCAGAGTCACGCAAAGGGCAATGGAAAGAGCTATGCTAGGAGTTTCTCTGCGTGATCGAATCAGAAATGAGGAGATCCGCAGAAGAACCAAAGTCACCGACATAGCTCTGCGAGTCGCTAAACTTAAGTGGCAGTGGGCAGGGCACATTGCTCGTAGAACCGATGGCCGATGGGGCAGTAAGGTTCTGGAGTGGCGGCCACATACTGGAAGACGCAGCGTAGGGAAGCCCCCAACAAGGTGGACCGATGACCTGGTGAAGGTCACGGGAAGCCGATGGATGCGGGCAGCACAAGACCGGTCGGCGTGGAAAGCCTTGGGGGAGGCCTTTGTCCAGCAGTGGACATCTATAGGCTGAAGAAGAAGAAGAAGACGGTCTGCGGTTATGCAAATTTAAGCAAAAAATAGGATAGAATATAGGTATATTACATACCTAATTAATTAATCATTAGTCTGTTCACAGTTGGAATTTCTCCTGTATCGTGGGTGAATTTACAAACATATAAACTCACATACACAAACAGCCAGACCTTTTAATTTCTGACCTGAGTTACGAAGGTCAAAGTCAGCAACTGCTTATAAGGCGCAGGTTCTTGAAAGTCAATGGAGAGGAACGATTCACTTCTCGTTCAGTAGCAAAATACAATAGGTTGTACAGTATTTCCTTCACTATAAAGGTAATTCAAATAGGTATTGGTAACAGTGAGCCAATCAAACCATGCAATTCAAGGAGAAGGCGTCATCTGCCTGCCTTTGCCTATTTTGTACGAGTACCTACCTCGTCTTTTATACCGTGTACATTGAAGGACTGGAACAATTTCCCTGCGGCGGTCTACCAGTTTTCTTACAATTTAAGGGTTTTGAAGGCTGACGGGGTCCACGAGGACCGATGCCTCCTGGGCCATACCATAGCTCTGGCGCACAGGCAAGTGAAGGAACACGGGTGGGTTTTAGTACGTAAAAGTCTGACACGCCCTTCCGCTCTGCCCAGAGCGGGAGAGGTCATTTGATGATTTTCCATCCAAAACAAAAAAAAAGTCTTCAAGGCTCATAATAAATTAGTGCGCTTTACCACCAATAATTGCATCACTGCTTAACATCAGGCGGGATCGCAATCAAGCGCTAATTTATAACATAAAAAAGTAGTGCCTACTACCGATATAAACCTTAACAAAGTGACTGCCCGTTGGTTTCATTGCTGCAAGCGCGACGGCTGAACGTCGGGCCCAGGGTGCGATTGCCAGGTCAGGGAATGTGTTAATGGATTTGTCAATCCCCGTGCCTCGGAAAGTATTTTAAGCCGTTGGTTCTGCACTTGATGTTCCACCGGCCGTCTCTGATTGCCCTCCCACTGGACTATAAGAGTGAGTGCACTTGTGTGTGTACACACACTTGTGCACTATCATATGTGTTTTCATCAAGATGGCTAGTCTCTTATGACTTAGATTTACTGCCATGATGATGATATAGTCAGGTGAACTATATCCATATTAATATTATAAATGCGAAAGTAACTCTGTCTATCTGTCTGTCTATCTGTCTGTCTGTCTGTCTGTCTGTTGTCTGTTACGCTTTCCCGCCTAAACCTCTCAACCGATTTTGATGAAATTTGGCACAGACAATCTTTAGACCCTGAGAAAGAACATAGGCTACCTTTTATTCCGGAAAAAATTGATATTCCCGAGGAAAATCTAAAAAGCGCGATATAACCGAACTCCACGCAGGCGAAGCCGCGGGCGGAAAGCTAGTTAATATTATAAATGCGAAAGTAACTCTGTCTATCTGTCTGTCTATCTGTCTGTCTGTCTGTCTGTCTGTCTGTCTGTCTGTCTGTCTGTTACGCTTTCCCACCTAAACCTCTCAACCGATTTTGATGAAATTTGGCACAGACAATCTTTAGACCCTGAGAAAGAACATAGGCTACCTTTTATCACGGGAAAATTTGATGTTCCCGAGGGAAATCTAAAAAGCGCGATATAACCGAACTCCACGCGGGCGAAACCGCGGGCGGAAAGCTAGTGTATACTATGTATAAGGTCTTCAATGAACAGCAAGGTAATTGCGTAACACACTATCAGTAGCAATGGGTTTCATTTTGACAGATCATCATTGCGTTATTTATTTTATTGAGCATGAACATTTTTCTAACATATAGAGCAATGCATTAGCAATATGCTTCACATTTATAGGCGGTAATAGTGTGTTACGCGAATGAGGGTGCATACAATAGTGCGGTAGAGATTATACAATATGTAAAGAAAACCCTGTCCGATCCGTGAAGGTATTGTTAGGTATCGATAACTGATTCTACTAATGCCCACAAAGACAGGCTAAACTTAAAAAAAATCCCCCTAAGAAATAAATATTATTTCGTAAAAAGAGGTAACTTATACATGTGCGCTAAGCAACCCCTTCCGCGGGCGGCGAGGGGCAGGGCACGCGGCACCTGTGACGTGGTCGCGTCGCTATTCGCTTCTAATAATACCGGTGTTGTCACTTTTTTAAAAATTACCAAATTTCGGGGCATTGGAATTAATTCCCGGGAAAAACGGATAATTTCAAAATTCATTAGTATTGTTACTATGATGATTATGTAAAATTTTATATCATATTTGGTCAAGTGATTACCTAACCTTTAGTATCCTTATGGGTCGGACAGGGTTTTCTTTACATATTGTAGAGAGAAAGAGTCTGGCTATTTGATGACGAGATACTATTATAAAAAGTTTGTGGTGTTCATATAGGACATGATATAGCAAGGTAATTGCGTAACAGACTATCAGTAGCAATGGGATTCATTTTGACAGATTAACAACATTCGTTGCGTTTTACGTTTTTGAGCACAAATTTTTTGAACATATGGACCAATGGAATAACAATATGCTTCATAATGATTCCAATTGATATTAATAGTGTGTTACGTAATTAGGGAGGTCATTAGCAGAAGTTGACTTTGATTAAACTTACATTGTTAATCGTACGCAAGGCTACACGTCAAGCCATACGTAACCATTATAGACTGACTTCATATTGTACGAAAAAGCTACACAATATGTAAAGAAAACCCTGTCCTATCCGTGAAGATATTCTTAGGTATCGATAACTGATTCTACTAATGCCTACAAAGCCGGGCTAAAATTTATAAAAAATCCCCCTAAAAAATAAATATTATTTCGCAAAAGGAGGTAAATTAATACATGTGTGGTAGGCAATACATGCGTGGGCGAAAGGGGCAGGGCACGCGGTTGCATCGCTATTCGCTCATAATAATACCGTTAAAAATGCAAATTATTGTTGTCACTTATTAATAAATTAAGTATCAAATTTTGGGGAAGTTGGAATTAATTCGCGAAAAAAAAGATTATTTCAAAAATCATTAATTAGTATTGTTACTGTGATGATTATGTAAAATTTTATATTTTATTTAGTCATGTGTTTACCTAACCTTTATTATCCTTATGGGCCGGACGGGGTTTTCTTTACATACTGTTTAAGTATATGCAAGGACAGCGAAAACTAGAAATATACAAATGTGTAGCTTCACGAGTAGCGCCCTGCGATTTCACCCGTTATTGCTGGTTATAAGCCATCTAAGTGCCAAATTTCATTAAAATCCGTTCAGTAGTTTTTGCGTGAAAAAGTATATTCTCCCTCCCTCACAAACTTTCGCCTTTACTAGTAGGATGTTTAGCCGCGTGTACATACCATAAGATTATTTACTTACTTTACTATAATTTTAGTACATACTTATTTCAATTCTTAGTAAAACAAGGAAAAACATTAAATATAATTTACATACAAACACTGTTTTCGCACTCAAACACTGTTCTCAAAAACGTTTGTTTAACATAACAGAGTTTATTGTTATTATAGAAATATAGAATTATTACATCATTATTTAATCATTATTGTAGCTCTAATTAATATTAATACGATACAGTTCTCAATCAGTGGTTTAGCTTACACTAGATATAATCCATACTAATATTATAAATGCGAAAGTAACTCTGTCTGTCTGTCTGTTTCGCTTTCCCGCTTAAACCTCTCAACCGATTTTGATGAAATTTGGCACAGACAATCTTTAGACCCTGAGAAAGAACATAGGCTACATTTTATCCGTAACTCTGTCTGTCTGTCTGTTACGCTTTCCCGCTTAAACCTCTCAACCGATTTTGATGAAATTTGGCACAGACAATCTTTAGACCCTGAGAAAGAACATAGGCTACATTTTATCCCGGAAAAATCTGATGTTCCCGAGGGAAATCTAAAAAGCGCGATATAACCGAACTCCACGCCGGCGAAGCCGCGGGCGGAAAGCTAGTTTCTTATAAATCTTAGATAGTGTAAATAAATTGGCAAGTAGCAATGAGCTGCGTCAGGCGCAGGTTCAATCCCCGCTCAGTGCAAATATTTGTATGCATGAATATGAATATTTTCACTGGTCTGGTTGTGCCTCGGAATGCACGTTAAGCCATTGGTCCCGGTTGCCATACGAACATCTAGTGGCAGTCGTTACGGGTTGTTGGAGCCCTCTAAAGTCCAACAATTGGTCTAACTGCAATGCTTTGATGTCGCCTTCGGGTTGTGGAGGTCAGACGGCAGTCGCTTCACGGAAAATATCGAAGTTTAGCCAAAATCAGCAGTTACACTGGTAAAACGGACCCCAGACTCCAAAGCTGAAAAAGGCTTCGGTTGCGACTGGGATTAACGCTGAGATGATGATGATAATTTAATGACAAGAAAGTATGTATATAAGGAAGGAAATCATTCACTAGAAATGGGTTACAGTTTGTCTTTTTAACTTTTTGACTTCAAAAAAGAGGTTACACAATTAGACCGTAAATGTATGTCGGAGTCAGAGACGGCGGAGCGGTAGGGTCGACAGCATCTTGGTGTGGTGGTACGGGACCCATTTCGTAGGTGGCGTTTTGAATTAAAGCACGAACTGTAGATATACCCTCCAATCTTGACAATCATAATTTAAATAGGCTCATAGGCTCTCGGTGGTAGGCCATAACATCGGCTGCCGGCAGAAGTTACCACCCACCAGACAAAGTCTTGCCGCCAAGCGATTCGTCGTGTTCCCGCATGATGTCTGGTGAAGCCGTACGGAGGACGGGTCTGAGCAGTTGTGTTGCGATGTGTGGCGGGTACAATGCGCCAAATGTTGTTGTGTCGGGAGTTTGGTCGTGGAGAGTCTCCAGATCAATCTTCCTAGCGCAGCATTGTTTGGTCGTGTTGGTCTTGGGTCTCGCTCAACTGCCGTCATCCTTCCTATTCCTTAGTTTTTTTAAGTGAATAGGCTTAATAAACTAGTGCGCTTTACCATCAACGATTGCATCACTGCTTACCATCAGGCGGGATTGCAGTCAAGCACTAGTTTATAATTATTTAAAAAAAAGGCAAACCGACAGTTTAGCCTAGGAGATGTGCACTGGTCCGCGCCTCAAAGCAAAGTATGTGCTTGATCAATTTGTATTGATAAGAGCTTTATACCTAGATGGTTTCTCATTATTATTGGGGATCTTGATGAAGACAAAGGACAGTTCAGGTTTACAGTAACTACCTAGTGTTTGGACTTAATTCATTAATATTGATAAGAAATTTGCACCCATATGTGTTATAATGAACGCCTGCGGTAGATCTAATAGTAAATGCCATAAGCTCATAAATTCAGTTAGGTTTGCTTGCTAGCTAGCCTCTTTCAACTTTCAACTGAAAAGTGTACACAAAAACAAATTTACAAAAAAAAAGCAGCAATGTTCCAAAAGAATAGTCTTATACATCTTATCGACATGGTGTCTTTGGATTTTGTACATACATTCCTTTTTGCCACCGACTTCCGAAATTAGTCATTTTTTACTTTCTTGTGTTTCTATTGGAAGTCGGTTTTTTTAAACATTTTTTATAATCTGTTTCATTACAGAAATTAAAACATTGGAAATCGCAGGAAGACGCTGCTTTAAACTTACGAATAATCGATATCAGTCTACATACAAATATGGCCGATAATAATACAAAGTTTTAAGTAAATAATTATGTTACTAATGAGTGATGTATGCAAAGATAAGAACTTTATATGTATTAGGTAAATAGTAAGATAGGAAGGACAGTACGCACGGCTCACAAGTTACACATAACCAGTATAAACTGACTTGAGAATGTGCGAAAAACCTATACAGCGTGAGTGCAGCTAAACCTGGAAATGTGCAGGTTGATGTGTCACCA
Organism: Sesamia nonagrioides; assembly: GCA_017933935.1. NCBI lineage: Eukaryota > Metazoa > Arthropoda > Insecta > Lepidoptera > Noctuidae > Sesamia > Sesamia nonagrioides. Next base: position 190,556 of record JADWQK010002037.1, on the reverse strand, counting down.
TGTCTCCTATCCCCGCCTCTTTTAACAGAACAAACATCACAAGCTGCAGTGCGATTCTTTAACCATCTCACCTTGAAAAGTTAAGTGGAAGGGAGGGCAAGTCAGGCCTAGGGGGTGGCAAGTCAGGCCGGGGGGGTGGCAAGTCAGGCCGGGGGGGTGGCAAGTCAGGCCGGGGGGGTGGCAAGTCAGGCCCGGGGCAAAGAGGGGTAAGTCAAATTTTTAGAGTGATTGCACGCGGTTTTTTGGCAATTATATAGACGGCCTATAAGACGAACTAATTTTTTTTTATTTTCATACCTTGGATACATCCCTATTGTGATCTAGTTATTGTTAAACCATCTGTCAAAAGGTTAGCGCGATACGAAACGTAACTAAAGTTTTGGTTTGGTTGCGATGCGATTCTTATGATTTATAAACTAGTGCTAGGCCGCAAACCCGCCTGAATTCTGTTTTGGTTGAATTATATTAGCGCTAAGTTTCGAAAGAGCTCTCATTCTAACTAAATTTGATATACGACAGCTCACTCTAAGCTCGCTATTGGCCGGTATTTGCAAGAACTTCATGCAAAAAAGGTGTACAAAATTTTCAGGTCTTCATAGGTATTGTAGGGGCCCTTGTCATTACAGTAACACCTGAAATTCACTGGCTCACCACTACACTCGTATCGCAAGCAGCACACATCCAACCTTGACCAGTGTTATTAATAGGCTGGTAGATTGACAGCTATACTTCGACTAAAGTGTACATGAGACAATGTTAGTATGTACCTTTTAGGAGATACAAACACTACAGGTAGGTCTTACTTATTTGAACCACAACAAAACTTTTTAACAAAAAAAAAAAAAAAAAAAAAACAACTGACTTCCAAAAACCACTACAAAGTGAAAAATAATGAATTTCGGAAATCGGTGTCTTTGGCTTTTCTATACATATTCGTTTTTGAAAAAGTTTTTATTTTACACTTTTTAGTTGTGAAAAGTACTATGTATTCAGTTGCATCCGTTCAGACTGGAAGCTGACGCAAATATAGTTGAGAATCTACGTAGGTAATTTTGTTTACTTTAATTTTTACCCGCAATTTTGAAGAATTCCCTCGACTGCCTATATCTTCATCATCAGATTTACTGCAGACCATTATTATAACCCAATGGGTGCAAAGTTCTCATCAATATAAATGAATTAAGTCCAAACACAAAATAGCTACTGTAAACCGTTGAGGAGTACAGTCACAACCCATCTAGGTTTAAAGTTCATATCAATACAAATTAATCCAGCCCAAACAGAAGGTAGCTGCTGCAAATTGTTGAGGAGTTCCTTCGACTGTCTCCCGGCTCCATCATCAGATCTACTCCAGACCTTTATTAAATTATAGTGCTTTAAAATACTTATTGAAAATACTAAGAAATGCACTAGTCGCCCCTACAATTTTTGAAAGTTCCCCTTGATTTCTCTGGTCTTCCATCATCAGGTCCTCATGCCCTTATATTGGGACCACCTTGGAAATATCTTCTTTCCTACAAAAAAAGAATTATCAAAATCGGTTCATAAACGACGAAGTTATCCGCGGAAAACATAAAAAAAACATATAAGTATACGGTCGAATTTAGTAACCTCCTCCTTTTTGAAGTCGGTTAAAAAAGGTACGCAGCTGATCTACATGTATGTATGTATGTATGTATTATAAAGATAATCTGCTTATTTCATTGCACAGCGTATTTTATTCGATGTTTTCGTAAGAATCAATGCCATAGTAATCTTGAGCAGTTTTATCTAGAGTTGGTGATAAACATATTGTTTACTATGTAGTTTATCTAAGTTTATTGTACCTACAGCATGTGATATGTCAATCAGACTGATACGAGTTTTAGGAAGTAATTGCCCCTAGACCTCCCGGTACTGTGATCTGTCCACTTTTAAAACTACTTATGATAAAAAAGCACTTCCTCTCTCTTTAAACATATCATATATTTTTATTTTTTATTTTGCTCTTGTATGATGTTTATTAATTAGATGTATATATTTATTTAAACTAGTATGATACACTGAACGTACATATTTATTGTATAGGTACTCTATGTAAATAGTACACTGTAGTAGACTACCTACACTATTTCTCTCTCCTTCCCCTTAGTATTCCATCCAAACGTTGTCTGTAAAAGATCGCTCTTAGCATTAAGACTGCCCATTGTGTCACCCTTTGTAAAATCTTTATATTTATATTCTGTAATCTACATATGGTGTACATAATAAAGAGTGTTCTATTCTATTCTTCTCACAGTGAGGTTTTTACAGAATCGACCGGCAGATCACCGACCAAAGATTAGAAAGACACTCGCCTGACTATCTTGACTGCCAGTGCCTCGTTATGTCTTCACCAATGATATAATATTAATTAACCTTAGTTTAATATTATATCAATTGTCTTCACAAAGATCCTCAATTAAATAGGTTGACCTTACACTTACAACAGAGTCCAATTGTTGGCTAGTTATATTGAGTACCTACAATGTTATTTTTTGTTTATGTTCAGTTTAAGCAACTGAATCAATTCCAATCATCTTTCCACCATGTTATATTTTTTCCCAAATACATTTAGAAATAGTTGCAGTGTGGTTGCACAGCGAGACAGCTCAGCGCCGCTGCTGGCGCGGGCGGGCGTGCCGTGCGTTGACCATATTTTTATTGAGACAATCAGATAATATGATAAAAAGCTCATAACTTTGTAGGTAATTGTTCATGATAAATTTTGAAATTTTGTACATAGTTTTATTACTTTAAAAGAACGTTGTATATAATAAAAAAGGATTTTATTTCTTACCAACATGCCACTGAAAATTATCTGAGAAGTCTAAAAGGTGAAATATTTCATAAAATGCTCCGATTTCAGAAAATTTAATGAATGTTTGAGGAGAAGCCTTTGTCTTACAGTGGGACAATAATAGGGTGATATTATTTATTTTAAAAGTTCTCCTTTTACGAGTATCTTATTCAGACGTTCAGGTGTTTACTAATCAACATGATTGTGTTTCTATTGAGAAATTTATCAATATTTAATACAATTCATTCATTCAAATTTTCTATAGAAATCTTTATCAATATTAAATCGTATGTCCTCTCCTTCGTAGCGTGTCGATAGCAATCTCCGAATAGGTAAATGTACCCCGCCCAAAATTCAGCTACTTGTTTAGCGCCATCACCAGTGACCATCAGTTTCTATAGTGACAGGATACGTAGGACAGGAAGTATCCAAGTAATTCTCAATGCTCATAATAAAATTGTAATCTACATACGAAAGTAACTGTCTTTCTGTTACGTTTCAAGGCTAAACAGCCAAACGAATTTTAATGGAAAAATCTGCCAAGTAAGAGTGAGACTCGTTCACACTATCATCAAGACTTGAGCCTTTACAAAACCCTTCGTACGCGAGAAGATAACTCATGAAATAAGTTATCAAAGCCAATATAATTTCCTTTCTAGTTCACCATATCGTCTTAGTAACGTCTCGGTGTTTTAAAAGACCAATCTAGTGAAACCACACACTGGGGCAGAGGTGAGAAAAAATAAACGGTACTTGACGTGACCCACAGAACAGATAAACTTATATTCCGTGACGTGACCTACCTACACGTAAATTAAACCACAAACTCTTTTTTGCTAGGTACCCCAAAAAGATTTTGTGGTTTAATTTTATGGCACTTTGTCGACGTGAAGAATACACATATCCATAGTTTCATATTTCTAGCACTAACCATTTGGAAGGTAAACTGAGGACGGACGGAACCCAAACCTATATTTGCATTTATATTAGGAAGTATGCTCGGGCTCGCTATTTGATGTGACCCGGTCAAGGCTGTTAGGCTGGCACCCCGTCGTCATCTATGCGAAATACATAATCAGCCTATGATGTTTCCACTGTTGGGACACAGGCCTCCTCACGGAGTAAGGAAGTGGGCCGTAATCTACCACTCTAGCCCAGTGCGGGTCCCTTCGTACGCGAGAAGATAACTCATGAAATAAGTTATCAAAGCCAATATAATTTCCTTTCTAGTTCACCATATCGTCTTAGTAACGTCTCGGTGTTTTAAAAGACCAATCTAGTGAAACCACACACTGGGGCAGAGGTGAGAAAAAATAAACGGTACTTGACGTGACCCACAGAACAGATAAACTTATATTCCGTGACGTGACCTACCTACACGTAAATTAAACCACAAACTCTTTTTTGCTAGGTACCCCAAAAAGATTTTGTGGTTTAATTTTATGGCACTTTGTCGACGTGAAGAATACACATATCCATAGTTTCATATTTCTAGCACTAACCATTTGGAAGGTAAACTGAGGACGGACGGAACCCAAACCTATATTTGCATTTATATTAGGAAGTATGCTCGGGCTCGCTATTTGATGTGACCCGGTCAAGGCTGTTAGGCTGGCACCCCGTCGTCATCTATGCGAAATACATAATCAGCCTATGATGTTTCCACTGTTGGGACACAGGCCTCCTCACGGAGTAAGGAAGTGGGCCGTAATCTACCACTCTAGCCCAGTGCGGGTTAGTAGATGTCACAAGTCTTCGAAGTTTTTGGCTCTAATACATGCCGGTTTCCTCACGATGTTTTCCTTCACGGTTTTGAGAGCGGTGGTTATGAAGTAATTTACACAAAGTAAATTGCCTGATGGGGTTCGAACGTAACTTTAAATTCGCGGCTGATACCACTATACCACCGCTGGTCTCATCTAGGCTGAATGCAAGCCCCTAAATGCCTAGAACTTAGGTAGTGCTTAGACTTAGCTATGTAAAGTCAGTATAAAAAGTACAGTACAGTAGTAGCTAGCTGAGCATGAGGTCCTGCAGGGAAATTGCGTAACAAGCTATCAGTAGCAATGGGTTTCATTTTGACAGTTCAACAACATTCATTACGTAGTTTACGTTACAAACAAATTTTCCAACTTACTAAGCAATGGACTAGCAATATGCTTCAAAATGATTCCAATTGATAATAATAGTTTGTTATGCAATTAGGGTGCAGAGTTCGAAACTCAGGTCGGGTGATTATTATTATTAGGTTGTTCCATGAGGAATATTTTAGTAGCAGCTCTGGTTCTGTATCTATGCCCGGTTCATGACAATAAGCTCGCCTCCTTTGACTCTGCTTAACCCTTTAAGGATTAGAAGCTAGACGTAATGCTACCTATATTATGTGATGTATTCAGTCTTCGACCTCGAAAACTGCGCAAGACTACAATGATGTCACCGAGAACCTCGCAAATCGCAATGGTCATTTGAATAATTTTATTTCAGCATAAAAAAAATATCTACGCTCTGTAATCATTCAGTTAAATCTAATTTAGATATTTTTCTCCTACTCTTTATATTTGGCAATACTTCGCCAGTTTCCACAGGCGAAGTTATTTGCCTGTTAGTAATTCATTTCGTAGATATTAAGAAACAAAAGCAAGAATTGAATACAAATGAGATGACTATGAATCATTTCCTTATAGGATATTGAATTATAATAATTGCGAAATATAAAGGCCATCCATTGCCTCACAAGCCTAATACAATAACTCGATTTTGATTTAAAATATTTTAAATTTTATATTATAAACTAGCGCTTGACCGCAATCCCGCCTGTTGGTAAGCCTAAGCAGTGACTCAATTTTGACAGAAAGGCTAGTAGGAGAATTCAATTGGGCTGGGCAGCGTTTGGGAAGCTTCGTCGAGTCTTCTCGTCGCATATTCCACAGAGCCTAAAGACGAAGGTCTTCAATCAATGCCTCCTGCCTGTTATTACCTACGGAGCAGAAACGTGGATACTCACGGTACGGCTGGTCCACAAATTCAAGGTCGGTCAGCGAGCTATTGAACGGGCAATGCTTGGAGTCTGTTTGAGGGATTGAATACGCAACCTGTGATCTGGCAAAGAACCAAGGTTGTCAACATAGCTCATAGAATAAGCAAACTGAAGTGGAAATGGCCAGCCATATTATCTGTAGATCCGATTAGCCATTGGAGTAGACGTGTTCTAGAGTGCAGACCGAGTACCTATCGGTTAATGTAAGGTCGCGACGAACTTCGCAGGATGGCTGGTAGTAACTGGATGAGAGTTGCCGAGAATCGAGTTGAATAGCGTGAAATTGGAGAGGCCTATGTCCAGCACTAGGCTGCTAAAGGCTGATGATGAGATGATGATGATGATGATGCTATCGTTGATGGTAAAGCGCGCTTGTTTATTAAGAGCCTATTCACTCTAGGCATGAAGACAATTAAATTGTAGTAGACGGAAACACCTCCACTTTATTTGTCTAAATAATGTCGATAGATTGAGCAGTAGTGGCCTAGTGGTATCGGTTGAGACTTACAAGTTATAGGTCGTAGGTTTCAACCCCATCAGGCACTTATCGTGTGGCCATCTTACTTTGTATAAATTATTTCATCACTCATCATCAACCTCAAAACGGTGAGGAAAGGGTGTTGAAGAACCAAAATTTCGATGACATGTTTGGTTCCATGTTCAGAAAGAATTAGCACTTGCGACCATTAGACCAACGATGTAGACATTAATATTACCGAGAAGTATGAATAGGCGCCAGTATATTACATAGCCCGACATAGCCCGAAGAATTGCAACACTAATGTGGCAATGGGCTGGACACATTGCCCGTAGGACCGATAACCGATGGTGCCGACGGGTTCTCGAGTGGCGACCACGCACCGGAAGACGTAGCGTGGGTAGGCCCCCGACACGGTGGACCGACGACCTGGTGAAGGTCGCGGGAAATCGCTGGATGCGGGAAGCGCAGGACTGATCGTCGTGGAGAACCTTGGGGGAGGCCTATGTCCAGTAGTGGACGTCTTTCGGCTGAAATGATGATGATATTAGAACATTTATGAATTTTAGCAAGTGAGCGCTACTGATCACGTACGCTTTAAAATTCATTTATTTAGCAATGTAAAGTTTACCGCACCTCCAAAGTGTTTTACAAAAATAAACACACAACAATTTTGCCGAAAGATCCTGTTCATTAAAGGTTCATGCAGTTATCTCGACACCTACTTAAAAGACTGCTGTTATAATATTTAACATAGCTATATAATCTGCTTGTCATTCCGTGTCCGGTCTAAAGCACAAAAAGTCATATTTAACATAAATTGCATTTAAGCTACCATTAAAGGGGTTTGCTTTCTCCAAAAGCATTTCTGACACTCGTAATTATTTTAAAGTAATTAAGTTGATATTTCTTTAAAGTAGGACGAATTGTGTCATAATATCTAGTTTATTGCGGCTTTACTGTCTCTTGGGAATAGGAAAATGGTCGGTACCTACCTCGAGCTGTGCTAATAAAACAAGGAAAAATGGTAATTCATTCATTATAGCTTACTAGCTGCGCCACGCGGTTCACCCACGTAGGTTTCGATATGTTTTTTTTTTATATGCTCCGCTCCTATTAGTCGCAGCGTAATGTTATATAGCCTAAAGCCTTCCTGGATTAATGGGCTATCAAACGCAAAAAGATTTTTTTCAAATCGGAGCAGTACTTCCTGAGATAAGCGCGTTCAAACAAACAAACTCTTCAGCTTTATATACAGCATGTTAAATAACAGAGGGCGTTCCCTTAAACTCTTTAATATATATCATTAATAGATTAAAATAAAAATATCAGCATAGAAAAATAAGCATAAAATAATCCGAATAAAAAGAAATTATAATTGAAAATAAATTTGAAACCTCCTGTTTTAAATCAAAATAGTAGCGCGGAATAGTATCTACCTAACGTTGCATTACCCAACACACGTCAATCAATTAGATCTTAGATCGCCGCCGCATACGCGGCTCGTCATTCATAAATAAATTGCGACGTTGCCGTCTTTCATGTTCGCGTGTACAGTGTGTTTCTTTTACATGTCAATTTAAAAATTTTATTGAATATTTTCATATTGAAAAAATTTTAAAACATTTTGTTTTCGAATGGAAATATTTTTTTTAGCATGTATGTATGCTATACTATTTCGGGTTAACGGGAACGCCCTCTGTTAGTTAACATACTGTATATATAGCTTGGTATAGATTTATATTATGCTGCTTAGCTGTCAAGTCCCATATTCCACTGAAACTACGTGCTACTAGGTTAATTCAAGGTGTGTTACCAGTTATTACTGACGAGCAGCCAACGTAGGTAGGTAGAAACAGTATTCTCCTTTATCGTGCTTAATGTGCTATGTAGGAGGAAAATGTGTCTCATCTCCTATTCCGATGCTTGTATTTGGTTCCTTTAAAATAAGGTAGGTGAAATTTTAGGTCTATAGGGTCTATAAAAATAATAGCTATCGCGTGATCTGCAATGGAAAAGTTTATTAAGGATAATAAAAACTTCATGCATCCATTAAATAGAAACTAGGTTTATGGTGGCGAAATATACTGTTATAAACTTGGCCATAAAAGACATACCTAATTGCTGAAAATTGCAGTAGATACCACTTGCCAAGAAGGAGGAAAGCCTAGAAAACTATTCGTAATTGTATTGTAGCTTCCTGAATGCTCATAAACTTCCTTTCGACAGTAAAATAAAATTAGCTGAGTATCCGCTTCGAATGCTGCAAATGAATTTATCTCATTATTTTATTTTGCGGTTATAGTACCTACTGATATCGCCGAGTGTGATTGATGTGTTGATGAAATAAGATTGGCTAAAAATAAAGCTAATATATCTATAGAATAATCTCACAAGAACAAATAAATAAATAGGTACTATGAAATAGATAGAATAATATAATCTATCGTATATAGGCTCACACGTTACATTCTATTTGAATTAGATACTAGCTCATAATATGATAATACCTTCTTATATTCGTAATGTTACGTGGTTAATACTATAGGCTCTTAATACTGGATAACAAAAATGTATCATTAAGTAATTTTTCGTATTTCTGTACAAGTGATTTGTATCTTTAGAAATAAATGAATTCAAACTGTTTTAACAATATCTTTATGTAACAGTACCTGATGAAATAGGTGCTGTAATTTTACAGGAGTTACTGTTTTTTTGCCTAAAGATTATGTACAGTTAAGTAGTAGGAATATTATGTTATTTACTTATGGGAAAGGGCAGGGAAAACCGCAATAGGAACCAAAAAAGTCAAACGTATCCATTTATTTAACAACTTCACTGAAAGTCAAACTGAATATTCATTATACAATTATTGAACCAAAATTAAATTCTTGTTTGGTACGGTTTGTGTGGTCTGCAATATTTACACAATAACAAATAACTGTTATAAACTTAAAAATTACCCACTGAGATCAATATATCAAAAATAATTACAAGCATTCGAAGTAGTCAATTGGATATTAAATACATGTTAAAATATTATAAACTGTAATTATGAGACAGCCCTGACACTGCTGAAAATGTCAAGCGTGGACGCCTACTTTCACCCGAAAAATTACATTCAAAAATGTTCCCATTTAAGTGTAGCGAAATCTAGTAACATTTAGGTTAGTACTAATTAGGTATATGGGCGTAACTAGCTGACATGTGGTAAATTATTTAATTTAATGGTCTGTGTCTTAAAATGTTAATCACTTTTGATGCCACTATTGTATACAGTCACAGGTAGGTGTGGGTCGTTACGCCTTTTTCAAGAAACGTGAAATAACCAGTTACTTGGTCGGCGTCACCTGTTATAAAACGAGTTATTTTTTTGCTAGTTAGTTTCATTTAGCTACTGTGATTGTTTACAATAACTATACGTCCACCAACTATTATCAGTTACTCACGAAACGAAACTAACTGTGTGTAGCTATACAGTTAAATCAATAAATTATGCCGGTGTGATGCATGATACGGCTACGGATAACGTGTGTATTAAATAACGCATTTACAAAAATAACTACTTTTTAATTTCACTCGTAACTAGGGATTCAGTTACACATCGCGTTACTGGTTACTGTAACTAGTATAGTATAGTTACGTGAAATAACGACCATGTCTAGTCACAGGTGTGCCTATTCTAACTCAACAGACAGCTGCGCTACTGGGGAGTTTTGTTTTTATATTTCATTTTTATTTAACGAGGGTTTTAATCTATAAAGATTATGCCACCCTCATCGTTACAACTCAACTTTACTGACTACTGTACAACTAAAACTTACATTGCTAAGTACATTGACTCTGCGATGGATACCAATATCCACAAGCCTGTACAGCATCCTGGCTGATCTCTACGAAATCTCTAGGAAGTGGTGTAAGGCGGGCGTTTTGGGGACTGTCTTTTGTAACTTTGACAATCGAAAAGTAGTGGTCTCAGCCTAATTTGAACAAATGACTTCTGACTTTGATTTTGAATACCTGTGAAAATATTAGTGCTAGTGAAAATGGTAGTATTTTTCTAATATAAAGATATATTTATAGAATTCTAATGGTATCTACTAAGATCTATGCATGAGTCGTAATTTTTATGTACTTACCTACGTAGGAATTCATAGGAATTTTAATTGAATGTCAGGCAATATTGTACATAGCAATGTGGCCGTCTTAATAACTTGTTAACTATTGCAATGACACTATGTCGTGTAACTACAAAATGCTTCAAGCACTATTAACACTATAATAGGCTATTTGACAGTATTCAATTATTTGTGATTTTTTGCTTTAATTGCATAAAATGAGGGTTCTTTATATCATTTACAAGAGTTTTAATAAAAAATAATAACAATTATTATATCCAAAACACAAAAATATGTTTGGCTTTTTGTTTCTCGCGCCACACATTGTGAAACGATCCGGATTCGCTAATGTCGCGATGACGTCATACGCTTGTTTTCGGCAAACTTATAAACTGTTTTTCGGGGGTTTTTATCGATTTATTTGTACAACCCAGTACAGTACACCACTTGTAAACCATTTTATTAGATAACAACAACAAATAATAATTAAAAACAAACACCACTGAGAACCGAAAACCGCTTGTGACGTCACTTACCAGGCGCAACGCCATATTGCTGATTATATCGTTTTCGCGGCTTATTTGAATTTTTAATTTTTATTTGCATATTTCTTACGAAATACGTATTTAAAATTAAAAAAAAATACTTTGGGTGAACTTCTTAACCGCAACCAAGTAATTCAAGATAAAAATTATAAATCTGTCAAATAGCCTATTATGTAGATAATAAACATATGCAAACGACAATGCAATGAAAGAAATATCTTGCATTAGGATAGTAGTACGGCTCGACTAAGGTAAACCTAAGATAGAAAAATATTTATCTACTTACATGTAAAACCATATCAAAATGTAGTCTTCATCACACATCGATCACTTATACACTAGATATACAGTCTCGAACAAAACTCTTATCAAAAATGGCGACAAGTATTAAGCAGTCTAAAGTATTCAAAATAAATATACATTAATTTAGAATCAGCCTTAAGTGCAGTGTATAAAGTTCTTATCACAAAGCAGTACAAAAAGCCATTATTTTTTACTCGAGTTTGTCATCAAACCAAATTCAACCTTACACGCATGCATTAAAGTCAGAATTATAAAATAAGTACTAAATGAAAGAAGCACCCGAGTACTGCGTTGTGCGCTTGCTCAGTTCAACCATTTTTTTTACGCTGATTGTGAATCTAGTGTATACAACGTGTAACAAAAAGGGTATATACATACCAAGGGCATGGCATATTTAGATGATATCAATCGATATCGGAAGGGTTTCAACTCAAAAAAAAAAATACTCAAAAAATTGGTACCATATTTTCGGTTTCATGTGTTTCTTAAAATCAAATCATAAAAACGTGGCAGCACACTACATACGTTAATAACTACTCGTTACCCGTCACATTACTTGCCAAAATCCGATAAATGCCTTTAATATCTCTGTGCGACTAGTATGATAGTAGCCTATCACAGGCGGTGTGTGAGCATTAACTATCCTAATAATTTATCCATGCATTTCCATTTTTCCTTCCTTGTTGCGTCAACGACGATAAAAATAAGCGCGGGCTTCGCTTAACTCGTGCTGGTGGCGCCTCTCTCAAGAGTGCCAAGAAAAAGAAAAAATAAAAATAAACTTGGCTGTATGGCGTACTATGCCTTTGCCTTTTCCATTCGCCCGAACGGAAGAAAAAGAACTAGTACAAAAAAAGATGGCGATCTCAGCTCATCCGACACCGCGTGTACTCTAAATAATATCGAATATCTGACTTCCTAAGAGCTTCGCTGGCCAAATGAACCCTCAGTGTCCATATTGGTGATGTGTCTGTGCTTGACGAGTGTAGGCAGTGAGCAAACAGCATCAAGTCCACGTCAAGAATATCTTCTTGACGTGGACTTGATGCTGTTTGCTCACTGACGGTGTGATGCATGATACGGCTACGGATAACGTGTGTATTAAATAACGCATTTACAAAAATAACTACTTTTTAATTTCACTCGTAACTAGGGATTCAGTTACACATCGCGTTACTGGTTACTGTAACTAGTATAGTATAGTTACGTGAAATAACGACCATGTCTAGTCACAGGTGTGCCTATTCTAACTCAACAGACAGCTGCGCTACTGGGGAGTTTTGTTTTTATATTTCATTTTTATTTAACGAGGGTTTTAATCTATAAAGATTATGCCACCCTCATCGTTACAACTCAACTTTACTGACTACTGTACAACTAAAACTTACATTGCTAAGTACATTGACTCTGCGATGGATACCAATATCCACAAGCCTGTACAGCATCCTGGCTGATCTCTACGAAATCTCTAGGAAGTGGTGTAAGGCGGGCGTTTTGGGGACTGTCTTTTGTAACTTTGACAATCGAAAAGTAGTGGTCTCAGCCTAATTTGAACAAATGACTTCTGACTTTGATTTTGAATACCTGTGAAAATATTAGTGCTAGTGAAAATGGTAGTATTTTTCTAATATAAAGATATATTTATAGAATTCTAATGGTATCTACTAAGATCTATGCATGAGTCGTAATTTTTATGTACTTACCTACGTAGGAATTCATAGGAATTTTAATTGAATGTCAGGCAATATTGTACATAGCAATGTGGCCGTCTTAATAACTTGTTAACTATTGCAATGACACTATGTCGTGTAACTACAAAATGCTTCAAGCACTATTAACACTATAATAGGCTATTTGACAGTATTCAATTATTTGTGATTTTTTGCTTTAATTGCATAAAATGAGGGTTCTTTATATCATTTACAAGAGTTTTAATAAAAAATAATAACAATTATTATATCCAAAACACAAAAATATGTTTGGCTTTTTGTTTCTCGCGCCACACATTGTGAAACGATCCGGATTGGCTAATGTCGCGATGACGTCATACGCTTGTTTCCGGCAAACTTATAAACTGTTTTTCGGGGGTTTTTATCGATTTATTTGTACAACCCAGTACAGTACACCACTTGTAAACCATTTTATTAGATAACAACAGCAAATAATAATTAAAAACAAACACCACTGAGAACCGAAAACCGCTTGTGACGTCACTTACCAGGCGCAACGCCATATTGCTGATTATATCGTTTTCGCGGCTTATTTGAATTTTGAATTTTTATTTGCATATTTCTTACGAAATACGTATTTAAAATTAAAAAAAAATACTTTGGGTGAACTTCTTAACCGCAACCAAGTAATTCAAGATAAAAATTATAAATCTGTCAAATAGCCTATTATGTAGATAATAAACATATGCAAACGACAATGCAATGAAAGAAATATCTTGCATTAGGATAGTAGTACGGCTCGACTAAGGTAAACCTAAGATAGAAAAATATTTATCTACTTACATGTAAAACCATATCAAAATGTAGTCTTCATCACACATCGATCACTTATACACTAGATATACAGTCTCGAACAAAACTCTTATCAAAAATGGCGACAAGTATTAAGCAGTCTAAAGTATTCAAAATAAATATACATTAATTTAGAATCAGCCTTAAGTGCAGTGTATAAAGTTCTTATCACAAAGCAGTACAAAAAGCCATTATTTTTTACTCGAGTTTGTCATCAAACCAAATTCAACCTTACACGCATGCATTAAAGTCAGAATTATAAAATAAGTACTAAATGAAAGAAGCACCCGAGTACTGCGTTGTGCGCTTGCTCAGTTCAACCATTTTTTTTACGCTGATTGTGAATCTAGTGTATACAACGTGTAACAAAAAGGGTATATACATACCAAGGGCATGGCATATTTAGATGATATCAATCGATATCGGAAGGGTTTCAACTCAAAAAAAAAAATACTCAAAAAATTGGTACCATATTTTCGGTTTCATGTGTTTCTTAAAATCAAATCATAAAAACGTGGCAGCACACTACATACGTTAATAACTACTCGTTACCCGTCACATTACTTGCCAAAATCCGATAAATGCCTTTAATATCTCTGTGCGACTAGTATGATAGTAGCCTATCACAGGCGGTGTGTGAGCATTAACTATCCTAATAATTTATCCATGCATTTCCATTTTTCCTTCCTTGTTGCGTCAACGACGATAAAAATAAGCGCGGGCTTCGCTTAACTCGTGCTGGTGGCGCCTCTCTCAAGAGTGCCAAGAAAAAGAAGAAATAAAAATAAACTTGGCTGTATGGCGTACTATGCCTTTGCCTTTTCCATTCGCCCGAACGGAAAAAAAGAAGTACAAAAAAAAGATGGCGATCTCAGCTCATCCGACACCGCGTGTACTCTAAATAATATCGAATATCTGACTTCCTAAGAGCTTCGCTGGCCAAATGAACCCTCAGTGTCCATATTGGTGATGTGTCTGTGCTTGACGAGTGTAGGCAGTGAGCAAACAGCATCAAGTCCACGTCAAGAATATCTTCTTGACGTGGACTTGATGCTGTTTGCTCAGCATCAAGTCCACGTATTTTTAAACAGCATCAAGTCCACGTCAAGAATATCTTCTTGACGTGGACTTGATGCTGTTTGCTCACTGACGGTGTGATGCATGATACGGCTACGGATAACGTGTGTATTAAATAACGCATTTACAAAAATAACTACTTTTTAATTTCACTCGTAACTAGGGATTCAGTTACACATCGCGTTACTGGTTACTGTAACTAGTATAGTATAGTTACGTGAAATAACGACCATGTCTAGTCACAGGTGTGCCTATTCTAACTCAACAGACAGCTGCGCTACTGGGGAGTTTTGTTTTTATATTTCATTTTTATTTAACGAGGGTTTTAATCTATAAAGATTATGCCACCCTCATCGTTACAACTCAACTTTACTGACTACTGTACAACTAAAACTTACATTGCTAAGTACATTGACTCTGCGATGGATACCAATATCCACAAGCCTGTACAGCATCCTGGCTGATCTCTACGAAATCTCTAGGAAGTGGTGTAAGGCGGGCGTTTTGGGGACTGTCTTTTGTAACTTTGACAATCGAAAAGTAGTGGTCTCAGCCTAATTTGAACAAATGACTTCTGACTTTGATTTTGAATACCTGTGAAAATATTAGTGCTAGTGAAAATGGTAGTATTTTTCTAATATAAAGATATATTTATAGAATTCTAATGGTATCTACTAAGATCTATGCATGAGTCGTAATTTTTATGTACTTACCTACGTAGGAATTCATAGGAATTTTAATTGAATGTCAGGCAATATTGTACATAGCAATGTGGCCGTCTTAATAACTTGTTAACTATTGCAATGACACTATGTCGTGTAACTACAAAATGCTTCAAGCACTATTAACACTATAATAGGCTATTTGACAGTATTCAATTATTTGTGATTTTTTGCTTTAATTGCATAAAATGAGGGTTCTTTATATCATTTACAAGAGTTTTAATAAAAAATAATAACAATTATTACATCCAAAACACAAAAATATGTTTGGCTTTTTGTTTCTCGCGCCACACATTGTGAAACGATCCGGATTGGCTAATGTCGCGATGACGTCATACGCTTGTTTTCGGCAAACTTATAAACTGTTTTTCGGGGGTTTTTATCGATTTATTTGTACAACCCAGTACAGTACACCACTTGTAAACCATTTTATTAGATAACAACAGCAAATAATAATTAAAAACAAACACCACTGAGAACCGAAAACCGCTTGTGACGTCACTTACCAGGCGCAACGCCATATTGCTGATTATATCGTTTTCGCGGCTTATTTGAATTTTGAATTTTTATTTGCATATTTCTTACGAAATACGTATTTAAAATTAAAAAAAAATACTTTGGGTGAACTTCTTAACCGCAACCAAGTAATTCAAGATAAAAATTATAAATCTGTCAAATAGCCTATTATGTAGATAATAAACATATGCAAACGACAATGCAATGAAAGAAATATCTTGCACTAGGATAGTAGTACGGCTCGACTAAGGTAAACCTAAGATAGAAAAATATTTATCTACTTACATGTAAAACCATATCAAAATGTAGTCTTCATCACACATCGATCACTTATACACTAGATATACAGTCTCGAACAAAACTCTTATCAAAAATGGCGACAAGTATTAAGCAGTCTAAAGTATTCAAAATAAATATACATTAATTTAGAATCAGCCTTAAGTGCAGTGTATAAAGTTCTTATCACAAAGCAGTACAAAAAGCCATTATTTTTTACTCGAGTTTGTCATCAAACCAAATTCAACCTTACACGCATGCATTAAAGTCAGAATTATAAAATAAGTACTAAATGAAAGAAGCACCCGAGTACTGCGTTGTGCGCTTGCTCAGTTCAACCATTTTTTTTACGCTGATTGTGAATCTAGTGTATACAACGTGTAACAAAAAGGGTATATACATACCAAGGGCATGGCATATTTAGATGATATCAATCGATATCGGAAGGGTTTCAACTCAAAAAAAAAAATACTCAAAAAATTGGTACCATATTTTCGGTTTCATGTGTTTCTTAAAATCAAATCATAAAAACGTGGCAGCACACTACATACGTTAATAACTACTCGTTACCCGTCACATTACTTGCCAAAATCCGATAAATGCCTTTAATATCTCTGTGCGACTAGTATGATAGTAGCCTGTCACAGGCGGTGTGTGAGCATTAACTATCCTAATAATTTATCCATGCATTTCCATTTTTCCTTCCTTGTTGCGTCAACGACGATAAAAATAAGCGCGGGCTTCGCTTAACTCGTGCTGGTGGCGCCTCTCTCAAGAGTGCCAAGAAAAAGAAGAAATAAAAATAAACTTGGCTGTATGGCGTACTATGCCTTTGCCTTTTCCATTCGCCCGAACGGAAAAAAAGAAGTACAAAAGAAGATGGCGAACTCAGCTCATCCGACAGCGCGTGTACTCTAAATAATATCCAATATCTGACTTCCTAAGAGCTTCGCTGGCCAAATGAACCCTCAGTGTCCATATTGGTGATGTGTCTGTGCTTGACGAGTGTAGGCAGTGAGCAAACAGCATCAAGTCCACGTCAAGAATATCTTCTTGACGTGGACTTGATGCTGTTTGCTCACTGACGGTGTGATGCATGATACGGCTACGGATAACGTGTGTATTAAATAACGCATTTACAAAAATAACTACTTTTTAATTTCACTCGTAACTAGGGATTCAGTTACACATCGCGTTACTGGTTACTGTAACTAGTATAGTATAGTTACGTGAAATAACGACCATGTCTAGTCACAGGTGTGCCTATTCTAACTCAACAGACAGCTGCGCTACTGGGGAGTTTTGTTTTTATATTTCATTTTTATTTAACGAGGGTTTTAATCTATAAAGATTATGCCACCCTCATCGTTACAACTCAACTTTACTGACTACTGTACAACTAAAACTTACATTGCTAAGTACATTGACTCTGCGATGGATACCAATATCCACAAGCCTGTACAGCATCCTGGCTGATCTCTACGAAATCTCTAGGAAGTGGTGTAAGGCGGGCGTTTTGGGGACTGTCTTTTGTAACTTTGACAATCGAAAAGTAGTGGTCTCAGCCTAATTTGAACAAATGACTTCTGACTTTGATTTTGAATACCTGTGAAAATATTAGTGCTAGTGAAAATGGTAGTATTTTTCTAATATAAAGATATATTTATAGAATTCTAATGGTATCTACTAAGATCTATGCATGAGTCGTAATTTTTATGTACTTACCTACGTAGGAATTCATAGGAATTTTAATTGAATGTCAGGCAATATTGTACATAGCAATGTGGCCGTCTTAATAACTTGTTAACTATTGCAATGACACTATGTCGTGTAACTACAAAATGCTTCAAGCACTATTAACACTATAATAGGCTATTTGACAGTATTCAATTATTTGTGATTTTTTGCTTTAATTGCATAAAATGAGGGTTCTTTATATCATTTACAAGAGTTTTAATAAAAAATAATAACAATTATTATATCCAAAACACAAAAATATGTTTGGCTTTTTGTTTCTCGCGCCACACATTGTGAAACGATCCGGATTGGCTAATGTCGCGATGACGTCATACGCTTGTTTTCGGCAAACTTATAAACTGTTTTTCGGGGGTTTTTATCGATTTATTTGTACAACCCAGTACAGTACACCACTTGTAAACCATTTTATTAGATAACAACAGCAAATAATAATTAAAAACAAACACCACTGAGAACCGAAAACCGCTTGTGACGTCACTTACCAGGCGCAACGCCATATTGCTGATTATATCGTTTTCGCGGCTTATTTGAATTTTGAATTTTTATTTGCATATTTCTTACGAAATACGTATTTAAAATTAAAAAAAAATACTTTGGGTGAACTTCTTAACCGCAACCAAGTAATTCAAGATAAAAATTATAAATCTGTCAAATAGCCTATTATGTAGATAATAAACATATGCAAACGACAATGCAATGAAAGAAATATCTTGCATTAGGATAGTAGTACGGCTCGACTAAGGTAAACCTAAGATAGAAAAATATTTATCTACTTACATGTAAAACCATATCAAAATGTAGTCTTCATCACACATCGATCACTTATACACTAGATATACAGTCTCGAACAAAACTCTTATCAAAAATGGCGACAAGTATTAAGCAGTCTAAAGTATTCAAAATAAATATACATTAATTTAGAATCAGCCTTAAGTGCAGTGTATAAAGTTCTTATCACAAAGCAGTACAAAAAGCCATTATTTTTTACTCGAGTTTGTCATCAAACCAAATTCAACCTTACACGCATGCATTAAAGTCAGAATTATAAAATAAGTACTAAATGAAAGAAGCACCCGAGTACTGCGTTGTGCGCTTGCTCAGTTCAACCATTTTTTTTACGCTGATTGTGAATCTAGTGTATACAACGTGTAACAAAAAGGGTATATACATACCAAGGGCATGGCATATTTAGATGATATCAATCGATATCGGAAGGGTTTCAACTCAAAAAAAAAAATACTCAAAAAATTGGTACCATATTTTCGGTTTCATGTGTTTCTTAAAATCAAATCATAAAAACGTGGCAGCACACTACATACGTTAATAACTACTCGTTACCCGTCACATTACTTGCCAAAATCCGATAAATGCCTTTAATATCTCTGTGCGACTAGTATGATAGTAGCCTGTCACAGGCGGTGTGTGAGCATTAACTATCCTAATAATTTATCCATGCATTTCCATTTTTCCTTCCTTGTTGCGTCAACGACGATAAAAATAAGCGCGGGCTTCGCTTAACTCGTGCTGGTGGCGCCTCTCTCAAGAGTGCCAAGAAAAAGAAGAAATAAAAATAAACTTGGCTGTATGGCGTACTATGCCTTTGCCTTTTCCATTCGCCCGAACGGAAGAAAAAGAACTAGTACAAAAAAAGATGGCGATCTCAGCTCATCCGACACCGCGTGTACTCTAAATAATATCGAATATCTGACTTCCTAAGAGCTTCGCTGGCCAAATGAACCCTCAGTGTCCATATTGGTGATGTGTCTGTGCTTGACGAGTGTAGGCAGTGAGCAAACAGCATCAAGTCCACGTCAAGAATATCTTCTTGACGTGGACTTGATGCTGTTTGCTCACTGACGGTGTGATGCATGATACGGCTACGGATAACGTGTGTATTAAATAACGCATTTACAAAAATAACTACTTTTTAATTTCACTCGTAACTAGGGATTCAGTTACACATCGCGTTACTGGTTACTGTAACTAGTATAGTATAGTTACGTGAAATAACGACCATGTCTAGTCACAGGTGTGCCTATTCTAACTCAACAGACAGCTGCGCTACTGGGGAGTTTTGTTTTTATATTTCATTTTTATTTAACGAGGGTTTTAATCTATAAAGATTATGCCACCCTCATCGTTACAACTCAACTTTACTGACTACTGTACAACTAAAACTTACATTGCTAAGTACATTGACTCTGCGATGGATACCAATATCCACAAGCCTGTACAGCATCCTGGCTGATCTCTACGAAATCTCTAGGAAGTGGTGTAAGGCGGGCGTTTTGGGGACTGTCTTTTGTAACTTTGACAATCGAAAAGTAGTGGTCTCAGCCTAATTTGAACAAATGACTTCTGACTTTGATTTTGAATACCTGTGAAAATATTAGTGCTAGTGAAAATGGTAGTATTTTTCTAATATAAAGATATATTTATAGAATTCTAATGGTATCTACTAAGATCTATGCATGAGTCGTAATTTTTATGTACTTACCTACGTAGGAATTCATAGGAATTTTAATTGAATGTCAGGCAATATTGTACATAGCAATGTGGCCGTCTTAATAACTTGTTAACTATTGCAATGACACTATGTCGTGTAACTACAAAATGCTTCAAGCACTATTAACACTATAATAGGCTATTTGACAGTATTCAATTATTTGTGATTTTTTGCTTTAATTGCATAAAATGAGGGTTCTTTATATCATTTACAAGAGTTTTAATAAAAAATAATAACAATTATTATATCCAAAACACAAAAATATGTTTGGCTTTTTGTTTCTCGCGCCACACATTGTGAAACGATCCGGATTGGCTAATGTCGCGATGACGTCATACGCTTGTTTTCGGCAAACTTATAAACTGTTTTTCGGGGGTTTTTATCGATTTATTTGTACAACCCAGTACAGCACACCACTTGTAAACCATTTTATTAGATAACAACAGCAAATAATAATTAAAAACAAACACCACTGAGAACCGAAAACCGCTTGTGACGTCACTTACCAGGCGCAACGCCATATTGCTGATTATATCGTTTTCGCGGCTTATTTGAATTTTGAATTTTTATTTGCATATTTCTTACGAAATACGTATTTAAAATTAAAAAAAAATACTTTGGGTGAACTTCTTAACCGCAACCAAGTAATTCAAGATAAAAATTATAAATCTGTCAAATAGCCTATTATGTAGATAATAAACATATGCAAACGACAATGCAATGAAAGAAATATCTTGCATTAGGATAGTAGTACGGCTCGACTAAGGTAAACCTAAGATAGAAAAATATTTATCTACTTACATGTAAAACCATATCAAAATGTAGTCTTCATCACACATCGATCACTTATACACTAGATATACAGTCTCGAACAAAACTCTTATCAAAAATGGCGACAAGTATTAAGCAGTCTAAAGTATTCAAAATAAATATACATTAATTTAGAATCAGCCTTAAGTGCAGTGTATAAAGTTCTTATCACAAAGCAGTACAAAAAGCCATTATTTTTTACTCGAGTTTGTCATCAAACCAAATTCAACCTTACACGCATGCATTAAAGTCAGAATTATAAAATAAGTACTAAATGAAAGAAGCACCCGAGTACTGCGTTGTGCGCTTGCTCAGTTCAACCATTTTTTTTACGCTGATTGTGAATCTAGTGTATACAACGTGTAACAAAAAGGGTATATACATACCAAGGGCATGGCATATTTAGATGATATCAATCGATATCGGAAGGGTTTCAACTCAAAAAAAAAAATACTCAAAAAATTGGTACCATATTTTCGGTTTCATGTGTTTCTTAAAATCAAATCATAAAAACGTGGCAGCACACTACATACGTTAATAACTACTCGTTACCCGTCACATTACTTGCCAAAATCCGATAAATGCCTTTAATATCTCTGTGCGACTAGTATGATAGTAGCCTGTCACAGGCGGTGTGTGAGCATTAACTATCCTAATAATTTATCCATGCATTTCCATTTTTCCTTCCTTGTTGCGTCAACGACGATAAAAATAAGCGCGGGCTTCGCTTAACTCGTGCTGGTGGCGCCTCTCTCAAGAGTGCCAAGAAAAAGAAAAAATAAAAATAAACTTGGCTGTATGGCGTACTATGCCTTTGCCTTTTCCATTCGCCCGAACGGAAGAAAAAGAACTAGTACAAAAAAAGATGGCGATCTCAGCTCATCCGACACCGCGTGTACTCTAAATAATATCGAATATCTGACTTCCTAAGAGCTTCGCTGGCCAAATGAACCCTCAGTGTCCATATTGGTGATGTGTCTGTGCTTGACGAGTGTAGGCAGTGAGCAAACAGCATCAAGTCCACGTCAAGAATATCTTCTTGACGTGGACTTGATGCTGTTTGCTCACTGACGGTGTGATGCATGATACGGCTACGGATAACGTGTGTATTAAATAACGCATTTACAAAAATAACTACTTTTTAATTTCACTCGTAACTAGGGATTCAGTTACACATCGCGTTACTGGTTACTGTAACTAGTATAGTATAGTTACGTGAAATAACGACCATGTCTAGTCACAGGTGTGCCTATTCTAACTCAACAGACAGCTGCGCTACTGGGGAGTTTTGTTTTTATATTTCATTTTTATTTAACGAGGGTTTTAATCTATAAAGATTATGCCACCCTCATCGTTACAACTCAACTTTACTGACTACTGTACAACTAAAACTTACATTGCTAAGTACATTGACTCTGCGATGGATACCAATATCCACAAGCCTGTACAGCATCCTGGCTGATCTCTACGAAATCTCTAGGAAGTGGTGTAAGGCGGGCGTTTTGGGGACTGTCTTTTGTAACTTTGACAATCGAAAAGTAGTGGTCTCAGCCTAATTTGAACAAATGACTTCTGACTTTGATTTTGAATACCTGTGAAAATATTAGTGCTAGTGAAAATGGTAGTATTTTTCTAATATAAAGATATATTTATAGAATTCTAATGATATCTACTAAGATCTATGCATGAGTCGTAATTTTTATGTACTTACCTACGTAGGAATTCATAGGAATTTTAATTGAATGTCAGGCAATATTGTACATAGCAATGTGGCCGTCTTAATAACTTGTTAACTATTGCAATGACACTATGTCGTGTAACTACAAAATGCTTCAAGCACTATTAACACTATAATAGGCTATTTGACAGTATTCAATTATTTGTGATTTTTTGCTTTAATTGCATAAAATGAGGGTTCTTTATATCATTTACAAGAGTTTTAATAAAAAATAATAACAATTATTATATCCAAAACACAAAAATATGTTTGGCTTTTTGTTTCTCGCGCCACACATTGTGAAACGATCCGGATTGGCTAATGTCGCGATGACGTCATACGCTTGTTTTCGGCAAACTTATAAACTGTTTTTCGGGGGTTTTTATCGATTTATTTGTACAACCCAGTACAGTACACCACTTGTAAACCATTTTATTAGATAACAACAACAAATAATAATTAAAAACAAACACCACTGAGAACCGAAAACCGCTTGTGACGTCACTTACCAGGCGCAACGCCATATTGCTGATTATATCGTTTTCGCGGCTTATTTGAATTTTGAATTTTTATTTGCATATTTCTTACGAAATACGTATTTAAAATTAAAAAAAAATACTTTGGGTGAACTTCTTAACCGCAACCAAGTAATTCAAGATAAAAATTATAAATCTGTCAAATAGCCTATTATGTAGATAATAAACATATGCAAACGACAATGCAATGAAAGAAATATCTTGCACTAGGATAGTAGTACGGCTCGACTAAGGTAAACCTAAGATAGAAAAATATTTATCTACTTACATGTAAAACCATATCAAAATGTAGTCTTCATCACACATCGATCACTTATACACTAGATATACAGTCTCGAACAAAACTCTTATCAAAAATGGCGACAAGTATTAAGCAGTCTAAAGTATTCAAAATAAATATACATTAATTTAGAATCAGCCTTAAGTGCAGTGTATAAAGTTCTTATCACAAAGCAGTACAAAAAGCCATTATTTTTTACTCGAGTTTGTCATCAAACCAAATTCAACCTTACACGCATGCATTAAAGTCAGAATTATAAAATAAGTACTAAATGAAAGAAGCACCCGAGTACTGCGTTGTGCGCTTGCTCAGTTCAACCATTTTTTTTACGCTGATTGTGAATCTAGTGTATACAACGTGTAACAAAAAGGGTATATACATACCAAGGGCATGGCATATTTAGATGATATCAATCGATATCGGAAGGGTTTCAACTCAAAAAAAAAAATACTCAAAAAATTGGTACCATATTTTCGGTTTCATGTGTTTCTTAAAATCAAATCATAAAAACGTGGCAGCACACTACATACGTTAATAACTACTCGTTACCCGTCACATTACTTGCCAAAATCCGATAAATGCCTTTAATATCTCTGTGCGACTAGTATGATAGTAGCCTATCACAGGCGGTGTGTGAGCATTAACTATCCTAATAATTTATCCATGCATTTCCATTTTTCCTTCCTTGTTGCGTCAACGACGATAAAAATAAGCGCGGGCTTCGCTTAACTCGTGCTGGTGGCGCCTCTCTCAAGAGTGCCAAGAAAAAGAAAAAATAAAAATAAACTTGGCTGTATGGCGTACTATGCCTTTGCCTTTTCCATTCGCCCGAACGGAAGAAAAAGAACTAGTACAAAAAAAGATGGCGATCTCAGCTCATCCGACACCGCGTGTACTCTAAATAATATCGAATATCTGACTTCCTAAGAGCTTCGCTGGCCAAATGAACCCTCAGTGTCCATATTGGTGATGTGTCTGTGCTTGACGAGTGTAGGCAGTGAGCAAACAGCATCAAGTCCACGTCAAGAATATCTTCTTGACGTGGACTTGATGCTGTTTGCTCACTGACGGTGTGATGCATGATACGGCTACGGATAACGTGTGTATTAAATAACGCATTTACAAAAATAACTACTTTTTAATTTCACTCGTAACTAGGGATTCAGTTACACATCGCGTTACTGGTTACTGTAACTAGTATAGTATAGTTACGTGAAATAACGACCATGTCTAGTCACAGGTGTGCCTATTCTAACTCAACAGACAGCTGCGCTACTGGGGAGTTTTGTTTTTATATTTCATTTTTATTTAACGAGGGTTTTAATCTATAAAGATTATGCCACCCTCATCGTTACAACTCAACTTTACTGACTACTGTACAACTAAAACTTACATTGCTAAGTACATTGACTCTGCGATGGATACCAATATCCACAAGCCTGTACAGCATCCTGGCTGATCTCTACGAAATCTCTAGGAAGTGGTGTAAGGCGGGCGTTTTGGGGACTGTCTTTTGTAACTTTGACAATCGAAAAGTAGTGGTCTCAGCCTAATTTGAACAAATGACTTCTGACTTTGATTTTGAATACCTGTGAAAATATTAGTGCTAGTGAAAATGGTAGTATTTTTCTAATATAAAGATATATTTATAGAATTCTAATGATATCTACTAAGATCTATGCATGAGTCGTAATTTTTATGTACTTACCTACGTAGGAATTCATAGGAATTTTAATTGAATGTCAGGCAATATTGTACATAGCAATGTGGCCGTCTTAATAACTTGTTAACTATTGCAATGACACTATGTCGTGTAACTACAAAATGCTTCAAGCACTATTAACACTATAATAGGCTATTTGACAGTATTCAATTATTTGTGATTTTTTGCTTTAATTGCATAAAATGAGGGTTCTTTATATCATTTACAAGAGTTTTAATAAAAAAATAATAACAATTATTATATCCAAAACACAAAAATATGTTTGGCTTTTTGTTTCTCGCGCCACACATTGTGAAACGATCCGGATTGGCTAATGTCGCGATGACGTCATACGCTTGTTTTCGGCAAACTTATAAACTGTTTTTCGGGGGGTTTTATCGATTTATTTGTACAACCCAGTACAGTACACCACTTGTAAACCATTTTATTAGATAACAACAACAAATAATAATTAAAAACAAACACCACTGAGAACCGAAAACCGCTTGTGACGTCACTTACCAGGCGCAACGCCATATTGCTGATTATATCGTTTTCGCGGCTTATTTGAATTTTGAATTTTCATTTGCATATTTCTTACGAAATACGTATTTAAAATTAAAAAAAAATACTTTGGGTGAACTTCTTAACCGCAACCAAGTAATTCAAGATAAAAATTATAAATCTGTCAAATAGCCTATTATGTAGATAATAAACATATGCAAACGACAATGCAATGAAAGAAATATCTTGCATTAGGATAGTAGTACGGCTCGACTAAGGTAAACCTAAGATAGAAAAATATTTATCTACTTACATGTAAAACCATATCAAAATGTAGTCTTCATCACACATCGATCACTTATACACTAGATATACAGTCTCGAACAAAACTCTTATCAAAAATGGCGACAAGTATTAAGCAGTCTAAAGTATTCAAAATAAATATACATTAATTTAGAATCAGCCTTAAGTGCAGTGTATAAAGTTCTTATCACAAAGCAGTACAAAAAGCCATTATTTTTTACTCGAGTTTGTCATCAAACCAAATTCAACCTTACACGCATGCATTAAAGTCAGAATTATAAAATAAGTACTAAATGAAAGAAGCACCCGAGTACTGCGTTGTGCGCTTGCTCAGTTCAACCATTTTTTTTACGCTGATTGTGAATCTAGTGTATACAACGTGTAACAAAAAGGGTATATACATACCAAGGGCATGGCATATTTAGATGATATCAATCGATATCGGAAGGGTTTCAACTCAAAAAAAAAAAATACTCAAAAAATTGGTACCATATTTTCGGTTTCATGTGTTTCTTAAAATCAAATCATAAAAACGTGGCAGCACACTACATACGTTAATAACTACTCGTTACCCGTCACATTACTTGCCAAAATCCGATAAATGCCTTTAATATCTCTGTGCGACTAGTATGATAGTAGCCTATCACAGGCGGTGTGTGAGCATTAACTATCCTAATAATTTATCCATGCATTTCCATTTTTCCTTCCTTGTTGCGTCAACGACGATAAAAATAAGCGCGGGCTTCGCTTAACTCGTGCTGGTGGCGCCTCTCTCAAGAGTGCCAAGAAAAAGAAGAAATAAAAATAAACTTGGCTGTATGGCGTACTATGCCTTTGCCTTTTCCATTCGCCCGAACGGAAGAAAAAGAACTAGTAAAAAAAAAAGATGGCGATCTCAGCTCATCCGACACCGCGTGTACTATAAATAATATCGAATATCTGACTTCCTAAGAGCTTCGCTGGCCAAATGAACCCTCAGTGTCCATATTGGGGATGTGTCTGTGCTTGACGAGTGTAGGCAGTGAGCAAGCAGCATCAAGTCCACGAAGAAGGAGATAGCTAACCGGCCGGCGTGTGCCCCGTCGTTGGTGACTCCTTGTCCTGTCCAACTGGATCCAGGTTAGTGCTTTGCATGTTTGTTTTCCCTGCTTTGAGACCCTGGGGTTGATAGGAGAATGCAGCGACTCTTCCAGGAAGCGTCAACATTAATTATGGTGCCTCCTGTGAGGAACTTCCTCGCGTAATTATTTCAAAAATACCTACTATCGGAAATTAAATCCTTCCATTCTCGTTATTACGTTAAATACGTAATCCCAATTCTAATTTATTCGTATACTTACCTACTTAAGGCAATTTCAATTTGCCTTTCAAGTTCTAAGTGTCTAAATAAAACCTAGGTCATTCCATGATACCTAGTTATTGTTCCTTATTTGAGACCGGTTGACTATTCAATCGTACATTCATACCTCGTTCATTCCCTTGTAATAAGCTGCATTTATTTGTATTCAATAACAAATTGCATAAATTACTTTAAAAAAAACGTGAGTTCGAAGTTTCTCGAATTTAGTACCGAAGTACCTACAATCGTAGTACTTGTCTCCGGCGGGAGACGGATTAGCTTTGAACTACCTCAAAGTCAAAACTTATATTCTAACAAATAACTTTGAGACGTGTGTGCGTGTATTTCATTCAATACGTTCGCGCGTGTGTTAGGATAGCAGAATGTGGGGGTAATTAAATAATATTAAAGCAAACATTATAGGAGAAACATTATGTACATAGTTACTTATAACATTACACACTGGACATATTTAGAATCATCAGCAATATAAATTACATAAGACCAGGTACATAAGAATTATGTGCCTATAACGAATATTCAGAATACTTAACTGGTAGTGTGCTCGGTCCGACGGCTCGATGGAGACTGTCTACTAAGGGACGAGTCACCGTAGTTATAGGAAATGTCACTCTCAGAGTACCATCGAGCCTTTTTTATAATTTTATAAAAGTTATTCTACCCTCAGAATCAACTAAACTTAAGCAATCCACAATATAATACTTTTATTAGAATTATGACTCGTTATAGATTTAACACGGCCATTCTGATAAGTACTTCGTTCTCGAAGTATACTTTTCGATCGACAAATTGTTTTATATCAGTTGACACTACATAAAGAAACTCCATGGAAACGGTATCAACGTATTCCATCATTAAGTTTTTTTCATTACCATACGTTATTGTTACCTTTAAAACAACTACTTGCAACAGTTCAAGAGAACTCAAAATTAAAGTAATATAATATCTAAACATTGTACCACAACAATCATAATAAACAAATATTAAGGTAACTCATGACATCTAGTAGATCTAAATAGTTAGTCCACGTAGCAACAGTTTACATACATAGCAACAGTATGTCCAGGAACCCCCTTAAAACGCCCTTAGAAGCCTTTTTATAAACTATGTTGGTAGTTGTACTTCAAATATCAACTTCCACTTATTCGAGCCAGTCACAGATCATCATATATTTTGGCATAATATAATATTCTAACACAAGCAATAAAAAAATACATCCCATGTGATGTATCCATTTTTAAACACTTTAAGGTAATTTATCAATACAACAATTGTTAATTGAATAACATGTGATCTTTAAAATTTAAGACTCTTCTTATGAAATCACAATATTTAGTCAAATTAGGTACTTCCAGCAACAAATATGGCAGATGCCATTACCCAACACACATTGTGGTGACAATTATATATCACATTATATTCACTTTATAGTTTATATCAATAATATCCTTCATATTATATAACACTGCCATACTGACATGTACTTCGTTCTCGAAGTACCTTCAAATGTGTCTACCGTCTCACAAAAAATAACATTTGACATTGACCGCCAACTGAACAGTTCTTGAATCGAAACAATATGAAATTCAAACAAGTTCCAGTCTTGTCAATCTGTCGATATTATTCAAATCTATATAAGAAATATTCTCTGTTAGATTAACAAATATCTAGCAATTAAAATAATTCATCGCTCTGTCAATTCTGACAATATCATTAAAACGATTTCCAAACATTTTCTGTTAACGTATTAATAAATAAGTTACGGGTAATTCAAACCATCGCTCAGTCTCAATATTAAAAACTATTCGACAAGGATTTTCTGTTAACATGGTTTCTGTCATCTCATGGTGATTTTAGTAAGTATCTACATACTTGATTTAAGTATTGCTATGTTTTAAGTTTATTTATTATCTATTAACTCTGAACGTAATCATGTCATATTACTTAATGAACAAGTGCTATCCATTCACCTAAGCTTTTGTTATTTTAGGTTTCCGGATAAAAATAATGTAGTACTGGAAAATTAGATAGGATTTGTGTTGCAATTGACATCACAGTCCATCAAAAGTCCAGACATATTATCTTGGTTATATTGTGACTTGGGCAAACACTTTATATTCATCACATAAATAATTGTCTCCTGTGGAAGTCATACTCAAAACCGGATGTTTAGCAGTCGACTCATGGATTACTAAAACCGGATGTTTAGCAGTCGACTCATGGATTACTAGATCATAATAATTATTGATTTGTATATTAAAAGAATTATATGAATAAATAACTTGTAAATATTACAACTGGTAATAATTTTTCTGTGTCCTAATTTTTTGTTTCAAACCACCAAAATACGAAAAAATGTCGTCGCAATAAGTTCTTTGAATATTACCAATAATTTTATATCGAAAAACAAGATCCCTACCACAGTTTTTATGTTTCTATTTAGCGTCACCCTGCATATGTAGTAGCGAATAAAATTCTAAAATAGGTATTGCTGTTTGTAGCAGACAAGATTCACTTATTACCCGATATTCATTGTTTTTTTTTTTTTTTTGACGGATATTTATTTACCCGATTTGGTCTATACTAGGGGTATTAAATCGGACTTTGCAACATAGACCACACTGGCCACCTACAGGGCAATAGCCGAATATAATTCATATAAACTTATTTCATTTTTACTATTTAATGTCTGCAATTGTCGATCTAATTTTGCTATATTGTACTAGATAGCGTCACTGAGATATGTAATCACAGTTTTTCTACGCCATTTTGACACAAGTCCTCTCTATCTTATATCTCTTTAGTATAGTCTATCTCAATCTACCACACTTCATGGCATCACCCGTCAGGGATACAGTACTTGCCACAGGCACAACAGCCACAGGCACAACAGCCACAGGCACAACAGCCACAGGCACAACAGCCACAGGTACAACAGCCACAGGCACAGCTACAGCCACAGGCACCACGGCCACAGGCACAGCTACAGCCACAGGCACCACGGCCACAGGCACCACGGCCACAGGCACCACGGCCACAGGCACCACGGCCACAGGCACCACGGCCACAGGCACCACGGCCACAGGCACCACGGCCACAGGCACCACGGCCACAGGCACCACGGCCACAGGCACCACGGCCACAGGCACCTTTTTATTATTATTATTAATTCTGGACACTGTACTTTGTCAGTCAGCCTATGCGGATAGACCTGGCTCATCAAACAACAGTATCAGTAAAAATAATCTGTCTAGTCTGTCAATCAAGTTAACAGTCAAGTCAATCAAGTTATTCAATCAAGTCTATTAAGTATCAGCATTCAGTTACTTCGTCTTATTCAACTTTTATGCAAGGTACGGACGACAGCAGGTCAAGCCACCCGAAACTGCCAAATATTCCCAATAAAAGCTTGAGCCTTAAAGCTTTAGCGATGTTATGTCAGATTGTTTGTGAATTTAATTATTAAGAGACAGATGGAACTTTATTTTTCAAAACCTCCTTTCTTTACCATGCAATTAAAGTAACTAACAAATCCCGTGCTATCAGAGAGTAGCTCTGACCAAGCACAAGATAAGTCCAGTTACAATGTACAATATTTAATGCTATGGTACTACCAGAGGGTAGCCCTTGGCACGTACCCGCACCAAAAAGGAGATCGCCGAAATTCGCCCCAGCATGGACAAATAAATGTCCTGCATTATAATTTTTCTTTCATTTTTTTATATTATATGCAAATATCCATAGTTAACGGACAAGCGTGGGTTTAAAACGAATAATTAAAAGCCTTGTAACTACTAAACAATTTGTCTGTCATATAAATTGCTTGCCATGCCATGTCAAGAGCTTTAGAGATGTTGCTTCTTGTTTTTACGAAATCGATAGTTTAATAATTGTATTTATGAATTAAAAAACATGAAGTTTTATTTAGTGTATGCATTTTTTTATTATTATGACTACATTTGTTATCAAAATACATTAAACGCAATCTGTAAAATAGCGTAATAATAGTGTTTTTTATCGATATTAAACAAAATCGATTCTCAAATCGTTAGTTCAAATAGCGGTATCGATTCTACAGATGCGGAAATGAGTGACATCTCCAATTGTTTTGTTATGTTTGTTACTCGCGATTTTTTTTTTTTGGCGGCATGAGTGTCACGCTCATTTTTCATTGGACTTTTAAAATTATTTATAGTGTTGTTTACTAAATAAAATCGCGTGATTTATGTAGTAAAAAGTGCATTCAGTGAATAATTTATAAAGAACAGTGAAATAATGTAGCACAGTGGCCACATCATGTCTCCAAATTCTTTCTTGTCGGCCTCACGCAGGAAAAGAAAGGAGATAGATTAGTTAAGTTAAGCTATGATAAGTTAGGATAAACTAGGATAAGTTAGGATAGAAACTTACTCAAGAAAAAAATTACTAAAGACTAGGCTGTATGGCGTACTATGCCTTTGCCTTTTCCGTTCAGAAGAACGGAAAGAATTAAACAAAATAAAAAAAAAATTGTTACTCGCTTCCTTGCCTTTGTGCAGAGTAGTGAGTGTTCACTTTTGTTACTGAATTACACGAGTAACAGTTGTGAAGGTCAGATGGCAGTCGCTCCATGTAAAACATTGATATTCAGCGGCGTCCGGTTAGACTGGACGCTGACCCCAAAATAATTGTTAAAAGGCTAGACTATAAATAACTTGTATTATTTACACATTTGATGATTACATTCATTTTCTTACTAAACGTAAAAGAAATAATAAATCTATTCAGTTTTCTTTACGATTATATAACCTCAAAATCAAACACATTTTAGTTTGATACTCGGTTCCCAAGCTTGTCCGTGTATCAACAAATACCTGATATGATTACATGAATCATTCCAAACACAACTAGCATTTTCTTATTGCTGTCAATTCTGGGGCATTCAATGTATGGAATTTTAGCAATGTCCTTTGTGTAGTTAGTATTTGCAATAATGTGCGGTAAGGTACCACTAGAGAGTAGCCCAAGCCATGTACCCACACACAGTATTATACACAACCAAACAAATTATCACAGTTGCAAATTGAAAATACAATCGATACAGATACTGACCCTTAATAAGTTTTCCAAATGTTATTTTTAAGCAATACTGTTTTATATTGTCGTTATTTACTCAATTCAGATAATTTTTTACTTACGAATAACTTCTGGAGGTTCTCACTGTTGGTTGAGGTTCTGGGGCTCTGTATTTTTGAAGTACATACAGGATTATTCCTGTATAGGACACCAGGTAACGGATTATTGCTGCTTATGCAGCGTAGCAGTTCCAACGTCAGAGAAGACGGCCTGATGTCATCATTACGGTGCGAGTGAAGTCAGCGACCCGCTGAACAACGGCTTCCGAAATATCGTCACAAGCTCCAACGGCGGTTATGAAAAAAAAAAAAAATAGTTTTATAAAACCAGAGCCCTGATCCCTACTTCTGATGTTAGGATAGCAGAATGTGGGGGTAATTAAATAATATTAAAGCAAACATTATAGGAGAAACATTATGTACATAGTTGCTTATAACATTACACACTGGACATATTTAGAATCATCAGCAATATAAATTACATAAGACCAGGCACATAAGAATTATGTGCCTATAACGAATATTCAGAATACTTTACTGGTAGTGTGCTCGGTCCGACGGCTCGATGGAGACTGTCTACTAAGGGACGAGTCACCGTAGTTATAGGAAATGCCACTCTCAGAGTACCATCGAGCCTTTTTTATAATTTTATAAAAGTTATTCTACCCTCAGAATCAACTAAACTTAAGCAATCCACAATATAATACTTTTATTAGAATTATGACTCGTTATAGATATAACACGTGCATTGCTGCCAACCGGCTTACGTTTTTTTTCCGTTTTACCTACTTTTATAACTTTTATCTTTTTGAGCGTGCGGATATCGTATACCACGTAAACTATGAGCGAAGTGGAATTAATAACCGCTATTAAAAGGCGGGAATATGAGTATACAAGTATGCAGATACTTTACGATTTAGCCAATACAGTTAAAGAAACTAAAACTAAATTTGCAGCTTTTCGAGCTAGGTACAAAAGGATTGACGAGATTCGTAATAGATTTTTGGAATGCAACGATGATGTTAACCGGTTGCAATTAAAGCTTAACCCTTCGTTTGTTGTCGATCATAAAGTGTTACTGTCATTCGATGAATTGTATTACTGTGTTATCGAGTTTGCGGATTCTCTCGATGCGAGCGCAGGTAGCGACTGTCGCCCGGAATTAGGTCAAGGTCACGTGCGTTCGCAGGTGAGGTTGCCCAAGCTGGAACTTCCAAAGTTTGATGGTAATCTAGAGAAGTGGCAAACATTTAAAGATAGTTATACAGCACTTGTTCATAATAATAGTTCATTGTCCGACACTGAGAAATTTCACTATTTGCTGTCATGTTTATCTGGTTATGCACTGACATTAGCGAAGGGCGTGCCTGTGACATCGGCAAATTATTCAGTGGTTTTTGAAACTTTACTGGACAGATATAACAAGCGTATTCTTGCAACAGCTTATTTAGAAAAAATAATTAAAATTAATCCCATACAAAAACCATCATTATCTAACTTATCTGAGTTATCTAACACACTTTATGAATGCGTTAGTGCCTTGCGCGGTTTGTGTATTGATGATTTATGCGAATTTATTTTATTCTACATTGCGTCTAGGCCTTTAGATACAGAAACAAAAAAAGGTTTGAATTACAAAACACTGAAGAAATTCCGAAATTTAATAACTTCATTACTTACTTACAAAATTACATAAAAGTATTGGAAGTTAGCCAACCAGTTAATATTCCATCATCAAATTCTACAAGTAAACAAAATCGGCCTAATACAAATAAAGATTCTTTATCGCGTCAACCAAATTCATCTCTAATTTCTTCCAACAATAATAATAAAGTTAGTCAGTTTGTTGGTGTGTGTTGTAATGAAAATCATTCAATCTACCGTTGTAGGAAATTGCGTTCTATGAATATGACACAGCGACAACAATTAGTTAAAGATTTGAAATTATGTCAAAACTGCTTAAGGCCGGGTCACACTGTTACCGATTGTAAATCTAAGTCAACATGTTTCATTTGTAATGCAAAGCATAATACTTTGTTGCATGAAAAGCATAAGAGTTTACTGTCTCATACTAGTGAACTGGATTCATCCCAGCATCCCGATATGAACACTACTCTAACTAGTGCTACCCAGTCAAACATTTCAAATCAACCTATTAGCAAAAAAATTCTTGGTACAGCAGTAGTTCGTTTGAAGCGATCGGATGGTTCGTGGCAGTATGTCCGTACAATTATCGACAGTGGCTCGATGGATTCATGTATTACAGGTAGCTGTGCGCGACAATTAGGTTTACATATCAAGAAATGTAAACTAAATGTAAGTGGCATCGGTCAAAATTATGTGTGTAGCATTAAAGGTCACACCTTCGGTTCAATAATACCTCGATTGAGTGACACTCCTCAGTTTGATATTCCATTAGTGGTTCTACCTAAAATCACATCCCTGATTCCTTCAGTGTCGTTGCCGACAATCGTCAAGGATAAGTTTATACATCTGGATCTCGCCGACCAGGACTTTGATAAATCCGGTCCGATCGATCTGTTGTTAGGAGTAGACTGTTTTGACCAGATATATACTGGCTCACGTTTCAGTCCAGGCCCGGGCTTTCCATGCGCACTCTCTAGTGTATTCGGCTGGGTGATAAGTGGTCAGCTTCTTCAAAACGTGGTAGCTAAAACTCCGGCTACACCCGTTACGCTCCTCGTCGCGTCTTCTAGTGCGCTCGACGAGATCGTTCAACGGTTTTGGGAGTCCGAGGAGCCGCCGAAATGTAAAATTTCCGACCCCGAGGATGAAAAATGCGAACAAAAATATAAAGAAGGCACGCATCGCACCTCCGATGGGCGTTATGTTGTCCCAATTATGCTTAAAGATGATGCTCCAGCCTTAGGAAAATCATATAAACAAGCGTTTAATCGTTTTCTAAATTTGAAAAAAAAGACTTGCTAGTCAAAATGAGTTAAAAACACTATTGTTCTAAGACCTTAATACAAAAAATAAAAATAATATCGCAGATTATTGAATTGCTGTATATTTTATTTTATTATTTTCGCTTCTAAGAATTAACAAAAATACCTTAGAAATAATTTAAAGTATTTATTTGATCTGATAACCATTTCGTGACAATAAAATCGCTTAATTTTAAAATAGGTCAATTTTAACTTATTGAGAAATAATATTTTAAAACCAAAGCATATTTTAAGAGGATAATAACATTTTATTTATTATATATTCTGAAATTGTGATAATAGTACAAAATTATTTAACAATTATTATTATACAATTATTGAATTAAATTCATAAAGGTTTTATGACGGAAGATAATTATTTACTTAATGTTTTATGTCATGTTATAAGTACGAGATCTATCAGTAATAAAATAATAATCAATGTAACCATGACCAGTTTGTTAATAGGGAAATCGATCGCGACTGCTAGCCCAGTCGATCGCGACTGCTAGTCCAGTCGATCGCGACTGCTAGTCCAGTCGATCGCGACTGCTAGTCCAGTCGATCGCGACTGCTAGTCCAGTTGATCGCGACTGCTAGTCCAGTCGATCGCGACTGCTAGTCCAGTCGATTGCGACTGCTAGTCCAGTCGATCTTAAAACTACGCTGTTGATTTATAATTTCAAGTAGTACGTGTGTTTGGTAGATCGCACAAGGTTTCTTTGGTAAACAGTACACCTTAAGTCTACTCAAGTTGGCCACCCCTGTCCTAAACTCTCAAATATTCCCAATCAGTCTTGAGCCTTAATGCCTTAGCAATAAAGTTGGAATCTGATAGGGAAATCTGACAGATTGTAGTGGCTTAATGTGCTGTCGTCTGTACTTGTTATTGACCTTGTTAACACGCCTTCTGTTGGGGCTTAAAACCATAACCTACGCTATGTAGATTTTAGGTAGATATTTCCGTAAAAATCTTTATGTAAACTAAAAAATATGCATTACTGTATTTAGTCATAATCATAACGAAACTAGTCAAAACCCAACTACAAACATACATTTATTTTTAATAATTCATAATATGTAATGCATTACACACTTCATTGTTTCTCTTTTT
The DNA here is from genome assembly GCA_017933935.1 of Sesamia nonagrioides. NCBI lineage: Eukaryota > Metazoa > Arthropoda > Insecta > Lepidoptera > Noctuidae > Sesamia > Sesamia nonagrioides. Next base: position 153,492 of record JADWQK010002037.1, on the reverse strand, counting down.
TATTAAAAATAACAACATTTATTAAAAAAAATAATAGGCAGACTCGATTTTTAAGGGATTTACACACGAGCGGAGAAACGCTGCGTTGTAACACTCGTTTAGGCTTCCTTTATAATACTTGTTTATTATTTAGCGAAGACATAGAATCCTATAGCAAATATATAGATTATAGATACTACACTAAAAAAGTCTAGAATGAGACTTCTATTTTTTTTTAATAAATACACTGGATAAAAAAGGAATCTTATTTTAAAAATATTATATATTTATTTGCTCTCCAAACTGCTAACGGAAAGACGTTTCGTAGGCCGGTGGTAAAGGTTTGTCCCTTACCAATTAATTAATTTATTTTCCTTTTATATACCTAACTAGAGTATAAGTACACACTGTCTTTAGGTTATTTAAAATAAGCCACCAATTATTTACCCTTATTAACTAGAATTTTATGCATTTTTTCGGCAGTAGCTCATAGTCCAGCTATTGCTGATTTCACTCTTAATTTTTCGCATTCTTCTTGAAACCCTTGTGGATTTCAGGTGGGGGGAAATGTGTGAGCATTAACTATCCTAATAATTTATCCATGCATTTCCATTTTTCCTTCCTTGTTGCGTCAACGACGATAAAAATAAGCGCGGGCTTCGCTTAACTCGTGCTGGTGGCGCCTCTCTCAAGAGTGCCAAGAAAAAGAAGAAATAAAAATAAACTTGGCTGTATAGCGTACTATGCCTTCGCCTTTTCCATTCGGGCGAACGGAAGAAAAAGAACTAGTACAAAAAAAAGATGGCGATCTCAGCTCATCCGACACCGCGTGTACTCTAAATAATATCGAATATCTGACTTCCTAAGAGCTTCGCTGGCCAAATGAACCCTCAGTGTCCATATTGGTGATGTGTCTGTGCTTGACAAGTGTAGGCAGTGAGCAAACAGCATCAAGTCCACGTAAAGAAGATAGCTGACCGGCCGGCATCTGCCCCGTCGTTGGTGACCCCTCTTTCCTGTCCAACTGGATCCAGGTTAGTGCTTTGCATGTTTGTTTTCCCTGCTTTGAGACCCTGGGGTTGATAGGAGAATGCAGCGACTCTTCCAGGAAGCGTCAACAGGCGGTGTTTTTCCTCATAACTTCCTAACATAAAGAGATAGGATTAAAAAACCCTTCCAATGTCGTTTAATATCATGTAAAGATGCCATGCCTTTGTTTTGTATATACTCTTTATGTTACACGTTGTTTAAGTGAGTGAGAATCTTCACATTATACGTAAAAAACAGCAAAAATTTGATTTCGTCAGCACCCTTGTTGAATTGCGTAACACATTATCATAATCTGAATAAGAAAGAATAAAGAAAGAAGAATAAAGAATATTGCTAATCCATTGTTACATCAACTTCGAAAATAAAACCCTGCTCAGCCACATAAATAACGCAATGAATATTGTTCAACTGTCATATTAAAAGCCATTCCTGTTACGTACCTACTTACTCCGCACGGTATTCCAATTACGTACAGTGTTACGTACACATTTCCATTGTCTATGAAGGTCGCTACTTTTCTTGAAACAAAATATAAATAGTGTCGTAGTAATGGATTAGATACCTACTTACTTTCAATTAGGTATCCTACACGATATGTGTCAGATTAAGGCGAAGTGTCAACCATGTCTAAATGTGGACTACATTTAGATATGGTTCACACTTCGCCTAGATTAGTAGTTCATCATCATTTCTATTTCAGCAGGAAAACGTCCACTGCTGGACATAATAGGCCAGGTAACTTATGCACCGCCATTATGACCGTGTAGAGTTATGAGGTACAGGGTGTAAAGTTCACCCATCCTCCATAGAAGAGGGAGAATCCTCCGATCAGACGGGTGTTATGTCTGGCGTGCACTTACTCAACGGTTGAAATTGGGAAGTTTGATGTAAGCTAATTGCACGGTAAACTCTGCTTGCGAGATGTAGAATTCGTGTGACGTCGTTTGTAGGCACCCCTACAACCGGTTCAATTCTAATAATGCTTATAAGGTCGTTATTTAAATATTTACATCAATTCAGAATTCTATCATGCAGTCTAAAAGCCCGACACGATTCTATACAGCAACCTGGGTGACTAATCAATAATGTAATTAACTTACTTACCAAGATATTGGTTTATACTTTTGCTTTAACGGGTTATACGTACTGGTGTACATAAAGCCAAGACAAATATATATAGTTTATCAATAATCATAGATCATAGTCATAGTTCAGAGAGTCATAGTTTTAACAATAATCGCAGACTACTTGTTCTGCCTTTTGAAGTCATCGCTTGATTTGTATGTTTCGGTCACGATTTTTCAATAAGTCGCTTGAGTAGGTGAACAGATAGAAGGACATATTAAAATAGGTACCTACTATTTTCGTTAGAATAGTCGTTTTGATTATACAATATTTTTGTAAGTAAACCCTATATAGGTAATATAAAGAACACCCTGTCCGATCCATGAAGGTACTGTTGGGTATCGATAACTGATTCTGCTAATGCGTACAAAGCCCAGCTAAACTAAAAAAAAAATCCCCCAAAAGAAAACCAATATTATTTCGCAAAAGGCGGCAACTTAATACATGAGCGGTAGGCAATACATGTGCGTGTGAAGGGGGGCAGGGCACGCGTCACGTGATCGCATCGCTCATAATAGTACCTACCGTCGAAAATGGTGATGTCACTTTTTAAAAAATTACCAAATTTTGGGGAAATTTAAATTAATTCGTGGAAAAAAAGTATTATTTCAAAATTCATTAGTATTGTTACTATGATGATTATGTACATATATGTTTATCTGACCTTTATTATCCTTATGCGTTGGACGGGGTTTTCTTTACAATATTTAAACCGATGGCCGATGGGGCAGTAAGATTCTGGAGTGGTGGCCACGTACCGGAAGATGTAGCGTAGGGACCAACAAAGTGGACCGATGACCTGGTGAAGAACGCGGGAATCCAATGGATACGGGCAGCATAAGACTCGTCATTGTGGAAAGCCTTGTCCAGCAGTGGGCGAGAGAAGAAGAAGAAGTCATTTTGATATCTAGGAATTAGATTTTGGAAGAAGGCCATTGGAGGAGGTTCATTATCTATATTGAATTACTGACGAGATAGTATTTGATAGGATTTCGTACCTAAAGCGTAAACTAAAACCACCACTGTCTGTCTCACCAGGCGGTCTCTAATGTAACGCAATAGCTAAACAGTTGGAATTTTTACAGTTGATATCGTATGTCTGTTGTTGAAAAAATAACAAATAAGTACTAAACTGTTTTTAAAATAGTACCCTACGTGCGCAAGTCCGACTTACGCTTGGCCAGTTTTTATAAATACATTTATTATTTTTCTTTTAAACAAGTTCAAGTTGCACGATGGGCGCATTAGTTAAACGACTGATTTCTACGTTGCGTTTCGCTCGGTCAATTTCGCACGAAACCAATATTTGTATGACCTGGAAGTAGTTGTTTCGTGTCTGGCTGTGTATGTGAGTTTGTAATCGCACCCACGATACAAGAAGAATTCGTAGCCTGGGGCAACGTCTTTTTTTTTAAGCATTGTTATTACATTTTTTTTTTAATTGACTCCACACAAATCTCAGCAAATGTAACTACTCCAACTCACGAAAGCCAGTCACTACTTAAGTATTTTCAAGGTAGCATAAGCTTAAGCATGGCAGTAATACATCTTAAGCCTTTACAAATTCAAAATATTTACATAAAAGAACATGCCATAAAGTGATTTAAATATATTTGACATAATAAACGTAAAGGTTACATCCGGGTGACCATATTAGACCCTAAAGAGAACAGCTGTCCTTATTAGTCGCTGCGACCCTGACGTGACCCTACAGACTATGACCGACGGCCACTTGAGTGTAGTGGCTTACCGAATGTTACTTGTTCTACAGATTTATACTAAGTGTCAACATATAACTGCTGGGCTTGTATAGTCGACAGCACATCAAGCTTTCAAAGCGCTCAAATTTCTTTATTTGATTTTCAGCTTTATCGATAAAGTATTAAAGCTCAAGGTTGATTATAAATATTTGAGTTTTGGGTAGCTTGACTTGCTGTCGTCCGTACATTACAATTTCACATTCAATTTATGAGACATTTTCCTTTATCGTATTGTAGGACGGTATTGCAATGTAATTAGGTATAAATCGACCATACCCCAGCTTAGAAAATTATATAGTGTGGTTAGTGATAACTATGTAGCCCTTATAAATATAAGGTGAAGGAAAACATCTTGGACACCTGGACTTTAAGTCTGAAATCCCCAACTCGCAATGAGCAAGCAGCGTGGTGATTACGCTCAATCCTTCTCTGTATGAGAGGGGAGCTGTACCCAGTAATGGGACCATAAAAATGATGTGTTGATGATGATGATGATTATGTAGCCCTTATTATTCAAAAGCTGCCATATCTTATAGATGGCGATGCGAATGGCGAGGCAGTCACTCACAATATCATGAGATACTAGATGATATTAAATGCATAATATATCATTGGATATTTCAGCGGATCAGCTCTTAGCACGAAGTACGTAAATTCGACCGAAGATACAACTATTTACTACCCGTTTCACGTATATAGAAGATTACATAAGGGGCCCAAACTACTAAGGAATAACAACAAAATTGGTAGTTGTCCTAACTCTCCGATACGTTACTTCCCGTCCGATAGCTCCGAAATATTGAACTACATACTTTCGGACCGTAGGTATCTTCGTAGACGGTCTCAGAGAGTAAGCCCCCAAGGTCAAAGTGATTGAACTAAAACTTGGAGCTGCTACTAACAAAAATTTTATTAAATTCTTATTGACTTAGACAACGGAGTAAATCAATTCATTCGATAGTGACGCTAAAGAGTTGTCAGACGTGTGGGAGTAAGGTCAGTCTACTCCCCATTACCGGTGAGCATAGTATTCGTGTAGTAATAGTTATGATTCATAATATAATTGCGAAACGCACAACTATGATTACTCCCACAAGCATTTAGCATGCAATTGTACAACAAACTCGATAACTTGTTAAAATAATGTGCTGCTATGGTAATAAAACACAGTAATCTAGAAGTAAATCACATTAATTCAATCAAACCAACTCAAACAAATTTATCCAACAAGAACTGCTTAAAAATATTTACCATCTTCACCATTGTATGACGGTTGTCAGACGCTAAAAACTAAAGGTGCGGCCGCGGACAGAACAGACCGAGTGACAAGGGCTCTGATCACGTCAGAGGAACACTAAGCAAAGACAGGAGTGGGTTTTAGCCGGTAAGAGTCCGGCACTACCCGGACTGGTTCATTAGTGAGTCAGTCTGGGCGTCCATGAGGATTTCCCACTCCTGGCAAACATTAAAAAAAAAAAAATTTACCAACTTGATCAAAAGTAAAGAAGAGAAACAAAAGCCGTTTACACATCTTAACAGGAAAATGATAAATCGAAATATGATTATTATCACAGCAACTAACATAACTATTACTAAGCATTAGTAAAATAAAGAATGAACGACACATACAGTACCTATCTATGATAATAGATATTATATGTATAGGTAACTGAAATCGTCGAACTAAATCATTAAACAGAAAAAATTGCAGTAGGTATAGCATTTTTTCTATGAATCATTTTTGCAAACAGTGAAAAGGAAGTACTTGCAGACATAACGACAGAAATCAAAGACACAATGTCCATATTTATTATTGAAATGGTGAATTATCCTTCACTGGCAGAGACACCGCCCAGTGAGCAACAAAACATTGCATGAATCACTAAGTTATCGTCGGATATTGAACTCGATCAGGGTTACCATGTTTTTTTTACCAAATCGGTAAGTTAAATGACATTGTAGCATAACAACAGAAGTACGATTGTTTTCCAATGATTTTTGTTTGTCACGTTTCTCTAAAATGGTTGAATAAAACTTGGCAGATTAGAGAGAAGATAATAAAAAATATACTTATAATTTAATGTAAACTACAAATTGCCTTATAATGCATTTATTATTATGCCACTCCAAAGAATAATTTACATAAACACAGAGACAGAGTTTAGTCCTATTATAAGTGAACTTATTAATTATTAAAGATGTGCACAGCATTGACATTTGATTTGATGCTCTTATACTTGACTTAATAAGTAATTAAAGTGATAAAAACAAGAGTATAAAACAAAACAACATACTGAGCTGCTTAAACACAACCTACAAACAATCAAGAGTTTGTTTGTTTTTTATATCAAATTAGAGCAGTTCCGATTCAAATAGCATTTCTAAAAAATTCCAGCTAGCTGGTTGAATGCCATAATTACAGAAACAATATAAAAGCCATTATATCTGCCGTGGAGTCATAGTGTTAGTAAGCGTACATCATAGATCAATCCAGAATCTTTCGAACTCTGATAACCCTACATGTAAGTATAGGACAGACGCTGCATACAGTTTGACTAATAAGCCTCTGAATAATAACGGATGCATCGCTTGAAGCGCTACCATAGCTGAGACACAGTCCTTCACTGTCGGCATTTTGTTACTTAAAGCTTTTATTTTACATGTCCTTGTTATTTGACGTCAGCGTCTCTTCCCTGATATAGAAGCCAGTCGATTATTCATCGTCTGCCACTGCTAGTAGAGTCACAAAGGCTTTAGATATCACATTCTTTGTTGACTAGCAATATGGGTAACTTCTTTTGTAGATTTTGCGGAAAAAGGTTAGGGCTAACAAAGCATGGAAATTTCGTAGAACATGTATAGACTCCCAAGTATAAACGGGACTTGTACAGGATCATTTGCTTCTATTTGCCCTACACACTACACCACAAATACTTAATGTTTAATGTATAGACTCCCAAGTATAAACGGGACTTGTACAGGATCATTTGCTTCTATTTGCCCTACACACTACACCACAAATACTTAATGTTTAATGTATAGACTCCCAAGTATAAACGGGACTTGTACAGGATCATTTGCTTCTATTTGCCCTACACACTACACCACAAATACTTAATGTTTAATGTATAGACTCCCAAGTATAAACGGGACTTGTACAGGATCATTTGCTTCTATTTGCCCTACACACTACACCACAAATACTTAATGTTTAATGTATAGACTCCCAAGTATAAACGGGACTTGTACAGGATCATTTGCTTCTATTTGCACCTCCCAAGTATAAACGGGACTTGTACAGGATCATTTGCTTCTATTTGCCCTACACACTACACCACAAATACTTAATGTTTAATGTATAGACTCCCAAGTATAAACGGGACTTGTACAGGATCATTTGCTTCTATTTGCCCTACACACTACACCACAAATACTTAATGTTTAATGTATAGACTCCCAAGTATAAACGGGACTTGTACAGGATCATTTGCTTCTATTTGCCCTACACACTACACCACAAATACTTAATGTTTAATGTAGGTGTGCTTGTGTAGTTTTTAAGACAAAAATGCCAGGATGATTCGACCCAAAAATCTGACTCCCCCCCCCCATGGTAAGATGCTGGGTACGCCCATGTCGGACTTAATTATAACTTAAAATAATATTTATGTTCTGTTAAGAGTGGACTCTAGTGCCGAGGAATTTGAGAAATAGGTATTTGAAGAAATTATTGCCGTCGCGCCGCTTTCAACCTTTCCCCGTAAAGTGCAAAACAGCATGCAGTTGCAACTCAGGCTGATTTTACCTACAAAAACGTTGATCAAAAGATGATAGATCTCAAATATTTTTGTATCAATATTTAGAGGACGAGTATACCTTTACCTATGCCTCTATTATTTTGTTTTTTGTCAAAAACTTATCACATTCAAGTCTGAACATCGCGGTAAAAATGGGTTATTTTTCGGGATTTTGAATCATCATATTTCTTTTATTAATTAAGATTTCGAAAAAATCAAATAATAGAGGCGCGTATAATCAAGGTGTGAAATTGTAGAAAAAAAATCATTGCTCTAAAAGCGTGATCCACGAAGAAAACAGCGGAATACGTTTGTATGGAGAAAACGCCACTAGAGTCCCCTCTTAATAAGTACAGTTTTCTCCAACCCTTCTAAATCACACAGTGATGTTGTCTTATTATGTTGGAACAATATATCCAAATGTTTTTCGAAATCGTTTACTCTAAGTACCTACTCGAGAATAATTTACTAAAATTCTCTTGCATGCCGACTGAACGAAAGTTAGTAACGGCAACTTCAACTCGTTATTTACCTCATTGAAATATCGAATAAAGCCTTTCGATCTATAAGATACAAGTATATTTACTAATATTCTGTTGTGAAGCGCTTTAAAAATGTGATCGTAACAACCACTAAACATGACGCATGTACACATTTCTTGCGAGGTTAGCAGACATATCGGGTTACTGGAGTGCCAATCATTATAATGTATGACAAACGAGGTACCTATCAGTTCCTGATACGCCCACGGTGACATTTCACATTGTCTATATCGATATAATTAAATGTTTTTCTACCTAATGCTTTCAACATTTATTGAATGTAGGTAACACCAAAAGTACTCAATCAGGGCCGTGATGAGATAAGCAGTTTCTTGCACGTTCTTCTCCATAGAGATCTACGTTTTGGAACATGCAATTTAGCTTCACTTTTCTTGGACTGACCGACATTGACAATTCAAAAGTACCAAGTGATGGTTAATTTGAAATAGACGAGTTTGATCTGATTTGATTTGATTTGCAGCACGTTAAATTTAAGAAGACGGCAGACAACATCGCCAGAGTATTATATGGCGGACCTATTCGGAAATTTGGGCTGCAACTGAACTATAATTTCTCAAAGATAAAAAAACTTTTTCTATATTGTTTGTCAAAGAGAAATGTCTTCTATTGGGTTCATATTCTACAACAGATTAAATACATCATCAAATCACACAACCTCATCTCCGTTTTCAAAAATGTTAATGACTAATTTGAGTACTAATTAAGGCAGCTGTTGAGGTGTTGACCACTCATTCCATAAGCCAACGTAACCCGAAACGCATTGGTTTTTAGTTGCATATCCAATGTCTTCGTGAGTGTTCTCATTTAAGTATCAGGGAAGTACACAATTAAGATCTACCAAGTACTAATAGGTATCATCTTGACTCACTTGTGCTACCAAATACCAATATTCTGACTGGCTTTTAACAAATATTTAGCTACTATACCTACTAGTGATATTGTTAACCTAACATATAAACACATCCAGGGAAAATCGTCACTATAACTTTAGAAGCGGGGTATGCTGTATTGCTCTGATTGCCATAACTTCTAAGGACAACAATAGAGTAAACTTTCCGAACAACGTTTGTAATTTTGTATGATTGATGTTGAAATCCGAAACGTGTCAGTATGCGTTTGAGTTACCTGATAGCTACAGAAACAATGAGTCAGCGATAGTAACTTGCGACTGGTGATTTCATCTGTTTGCATAATGCCTTGGCAGGCTTACCAGTAGCAGTGCAACTTTAAACTTGTAATATTTTTACTGTGGTATCTGAGGGCACGGCAGTGCCCTCGCCAAGTCGAGCGCGAAGCAAACACTGCCGTACCATCTTTACCCGAACCATTTCGCTGCATTTTCAGGCCCCTAATTAAGAACCTCTGGATAGTACCAGAACGCTGAAATTTTGGTCATCCAGTAAGCTGTATTTACACACTTCAAATCTAAAATTTCAAGTCTGTAGCTCATCCAGTTCTGAAGTTAAGCGAAAGTAAATTTCCGTGTTTTCGACACTCACTCACTCATGATCATCAAAATAGAAGTAGTACTTCCCATAAACTCAGAGAGCTGAAATTTGGTACAGAGCCAGGGTTTAATGGTCACATAAAGGGAAACATATAAAAACTAGAATAATCGAAGATCTGAAGTACCTGGTGACCTTGATTAGAAAGCAGAAGAGCCCAACCAAACTAGTAGAGATTGACGTACCACCGTCAATAAAATATTCAACTTGATGGGCCGCTTCATCAAGTGACTTCAAAAAAAGGAGCGGGTTCACAATTCGTCGTAATCTTTTTTTTTATGTAGGTGTGTTCACCGATTACCCTAAGACGTCTGGATCGATTTTCAAATTTCTTTTTGTTTGAAAGGGTATACTTTCTAGGTGGTTCAATAGTTACCAGGTCAGGATCTGATGATGGAAGACCAGAGAAATCAAGGGTAACTTTCAAAAATCGTAGGGGTGACTCAAGGTTTCTAAGTATTTTCAATAAGTATTAGAAAAAACTACAATTTAATAAAGGTACAGAGTAGATCTGATGATGAAGATGGGAGACAGTCGTGAGAACTCCTCAACGGTTCACAGCAGCTACCTTGTGTTTAAGTTTGATTAATTTGTATTGATGAGAACTTTACACCTCGATGGGTTGTGACTGTCATAAAGGCTCTGATAATGAAGACAAAGGTCAGTCCCGCGTACTCCTCAACGATTTACAGTAGTTACTTTGTGTTTGGACATTTATATTCATGAGGACTTTGCACCCATATGGATTATAATGAATGTCTGAAGTGGATTTGATGATGGAGTCGAGAGACAAACGAAGGAACTCCTCAGCGATTCACAGCAGATACCTAGTGTTTGTGCCTGATTAATTTGTATTGATAAGAGCTTCATACCTAGATAAATTGGGATTGTCATTAGACATCTTAAGACGAAGACGAAGGGCAGTTAGGGGATTCCCAACGATTTACAGTAGCTACTTTGTGTTTGGAATTAATTCATTTATATTGATGAGAACTTTGCACCTATATGGGCTAAAATTATGGTCTGCAGTAACCTTAAAATTAGATCAGAAGGAAGAAATGTTCGTCGTTCAATAATCTATAATCAAATCTACTATTGCTACATAAAAAAAAATGATTGTCATTGCAAAAATCCAGCGTAGTGGGACACATATATCTTCTAATTTAATCTAGCTTAGAGCGCCCCACTGCTGGAAATGCCTCCCCTTCTGCTTTGATAAAAACTGTGGATAAGACTAGACTGGCTTTTATACTTTTTAGTTTACACGAAGAAATAGTGGAATGATTACTAACTACTACTAACTTTTCAACTCGAACATAAACATTACACAAATGAAATGAACAAATTACCCTAAAATAAATTTCACTCAAAATTTGGTCAAAACATAATCCACTAGCTTACCGCCCGCGGCTTCGCCCGCGTGGAATGAGGTTATATCGCTTTTTAGATTTTCCTTGGGAATATCGATTCTTCCGGAATAAAAACTATCCTATTATTTAAGCCGGACTTCTATCTTTGTGTCTACAAAATTTCAAAGCAATCGGTTCAGTAGTTACGGCGTGAAAACGGAACTACTGATTTTTTTTTAAACAATGATCTTACGTTGTATATTAGACCGCTGGATGATTCGACGTTTGTTGAGATGTCAAAAAGAACCAAAGTAGGATTGACAACTCAATCAGACAGAGATATACTGCCTAACGATTGATACCTCTGCTCTCGCATTCTAATGAAGGAATGTATAATGGAAATATGTAACACAATGTTTGAGGGACGTACCAGAAGGTACTGTTTGTTTACTACCGTCGAGAAATATGTGTATGCATAATACTATATTCAAAGCAGTTCCGCAATCCGAGATATAGTTAATTGCTAAAAATTCTTTGGATTGTTCAAAATGTATGATAACAAAAGCCCAGGCTTGTTAACAAAAATATGAGGATGATGCGACGACGACTGCTGGACTGGAAGAAACTATAATCATTAAACAGGGAGCTAAAGTAATGCTTAAGAGAAACATTGATGTTTGGTTTAGTTAATGGTACGATAAGCTAGTACAAAAAGTGAGGTGGGACCCGGAAGACCAAATAAAGCCTAAACAATTGTTAGTAAAATTTGCTTATAATTTGATTCACGAATTATTACTTATTATGTAAGTTATAATTTGAGATCATACCCCGGGCATGCTTGTACAGACAACAATTCCCAATCTGTGTGGCGTATGACCTAACATTTCACAAGAGCCAAGTTCTAACTCAAAAAAATGGACATTGGCACCTCCATATTCCCTCGTGGCCAAGCTTATATGGCGCTTTCACCAGTAAACAATTTTCATTGGGCGCACCTCATATTGATTGAAGAAGTAAACATCTTCAAGACTACAAGACTGACTTCAAGACTACAAGAGTATAAAAACTCAAGCTTCAGCGATCACTGAATACAACCACGCGCGCCACGCGAATGGGCAATACATAAAACTGCTACTACTGCACAAGAATCAGAACCGGAAAAAAGAAAAGGAAGATTTGTAATAACTACTTCTAAAAAGAAAAAAAAGAAACTGTATTAAATAATAAAATCAATATAATACGCTTCTACAAAAAGAAGTGAAATCCAACCCAAAACATTCTGTAAAAAAATGCCAAGCCTCGCTAGAGCTGCTGGTTTATCTATAAAAAGTATTGAAATCTAGACAAAGCCGTGCCAAGTTGAAGGTTCCTTATTGCGATTTCTTCAATATTATTATAGTTAATATTGTGTGACTTGGCCGTTGAACATTATACATTAGTGCAATTTTGTTAACACGTAATGTTATATCTGTTATAACTACCTATGTTTGTTATGTGAGAATAATAGCCCATACTGGTATTTGTAATTGGACTTAATACATTGGGCAACACATGTATTAATCATTGACAATGATGACTTCTGTTCTTTTTGGAGCGTCAAATCGACCACCTATCTAATATAAAATAGACGTACAGACGAATTTCTATGAATGATTAGTCCATCTGTACTGGAAATGACTTTTTTGCTGTTCGTTTCCGGCTCGTCTATACATAAGTATTTTTGAAATGCGCAACTTTATCAAGCCCTGGTTATTGAATCAACGTTTTCCAAGTGGCAATTTTCCATCGTCAATGGGTAGCGGTTCTGGCGACAGATTGTTGCAATGGTGTCATGGAGCACCTGAATTTGTAGCCTTGTATACCCTTCAACGGCCAAGTCACACAATATTAACTATAATAATATTGAAGGAATCGCAATAAGGAACCTTAAATTTGGCACGGCTTTGTCTAGATTTCATTACTTTTTAGAGATAAACCAGCAGCTCCAGCGAGGCTTGGCATTTTTTTACAGAATGTTTTGGGTTGGATAGATGTTTACAATTATGGTAGCGTTTGTTTTAGCTTCTGGGGCAAATATAAACACAGCTTTTTACAAAGAGAGACACGTACAACTGAAGATAAATACAGTTTTAAATACAATATTATTGACCGGGTTTATACCACCTAAATGGTTATTGAATTATTCATCTAAACGTTGTAGAAATTCAGTTCTTATAAAAATTACAGGTTTGTTCGGTACTAAGTTATCATTTTCGTATTTCGAACTTTGCCTAAATCTCAAAGTTCGAAATACAAATACTGACGAAAACTAAAGGCAGATTTCGTTTTGTAATAAGACGGTTAAGGTTTCTTTTTTTTTTTTTGCCGTCTTCTTCTCCTTCTTGCATAGCAAGAATCGTTTTTTACTTTTTTAATGTCATACTTTTTTAACCTTTTTTTGACGGTTAAGGTTTGAATACCTATTTCCACTGAATATGTTTTATAAGTGTAAGTTAATGTTCTAGACTTTCTTACGGTAACAAAATAAAGACCACTCCCAACTTTTTTAAACACCAACACAATTTCTGTTTGACCTGAATGAACAATATAACCTTATTTTTACTCTATACGAAACCTGAATATAGTTTGTTCAGAATAAGCAACTGAATGGATTCCTATCATTTTTACACCATGTTGCATTTTTTCCCAAATAGGTACATTTAGAAATTGTTGCAGTGTGGCTACCGAGCACACAACCCAACTGACGGTAAATCATAGTACTAGGCGAGTGCGCATAGCTGGACAGGCCCCACCCAGTGTCGCGCCACTATAGGCGCGGACGGGCGAGGTGTGCGTTAACTATATTGGGATGACTATGTTGTAGGGATAACAAAGTAAGATAACAAAATCATAACTTTTTGGTTTTTCATGACATCTTTTTGAAAATTTGTATATAGATTCTTTACTTAAAAATACTGAACACGTGTTTCGGGTGTCGCATAAAATAACGTTGTATACATAAGAAAAACAGAAATCAGATAATATAAAGATGAATCAACTGTATTAATTACATGGGTCAGCGTTGGTTTACTTACCTCTATAACCCAAATGACTCAAGCAGCAGGTGCGGCCCATAGCCCGCCCAAAAAATGTGTAACTAACGTGTCAGTCTTAATTTTATTTTATCTTTAGGTGCTGACAGCAAACATTGGGACTCTACTCGACCTATACGGAGTCGAGAAGGGTCTAGACCACTTCAGATCCTCACAGGAGCTGACCTTCGACGAGTTTCGGTACTACCTACAGCATGAGGTCTTTAGCTCCTTGCCTAAGACCATCACCTTGCCAATTGTCAGGGAATATGAGAAGAAAATCAGTGAGGTAAGTTTTTGAAAATTTCTTCTTACCCTGAATCAGCACCCTTTTTTTTTATACGAGTGAAAATGCGTTACGCACCGTACCCGCCGCTAGCTAGGCGACAGGCGTGTGTGGGACTCGCCCGGCCGGAGCCGGGAATACCCACTAAAAACACTCGGTTCCAGCACCCTAAGGTCCGTATTCCAGAAGGAAACTCAAGCATTGATCTCTGCTTAAACATTACTTAAAACTCGTTTCAACCAATCAAATGGCTTGAAACGAGACTTAAGTAGAGCTTGAGTTTTGAGTGACGTTCTGTAATACGGACGTAAGTGCGTAACGCGCCATTGCTATTAGTTGAAATCATTTCGAGGGAAAATGCCAATCCATTGCATCATATGTTCGAAAATGTGTCTGATCAAAAACGTAAATAACGCAATGAATGTTGTTGAACTGTCAAAATGTAACTCATTACTACTGATAGTATGTTACGCAATTACCCTACTGGTTTATGAAATCGAAATCAAAAGTCTTTTATTCAAATTAGAATAAGAATGAGCACTTTTGGACGTCAATATTACATAACACATTCCATTCAGGAATTTTTCCAGTGACCTTTTATAAGGATGCGGGAAAATGCGAGAGAGGGAGAGACGCTAAATTCTCCATAATACGAAGATGTAGGCGTTCACTTAATATAAATATATTGAATTCGATACCGACGTACAACGAAGTTTGGCGAGCGGAAGTTATGTACATATAAATAGGCTGTTACGCATCAAATACAATCTACTGGTTCGTCTCCTTATTTGATCATTTCTTTCTTATTCGCTCATTGCTCTTTCTTTTCTTATTCCTTCTTTATTCCAAATATCTGTCATTCTTCATCTACTAAAAGGTTTATTTTACTCTATAATTTGCAAGATAAGCGGATTACTCAATATTGGTCTTCTGCTTTCATGCTTGCAACCATAACCATTGTGACTTTTTCTTATACGTACTTCTGAGTTTATAGTGGACATAACCAGATAACGGTGATGAAAAACATCATGAAGGAAACCGGATTTATGAAGTCTGGAATTGCCAACTCATCTTCAGCAAGCGTGGCGATGTATGCCGTGTAATTCATTTATTTATTAAAACTTTATGCACAAAGAAAAACATTGCACAATGGCGGACTTAATGCCTTAGGCATTTTCGCAGAGACAAAACATGGTCGGTGCAAAAATATTAAAGTTAATAGAGAAACAAAAAAAAATATTTCAATAAATACATAAATACATACACCCAAAATATAAAGATAAATAGTAGAGAGAGGTAAAAAAAAAATATAGATGGAGAAAAATAATAAATTACATGTTTGATGAGTCTGCCAATTTCTTGCGTAAGCATTTCAGAGCTTCAATTTTAAATGTATACAGACTGGTCAACGTCCTGATATTCTGAAGAAGATCATTCCAAAGGAAAACCGGTTGGACAAGAAATGAAGACTTAAGAAAACCAGTGTGGTGAGAAAGACATCGTAGAAGACAATTATTGGAAGAACGAAGATTCTTATTATGCGCAGAGCATAAATATTGAAAATGAGAAGTAAGATAAGAAGGAGAACAGGGTTTGAGACTTGTGTAGGAGTCGAGGCTCTTAGAGCTCTGCGCTGCCTGGTGGGTAGCCATTTCAAGATAGACCGGTGAGGAGATACATGATTGTACTTACGAAGATTATATACAAATCGAATGCAGTTATTTTGAAGTCAGAAATTCTAGCCCTATTTTCTTCTAGCCCTTTCTTTGCCGTATAATGGAACAATAATTGGCTGGTAATATAATTATTATAGTAGTCCAAACACTTCGTTATTGGTCTCCAATGAATAGATACGTTTGGTCGACACTAATGAACTTCGGGAGTTTAAGCGTGACTGTTCCCCTTGCCACTACTCTGTGGCCATACCTTCCTTTATAGTGAGGTCAATTAGTGCGATGGAACTAATAACGCTAAAATACATAATAATTTTGTAGTTTATCGCTAATGGTTAGATATACATGATTGTGTTTGAAGCGAAGTATTCGTTTGGGCTATAATGATACTGTATGTACTTAATAATCTATATTATATATAGGGTTCATGTACCTACAAATTTTGCTTAAGTTGAAAGACGTTTAAATGTCTATAATGTTTGGCTAAACATACGCTAATCATTACTTTACTTTAAACCAGGTTTATATCGAAAACGGTGTGTCTATTATTAACAATAAACATCATCATCATCTCAGCGTATAATCCCGGTTGCATCCACGGCTTTCGCGTTGGAGCCCAGGGTCCGCTTTCCTACACTTACTCAATCTCTGACATCCCGTGGTGTGAACAGTATTTACGCACTATTCTCTGAAAGTAACGGTCTGATTGGAAAAAAATCTTTGACATTGAATAGGTCAACTTTTCAAGAAGGCTATAGGCAATCTAACATTACGCTGCGACCCCGAGAAGCCGTGCAAAGAAAAAACTTCTGAAAGAACGCTAAGCGAAAACCACCGTATAGCGAAGCGGTTGGACATTTTTTTTTAAATGTGGCTGTTATTTTAGTATACTCGAATTGTGTACCTGAGTTCTACGAGAACGAAGTCGCAAGCAGAAGCAAGTGGCAGAATAAATGGTAATGGAAGATTATTCATGAGGAAAACAATAAAATTTTAATACTAGCAGTCCTTTGTAAGAGTGTTTAATTAATTTAAAATTATGTGTTTCACGTAATTTTATACTTACAATTAGATAAAAGACCATGAATCAGAATATCCTCTAAGCTGTATAGCTTAAAACTTACAGAAAATACTAAGTAGGCAAAGTGGCAATGGCCCTAATTTTTTTGGTGTCGATGGAAAATCATCAAATGTCCTCTCCCGCTCTGGGCCGAGCGAAAGGGCGTGTCAGACTTTTACTTACTAAAACCCACCCGTGTTTCTTCCCTTGCTTGTACACCATGGGCACAGTTTCTCTATTCCACAAACCTGACCCAGGCATCGGTCTTCGTGGACCCCGTCAGTGGCAATGGCCCTTACTTACGAGTTGTATGTCGTCAGTGTGAACCGTGCTTTACTTTGTGTAAATAATTTTGATCACCACTGCTTTTAAAACGGTGAAGGAAAAATCGTGAGGAATCTAGAGAATATGCCGTATTCTGCCCACCAAGATAGCAACTAAACAATCAAAGATAGATGTCATCTTCCAACCCGCACTGTGTCCACGTGGTAGATTATAGCCCACGACCATTTAAAGAAAAGACGCCTGCTTTTCAGCAGTGGAAACATTAGCTTATTGTACAGTAGACAGACCAGTCTTGTATGTTTGCTGGATAGTCACGTTAGCTGATATGAAACTCCATAAATAAAGTAAATTATTAATCTGAAAACGTGCTTATGAAGGAATAAGGCTTCGTACGGTAAGTCGCATTGATTGGTTCTAAACCAGTATAAGCTGACCTCTTATTCTTTTAAATCTTCGTACTACGTTAGGCTAGCTCGAAGTCAAAGAGAAACTTGTAACTGGTTACGAAATCAGTTTCAAAACAATTTATTGACTAATGGATTTTTGTTCATTGTTATATCTTTTACAATCATAGATACATACATGATACACGTACATACATACAGTATGTTAAATAACAGAGGGCGTTCCCTTAAACTCGTTAATATATATCATTAATAGATTAAAATAAAAATATCAGCATAGAAAAATAAGCATAAAAAATCCGAATAAAAAAAAATTCTAATTGGAAATAAATTTGAAACCTCCTGTTTTAAATCAAAATAGTAGTCGTCATGTCTAAATAAATTGCGACGTTGCCGTCTTTCATGTTCGCGTGTACAGTGTGTTTCTTTTACATGTCAATTTAAAATTTTTATTGAATATTTTCATATTGGAAAAAATTTTAAAACATTTTGTTTTCGAATGGAAATATTTTTTTTAGCATGTATGTATGCTATACTATTTCGGGTTAACGGGAACGCCCTCTGTTAGTTAACATACTGTATATGTCATGTATTATCCACAATCCTGCTAAAACTTCTTGAATGGTGAACTAAGCGGGGTTCCACTTCATCATCATCATCATCATCAACCTTTTATCGTCCCACTGCTGGGCACAGGTCTCCTCTCATACAGAGAAGGATTGAGCGTAATCAGAAAATAATAATGGGGTTCCACTTGGTTTTATCAAATAGTCCGAATATTAATTGGATGAGATCGTGGATTTTTCAATTAATATCAATTTGGCAACGCCAAATATTTCGACGCAATATTTTACTGTTTATGTCAAGATGAATTCAATACGCAACAGTAGGTGCCTACTTAGAAAAACGGGATACCAACTGTTTACTTATTTATTAAAAACAACACATACACACTACATAATAAAAGTGTAAAATAATTGATTGCTAAGAAATCTTGCCAGCAAGAAAAATACCTAGGTACATCATGGATCTTATCACTTATCTAATCAATATTATGAAAAGCATATTCCGGGAAAAAGTTAACAAAAATTTTGGTGACCTTTCCGAAACAAAGAAAATGCTTTTATAATAATGACTTCTAGAAATTCCACTTATTCATAGGTCCTGTTCTACGTAAATTTTCTTGTTTTAGGACGAAGTAGATTGATTTATTGTTTTTGATTGGTGGATAATGCTGAACTGCTTTATTTATTTTAAGTTTAATTTCATAATTTTCATATATTGTTAACTATGTCATGTATTGTATAGGTTATTGTTTTATTGTTTTTAATTGTAACTATTTGGTATTATTCTGTTTCCATGCTTTAAAATTATACATCCCAGTTACACAGGGAAATCTATAATTGACCATAAAAATATAATACTCATATTTGTAAAATATAGTATGTAAGTATCGCTGTTCGTTACCTAAAAAATAAATAAAATTAAAATAAATCTGACTCGATCTTCCGCTCCGCTCAAAGCGGGCGAGATGATCATTTGAACGAAAAAAAGGGGAGTCGAGATCTATCACTACATATAGCGAATGGAACGTTATGTGACGTGTTTACAAAATAGATGAAGACTTAGATAAAAATAAATAGAAAACCTCCATTATTTTCTCAGCAAAGAAACTTCTAACACAGACAATACAGCCAAATTTTCCAGCGACAAATGCAGTCGGCAAAACGTACCAATCAAGTGTCTAGGTCCTCGGCTCCGCGACTACGGTATTGATTTCCGCTAAAGTTGTCTGGAGCGTGATATACAGCACTACGTCCGTCTGTTTACATAGAAAACACTTGCCCTGCCCAGTGCCTCCCCAATACCCGCTCCCCTAGCCACAAAACTAATATAAATCTGTTTATCTGTGTCCAAGTAGAGCAGGCTCATCATTCTTAAAAAAAATACTCTGATCTGTATATATGGGATTCGTCTCCAGAACTTTCTGGAAAACTTCATTGATCTGAGCGAATCTCTCGATGTTTTCTTAAGTGGATTTTACTGTGTTCACTACTCCAACTTGCTAATACGTAGATCATACCTAGGTTAATTATTGGTTGTTTGTTCCCAAAAATACCGGTATTTCAAGACCTGCAGAGTAACAAGCATTTTTGTATTTTCTTAAGAAATAAGCAGCACCTTTGTACTCAGATCTTAATTTTGTCGTATCTTTATGTATTTTATTGTGTGTACATGAATAATAAAATAAATAAATAAATAAGCAATGAGTATCAGTAGGTAGCAATGAGTTTCAATCTGACAGTTCTACGACATTCATTGCGTTATTTTCGTTGTTGAGGAGACACAGTCGAACATATGCAGTAATGGATTAGAAATATTATTCAAAGTTATTCAAATTGATACTAGGCCTGTAATAAGCAATTAGGGAGCTGGGAGCACTCAACAGTAAAAATCTAACAAAGTGTGAAGCTGTAATTAAGCATAAGTTTTCCAAACAATAAAGAATGGTTGGCAGTATTCTGCTGTCTTGCATTCCTGCCAAGTTTCTACTTGATAGGGCCACATGGCCTTACGAACAATACTTACTTTTGTAGGTTATAGGCATCTCGCCAGAAGTAGACACTATCTTCACGTTATTCAAATTCCGTATTTAATGAACTTGGCATAATACTTCTTTGTGCAGCTGTACAAGTAGGTTGCTACGAGACAATGCCTATGACATGGGTTGTACATATGTAATTTTACATGCAACCTGTTTCGCGAGTAAATAATCGAATGTTTTGTACCTCTGTTTACTCACAGAATCGTTTAAAAACTATCATGAAATTGGGTAGTATTAAGTAAAAACAGTTGTTTTCAATTTAATTTGATGACTAATCTAGGTTACATTTCTACACAAAATGGTATTGATACCTAATGAGTAGGTATGAATTAGTGTGAAATGAAAATCGGTAATAATTATGGGCAATTCAATTTGTGCAATGTTATTTAGCATTGGGAATACTCTCTATTACACAACGTCGTCTATAGGTAATATTTGATATTAACAAGATCACAACATTCGTTTTCCTTGATAATTTTACGATATAACTGCTAGCATACCCACTTACTATAATTTCTTAACAATTTTATATCATGTCGTGGTGATCGTCAACTTTAAGAGCCAAAATTAATATATACTAAGCATGTGTCTTGCGGTACGTAAATATCTTAAGTGGAAAGCCTTGGGGGAGGCCTTTGTCCAGCAGTGGACATCTATAGGCTGAAGAAGAAGATGTTACAATTTGTGGTCCAAAAAATCCTTAACAGTATAAAAAAACATTTTCATTTAGCCAGTTGTACAATTTAATTTAAATCTATTACCTAGGTCTGCTGGCTGGTTTGCCGCAAGAGTCTACTGGGTCGTGACTCAGGAGTGTTCGGCGATGACTCCGTATTCAAACTCTTCAGGATCTTCTGCCTACTTGGAGATCTGGTGCAGGATGCTGATGACTCCAAACATTATGTGGTAAGTGACACTATTCTTCAGGTAGCATGTAGATGGGTCAACGATATTTTGTGTGTATATTTTACCTAGATATTAAAGAAGAGTTTTTGAAGAGCCTCGGAAAGCACGTTAAGCCGTTGGTCCCGGTTGCCATACGAACATCTAGTGGCAGTCGTCACGGGTTATTGGAGCCCTCAAAAGTCTAACAATTGGTTTAATTGCAATGCTTAGATATCGCCTTCGGGTTGTGGAGGTCAGACGGCAGTCGCTTCATGGAAAATATCGAAGTTTAGCCAAAAGAGACTCCAAAGCTGAAAAGCTACGGATGCGACTGGGATTAACGCGGAGATGATGATGATGATTAAAGAAGAGTTTTGTGCCATATCTCGTAAGAAGGATATGATATCAAAGTTTCGTTTTCGAATGACAATATTTTTTTAAACAGCCGTTGGCCCATTGTTGATGCTTGCTTAAACAACAAAAGAGTTTACATGGTAAAGTATTACTAAACAGTGGAATCCGGAAGTCGTCCTCCCTTTCACCCTACCCTGCAGCGTAAAATTTACAAAAGGTTCCTAAAAACAACTGCGATAAAATTTTAATACGCGTTATAAAATTTTGGCACAGTTACGTAAAGAAAGCAAAGTCAAATAATACTTACGCACCTACATACTGTCTTGGACACAAGTTGACCATGCACTGTATATAATATTAATTAATTAAGGATTTGATCAAAGGTTTAACCGTAATCAATCTACATAATAAAATTCTTTAATACATATTTCTTATTCATTCATTGACAGACAATGTACAGCCTAAACGCCCTGAAACCTTAAATTTTGCACAAGAACTCCACGTGAAAGTGAGTGAGATATGAAAAGATTTTTCAAAATTAATCCACTCAAGTAGCTCTGTTTTCAATTTTGCCAATGAAAAATCCCATCTGGCACATTTCTTCAAATAAGTAATAAAGGAGTAAGTTCTTATCAACATATTCTAATTTCAACCACCAACGTCATGTGTTGACCATATGTTTCCGAACAGTATATTATCTTCAAAACTAAGGGTGTTGTCATTAGCATAGCGTTAGCGACGTGAATGAAGCATAAAGAATCCTTTTTGTTAACTGAGCTGCCCAAGGAAATAAAATGTCAAGATTTTGTCAATGAATGTAGAAATACGACGACAATAAAGTTACTTTAGCAAACATCATTTTGGGTATGAAATAAAATTCGTACTTCGAGCCATAAAAATTTCTCTGCCGCCGACACAATACGTGGTGGATATGAGTACGCTGCCTTATATCCACTGTGTATTGTATCACAAATAGGTCATTCACACTCCTCGTATTGTACTTTTTAATTAAGTACTCGCATTTCTCGTCTGATGAACAGATGTTTACTGAATTCTGAGTTTCTGAGTTAGATTAATCAATGTTATATGTACGGACGACAGCAGGTCAAGCTACCTGAAACTGTCAAATATTCTGAAACAACATTGTAATCTGATAAAGAAATTTGACAAATTGTACTAGCTCGATGTGCTGTCGTCTGTACGTTAGAAAGAAGATATAGAAAGCAAAATTTTTATTATAAAAGAAAAGACAACTTAAATGCATTATTTATACAATATCGGAAAATTCAGAACGGTACTTATTTAAATTTAACTGACAATTGAGAACTAAATACAGTCGAATAACTTTAGATGTGGATGGTGTACCTAAACTTGGATTATTGTAACGAAACAATAATCCTGCAATTATAATAGTATTTCAGATTATTATGTTTTAATTTATTTTTTCAAATAATTGTAATTTAGTGCTTGACTGCAACCCCGCCTGATGGTAAGCAGTGATGCAATCGTTGATGGTAAAGCGCACTAGTTTATTAAGCCTATTCACTTAAAAAACTAAGGAATAGGAAGGATGACGGCAGTTGAGCGAGGTGATGCAATGTTAAACCCAAGACCAACACAACCAAACGAAGCTGCGCTAGAGGGAGATTGATCTTTGACAAAACTCCCGACGGTTGAATCTCCCGACACAACAACATTTGGCGCATCGTACCCGCCACACATCGCAACACAACTGCTCAGACCCGTCCTCCGTACAGCTTCACCAGACATCATGCCGGAACACGACGAATCGCTTGGCGGCAAGACTTTGTCTGGTGGGTGGTAACTTCTGCCGGCAGCCGATGTTATGGCGTACCACCGAGTATATGTTTTAATAATGTTTGTAATCTATGTATATGTGTAAGTGTATGTTTTAATTAATGAATGTGCTGTATTTGCCAATGCAGTATGGTGGAACTTCAAATATGTTTAAGGTCCGTATTCTAGAAGGAAACTCAAGCATTGATCTCTGCTTAAGCATAACTTAAATCTAGTTTCAACCAATCAAAAGGCTTCAAACGAGACTTAAGTAAATCTTGAGTTTTGAGCGACGTTCTGTAATACACACCTTAGAGTCACGTTTTTTTTTTAATATATATATAAACAAGTGCTTAACTGCAATCCCGCGTTGTTGGTAAAGCGCGCTAGTTTATTATGAGCCTATTCACTAAAAAAACTGAGTGAATAGGAAGGAAGACGGCACTTGAGCGAGATGAAGCAATGTTAAACCCAACAACACCACCAATGATGGTGCCCCAGAGGGAGATTGATCTAGAGAACCTCCACGACCAAACTCCCGACACAACAACTTTGGCGTATCGCACCCGGCACACATCGCAACACAAATGCTCAGACCCGTCCTCCGTACGGCTTTACCAGACATCATGACGGAAAGCGAAGAAAGGATTGGCACCGAGACTTTATCTGGTGGGTGGTAACGTCTACCAGCACCCGATGTTATGACCTACCACCGAAAAAATCACGTCACAATCATATCACATAACTAAGCACCATTATCCTGCTATCAATACTTTTTTTAAAATTAACGTCCTCTTTAGAATACTAATCCACAAACTTTCTCCTTTTTAACACATAGCCTTAAATTAGAATGACGTGTGGGTCGCCTCCTACACACAGTTATATAAATGAGACAGTATTTTGTCAATTGATAAATACGCACTTTAGCGCTAATTGGAATCATGAAGGCCATGTCTAAAAATCAGTTGTGACATTTATTGATGACAATACATATTTATGTATGTATGTATTATAAAAGAATTATTTTCAAAGCGATAATAATATATGTACCTATTCTCGGTCGTCGGTCACAACTCACATAGGCAGTCGCTCCTTATAAAATAGGTACAGACGACAGCAGGTCAATTTACCCGAAACTGTAATAAATTCGTAATCAACCTTGAGTCTTAATGCTTTACCGATGAAGTTGAAAATCTAATGAAGAAATTTGACAGATTGTAGTAGCTTGATGTGCTGTCATCAGTACCACCTACAGGATAATTGCGTTACACACTGTCAGTAGCAATGGATTTCACTTTGACAGTTCAACAACATTTATTGCGTTATTTACGTTGCTAAGCAGATACATTTTTCCAACACAATGCAGCAATCAATCCATACTAATATTATAAATGCGAAAGTAACTCTGCCTGTCTGTCTGTCTGTTACACTTTTCCGCTTAAACCTCTCAACCGATTTTGATGAAATTTGGCACAGACAATCTTTAGACCCCGAGAAAAGACATAGGCTACCTTTTATTGAAAAAAAAATTATATTCCCGAGGCGGTGTATTCTAAAAAGCGCGATATAACCGAATTCCATGCGGGCGAAGCCGCGGGCGGAAAGTGTGTTACGCAATTAGAGTGCTGGTATTCAGATTTACCCGGTTAGACCGGAATCCGGCCCCAAATTAGTTGGGAAAAGGCTAGGCAGATAATAAATAAGATATTCTTGAAGCAATTACAGAAAACATGATGTATTACTGGACATTCAGTCAGGAAACTAATAAAAAGAACAAACATTATCCTTAGGAAATTCGTAGAATCATTCCAGCACCGAATTTCTGGGTTCGTTTTATCCACTTCTTCTTCAGCCTATAGAGGTCCACTGCTGGACAAAGACCTCCCCAAGGCTTTCCACAATGACCGGTCTTTGCTGCTCGCATTCATCGGCTTCCCGTGACCTTCACCAGGTCATCAGTACACCATGTTGGAGATTCCCTACGCTGACCTCGCACACAAACAGCCACCCGGAACAACTACTTGTAGGTCATACAAATATGTTCCTCGCGGGGACCGAACCCGCGACAGCACTCACAATAGAATCAAAACCTATTGAGTACCTACTTCCCGTGATTTGAATTACGTGATAAATAAAGGAAAAGTTCCAAAAGGTTTTAGTGATATACCTACCTGCAATTTTAACAGGGCCTTCGATGTGCGACTCGATACCGACTCGCACTTGACCGGTTTTTATTGACCTTACAGGGTACTTCCCGTGATTCGGATCGCATGATAGATAAAGGAAAAATTCGAAAAGGCTTTATAGTGATAAACCTAAAATTTTTACAGTGCCCTCGATGTGTGACGCTATTCCGACCCGCACTTGACCGGTATTTTATTGGCCTTCAAAAGGTTTTATGATGATATTTACAATTTTTACAGTGCCTTCGATGTGTGACACGATTCCAACTCGCACTTGACCAGTTTTTTTTTTTTGAGTTATTTATCTCTTATATTACACCGGCCATATTTTGTCTCCGCAAGGCTGACTGGTAGAAAATGCCTCAGGCATTTAATCCGCGTTTATACAATTCTAGTTCCGTGTACATAAACTAAAATAAATCAAACTTTAATTGGGTGAGGGAAAAATACTCCCTGGTGGTCTTCTTCCTCTTTCCTCCATAGTTATAGCAGGGTCCATAGTCTCCTTAGGTTAAGGAGACTAGATGTTGGTACATAAACGCATTTCGTTTAAGGCAATAAGCAGGCATGCTCGGCGCTCGTGCTAATTAGTAAATCAAGCTTTGCTAATTTGTAGACCTCATTAATCATAGGCAAGTCCGCCTACAAGCTCTCTCAAACGTTCAGACTTGTTCGGATCATATGAGTACCAATCAAAATAATATATGTAGAATTCCCTACAACTTCCAAATATATCAACAACTAAATTCTGCTCGGTTCTTCATGCGTGTGAATTTTCTTCCATCCCATCGCATCGCAGCGTCTGCTTACGCTATGAATTCATTTACGCTTAACCCTCCGTATATCAGGTGACTAAAAGTCTCATCCCATACTATTATATACATATATTCCGAATCTTTTTCTTGTTGCTCAAAATCAAAGCATTTTTTTTAACCGACTTCAAAAAGGAGGAGGTTTCTCAATTCGACCGTATATATGCTTTTTTTATGTTTGTTCGCGCATAACTTCGTCGTTTATGAACCGATTTTGAAAATTTTTTTCTGTTGGAAAGAAGACGTTCCCAAGGTGGTCCCATTATAAGGATATCAGGGTTTGATGGTGGAAGACCAGAGAAAACAAGGGGAACTTTCAAAAGTTGCAGGGGCGACTAGTGCATTTCTTAGCATTTTCAGTAAGTATTATAAAGCACTACAATTTAATAAAGGTCTGGAGTAGATCTGATGATGGAGCCGGGAGACAGTCGAAGGAACTCCTCAACAATTCACAGCAGCTGCCTTGTGTTTGGGCTCGATTAATTTGTATTGATAAGAACTTTGCACCTAGATGGGTTGTGACTGTCACAAGAGCTCTGATGATGAAGGCAAAGGCCAGTTCCGGGAACTCCTTAACGGTTTACAGTAGCTACTTTGTGGTTGGACTTCATTCATTTATATTGATGAGACCTTTGCACCCATTGGGTTAAAATAATGGTCTGCAGTAAATTTGATGATGAAGATCATAGGCAGTTGAGGGAATACCTACTTATGGGTAAAAATTAAAGTAAACAAAATTACGTCGTTTCCCAACTATATTTGCGTCAGCTTCCAGTCTGACCGGACGCAACTGAATACATAGTACTTTTAACAACTAAAAAGTGTAAAATAAAAGCTTTTTTACAAAAAAGCAACCGACTTCCAAAAACCACTACAAAGTGAAAAATAACTAATTTCGGAAGTCGGTGTCAGAAAAAGAATATACAAAACCAAAGACACCGACTTCCGAAATTAGTTATTTTTCACTTTGTAGTGGTTTTTGGAAGTCGGTTATTTTTTTGTAAAAAAAGTTTTTATCAAATAAACAGAATAAAGGCATGTTTGAATTTTCAACGGTTCGGTCAATCAGTAAGATGAAGCTAACCACCAAATAGTAGGTCGCTCTGGAGAAGAACGGGCGTGAAAATACACGGACACTATTTTGCTCGGTACCCTAACTGTGTAAAACACTATTACCTACTATCAGTTGGAATCATTTTGAAGGTTATTGCTAATTCTTTGCTCTATACTTTTGAAAAATGTATTTGCTCAACAAAGTAAATAACGCAATCAATGTTGTTGTACTGTCAAAATGAAATCCATTAAGTACTACTGATGATGATGATGTGATGTTAAGTAGCACATAGCCTTCCAAAAATTAGGCTATCAGATGCATTTTTTTTTAAATCAGTCTTTCAAAATTCTTTCCAAAGAAATCAGACTTTTTTTAAATGAGTACGAAAGATTACTTTTCACATTCAAATAAACAGTAATATTATAGGTAGGTACATGGTTTACATCATCGTCATGTAACTACATTAGACACTACTATGTCAAACATATTTAGGATATCACTTAAAAGGAGAATTAATGTCTCACCAATGTTATCTTAAAACGTTCTTGTACAAACAATTTCGCAATATTAAGTTGCATAACGCTTGTCATTTACAAATAATACTTACGTAACTTTACACTTTCACTCGTTTTCAGACTGTCGAGAGCGTATTTTGAAATTCAAATTCTATCTTACATTTGTTAAAATTGCATCCGTATAATCTGTAATTTCTGTATCTATAACTCCAAAATGGAGTACCCATTTATAGTCTGATGAATAAATAAATGCATTGTATTAATGCAATACTAAACTGAACAGATTTTTGGATGTTAACGTGAGTCAATAATGTTCTGCCCTATTTGCATTGCAGCATGACAAGTTGCACTACCCCTTTTTTGGTTTGGGCTTTTTCACTTGCCTGTGCACTAGGGCCACGGGTTTCTTTGTTAACCAACCCGCAACCCTGACCTAGGAGGCATCGGTCTTCGTGGAACCCGCCACGATGAGCTGACATCTCTTTGAGGCGCGTGAAACACAACGCGCCGTCGACTGGGACCTGGTCCTTACCAGGCAGCGAGCTGCCCACTGCTCACCGCCCGCAAGCCAGCGCCTACGGTGGCCGGGAGTTCGATATTGTCTCCCGACCAGGGTGTCTCCTGCGGCGCGGCGGCTAGAGGCGTGAGGGCGCTGGGATGCCCGCTCCGTCACGCGCTCCGACCCCTCCTTTGCTAGCACCACTGCTTCGCAGAAGGAGGTGACGGCCTGCCATGCACTCTCGCTCTGGACCATGTCCTGGACCAGGGTCGGACGCGAGACATCGCCGCCGATCACTTGCACTCACCCTACGATCTTTACTTACTACGAAGCTAATAAAACTACTCCATCATACCTGCAGGTGGTGCTCCAACCTTCTGAAGCAGGTCTTGTAGCAGAACAACTAGTCCACTGCCTCGGTCTCCGCTGGGACACAGCCGACTGGGAAGCTCTGGGCTCCTCCATTGGTCACTTCAAGTGGGCCGCATTCCTCGCCGTGCTTGAAGCTAAATATTGTGGAGATCAGCAGCTACATTCAGAGGCTCTGGTCGAAGCTGTCGATGAGATATATGATGTCTTCATTGAAGATATTATTAAGAAGGTAAGTCGGCTCGATATACACTTTATAATTATATTTTAAAGGTATGAGGAACACTCAAGAAAAGAGGGAATCCTACGCCTATACATGTGTTGTGTCTGACGGGCACTTGCCCAACGTTTGATGTCGGGAAGTTATTTGTTGTATAAAATCTGCTTCCAGCCGTCCCTTGCTGTTCTCTCCAGCGACACCCTAAGCCTAGGTTCGTACCCCACAGGGGGTGCCCTCAGCGTGTAGTCGCTTAGTTTTTAGTTGCCCTGGCTGGAGGCTTTAAATTCCAGCCACAGGATAGTCCGGTTAAGTAGTCACTACCTCACAAGGTTAACTACGAGATGCAATATTTAAAAAAAAATCCTGCATGTGTGATGCAGGATCTGCGTGACATCACTATGACGCAATGTTCATATGTGGCGTTGTAGATTCCGCTACAATACAAATAAAAAAATTCAACTAGCATATTTCAGCATCAACCTTTTTTTATCGTCCCACTGCTGGGTACAGGTCTCCTCTCATACTGAGAAGGATTGAGCGTGATCACCACGCTTGCTCAATGCGGGTTGGCGATTTCAGACTTAAAAGCCCAGGTTTCCTCAAGATGTTTTCTTTCCCCTTGTATACAGTCATTGGTATCCAAGATATATTTAGAAAGTACATATAACTTTAGAAAAGTTATATTGGTACCTGCCTGACGTGGAATCGAACCCGCACACTTATACATGAGAGGCTGGTGTTTGAACCACTAGGCCACCACGACAAAGCTAGCTTAAAAATTGATTTTTGTGTGATTTCAAAACTTTATCGAATTTCACAGATACATTTTTTTAAGTCTTCTCTCTTCCCAGGGCTACCTATTCAAACGAGGGTACCTTCTCCCAACTATGCGAGAATACTGGTGCGTCCTGCAGCCGTGTGCCCTGACCTACTACAAGAGTTCCTCTCAGAAGGAACAGTGCGGCCGGGTGGTCATCGATGAATACTGTTCCGTTGAGGCAGCTATCGGAGAGGGCAAGATACAGAGATTCCAACTTATCACGCCGGATAGGACGTTTGAATTCGGCACTCAGGATCACAAGTAAGTGTCGCTGTACATACTTTATATATGTAAAGAAAACCCTGTCCGATCCGTGAAGGTATTGTTAGGTATCGATACTTGATTCTATCAATGCCTACAGCCGGGCTAATCTTAAAAAAAAAAGTATTGTTTTGCAAAAGCGAAGTAACTTAATACATGTGCGGTAGGCAATACATGCGTGGGCTAAGGGAGGCAGGGCACGCGGCTTGTGGTCGTATTATAATAATACTGACTAAAATGGTGTAGTCACTTTTTAAAAAAATACCAAATTTTGGGGAAGTTGCAATTAATTCGCATGTTGTATAACTTAGACTAGAGTAGTCGGTAGGAAAAAGAATCTCGAAACTTGACAACAATCATTTTGAAGCATATTGCCACAGATTACAGATATTGCTAATCCATTGCTCCATATGTTAGAATAATGTGTCTGCTCAATAAAAGAAATAACGCAATGAATGTTGTGGAAATGCCAAAATGAACCCTATTATATTAATTGCGTGTTATAGTCGCAGGCAATATTTAATTTGTAAATGATAGATTTAATTGGCATTAGATCTCCTTCACTAGTCTATAGTCAGGTCAATTTATTTTCTCATAGGAGTCGTCTGCAATGGATATCCGCTCTTCGGCAAGCAGCAGCTGTATCTGGAGGAGTGGAAGGTTTCCAGAGGCGCGCGAGGGCTGTGAGGCGCGGTGCCGGTGCCAGGCGGGAGCGCGAAGTTCGGGAGACCAGGGCCCGGCTGCAGCACGAGGTTAAGGCTCGCCTCGCTGCTGAGGCACAGGCACAGGTACATAACACTATTGTGCCTTCTAGCCATTCTTAGTCAACAGTGCGTGAAAAGATATGAAAAAAAATCTCCTATATGAAGGTACGGACGACACCATGCCAAGCTACCCGAAACTGTCAAATATTCTGACTCAACCTTGAACCTTAATGTTTTAGAGATAAACTTGAAAATCTAATAAGGACATCTGTCAGATTGTAGTACCTTGATGTGGTGTCCTCTGTACAATAAACTCGATACTCTTACCTTGTTTACATTTGAAAAAAGTATCAACAAAACACGATTAGGTACAAAGGAGAAAATAATGTTTGATATGAAGCTACAGAATCATAAACAGAGAAATTGATTCAGATGCAGTTAAATTTTATGAGACCTCATTATCTCTTACATGGCTAAAAGAGACATTACTCTTAGGACTTTCACAATAATACCTAATAACAGCAATAATATTTTATCACAGGAATTAGTGGAATTAGCACAGCAAGACAACAAAAAGTTAGAAGAATTAAAACACGCACAAGTAGAACTTGAAAAACTGCTACAAGAAGAAACACAAGCTAAGAGAGACGAAGAAATTGTTAGAGCATTACAGGCTAGGTAAGTAGTAAAACTATTTGAATTATTATTTCCAGAAAAAAATATTAAAAACAGCTCACGAAATGTTTTGTCCTGTCAGGGTATTAGCAGAAGAATGGGAGAGGCGAGAAGAATTAGAAAGACTTCAAGAAGAACAGTGCAAAATGCTAGAAGAAGAAAGATTAAAACGTCAACAGTTTGAAATGCTGCAGGCTGAGAAGGAAACTCAATTTAAAGGTATTTAAGTACAAACAGTTATAATTAAAACCTTGCATCTATTGGTTCGTAACCAAGTTCCTTGGTGGTAGGCCATAACATCGGCTACAGAAGTTACCACTCACCAGACAAAGTCTTGCTGCCAAGCGATTCGTCGTGTTCCGTCATGAGGACTGGTGAAGCCGTACTGAGGGCGAGTCTGAGCAGTTGTGTTGCGATGTGTGCCGGGTACGATGCGCCAAAAGTTGTTGTGTTTGTTTGGTCATGGAGGGTCTCCAGATCAATCTCCCTCTGGCGCAGCATCGTTGATCGTGTTTAACATTGCATCACCTCGCTCAACTGCCGTCTACCTTTCTATTCACTCAGTTTTTTTTTTTTAGGGAAAACCTCTTAGTTAACTTGCGCGCTTTACCATCAACGATTGTATCACTGCTTACCATCAGGATTGGGATTGCGATCAAGCACTTGTTTATAATTATAAAACAAAAGTCTATAAAATAAAAGATTTTACTTCTTTAGTAATTAAAACTCTCCTTCTTCATACAGAAGCAGAAAGGCGCTTAAAGGAGCTAGAAGAAGAAAAACAACGGCTGGATGCTGAACTGAGAGCAGCTCAACATAAAATCTCTAAAACTGAACATACGGCACACGCCTTGCAAGTACAACTGAGGGTAACTAACTAGGTTTTTAAAATTCTACAGGAACAGACTAATGTAGGCATGTTCCATAAAATAGGCTATTTGACAGTATGAATATTTTTGTGATTATTTGCTTT
Source organism: Sesamia nonagrioides (assembly GCA_017933935.1). Taxonomy (NCBI): domain Eukaryota; kingdom Metazoa; phylum Arthropoda; class Insecta; order Lepidoptera; family Noctuidae; genus Sesamia; species Sesamia nonagrioides. Next base: position 120,859 of record JADWQK010002037.1, on the reverse strand, counting down.
AAATGCATAAAATGAGGGTTCTTTATGTCATTTACATGAGTTTTAATGAAAATAATAACAATTAATACATCCAAAAACACAAAAATATGTTTGGCATTTTGTTTCTCGCGCCACATATTGTGAAACGATCCACGATGTCACGATGAAGTCATACGTTCATAATCACTTGTTGTCGTTCTATGTGTTCTCAGGTGTTTTAGCGTTTTTAGAAGATTTTTAACGATATTTGAAGCGATTTGTGGTATTTTTTTGGTTTCTGACTGACAAATAACAGATAACACGAGCACCACTGCGGCACCGAAAATCGTTTATAAGTTTGTGATGTCATTTACAAAGCGCGACGCCATATAGCTGAATAAAGCGTTTCGGCGGCTTATTTGAATTTTAAATTTTTATTTGCATGTTTCTTACGAAATACGTATACACGCAAAAACTTTTGGTGAACTTCTTAACCGCAACCAAGTAATTTAAGATAGAAATTATAAATCTGTCAAATAGCCTAATTTAATATTAATTGTTTTCAGGATCTGAACCCAGTACTCCGCAACGGCGAGAGAGCACGGCGTGCATTATCCTTCGTTCCAACAACCAAGAGCTCATCCGACACACTCATTGACCTCAGAGCCATCCGACATCTGAAGATACTCGATGATGAAGAGAAATTATGATCTGCTGATTAGGAGAATAATATAACAGTGCAGCAATATTTAATCTACCCTCATATTGAAACGCTTCAAAAACTGATAGAACGATATTTAAAGCATTTTGTGTACTGTATAAGATGCAATCATCTTATCCAGTACCTAAAACTATCAATATGCTTTTAGGTATAAATCTAAAGAAGGCGTTTTATTAATTGCATGTATACGATACTATTGAAGCATCGTCCTAATAGAAAGAGAATGCGCGATCATCGTAGATTCGCGCGAATTTAAATGTTCGTAAAGGCACATACAGGAGTTATTCCTAGTGTGTGGCAGTTTTTTTCAACTAAACAAAAAATTTTTACTCGTACGCCGCGGTCGCGTGATTGTCAGTTAGGACATCTATTGGAGTTCAATTTTTTATTATTATTATTTCTCAGCATTGTTCCTCGGTGGAAGGCCATAGCATCGGCTACCGGCAGAAGTTACCCCCCACCAGACAAAGTCTTGCCGCCAAACGATTCGTCGTGTTCCGGCATGATGCCTGGAGAAGCCGTACGGAGGACGGGTCTGAGCAGTTGTGTTGCGATGTGTGGCGGGTACGATGCGCCAAATGTTGTTGTGTCGGGAGTTTAGTCGTGGAGAGTCTCCAGATCAATCTCCCTCTAGCGCAGCATCATTTGGTCGTGTTGGTCTTGGGTTTAACATTGCATCACCTCGCTCAACTGCCGTCATACTACCTATTCCTAAGTTTTTTAAGTGAATAGGCTTAATAAACTAGTGCGCTTTACCATCAACGATTGCATCACTGCTTACCATCAGGCGGGATTGCAGTCAAGCACTAGCTTATAATAATTTTAAAAAAATGTACTTAATTTTTTTATGTTTTTCTTAATTCTGAATAACACAAATGTATAATTTGCCTGAAGTAGGTTAGAACTTGTGATTCAGGCGTAAAAGTGCTTATTATGAATTTTTATAATGCAATAAATTAAAAAATAATAAATTAATAAAAGTAGTACGTAAAAATTTCGGACACAATCGAAGTCATCATCATCATCTCAGCGTTAATCCCAGTCGCATCCGAAGTCTTTTTCAGCCTTGAAGTCTGGGACCCGCTTTACCAGTCCAACTGCTGATTTTGGCTAAACTTCGAAATTCGATAGAACTCTGACACAATGGAAGTATACAGTGTTATCATTATTATCGTATTGCGTACATAGTATCATTGGTTAATTTAATGATTTATCAATATGTTTAATTGCCCATTCGTACGAGTAAAATTCGCGCGTACATACGATGATCGCGCATTATTTTTCTATTAGGACGATGTCTTATGATTTCCTTTCAAACTGCTCTTGACTTTTTATTCCATGTCTTCACTGTAATAAATTTTTAGAATGTTTTTATGATAAATATATCAACGCAAAATATATATTATACGTGTAGATTATTTGTTTTTTTTATACAATATGTAAAGAAAACCCTGTCCGATCCGTGAAGGTATTGTTAGGTATCGTTAACTGATTCTAATAATGCCTACAAAGCTGGGCTAAACTTAAAAAAAAATCCCCAAAAAAAAATAAATATTATTTCGAAAAAGCGAGGTAACTTAATGCATGTGCGGTAGACAACCCGATAGCCCCGCCCCCTTCACCCGCGCATGTATGCGCGGGTGAAGGGGGGCGGGGCATGCGGCACGTGGTCGCATCGCTATTCGCTCCGTCACAAATGGTGTTGTCAGTTTTTTAAAATGACCAAATTTCGGGGAAATTGGAATTAATACCCGGGAAAAAAAGATTATTTCAAAATTCATTATTATTGTTACTGTGATGATTATGTAAAATTTTATATTATATTTGGTCAAATGTTTACCTAACCTTTATTATCCTTATGGGTCGGACAGGGTTTTCTTTACATATTGTATATGTGTATGGCATATACCAACGCCAAGCTCCATAAAGAATAGAGGTAAACAAACCAATTTAGGGTTATCACTACTAACGTTTTACAAATCTCCTGTTATTTACATGATTATCGACTTTTATATGCTAACTATTTATTAACTATTCCTAATGCAGCATATTTCAATAGAATCCCTAAAATGACATGCATAATAACTAGGTATTTCGAAAAACCATAAAAAAATCCATATTAATTTTACGTGATAGCCCTACAAGAAAAGAAACATGGATGAAATCCAGGTATTTAACACATTTTTTGGAATTCAACCAATGAATCAATTTGAAGCATTTGTCAATACAATTTAGCGTATTTTTTATTTTTTCAAATCAACTGCATAACACATGCATTGTAATATTTTCAAGTATGGACTAAATATAATACATACCTATGTATCAAAAAAATTATCCTATTAGGAAATTAGCTTACATGTGTGTCATGTTTCATTCAAATCGGTTAAGCGTTCTATGCAAATCATAAATATCTAAACATAAATAAACTTTTTACATTAGTAGGAAGTAGGATTATCACTTTTATGAAAATCATCTATGTAGAAAAGGTTGTTAGCATCTGTATTTTAGGCGTAAGTTACTCGTTGCCTAGCATCGGTTTGTTTACCTCTATTCTTTGTCGAATTTGGCCCAATTATAGGTAGGTTCACAAACTTAACTAATTTTAAATTAAGTCCATCTTTTTCTTTCTATTTAATTATGAAAAGGACAGAAGATAACATTTTAGTTTAATCCTGTCAAATTAAGATACTCGTTTGACAGTTTAAACGCAATTATAAACATGGCGACTAAAAATACGTCAATAAGGAGCGGACTAATTTGACACTAAAGTAACATTTTTCTCTGAAGTGGCTGTGGGCGGGGCACATAGCTCGTAAAGCCGATGGCCGATGGGGCAGAAAGGCTTTTGAAAGGCGACCACGTACCGGCAAGCGCAGCGTCGGACGTCCACCGACGATCGGATGATATGACCAAAATCGCAGGGAACCGTTGGATGCAGTCTGCTTTCAACCGTTCTTTTTGGAAATCCTTGGGGGAGGCCTATGTCCAGCATGAAACATATATTTATCATCTGTCCTTATCTTAATGAAATAGGAAGAAAAAGATGGAGTGAATTTAAATTTAATTTAGTTTGTAAATAAGGGAATCGAGGCCATTAACTTGAATGTCGGCAGTGTTATTGTATTGTATCCACCGTTTAAACTTAAGTGAAGTGAGTTTGGAATGACCTGTTATTCCAACTAAGACTAGGTATTAACACTCTGCAGGCTAATTGTTATACGCCCGATTATGACCTACGCTTGTCCAGTTTTCGCACATGCCAAGCCACGTCATATCCATAGGATGCAAGTAGTCCAAAACCGATTCCTCCGTAAAGCCACAAACACCCCTTGGTTCGTTCGAAATGAGATCCTCACCATCCAGCAGTTCATGAAACGCCTTTCCAAGCGTTTCTTTGACACTGCTGCCAAGCACCGCAATCCTCTTATAGCAGCGGCTGCCAATTACACTCCTCCACCATCTCCCGACTTCGCCGCCCTCGGCATGCCCTCACAGACCCCGATGACCTCATTACCCTCCTCGAAGAGGCCAATAGGGCCACCAACACATTACACAAAAACAGACTGACCTACCGACCTCGCCGCCGAGGTCCATCGCGACGCGCTCCACGTAGTAATCCCCTCCCCCGTCCCTTGGCCGATGAAGGCCAGCCCGCGCCGCAGCTGAGCCAGTAATATCATAATGGCCCAACAATGACCTCTGAGTTTGTTTCGGCGTTTCTTCTCAGAGCTAGTACTAGGAAACGTCGTGGTCATCAAACCATTAAGAATACATTCGATCCAGCCGTCCCGTGCTGTCCTCTCTAGCGGCGCCCTAAGCCGAGGTTCGTACCCCACAGGGGGTGCCCTTAGTGCGTAGTCGCCCAATTTTAATTTAGTTTTAAGTGCCCCTGGCTGGAGGCTTTAATTTTAATTAAGGCATCCACAGGAAAGTCCGGTTAAGTAGTTACGGCCTCTAATGGCCACCTACGAGATGCCATATAAAAAAAAAAAGGCCAAATGGCTAATTGCGTAACACATTAGTCATTATCAGTAACAAAGGGCATTTGCATTTTCTTTCTATTTAGACTGTGGAGGCATGAGGAACAGAGTGAAGTTCGCTCTTCCTCTGTAGAAAAGGGACGATCCTCCAACCAGACAGGTGTTATGTCTGGCGGACACTTGCCCGACCGCGACGATTGGTGTTGAGAAGTTGTATGTAAGCTAATTGCCCGGTAAACTCTGATTGCGAGATGTAGAATTCGGGTGACGTCATTATGACGCGTTGTTCGCATGTGGCGGTTTGTAGATACCGCTACAAGATAGTTCAACAGCATTCATTGCGTTATTTACGTTATTGAGCTGATACATTTTCGTCCACGGTAGCAATGGAATAGCAATAAGCTTCAAAATGATTCCAACTGATTAATGAAATATTACGAAATTAGGGTGCTATTATCAGCTCTCTCTAAACCCAGTCTGTACTCACTTTACTTAACTTTTCGTGGTAGTATTTTTACAAAATCGATCGGCGGCTACGGGGGCGACCTGTCTTGAATATTTTAGACACGTCATCAATATAAAGTGCATAATTATTATAAATTGAATGCCATTGTTCTAAAAGTAAAATTTAAAAGAAAAGGACAGAAGATAAATTAGTCCGCTCCGTTAGTTTAGTCCTGTCAAATTAAGATACTCCATAAGACAGTCGTGGTGGCCAACAAGTCGTAATGGCCTAGTGGTTAAGACACCAGCCTCTCAAGTATGAGTGCGCGGGTTCGATTCCAGGTCAGGCAAGTACCAATGTAACTTTTCTAAAGTTATACGTACTTTCTAAGTATATCTTGAACTTACCAATGACTGAAGGTGAAGGAAAACATCTTGAGGAAACCTGGACTCATGAAGTCTGAAATCGCCAACCCGCATTGAGCAAGCGTGGTGATTACGCTCAATCCTTCTCTGTATGAGAGGAGACCTGTGCTCAGCAGTGGGAAGATAAAAAGGTTGATGATGAAGACAGACAAAACGCGATTAAAAACATTGCTACTAAAACTACATCAGGCGCCGAAGGACAGTTCTAAACTAATTTTCATCTTCTGTCCTTTTCTTAATGAAGTGGAAATAAAAAGATAGATTGAATTAAGAGATGGAGAGAATTAAGGTTTAGTTTAGTTTATGAACAACGATATCGCCGACACTGTATCTTTATAGTACTCTCGGTGGTAGCAACAACATCAGCCGCCGGCATAAGTTACCACCCACCAGACAAAGTCTTGCCGCCAAGCGATTCGTCGTGTTCCGGCATGATGTCTGGTGAAGCTGTACGGAGGACGGGTCTGAGCAGTTGTGTTGCGATGTGTACCCGGTACGATGTGCCTAATGTTGTTGTGTCGGGAGTTTGGTCGTGGAGGGTCTCCAGATCATCCTCTGGCGCAGCATCGTTGGTCGTGTTGTTGGGTTAAATATTGCATCACCTCGCTCAACTGCCGTCTTCCTTCCTATTCACTCAGTTTTTTTGAGTGAATAGGCTTAATAAACTAGTGCGTTTTACCATCAACGATTGCATCACTGCTTACCATCAGGCGGGATTGCAGTCAAGCACTAGTTTATAACTAAAAAAAAAAAAAATAGAAATTTGTAAAATGAATTAGTCTTTAGAATTTCATAACTGAAGCAAACCCTTTTATTTAAGTAAATAAAATTACTTGCTTTCTGAATTTGGTAGATCGTTTTATTTTTCTCAAACGAATAATAAAGGCAATAAAATATGCATGACAATAACTTGGTTACTTCTAGACACCTATCCATTCGTGTAGTTATTTCTAGACACCTACCCATTCCTGTAGTTATTTCTTTTTCCCCTTTACCAGCTCTACTGGAACTGCAGAAGCTTGCATTTTCTTCAATAATTTCTTCAACTGTAAGTAAGGAACAGGAATCAGGATAAGGAACAAGGGATTCTAAATTATTTACCAGAGTTAGCCCAAAACATCGTGTTTTCACGGGATCCATTAACTTTTGGGAAACACTTCTACAGTTTTTGCAAATTAAATCTTATAATGGAGCTATTTCATAAGGTTTTATTTTCTAATAAAACCTTATTAAATAGCTCCATTATAAGATTTAATTTGCAACTATGCAGTAACAAATGGTCATAATTTAGCGGATATTGGCCGCGATTCTCTTGCTTACAAACTAAATCAAATTAAGTTTAGTCCATCTTTTTCGTTCTATTGCATTAAAAAAAGGACAGAACATAAAATGTTAGTTTAGACCTGACAAATTAGTCCGCTCCTGACGTAAATTGACGTATTTTTGGTCGCCATGTTTATAATCGCATCTAAATTGTTTAAGAAGCATCTTAATTTGACAGGATTAAACAAAAATGTTATCTTCTATCCTTTTCATAATTTAATAGAAAGAGAAATTCGTTTAGTTTATGAACGGGAGAACCGGCGTCAGTGACGCTCGTGTGCAATTAAAATTATAGCTATTTGCATTTCATTTGCACCAAAGGAACCCGGGGGACGACGATGAACAACAAACATTTTGAGTTAGTATAGAATTGAACAAAATATTAAAATTTACTCCCGTGACCATAATAATTTTTTTATGGTCTAAACATATCTAGTCGAAGTTTACCTACGTATCACGTCTGGAACACTGTGCATATCTAAAGAATCCAAATGAAAGTTTCAAATTCAAATGAAAGTTTCAAAAATTCAAATAGGTACAGTAGGACCCCCATTATCCGGACCTCAGTTATCCGGATTCGCGATTATCCGGACTGCCAACCACGTCGAGTATATTCTAATATGACGTGCCGTCCGGGCCCTCCGCGCGTACATTTCTTACAATTTCTTAATAAACACCTGACATTGCGTATGTACGCCCATTTTTTTTTTATTTATAAACTATAACTCGCGTGAGTTAACTGTGCACCTCGCTCTGTGACGTCATTCGAACCAAACTTTGTTTTGATGATAAAGCGTCATAATACTAGATCATTTTACTCATGACGTTTGCAATTAAATTTATACATATGGACTGAAATATAATGTCAGTGCAACCTATATCGCCTCAATAAATGTAAAAAACCAAAAAAAAACTTAACAAAGTAAAAACTCTACAGAAACATTAATAACAACAGGGGATGTAAACTGTATTTAGACAATTGTAACAAAGATGCTATCGAAGCGGGAGAGGGGTCGCATTCCAGCGAGGTGCACAGTTAACTCGCGCGAGTAGTAGACGCAAACTGACCGCCATCCCGCCTGATGTTGATGGTAAAGCGCGTTATTTTATTGTGAGTCTAACACTCAAAAGAACTGAGTGAATAGGAAGGAAGAAGGCAGTTGAGCGAGGTGATGTAATGTTAAACCCAACAACACAACCAACGATGTTGCGCCAGAGGAAGATTGATCTGGAAACCCTCCACGACTAAACTCCCGACACAACATTTGGCGCATCGCATCCGACACACATCCCTACACAACTGCTCAAATCCGTCCACCATATATGTATGGAAAAGCCCGCCTTTCTTCATACATTGGATTATCCGGACTTTCGATTATCCGGATGCCTACCGACAACAATTAGTCCGGATAATCGGGGTCCTCGGAAAGCACGTTAAGCCGTTGGTCCCGGTTGCCATACAAACATCTAGTGGCAGTCATTACAGGTTGTTGGAGCCCTCAAAAGTCCAACAATTGGTCTAACTGCAATGCTTCGAGGTCGCCTTCGGGTTGTGGAGGTCAGACGGCGGTCGCTTCATGGAAAACGTCGAAGTTTAGCCATTTCAGCAGTTGGACTGGTAAAAGCGGACCCCAGACTCCAAAGCTGAAAAGGCTTCGGATGCGACTGGGATTAACGCTGTGATGATGATGAATCAGGGTCTCTGATCTGATCTGATCTTATCTTATCTTATAAGATTTTTGAAGTGAAACTTCTTTACGCACGCTTGACTTGGGGAGTAAGATGGCCAACGCGTGACGTATGCATTAAAGTGTGATCAGGCGAGGCAGACGGGAGTTAAGTGGGGATATAAGCAAGAGAAAGCAGTGCACGAACATTTTCTTTCTCTCTTCCTCTCAAATAAAAAAGTTTCACTTTAGTCGTGTGTCCATAAAAACACTCGTTTTTTTTTAAAAAAAAAATAAGGGGAAGGTCAAGGATCAATATAAAATAATATCCCCTATTTATTCTTTATTAACCTTTCTTCTTTCCTTTTTTGCCCTTTCCTTTTAGCTGCATGAAAAAAAAAAGATAAAAATCGTTAGAAACATGAAAAACATTAAAACATTAAACGAAATTGAGGGTTTTTTTTATGGTATACCGTTGCAAAAAAGAAAATGAGCCACCAACCAATGAAGGCGGAAATACGATGAAACAGAAAACAGCCAGGAAAGTTTTGAATGCAATTTTCACAGACCTTGTACCATGATTTTAAAAAGAAGTTTGTCTTAAATATAAGTTAGCCCAATATGATGGATGTCATACCTTCTTCTTCTCTGCGCGATTGGCCAGCACTTCTCTCCAGGCGTTCTGTATGACCCTAGCAGCATGCTCCGCCCTGAACTTGTTCATCTTCTCCAACATCTCTTGGTGGTATTCCGCTTCTCGTTCTTCCATGAGCGGGATGTATTCAATGTTTTGTTCTTCTATCTTTTTCTGTTGGTAATATTGTTTAATTGACATTTTCATCTCCACGTAATGTTCCAGGCGTACAAACAGTAGGCTAATTACGTCGCACACTATCAGTAGCAATGGGTTATCAGTAGCAACGGGAAACCCATTGCTACTGATAGTGTGCGGCGTAATTTTGACAGTACAACAACATTCATTGCGTTATTTACGTTGTTGAGCAAACACATTGAGCAATTAATTAGCAATATGCTTCGAAATGATTCCAACTAATAGTAGAATAGTGTGTTACGCAATTAGGGTGCAGGTATTTAACTATATCTATGTAAGTATATGTAAGTCGACAGTACATCAAGCTACTACAATCTGTCAGATTTCCTTATTAGATTATCAACTTTATCTCTAAAGAATTAAGACTCAAAGTTGATTAGGAATATCAGACAGTTTGGGGTAGCTTAACCCACTGTCGTCCGTACTATATATTTCATGAGTTATAGACAGGTATACATAAGATAATCAGCCTACAATGTTTCCACTGTTGGGACACAGGCCTCCTATCGGTAAAAGGGAGCGGGCCGTAACCCATCGCGCTGATCCAGAGCGGGTTGGTAGATGTCACATGTTTTCGTTTTGGCTCAAGACATACCGGTTTCCGCACGATGTTTTCCTTTACCGTTTTCATCATCACTGCTCTCTGCTCGAGCATCGGTGGCCTAGTAGGCTTTATGTATGTATCATTTGATTTACATAAAGCCTACTAGGCCACCGATGCTCGTTGTAGCTATAGAATTGATTATTTTATTTTCACGTTTTATTTTTGTTTTTTATTTTTCTGAGGGATGAACAGAACACAGTACCAATATTCCATTCTTATCCTATTATAATTCCAAAAACAATGACTTTATTTCTTTTTGTGGTTAGTCTAATACGTCACCTCCAATTCCTCACACTTCTCCACTTCTTCGTCATACTTCGCCGTAAACTCGTCCAATTCTACCTGCTTATCATTCATCTCGATGTCGTACTTCTGCAACCACGATAGCAGCTGCGTCTCTACTTTGAACCTTTTGTAATAAAAAAAAAAGTATGAAATGAATTGCCCTCCTAATATTTAGAGCCATTACATCACACCTACCTGCGACGTGGAGGCCCCGGGTTCGATCCCCGGCCAGGTCATGATGCGAAAGGAACTTTTCCTGATTGGCCTGGGTCTTGGATGTTTATCTACATATGTATCTATTACAAATATAGTATCGTTGAGTTAGTATCCCATAACAGAAGTCTTGAACTTACTTTGAGGCTAGCTCAATCTGTGTGAATTGTCCGTATATATTTATTTATTACGTGCTGTCGCTTTACTGGTCGCCGGCGACTCGGTCGATAGGGACTGTGACTTACCTACTATAGTTTAAATGGGTGCACTTGGTCGACGGTCGTTTGGGTGACTTTGCCTATGTTTTAGTTTCTGAGTGACTGAAACGCCAGCGACCAGTCGACAGAGCGTATCTAGGCTCTAATACTGTTTGTAACTCTATCGCATTTTGTGGTAAATATTAGTTCCTTAAAATTAGCCATCAATCCAAAATCATTTATAGTACAATCATGGATAGTTTTTCTCTATAATTATAAAATATAAACTACTGCTTGACCGCAATCCCACCTGGTAGTAAGCAGTGATTCAATCATTGGTGGTAAAGCGCGCTAGTTTATTAAGAGCCTACCTATTCATAAACTAGCGCGCTTTACCATACCATACTAAAAAAACTGAATGAATAGAAAGGAAGACAGCAGTTGAGCGGGTGATGCAATTTATACCCAACAACACGACCAACGATGCTACGCCAGAGGGAGATTGATCTGGAGAATCTCCTCGACTAAACTTCCGACATAACAACATTTGGTGCATCGTACCAGGTACACATTACAACACAACTGCTCAGACCCATCATGATCATGAGCATCATGCCGGAACACGACGAATCCCTTGGCGGCAAGAAGGGAGTTTGGATTGATCTGGAGACTCTCCACAACCAATCTCCCGACACAACAATATTTGGCCCATCGTACCCGCCACACATCGCAACACAACTGCTCAGACCCGTCCTCCGTGCGGCTTCGCCAGACATCATGCAGGAACACGACGAATCGCTTGGCGGAAAGAATTTGGTGGGTGGTAATTTCTTCCGGCAACCGATGTTATGACCGATTTAAAGACATAATAATAATAATTGTGTCTACAAAAAAAAACTTCGCTCGATACCTTCGCGCTCTCTGGTTCTTCTCATCAATGAGGTGCTGCTTCAACAACTGTTCGTAAGCTTCTCGGGTTTCCACCTCCTCTTCCTTCAACATCTCATTTTTTACTGCGTGACTTCGAGAAGCCAGCACCATCTGTCGTTCTGAGTCCAAGCTAAACAAGAATGTACTAATAAAAAACATTTCAGAAAACGGATATGCACACACATTTATTCCATCTTATTTTTATTTAAGTATTTATTTATACATACTTTATTGAAGACGACAGTACTTTAAGCTACTACAGTCTGTCAAATTTATCTATTACTTCTCTATTTTTTTCTTCTTCTTTATTATTTCTCTATTTATTCTCTATTACATTTTCAACTTTATCGCTGAACCATTAAGGCTCAAGATTGTTTGGGAATATTTGATAGCTTCGGGTAGCTTGACGTGCTGTCCTCCGCACACCAAAAACACACATTGCTCAAAAAATACATTCAACACTACAAAATATAAACTGGGCAGCCTTATCGCAAATGCAATCTTTTCCAGGCAGGTCTATCTTTCATCTTTTTTTATCTTCATCTTTTAGACTATTGTTATTAATTAGGAGCTTCTTAACTAGCTATCTACAAATGGAATGAATGAATGAGTTCAGCTGAAAGTCGTCTCATCTCTGGACATATAACTAAATCTCTAGACTGGGCCTTCCTTAAAAACATATGCAATATGTAAAGAAAACCCTGTCCGATCCGTGAAGGTATTGTTAGGTATCGTTAGCCGATTCCAACAATGCCTACAAAGCCAGGTTAAACTTAAAAGAAAAATACTCCTAAAAATTAATCTCATAATAAAACTGCCCAAAATGGAGTTGTGACTTTTTTAAAATTACCCAATTTTGGGGAAGTTGGAATTAATTCGTGCAAAAAAAAAACATTATTTCAAAATTCTTTAGTATTGTTCATCATCATCATCAGCCTCTACTAGTCCACTGCTGGACATAGGCCTCCTTCATGGCACGCCAACAAGCTCGATCCTGAGCAGTTCTCCGCCAGCCACTACCAGCCACCTTTTTGATGTCGTCGCTCCATCTCGCCCAAGGGCGTCCTCACTACGTTTGCTGAGACGCGGTCTCCACTTTCCACAGATTCGTTTACCCCATGGGTTGTCGGTCCTGCGGCATATGTGACCAACCCATTGCCACTTCAGCTTGCTAATCCTCTCAGCTATGTCGGTGACTCTGGTCCTCTGTCGGATCACCTCATTTCTGATGCGGTCCTTCAGAGAGACGCCCAACATAGCCCGCTCCATAATTAAATTTATGGACTAGTCTGACCGTTAGCGTCCACGTCTCGACTCCGTAAGTCATGACGGGTAGGACGCACTGGTTGAAGATTTTTGTCTTCAAACATTGGGGTATGGGCGACGAAAATACCCGACGAAGTTTGCTTTTTTAGTATTGTTACATATATTTTATTTGGTCATGTGTATACCTAACCTTTATTATGCTTTTGGGTCGGACGGGGTTTTCTTTACATATTGTATACACAAAAATCAATTCTGTGCTTTTCGGATCAAGAAAATAGCCGCGACCCTCGAGAGGTTCTCGGCGCTGCAACTTCAGAACTTTTCAACCCTATAATTAATCAGTTCTTCGAGCAGTGTCCCACCCACAGAGAAAAATCAATCAAATCAAATCAAAAATTATATTTAGAATCCAAAAACAATCTCACATTTTCTTTTTTAGCTTGACGGTAGCTTCATTACTGAGGAGCACTAGCTCATGCTCTAACTTAGCGATGATCTCCGTCTTCAGCGCCATGGTTTCTTCGAACCGTTCTGTCTCTTCTTTCAAAGTCTTCGAGCACTCTGATAAATTAAAACAAAATAATCGTAAGGAATTATGGATGTTACCAAGCCTATATTGATCAGTCTATCTACCTAGTAGTGTATTGTAGTCTTATTTGGATGTTATTCATTTATTTTATTTTTTTTGTACGCAGATTTGTATGGATGACAGCAGGTCAAGCTACCTGAAACTTTCAAATATTCCCAATCAACATTATGCCTTAATGCTTTACAAATAAAGTTGTAAATCTAATAAAGAAATTTGACAGATTGTTGTAGCTTGATGTGGTGCCGTCTGTACATATGTACATACACTTTTAAGCATAGTACGTCAAAATCGAACGACTTAAAATTAATAAACGGTTATTTTTTTTTTTTTTTTAATCACTGTGAGTGTGGTCCGCGCAAGGAAATTCTATGTTAACTGGAATGTGAACTTGCATAAGTCTCTTATTTAATAGAAGACTCTATCACAAGAGCAATAAGGTCGATCGGAAATAAAACTTTATTTGAAGAGAACACGGTCCGAGGGAGAAACCGTCCCAGTAGCCCTCTGTCTCTTTCTAAGTGTTACCTGTATTTATTTTTTGTAATTTTTGTTTGAAACCAACAATTTCGATAAGAAAAAAGATGGTGAAAAAGTGTGTCATTAATGTCTGCAATAGTGAGTCATACTCTGGATGCGGAATATCATTCTTTAGTAAGGTTTTTGCGGTAATCATATACGAGTTATTTTGTTTGTATGTAGGGTGACCATAAATTTCGGAGTAATTAATAAATGTGCACTTAGTCATTGTGTGCATAATAAGTAAGTGACTTTTATTGGGTATTTACAATGACATTAAATTCTGCTTTCTTGTTGATATTTTATTTATCTAAAGGTATAGTTTCGGATAGATTGACCTGCTGTCGTCCGTACGTCATCAATTTATTCATCCATTTTTAAAATTCAATAATGAAATTAAAAAGTTCGCATCCATGCCTAGATGAGATGTTCATTAAAACTCAGGTAATACAGGGTGGCGCAATAGAACGTGCATTTTTAAAATAATTATTAAAAAATAAATACAAAAGGTATAGTTAAAATAAAACTAAGCAATTATTAAGTGATAACTGAAGTTTATTTTTTAAAAATAATATCATCTAAATGATGACCCTCTCTACGTTGGTACTCCTCTAACCGCAAACGGAAATTACCGAAAACTTTCTTAACTAGTGCTGGTGTGATTGCTGCCATTTCACCACGAATATTCTCCTTGAACTGACTGATGTTTCTCGGATTATTGGTGTAGACTTTGTGTTTGAGGTATCCCCACAAAAAAAAGTCAGGAGGCGTCAAGTCTGGACTGCGCGGAGGCCATGGGATATCACCTCTTTTCGAAATCAGTTTGCCAGGGAACATCTGCTTCACAACCGCCATGGAGTCATTTGATGTGTGACTGGTAGCTCCGTCTTGTTGGAACCAAGTCCTAGAGTTCTTTATTCTTGAATTTTCAAGTTCTGGGGCCAAAAAACCTTCCAACATCGCAACATAGCGTTCGGTATTAACAGTGATGTTTTGCCCCCGTGCGTTTTCAAAAAAATAAGGACCAATTATTCCTTTGGCAGAGATTGCGGCCCAAACTGTCACTTTAGGGCTATGTAACGGTTTTTGATGTTTGAGTCTGGGATTCTCACTATTCCAATAACGACAATTTTGGCGGTTTACGAACCCATTCATATGAAAATGTGCCTCATCAGAGAAAAGGATGTTTTCAAAATTTGAAAACCGATTGAGCATTTCATTAGCAAATGTGAGCCGTGCTATGAAGTCAGAGTCTTTCAATTCTTGAGTTAATTGCAGCTTGTATGGATGCAATTTAAGATCCAAGTTTAAAATTCGTTGCAAACTTCGTCGCGATATGTTTAGGACAGACGATCTCTTGCGAGTAGACATTTGTGGATCTTCTCGTACCGACTGCTTAACACTCTCAATATTGTCTTCGGTCCTAGATGTGCGTGGACGACCTTTTGCGTGTGGTTTAAACGTCGATCCAGTCTCTTCAAACCGCTTTATCATTTTAATTAAATTAGCACACGGAGCCTCCCTAATTTGCCGAACACCATACTCAGAACAAAATAGTCGCCTGACAACTACGTACGAACGAGAGTTTTCGTAAAATGCGCGCACGCAAAATGCGCGACGCTTCCCGTCGAAGTGACTCATAGTGACTAAAACTTCATGAACCGCGCTACCCAACGATATCGGTCTCCCCTCGCCCACGCCCCTTCTACCCCGCAAAAAAAGATGATGCAATATGCACGTTCTATTGCGCCACCCTGTATAAGTGAAATAAAAATATTTTACGTACGTTCCTTATAAATTCCATTATAATAGTCACCCTACATAACAGGGACAGAGGGCTACTGTGAAGCTATCTCCGTCGGACTGCGTTTTGATCGATAGTTCACATTCAGTTTAGATAGAAATTCCTTGGGACCGCGTGTCGACGACATACGCACATTCGATATAGTCCTGCGACACACAGCGACTTAGTCGTGCGACAAATTGCGACATACATAGTTGTGCTATGCAAACACTGCACCATAGTCGCGCGACACACTGCGATGAAGTCGTTCTATGCACTGCGATAGAATCGTAATATACTTAATCCTGATATGCCTCGCAAATTTTAAAATCATACTTTTTCTCTCTTATTTTAATAAACCCGCCGCAAATATAGCAATGGAGTCGGAGATTCATTAAAAAAAAAATAAGCACGTTAATCCGCTGTAATATGAAAACACATACATTCTGAAGTTCCAAACCCCTTACTACAAAAACATGGATTTTATCTAAATCAGGTGTAAGCCACCTAAACAGTTATTGGATTATGCAATAAAAATATGGACCGTGTAGATTGGTGTCTCATATAATCTTTTGAGGAAAGAACCACACAGATTACGTGGGCCAGTCCAGCCAGTGCACGTATTTGTCAAAAATCATGTAGCTCAACTCAGCACTTCTGTAGGCCTAGTATCACTTTGTTAGATCGTCGATAGCGCGTTTGACTCATCGATTGGCCCGCTTCAATGTTGTAAGAACCCTCAACCAATAAAATAGCCAAACGTGCTCGATATCGACGAACGAGTCTCGTAATGAAAACTCATACTAGGCCTACAGAAGCTCAATGATTTGAGTTGACGAACAATGTCAAAGGAAGGACATTTAGGTAGACCGTGTACATTACATCACCTTCATAATGACGCCATTTTATTAGTAGATTACGAAACTTGTCAAAATCGATCCGTATGGTCTCATAATAATCGATTCTGATACAACATTCTGACATTGTAATAGCAGACTAGGGCCCAGCTTCTTAAGCTGTAAGTGTGTAAATTTCGTGTAAAGCTTGTATCTCCATACCTTTGATACGCTCTTTAAGGTGCTCATTAGAAGCTTCCAATTTCTTGGTGTCAATCTTAGCAGAAAGTTCTTCTGCTGCCGTGGTCTCCATCTGCTTTATCATTAGTTCTCTAAAACGCTCCATTTCCAAGAGAAAGTCAAAACCAGGCGGCATCACCTTTGCCTAGAAACAAACAGTTTGGTAAGCTTTTGTGTTCATTTAAATATTAGAATACAAAAGTCTTTTAAATCTGTCAAGACATAGGTTCAAAGTGTAATCACTAATTTTTGTATCACATGACAAACTTACGTCGCCAGATTGGTTCTCTATTGACTCTCTCATCTGAAATTAATAAGAAAAATCATCAGTTTTATTTTGTTCATGTGAGTAGTAGCTAGATGACCTAGACGCGTACTGCAACCTGATGTAATCAAGGATTTGAGGGATACCTTTTCTCAGCAGCGAGATATTAGAGCCTAAACAAAATAAAATAAACTGTACTACATATTATCAACAAGATGGTGATGGTTGACAAGTCGAGAAATTATCAATTGTTTATATTTACATGATCTACCCAGTTTGGTCTTGTCTTTCAATCTTGCGAAGAAACTTGAAAAAGAGAAAAAATATATCACACCTTGGCAATCATTTCATCAATTGTGGGCTGGAGTTCAGGATAGCTGTTCATAATGTAAAGTAGATGTCCCAGTTCAGGGTTCAGGCGATTTTTCAGCGATAAGTCACCCTGAAAATTAAACTGAAATAAGAACAGATACTAAAGTTGTCTTTTGTGAGATTAATCTCTTGATCTCTACTGGCGCCAGAATTATTACTGTTATTCTGTGAGCTTGATAATGTGGAGGTGAACTGAGTCGTTCCAAGCGAAATTTTGAGTCCATACAGTGATGAGACTAGTAGTGCAAGACAATAGACTATGCGGAAAGTCACGAAGAGGCGGATCGAACAAATATAATCTGCTGCTGTTAGAGGCCCTGTTAATGAATGCCCTACACAGTAGACTGTCATTTAAGAACCAGACGAAGAGAATTCGTGAGCCATACTGTGTCCGTTAAAGTGACCACAAAATGTCCCTTAGAATCGTGGGTGTATGATGTTTAAACTATAAACCAAAACTTACAGCTTTTAAGTCTTCCATAACCGCCATGTTCAATAAACTGGATGAGAACAGCGGATTATCGTACTGTTCGAAGATGAAGATCAAGTCATCCATGTGCATAGGTGATAAGACACTATTTAGGAGGCGGTACTCCTGCACCAGGTCCGCCAAACAGATGGCAAGTTTGCATTTGTAAATTGCGTCGTTAAGGATCTTGGTGATGCGCTCACATTGGATATGGCACTCCAAGTCGATTGGTGAGGCAACTGGAAATAAGAATATTAAAGACTTTACGATTGGAATGAGTCTGGTGTGAGTGACGGAGAGAAATGATCATATTTAGGTATTTCTCTTATTTATGGTCAGTGTGAGAGAGCAGAAATAGCAAAGTGGTATCGCGCGCGACTTACAAGTTGAAGGTCGTATCATCATTTCAGCCGAAAGACGTCCACTGCTGGACTTAGGCCTCCCCCAAGGTTCTCCACGACGACCGGTCCTGCGCCTCCCGCATCCAGCGGTTACCCGCGACCTTCACCAGGTCGCCGGTCCACCTTGTCGGGAGCCTAATCACGCTGCATCTTCCGGTGCGTGGTCGCCACTCGAGAACCCGTCGGCCCATCGGGCGCTTTACTTCGAGTAAATTGTTTAATCACTACTGCTCTTACTGTCTTAATGATGAAGGAAAATATTGTGAGGAAGCCTGCATGCACCAACCCGCACTGGGCCCGCTTGGTAGATTAAGGTCCACATCCTCTCACCGAGAGGAGGCCTGTTTCCCAGGAGTTAAAACATTAAAGGCTGGTTATGTTATGTTATATATGGTCATTTAGCAATGACCTCTATACTCGTAGGTCCTAACTAAAAGCTGGCTAGGGATTTAGCAAGAATTGTTCAAAATTCGTTAACTGACCATTGTCTTTTGTGAGATCAATTTCTCGATCACTACTATCCTCAGACTTGTTGCTGCTGTCCTTCGAGCTTGATAATGTGGAGATGGACTGGATCGTTCCCGAAATTGATGGCGCTTCCATTTTGGAAAATAATCAAACCAATAAACACGTAGTGAATAGTAGAATTCTTCTTTTCACTTTATTTATTTATCACTGGTTTTCAATATGATACTTGTCAGTCGTCGGTTCTGGTCGGTTACTATGGTGACCGTTGCTATGGAAATTGGCTTGTTTATGTTGTTTTAATTTTTTTATTACTGCTGTACTATTTTTTTATGTATTGCCTGTATTTATGCCCTCATTTTGCCTTATAATAGCGTAATAAAGCACCAAAAACCAGCGCAATTTTTCCCATTGCCTCTGAATATAATATTAAGTACTTGGGTGAAAATGTTTAGTTTATTGGTTTTTACGAGTCTCTTTTTTTTGTTTTTATTTATAAACTTTTTATAATGTTAATGGTTATTTTTCGTCGAGTTAATTACCTTGTTTTAATCTAGGGTTATTACACAGAGCAAGTAATCACTACGTTTGGTTATTAAATGAATAACAAATACAGTTCAGGGTCTATAGAAAATAATGTATGAAAAATACACCCGAAACACGTGTCCAGTATTTTTAAGTAAAGAATCTATGTACCAAACATTTTATAATCCGCCTATAGGTACTAACGGTCCACTGCTGGCCATGTCCCCTCCTATTGCACTTTATTCAATTCGATTTTCGGCAACTACGTACATTCAGTTGCTAAAAAATTAGGAGTGTCAATGCCTTATAAGTACGCACGACACAAATCAAGCGAAACAAAGCAAGTTAATTGCGTAACAATAGCAGTATTAGCAGTGGCATCGTCTGCATGTCCTAGCAGTATCAGTATAGCAGCATGGACGTAACCAGCTTCTGGCTTAGGTCGGGGTGTCAGGGGTTGATAAGTCAGGGGGCAGCTGCCCCCACCTGCCCACCCCTCCCACCCCCCTGTTTGACAGTTTAACAACATACATTGCGTTGTTTACGTTGTTGTACAAACACTTTTTTCGAACTTATGAAGCAAAAGATAAGATCGCAGACGAAGTCACGAATTACAGCTAGTTTTATACTATAGTTACTACTACTTATAGTACAAGTAGTGTTATAACTAGTACTATAGTACTAGTTTTATACTATATATAATACCTCCGTATATCGTCAAGGTTCCTCATAACACCATAGCTACCTTTTTAATTAGATAATCAATAAAAACAACACACCTTGTTGCCGTGTTACATCTACATAGTTGGTTCGATAACTGCATATCTATGTCTAGAATAGAAGACGCGACTTCAACAATAAGTATATATTTTTTCTAAGGTAAGGAAATTTTCATCAGTTACTTATTAAAATGTACGGAAACTAGTGTCCATTTGCATCGTAGGGACAGTGATATTCTTCAGATTATCGATTAATAGAAGCTACTTGTTGCATACTAACATACGTCCACACCTCGAGGACGGGTCTGAGCAGTTGTGTTGCGATGTGTGCCGGTTAAGATGCGCCAAATGTTGTTATGGCGGGAGTTTGGTCGTGGAAGGTCTCCAGATCAGTCTCCCTCTGGTGCAGCATCGTTGGTCATGTTGTTGGGTTTAACATTACATCACCTCGCTCAACTGCCGTCTTCCTTCATAATCAGTTTTTGTTGATGCTTTAATATGTACTATCAGCAAGAGATCTTACTATTTCACAGCAAAGAAGCTAATAATACTTCAAAATGGGGAAGAAGGGCAAAGTCAACAAGTTGGCTAAGATGTCGGACGAGGAACGGGCGAGGTACCTGCAGCACCGAGCTGATATGGAGGAGGAGGCTCGAAGGAGGAAGCAAGAACTCATCCATAGGTTTATCAAGGTCAACCAAGATCTTTACTAATATTTATAAAGATAGAGAGTTTGTTTGTTTGTACCTACGCGCTTATCTCAGGAACTACAGCTCCTATTTGAAAAGTTGTTTTTATATTGGATAACTCATTAATTCAGGAAAGCTTTAGGCTATATCGTCACGCTGCGACCAACAGAAGCATAGTATATAAAAAAACATATCGAAACCTACGCGGGTGAAACCGCGAGGCGCAGCTAGTCGTTACTACTACTACTCTGTTAACTGTTTAGCTCTGGTTAGCCCTGATGCCCTGATTCATGACTGTCTACAGCCATTTTCTTTTTCCAAAAATCTGTCTTTATTTTACAGAACAAACTCGATAAAGAGGAAGCCTTCAGTCGTCTGAACACAGCCAAACTGAATGAACAATGGAGGTTTATACTGCGCAAGATAAAATGCAAACAAATGGCGGTCGATATCCAGGTACACTTTTAATATATCTGGATTATTATTATCTTGTTTTATGCAAGGGGGCGCGCTAAAATAATTCAACCAAAACAGAATCGCATTGCTACAATTGCAAAACTATAGTTATGTCTCGCGTCGCGCTAACCTTTTGAAACATGGTTTAACCATAAGTGGATCATAATTGGAACATACTGCCAAATGAAAAAGTTGAAACAAAGTTCTTTATTTTCTTTAGAATGAATCTACTTCAACTCTTGATCAATGGCCCCTGTGGATAGATGCCACAATTTTGCCAATAATACGTGTAACAAATTATAGAAATTCTTAAAAAAATATATTTCATAATAATGGCGGATATCGCCAATAACAGTTGAAAAAACGGCCTCGTGAGCCGTTTACGAGGGAGATTTGATTGAAAGTCGCTTAGTCGCCACTATGCTGCGATATTTCAATATTCTATATGAATTATTCACTGAATGCGCTTTTACTACATAAATTACGCGCTTGAAACAATGATAATTTTTACTGTGCCATTTGTCAAACATACGTCAAAACGTTACGTCAAAATTATTATATCTGATGAAATGTATCACTCATAGTAGGTACATTGATTTTACTTCAGTCGAAGTTAAAACTATAGCGCTAACTATATAACTTTAACTGGCTTAGATATGAACAAGATATTAACTTCTACTGTTTTATTTAGCGCGATTGCCGTCCAGAATATTTATGATATTTTGAGTCGATATCTTTACTAACGATGAATTTAATGTCATTTAGAAAAATATTGTGACTGAGCATGATATCGGGACGTGCGTGACTGAGTCTTTTTTGAAACTGATAACTCGTCCCTTTTAAGTCATTTTAATGATAGAAAAATTTCAATGCGCATTTACAGATTCTCAAATACGATCAACGATTCGAGAACGGTATTGATGTTGCCATCATTATAATCGGAACCGACATATAACCACGTACGGGAAAAACTAAGTTATTCACTTGTTCACAAACTAAACTAAATTTAAGTTCTTCTTATTTCATTAAGAAAAGGACAGAACATGTTTAGACCTGTCAAATTAGACCGCGCTTGACGTGAATTAATGTATTTTTGGTCGCCATGTTTATAATCGCGTCTAAACTGTCTATGGAATATCTTAATTTGACAGGATTGAACTAAAATTTTATCTTCTATCCTTTTCTTAGTAAAATAGAAAGAGACTTAACTTAAAATTAGTTTAGTTTGAGACTAAGAGAATCGGCGCCATTGTATTACTAAGTAGGTACATAATATGTTATATGTAAATTTTCTGCTCTTTCAAGAACATGCTGACGAGCTTCAACTTCCTGGTGGAACGCAAGGATCGACTGATAAAGACGCTAATGACGGCCATCGATGACTCAGATGAGCAGCATCGTAGAGCATTCCAAGCCCACACTGAGAACGTCAGCTATTTCCTTAGTAAGACTATTTTCATTTTAGTTTTTTGTATTTCACAGTGGTCAAAGTTTTTGAAAACATGGTTGGCGAAGTGACTGTGTAATCGGCTGCTATGGTGCATGTCGCGGGTTCGATTCCTACACGGAACAAATATTTTTATGGCCTACAGGAAGTTGTTACGGGTCTGGATGTTTGCGTGAGTTTGAATGTTTGTAAACGCATCCACGTTACAGGTGTAATTCCAAGGGCGCGCAACGTTTTCTTTAAAAAAAAAATTACGTGGACTTCGGTTATATCGCGGTGTTTAGATTTCCCTCGGGAATGTCAATTTTTTCGGGGATAAAAATGTACCCTATTATTTAATCTGGACTTCTAACTTTACGTCTGCAAAATTTCAAAGCAATCAGACTCACTTTCTCATTTATAATATTAGTAAGGATGTCTGCTGCAATACAGCATTGACGTTCTAATTAGAAGGGTAGATACTGCTAATGCATGATACGTGACATCATATCCATTCTGTCTCCACGATGGAAACTCACCCACGAATTGCGATATAGCTTTGATAATGTTCACAAGCCGCTGTGACAATTTCCCATCAAGTAGTCTGATGATCCGCAGGTTGTTAGCAATAACATGTCATAATAGAATTCAAAAATTTTATTTCAGATATATTATCTATATAATTTTAATAATAGTATAGGGTAGCCTAATGCTAGTATTAAATTAACTTAAGTGGGTCTGGACTCTTATCCACCTACGTAAGAGGGAAGAGTCCCACCGATCTGAAAGCACATTCAATATGCCATTGGAGGTCCATGCACATTCAGTATCATGGAAGCTCATCGCTTCCGCATGATCGCGGCGAACCCGTCGACCCTCGCCTCCACATGTAGGTACATCCCTGACGCGCTGGAGCGCCACGGCAACCCCAAGAGCGCCCTAAATGCGCTATACTGTACGGTGATAATGCCAAGCCAATGTTGATTGCTCGTTTCTATTCATTCCTCTAACAAAATATTTTTTTCATGGTAAGTGTTACTTTGTTCATCTCAATATCGCAACGGGTGAGGTTTAAACACACGATTTTTGGTCATCAGTAGAACCCAGACATATGTATCTTTGTACTATTGTAGTTTTACACAAGAGTGTTTAAGATATTTTTTTTTTATTTAGTTAGGATAAGGATTTAAGGAATATATACAAGGGATAAGAATATATGTAAGGATGGTATTTAGAAGCAAACCTAGGGAATGTAGAATGTAATAACGAGAATGTAGAATGTAATAACGATTGTTCTATTGTATGTACATGACATGTTTATTGTAATCTGACAGCCTCCGTGGCGTAGCGCAAATATTTGTATGCATGAATATGAATATTTGCACTGGTCTGGTCGTACCTCGGAAAGCATGTTAAGCCGTTGGTCCCAGTTGCCATACGAACATCTAATGGCAGTCGTTATGGGTTGTAGGAGCCCTCAAAAGTCCAACCATTGGTCTAACTGCAATGCTTCGATATCGCCTTCGGGTTGTGAAGGTCAGATGGCAGTCGCTTCACGGAAAATATCGAAATATTTAGCCAAAATCGGCAGTTAGACTGGTAAAGCGGACCCCAGACTCTAAAGCTGAAAAAGTTTCGGATGCGACTGGGATTAACGCTGAGATCACTGAGATCATGATGATAATAATGTTTATTGTGATCATTCTAGATATAGGCACCCAACGCCTAGACAAACTACAAGCGGAATACGACTACCAGAAGAACTCTCTCCTTGAAAACTGGGACAGGGAAGAGATGGACCTGGTTGATGGTCAGGACCGGGCAGAGTTCAAGCTGAAGCTGATTGCATACATAAATGACAGAGACTTCCAGGCTTTGAAGAAGAGCATAGAAATTCAGAGGGCTACGGAGAAGAATGATGCGAGGCTTGAAGTAAGAGAGATCTCTTTGACTGTTTGAAAAACAACTTTGTGAACTTATAGTGGTAAAATTAAAGGTTTATAATGGTTTGAAAAAGCAATGTAAACTGATGACGGCTTTGTTTTAATTTTTATTAAGAAATACAAGGAGTTAAAGGAATTTATATCATTATTTCGTTAAACAAATGTGCGACATGTCATTAGGTCGTTAGCTTATTATTCGATCGATTTATTAGATCGACTAGAAATATATGCTCATCTTGTAGTGTAAATTCAATTCTACGAATATTCGCACTCTAATTTGAGACATTTAAATCCAATACACCACTAACAAATTGAAAGAGGGGTAAATTTGCACTAGTACAAGTTTTCCACCGTTAACTTCATCCTACATCAATTCGTCTATTATACAGTCTCTATCTTATATATACATCATCATCATCATCATCAACCTTTTTATCGTCCCACTGCTGGGCACAGGTCTCCTCTCATACAGAGAAGGATTGAGCGTAATCACCACGCTTGCTCAATGCGGGTAAATATATACATATATTTTGACAATTTAATTAAAACGTAATAACCCCATCGGTATCAATCATTTTGCGAAACATTCATTACTTGTTGACCTAACCACCTATCGAACTAACGACCTGTCGACCTTACGAACTATCGATCTAATGACCTGTCGATCTTACGAACTATCGATCTAATGACATATCGCACACTTGTTTGTCTAACTAATGACTTTCACCTTCCTTATCGGCTTTAGTTGTACTATGTTAGAAAATATTAAAGAAGCGATATGCTCAAACAGTTTTTATTGTTAAATATAATAAAACACAGCATAGTTAAAGAGACTCCTTAGGTACTGCTAAAACTTCAAGTCATCCTTCCAGTCGTCACAGTTAGCTCTGCCCTTTTCTGATAAACATATCAGCAAGTTTTTGGAGAATTCGCATTTATCTTCAGTATTTTCTGCAACGATTTGTAACAAAATAATTCCTTGAAAATTCACAATATAAATGAAAAAGCAACTAAAATATTGGTTGTCCTCATTATTAGATACAGGTAGGTATAAAAATTATGGTCTCAAGGAACAAAAGATATGGTCAGGGGGAGTCATAACAGGATTACAAAGTAAATATAAAGGTTATCGAATATAGGGTTCGTGAAAGCAAAGAGATTGAAATCGACAGTTGTAGATATCTAACTTCTTGTGCTGACTATAAGACTACAATGAAAGCAACTATTAAACCAACATAAGTAGTTACCATTATCCAATATCTGGAAGCACTCTTCAATGGACTCTTGAAGGAAATCTCTTAGATCTTCATTCTTAACATCCTTGGTGATAACATGCGTCACTAGATATCTATCCGGCATCCCGTCCTCCCCTGTCTAAGTGGGAATGAAATTAATCTCAACAGCTGCTGCTTCAAAGCTAATTGAAATAATCAAAAGCAATTAGCGGCAGATTGTTTCAATTGACTACAAAGTTGGAGTCATTTATTTGTCGAAATTAACTACTTTGATGAGCACGTATAAATTACATATCTACTTATATACAGCGGTAGGTCCACGCAAATTAGTAGAGTCTAGAACAACTGCCAAAGTTGCAAATACATTCTTGCGACTACTAACATTACTCAGCGTATCGCATTCCACTAGTGGACAAAAACCTCTTCCATGTCACGCCACAACACACTGACCTTCGCGTTCCGCACCCAGTTTGTCCCACCCATCTTTTTATTCTAGGTATTGGTTTTAAATATGATAAAGTATGTATCTACCATTTCTAAATCCTCCAAGAAGCAGTGCAGCGCACACGCTTTATTGTCAGTCTCTTTGCTGGAGTTATTTTCAGTGTTGTTCTTCTCGTCTGAGTTAAAGTTATCTTCGTAGCCCGAGGTTCTATGGTTATTTGGATTGTACTGACTTCTTTGCCCTGAGTTTTCTGGACGCCTCTCCCTTTTATATCTCCTCGTCAATGGGGTGGTGGAGTAATAATTATTGTATTGACCTTGACCCATGTCCTGGTGAAATAAATGTTATAATATTTTCAGTAAAGGAAAGCAAACAATACGTTCATCATTTATTAACATTTAGGAAAGAACAAAATACTCACCCCTCCATATTCATCGCTTTGAGGGAAGTCTTCTCTTCCATTGACATAACCATCCCTTCCATACCTATCATCGCGACTTCCCATCATATCATTCCTATTATTTTTACTCCCCATTCTACTTCTCCCACCCGATCTATCATTGTTATTGCTCATTCTATCATCATTTCTATCCATCCTATCATCACTCCTGCCCATCATGTCATCTCTGTCTCTCATACTACTGCCTCCTCTTCTATCTTTACCATTCATTCTATCATCTCTGCTATTCTTATTTTCTTTATTCGCGGTAGGGCGACCTCGTTCCCAGTCACTTCTTTGTATTTGTCCTCGTAGCTCCCTATAGTCTTGCTCAGAATTTCCTTTGCTTGAATTCTTCCCTTCTTGCATCTTCAAACATTTCTTGTAAATGTTCTTGAGTTCGGCTTCTTTCGGTCCTCCGTTTGACCGACAATTCAAGGCCTGTGCAAGAGAAACAAAACCATTCGGTACCTGTAATACCTATACTACTTTAAGTTTAGCAAGCTAAAGTTCATCAGTTTGATTATATTGACTTACTTAAGTTACTCCTGCAATGGATAAGCCTTTCAATAACAGATATAATAACTTACCATACACATGAGAAAGTTGCTATATATGTAATCTTGTCCTCTCTAACAACGCCTACGGATGCCTCGCATGATAATAAACTACTATTGTTAGACGCTAAGTTGCTTATCAATATTGAGGATCTTAAATTAAAATAGTCTCAAATGCTACTCACATAGCTTTCCACGAGTATTAAACAAAATATCAGCACGTGGTACTTGACAAGGCACATGGTCATAGCGGCTGCAACTCTGATAATGTCGCCTGCTAGTCACGCCATACCGTTTATATGTCAGCGGCGCCCACGCATCACTTCCCGCAGACAGAAAAGGTGACAAGCTCCATCCAAATATGACTAATTGTTGTATGACATGCGCACTGTCACTTTATGCGCTTTTGAATTTGGACTCAATAATTTTAGAATGATGTTTATTTTTATAGCTAGCTGCCTAAATAAAAGCCGACAGGTATGAAGGGCGTGACAGGTTACCCATTAGCTATTACACTTTTCACTAAACAAAAAGTGAGATCCCTGTTTGTCAATTTTAATGAACGATGCGCTGTACTAAATTGACATTTCTCATATTCCGAACCTAAACAGACTTTTCGCATCATCGCCATTTGGTTGAGCCAGGATTGCATTGCTGGGTTCTGTTCTCATAGCTGTAACATAGAAGTCACAAATGATAAACTAGGTCAGTCGGAAAGCTATGCACTAGTTGCTCATTCCAAAGCATAATATGTACTTACGAAAAAGAACATGAAGAAACTCCAGCTCTGACTCCAGTAAGATTTCAATAACCCCAAAAATATTCTACAAGTCCTGCTCCATATTACATCATACGTACTGAAGTCATCCAGTATCATATCAAACAATGCTCATCAGTCATCAGTCACGCCTGTCAAGCTGTCAACCTACATGGTCGGATGTTTGGATCAAAGCCACTAATTACAGAAAAATCTCATGTGGCCAATTGGAAATAGCCATATTATACCACCACAATAACAAGTTTATCAGAAAATTAGTACCTACTAAGATGTGTGTATTTATTCTTTAGCATTAGGTATGTCTATTTAATTTTCTCATTTCAGATTATATCTTATTTTTTGTTCGTTTGTTTTGCTACTTCACATTTGCCACATGTAGCAGTATCACTAGTCATTCAGGTACCTATCTATAGCTAATGCAATCCTGGCCGCTTTAATTCAATGAATTTGACGCTCCAAATTGTATAGCCGTGGAGAATTTCAATCTCCGGTGATTTGGTACCCACCTTTCTGGCAATCAATAACACAAGTCAACAAAAAAAAAAATTTTTTTTGGGTTTGTTATTAAATTAATATTTTCTGATTTTTTACAACTAAAAGTAACCAGAAACTTCGTTCATTGCAAATAAAGTTTGCTTTTGTACAATTTACGATGAAAAATAAATTTAAAAATTCCCAGAGCTACTGAACGCTCACGAAAAACAAGCGTGGCTCAGCCTTAAAGCAACCATGGCTTGCATGGCGCATCCATGGCTTTCTTGGCAATAAAAAAGCTGCAAATTATAAAGAGCTCATTTCTAATATGCTTGAGAATTTCAAACTCATGTGATGCAGAATGTCCCTTAAAGTACATATGCTACATGCTCACTTAGACCAGTTTAAAGATAACTTAGGGGCATATTCAGAAGAGCAAGGAGAACGCTTTCACCAAGATATGATAAACTTTGAACAACGTTATCAAGGACAATATAATGAGAATATGATGGGTGACTACATTTAGAGTCTAATACGAGAAGCTTCCTACTTACACAGAAGAAAAACAAAAAATATTCATTTCTAAAGTTTCTTACTGATTCTTTTTATGTATTTGGAGATTTATCTTTATTATTCTTTGTAAATAAAGGTGATTAACATATAAATTAAAGTTCTTTTTCTTGCTTTTGTATTCTACTGAATTAAAAAAATAAGATTTTCTTAAAATTAGAAATTGCGTTCTGGTTGCTACAAAAGCAAACTTTATCAAATAAAAGTATTTTTTTATTGTTAAGTTAGACATTATTAATCAAAATCAGCACCACAGAACTCAGACTCAAAAATCGTGTTTACTTGTGTAATAATTGATACATCATTCTCGCTACAATCTGAATTTCGGCTACTCTCTGGATTTCCTTAATAAGTTCATTGTGTTGGGGTCAATTACAATAATAACTGTATCAGATGGTACAGCTAAATCAAAACAGAAAAAAATCAGGTTATCTTCTGAATTCCATGAGAACCAATAAACCAGTTCTGTTAGGTAACATACTGTATGTTCAATTTTAGCACGAGGAAGAACTGCGCAGCTTCAGCGTCCCGAAGCAGCTGGACATCGAGATGTACTGGAGCAAGCTGCGTGAAGTGTACGTAACTTACCAGGAGGAGCACAACCCCATCATGGGCCATTACCACAGCCTGCGAGAGAAGGACGACTTCTACCAGAAGGAGATTGCCAAGAATGACTTCCAGATACAATTGGCTACTGTAAGGAATTTCTAAATACCAGGTTACCAGACTCTTCTGAAAATAAATAAAATACTCAATCGGGCGTCGTATAGATCAAGCTTTATTTCAAACACATATTATAAAGCATCGCGCCAAATTTTGATTTTCCAACTTTTGAGGTTCCGACAAAAGTAAAAGTTTTCATTACGAAAACCTAGCGATTAGGTCGCTAAGCAAAAAATTCTTTAAAGGGCACTATTAAAACAAATAAAAAAAAACACTGGATAGCTTTTTCCAATTCTAAGTAGTCAAATTTGAATTAAGAACTTTATATCGCTCGTACTAAAGATTTAAAATACAAAAATGGATCCGAACCTAAACTTGTATTTATGATTCGCCTCGCCTTGTATTCCGTGCACATCGAAGAACTGGAACAATTAGTCTGCGGCGGTCTTTCCGTCTGACTACAATTTAAGTCTCATCAAGGGTAAAGTGAATAGGCTCATAATAAACTAGCGCGCTTTACCATCAAGGATTGCAGCATTGCTAACCAGTCTTCAATCAGGCGGGATCGCACAGGTTACAATGTCAACAAAAAAAAAACATTTTTTATTGACACGGAATAGGATGTTTTTCCTTGAAACACCAAGTACCGACTGCTACAAGAATTCAGTTAAGCGTCTATTTATTATCCTATCCTACCTGCTAAAGTTGCTTAATTTGTCATTACGTCTTTGATATATGTAAATCGAAACAAGGTATGTAGTTACTTCTGTAGGGCACGCGACATCACTGAATCATTAGTCAATAGCTCAGTTGGTTTAAATGCTTATTGGACACGGATGAAACTCTATTAACGGCCACGAATGAAAATAAGTAAAATATACCTTTAAAATTATATCTAAACTAAAATTATGATAAAGGCTTGGACAACATCGCGTGACAAAATGTAACTGATAGGCAAAAGACGAATAAAATATGGGGCTTAAAGCTTGATTTGTTGGTAGGTATATTAAATTTATTTTTACATCTTAGGGTTAAAATTTCAATATCACATTAGACCTACCTATTCATTAGAATTTTTTTTGGACAATATAGCGCCATAGGTATACTGAATTATATGTATAATTCTAATGTTGACCGTAACCCACCACGTTTTCCTTTTAGCTTTTAGAGGAGCAGAACAGTCATCATCTGCAGATCACTTTACTACCGATATCGGTTGCAAAGTCTACGTAGTCCTACGTATACATTCGTAACGATATTTGGTAGCCTCAACTCTGAAAGACATCCATTGTCATCAGTATTTTACCGAACTTTGTTGCAAACTTAACGATTTTAAAAATATTTATTTATATTAAATTATAGCCAATTGTCCCTGCATTCAAGTACACTTAGTAAAAACCGAACTATGAACTACCGAAATTGGTATCCCGGATCTAGAGATTTGCGTTTGTTTTAAGGATCGTTACGGCAAGCGATTATTATGCTTTGCATACACCGGTGTCATCATGAATCATGATACATTATCGGTTTCATTAATAAATACAAACTTATTTCAATACAGTTTTGTCTATCTTTCCTGACATTTAGAAACAGGGAAAATATCATTGCATTTCAGGAGAATCTGTTAAACCTTCAACACGAATGGCAAAAAACGACAAGTACGATGACAGACAAACTGACACGCCTGGCTAATCGTAAGGAGGAACTGGCACACAAGTACCTGCTGATGAAGAGGGACTCCAAGATCGAGAGGAGCAAAAGCAGCCAACAGCTCAACGTCATGGTTAATGCCGGCCAGGATGCTATGAAGGTTCCACTCTATTGTTTTCATAAATCCATGCCAAAACCATTATCCAAGCGTTGGGCTACAGTCCTTTGTTTGAGCTCCCATTGCCAGTGGCCATGGCAGAGTTTGAGTGGCGTTTATTGGCTAATTGAGATTATTGTTCGACCTTTACACTAACCTTTTGATTTTGCGTCATATAACAAATTTTAGAACTACAAAGAATGTAGGTAGGTAGGAATTGCACTCCAAAGCTTCGGAATTTCTGTACCAATCAGTTTAAATATACAAGTAGACCCTAAAGTCCCTTAATAACTACACCGTTAAGAGGGACTCTACTACCGATGAATTTAGAAAATAGGTATTTGAAAAAACTATTGCCGTCGCGCTGCTTCCAACCTCCCCTGGTAAAGTGCGAAAAGGACAGTTGCAGCTCAGGCTGATTTTACCTACAAAAAGGTTGACCAAAAGACGTTTCGTATTCCGCTGTTTTCTTTTTCAAAACAAGACAGATCTCAATTATTTTTATATCAAAATTTAGAGGACAATTATACCTATGCTTCTATTATTTTCTTTTTTGTCAAAAACTTATCACGTTCATCTAATAGTCATCTGAACATCACGATAAAAATGGGTTATATTTCGCGATTTTGAAGTATCGTATTTCTTTTATTAATTAAGTTTCGAAAAAAATCAAATGATAGGGGTACGTATAATCACGGTGTAAAATTGTAGAAAAAAATAATTGCTCCAAAAGCATTATTCGCGAAGATAACAACGGAATACGTTTGTATAGAGAAAGCACCACTAGAGTTCCCTCTGAAGGCCGATAAAGACGGCTGATTCAGTAGTCGGCCATCGAGCAACCAAAAGTGCACAGTGCAAAGTGCTCAGTAGCACCCGTGTCGGCTGCCATATTGACAGTGTTTGTGTCAACAATATTAGTTATGCGACGACATGGTGCTGCTGAGCGCTTCCGTGTGTGGTCTGTCTAGGTTGCTGGGCGTCTGCGAGCGTTACGCACAGGACCATGCGAATGCATGGTCTTTCAGGCCAGGGGTCAAGCTGTTTGGATTCAGTTCCACCTGTCCAACGTTGAACGGTGTTGGGTTGAAATAGAGTTCAACAGTTTAAATATCTCGGGCTTATCGTGACCTCTGACCTGAGGGATGATGCGGACATCGATAGAGAGCGGAGGGCGTTGTCTGTGAGGGCCAATATGATCGCCCGCAGATTTGTTCGTTGCTCGGGGGCCATTAAAATAACTCTTTTCGGAGCGTTTTGTATGTCCCTGTATGCGGCGGGCCTGTGGGTGTCATATACCCAGAAGCAGTACAGCGCTCTCCGTGTACAGTGTAATAATGCGTTCAGGGTGTTTTTGGGGCTGCCCCGGCACTGCAGCGCCCCGGGTATGTTTGCCGATGCCCGTGTCGACTGTTTTTACACGACGATGCTAAAGCGGTGCGCGTCTCTGGGGCGCAGGCTCCGGATCACCTCCAACACTATCCTGAGCGTATTTACGAATAGGTTTGATTGCCAATATATTAACCATTGTTATATGATTAATGTAATGACAAACAAACAAATGACTCAGAGGCAGGCGTACCTACTACTAAATATTTATTTTCTCTTTTATTTCTGTACGTATTTTTGGTGTTTAAAATTTTGCATTATACAATTGTACATTGTACTTGATTATGTTTTATATATTTGTATTTCTGGATGTTATTTTAATATGGTATTGTTTGTGTTTGTATGGGCTTTGATGCCTGAAATGGATGAATAAATAAAAACAAAATAAAAAAAAACGGCTTAGGAAAAATACCCACACAAATACCTACACACATGGATAAAAATATTGTCTTAATCTTCAAAAATACTGTGATAATTTTCAGCATCTTGAAGACATGCACGAAAAGCTAAACAAAGTGCTGCAACTGGCCGACATCTGCAGTAAATATGAACATGCAGGCGATGAGCTGACCAATGACGTGGAACACGACTTCGACTCAGTTGACTTCGAACACCTTGATAAAGATATGATCGTAAGTACACAACACGATTATTGTAATTGACTTCGCCGACTAACTCGAGAACTGACTGCCTGTCTGATGATCATATCTGTAGAGCACGGTCTTAACTAGTTCCCTAGACTCTGTGAAGTGTTTTTACATTGGGAATATGATCGCCCGCTATTATATACGCTTTAAACATGACTCACGAAATGTTCGTAGTAATTGTTGGGATTTAAACGTGAAGATATTGTTACACGACTGTCCCAGAAGTAGTTTAGATAATGTTGTTGATGACTATGTAGGTATGGAAATTTGTTTATTTTTTTACTACTAAGCAGATACTGGCTGGATAGTTCAGCTAACAGTAGGCACTTATCCCTTCCTGCTCAATAAAATATATCCATTTTAACACTAAATTAATTTTACTATGCATCCTATTGTTACGGGCTAGGGGTACTAAAACGCCGGTTAAGGGTTACGAAGTTTATTAGCAACGAAGGTACAGACGATCGTAGGCAATGACAAGTAGAACGTAGCTGATGTCGCACCGAAGTCTTCCCTTACGTTCACGAAGTCCGTGTCGTAAACACAGAATAACACTACAGATATTACTTCACGTAGTGCTCTTATACTTCTGTCCATTGTCGATTGGCTTATTTGGCTAATTATAAGTGCGACTGCCTTCTGACCACTAAACCCCGAAGCAAAAGCCGGCGTCAGCGCCCCGTTCGTTAGTCAGCAGGTGCACCGTCTGGCAGGTGGGGTTGACTTGGGTCCCAAAGATGGTGGTGGGACCCCAGAGCACCCAAATGATGATGATGATGATGTTACTTCACGTAGTACTCGAAGTTCTCGTTATAACTGTCGCAGTAGGTCTTCTTTAAGATCGCTTCTTAACTGTTGCTTGTTCTCGTATCGCTAGTCGAATTCAGACTGACTCTGCGCCGGCGTCACGGCGCTATATATAGACCAGCTGATCGAACATTCCAGATTCCTCTAGACGTAATAATAATAGCACATAACTTCGAGGTCACTCGGAAGTACCTACGGTAATTCCCGGAAACGGGTTTCTAGAAATTTCGATGTCGACACTTTGTTGACAAAACTGTTGAGACCTGTACCATTCGATAGGCCGTCCTAAGTCTAGCAATGCGTTTTATTATTGTACCTAGAAAATGTCTAGATCTGGAGAAATAGGGCTTAAAAGTGACTCACTGCATGTCACGCGATATTGAACCTTATGCCATCGACATAAGGTCCATTTGTAACATTGCCCCCTTCTTAGTCATGCTCGTCCCGAGCATGATTTGATCCATAATAGCGAGCTAGGCGGTCTACGTGTACGATTTTCAGCTTCCCTCTAGGTCCTTTCTTTATCCGGTAGGTGACGTCGTTTATCCTGGTTACTATCGTGTACGGACCCTCCCATTTGGCTTGAAATTTCGGACTCTTTCCTTTTCTCCTTATGGGATTATGTAACCATACCAAAGCTCCCTCTTCAAATCCGGGTACGTTAGCTTTGCGGTCGTATCGGATCTTCATTTTCTCACTGGTTTTGAGACCATTCTCTCTCACTAGCTCATGTATTCCATCTAATTTACGCCGCAGGTCAGCCACATAGTCGACGGCTAGGATAGGAGTTTCGGGAGGTGTTCCGGTTAGTGCATCTATTGGTAGTCTAATTTCTCGGCCGAAGTTGACTTTCGCCGGTGTGCAATTTGTGCTATCATGTGTTGCAGAGCGGTATGACATTAAGAAAAGTGGAATGTATTGGTCCCAATCCCTCTGGTGTTCTTCCACTACTTTGGCCAAATGATTCTCTAGCGTCTGGTTGAATCTTTCGACCATTCCATCTGACTGAGGGTGATATGGTGTTGTACGAGTCTTATGTATCCCGAGTAGTTGGCAAACCTCTTGAAATAGTGAAGACTCAAAGTTTCTACCCTGGTCAGAGTGTAACTCCAAGGGAACGCCAAATCGACAGAACACCTCGTGAACTAGCTTTTTGGCGACTGTATGAGCTTCTTGGTTAGGTACTGCAAAAGCTTCTGGCCATTTGCTGAAATAGTCTTGCAGGACGATGATATACCTATTCCCTTCTTCAGTAACAGGGAATGGCCCAGCTATATCGACAGCAACTCTTTCCCATGGTGCACCAACATTGTACACTTTCAGCCGACCTCTGGCTCTCGTTTGCGGTCCCTTTACTGAGCGAGCAAGCTACGCATTTTCTACACCAGTCCTCTACGTCTTCGCGACAATGCACCCAATAGAATCTTTTCCTCACCTTCTCCAGGGTTTTCTTTACTCCTAGATGTCCTCCGGATACTCCGTCGTGCACCTATTTTAGCACTGACGCGACTTTATCGCAGGGTCAACTATTTGTAAGGTGACCTCCTGTCCAGTGGGTGATTCCCATTTCCTCTTGAGAACTCCATTATCAATTATCAGGCTGTCCCATTGAGCCCAGTAACTTTTTGCTGTTGGGCTAAGCGCTGATATTTCACTCCAAGTGGGCCTTTGGCCACGTTTCTTCCATTCGATTACTATCTTCAAGTCGCTATCTTCCTTTTGTGCGTCTTCCAATGATTGATTATCCCAGTCTTCGTCCAAAGCGTTCATCTGGATAATCCTTACGTTCTCTTTCTTTTCCTGTTTGGCACAATATCGGCAAGATTCTTCGCAAGGTCGTCTAGACAAAGCATCAGCATTATTGTGTGACTTGCCTTTTCGATGTTCAGTGACAAAGTCAAATTCTTGCAGCTGCTCTATCCACCTTGCTACTTGTCCTTCTGGGTCTTTGAACTGGAGGAGCCACTGTAAGGCAGCGTGATCGGTACGAAGTGTAAACTGCCTCCCAATCAAATATTTCTTGAAGTGTTGTAAGGTCTTAACAACGGCTAGAAGTTCTCGGCGGGTAACACAATAATTTCTTTCTGGCTTGGAAAGGCATTTGCTGAAATATGCGATAACGACCTGCCTATCTCTTTGTGTTTGAGAGAGAACTCCTCCAATACCCACATTGCTGGCATCTGTGTCTACCAAAAATCGGCCTTCCCTACTAGGGTAACCTAGTACAGGAGCCTCACACAAGTGAGTTTTCAGTAGAGCAAATGCCTGTTCGCAGTCAGAGTTCCATTCAAATTGACTTTTCCTCTGTTAAGCGATGCAACGGTTTCGCTAACTCGGAGAAGTTCTTCACAAACCGACGGTAATATGCACACAGACCCAAGACAGAGCGTACCTCAGTTTTATTACGAGGGGTAGGCCACTTCGACACGGCTTTTATTTTTTCAGGGTCTGTTCGAATTCCTTGCGCCGAAATAATGTGTCCCAAGTATCCAACTTCTTTCTGGAATAGTGTACACTTACCAGGACTGAGTTTTAAATTCGCTTCACGCAGTTTCTGGAACACTTTCTCCAAATTGCGTAGGTGTTCTGCGAAGTTTCGTCCCATAATGATGATGTCATCCAAATAGACCAGGCATGCATCACCAAGCAACCCCACCAAAATGCGCTCCATTAGGCGCTCGAATGTAGCTGGAGCATTGCACAGTCCAAAAGGCATGACATTGAATTGCCAGAGACCGTTCCCAGGACCAGTGGTGAAAGCGGTCTTTTCTTTATCCTGCTGACAGATTTCCACCTGCCAGTATCCACTTTTGAGGTCAACTGTGGAGAACCATTTCATGCCACTTAGCAAGTCCAAAGTGTCATCTATACGTGGCAGAGGATAACTATCCTTTTTCGTGGCATCATTCAACATCCTGTAGTCAACGCAAAACCTTGTACTGCCATCCTTTTTCTTGACTAGGACTACTGGAGATGACCAAGGGCTGGTGGATGCTTCTATAATCCGGTTTTTCTCCATATCTCTTAACATTTCCGCGACTTCCTGTTCTCTTGCAAAGGGGATACGACGTGGTCTCTGTCTTATCGGCTGTGTATCACCCGTATCTATGTGGTGTTTGACGACCCGGTCCTTCCCACGTCACCGTCAGTCTTCGAGAAGATGTCATGGAAGTTATGTAATAGTTGCTTAACTTTGTGAGTTTCGAACTTGTTTAAATTGCCCTTACAATTTTCGAGTAGTGTCGATACATGTTCCTGCCACTTCTTATCACGTTCCTTTTCGTGCGCCTCTGTTTTTCTCAAAGATGCTACATGATCGCACACACCCACCATGCAATTCTTTTCAAGAATTATATCTTTGTTACTAACGTTGATAATGCGTACTTTTGGTTTATCGGAAATCATCATCAGTGTCCTTGCTGTTATCCAGTCTGGGTGATCTCCAGAATCTTCTATTATAATGCAACGTTTACGGCATCCTATTGGTGATAGTCTAATATCTACTAAGGTTTCTGATCTTGGTGGTAATACCGTTCTCCTTAAACAGTACACTGACCCTTGTTTTCCGCCTTGAATAAATACTTCTTGTTCTGGGAAACTCAATACTCCTTTTGCTACATTAAGGACGCACTGCTGTTTCTTCAAAAAGTCCAGTCCTATTATGCAATCATCTGTAATATTCGCTACTAAAACAGGGTGCGTGAATGTCTTATCACCCATTTTCAAGGTCACATTCGCTTCACCAAGGACGAGTACTGGTTGGCCGGTGGCGGTTTGTAATCGGCATTTTGAAGATCCTCTTTTCCAAACTATAGTCCGAGGAAATAGCTCCGGTCGTGCAATGGTTCTTGATGCACCAGTATCCAATGTGAAACTGCAGGATTTACCATTCAGTTCTCCTTCTCTAATGAGACTGTTTCCGTCACCCACTTGTGATACTGTTATAATGGGGGCTACATGTCAACCAGCCAGTACTCGCCCCATAGCCCTGGCTGTACCTAGTTTAAATCCTCGGCTTCCACCTGTGTCCCAGAAGTGCTTCTTCCCTTAGCCTTCCTGGGACAATTGATCCGAATATGCCCTTTTTCACCGAACTCATAGCATGTTGGCCCTTGTCGGGGTTTCATTTGTGCGGTTACCTCACGAATACGGTGGTGTGATCGGCCATCTTGGCGTACTGCTTCCACCTCCAGAGCTTGTGTCAAGGCTGCCTTCAGAGTCTGATGGTGCCCCAGACGAACCGCAGCCCTGACTTCCGCATCTCGAATTCCATCAGTAAAAGCTTGCACCGTAGTAGCATCAATTGCTCCCGGCGTTGAAGCATACGCCCTCCGAACAATACGTTCTATTTCCGATGCCCATTGTTGCAAACCCTCACTGCTTTTCTGTGTGCGGTCGCGGAGTTGAGCCCTGTAGACATGTTCCAGATGTTTCTCTCCATATCTAGACTCCAACGCTTCTAACAGACAGGCTAGGGTATTGCAATCGCCGGAAATATTTTCGAAGATTTGGACCGCCTCACCACGCAGAGCAAGCGTAAGGGCGGTTACAGCTTGATCGTCGTCCCAATTGTTGCCTTTTGCGACTTTTTCAAACTGTAGACGGAAGGCCACCCATGACGTTGTTCCATCAAAATGAGGTACAGTCAAGACCAAAAGTCGAGTTGCAATCTCACAAAACTATGGCCAAGCAATACTAGTTGTAGTTACGACCTTCTTCTATAATAAAGTTTGATACACGCTCATACACTTGCTGCCCGCTTATGATTGTTAGGTACTACTTATTAATTTCAACGTCTACAGTAAGTGTTTCAATGGCGTAACGGTTTTCGCCTTGATAGGCGTTCAAGGTGGTTCGAGTTCGAATCTAATAACTTACAAAAATATTTTTTAAATGTTTATTGGTGAGTTATGAATGCTTACAACAAAAATATCTAAAAATATCGATCTGCAACTTAAAGATGATACTTTCTTTTAAGATTTTTTCTATATTAGAGTCATTATAAAAAGATGACGGTAGACTTAAAAGAATCTGAATCACTACTTCACAAAAAATATTCCGCTACCTACAATAACTATTATTAGCTACAATAACTCAAATAATATTACTTAGCTGTTGTTGGTTGGTGAACATATAGTTACCAGTTTGTGTTATTAGTTTTACTTTTTAATCAATATGCAGCAATATATCTCAAATATCATATGAAACCGGCTTTTGTGTAAGTGTGTGTTTTTATTATTATTTATGTAAGGTGCAAACCAATCGCTTGTAGCAAGTGCGTAATAAAATTGTTATTGTTTTAGATAAATACTGTAAGCCGTTGGAGGTCAAGGTCAAGAGGTTGGAGGACGAAGGTAGCTGTCGAGACAAGTGAAACGAAACGACAATATTTACCGTTGAATAAACTTTTAAATCGTGCGAAGAAGATAGGTTGCATTTGTGGTTTAAAAATAAATTGGCGAGGCTGGTGGAGTGTTATCGAGCTAAACAAAAAAAAAACTATTTATAACAAAAACAGTGCAGAAGTGTCCTACAGAGTGTTTTAAATATATACCAATAAATATCTTAATAACGGACTCTAAACCATCTCTAAAGTAATTTAGCTAAGTGACAGTAATATGTTCGGTTGGCTTAATGGCTAACAGATGTCGCCTTTTGCAATTTCAATACAAATTACTTTTGGTAAATTATAAAAACAATAATTTCGGAATTCGATAAGAAATAAGTTCGTTTACTTTTGAACTAAGAAAGCGCTTGAAGATTATAATCTCATGCCTTCAAACTCCGAAAAAAGGCATTGCAGGATGGCAGCACTAGTACTATGCTATACACGCAAAAAAAATATAAATGTAATAAGCACTATTATGTGTTCTAAGTATAGATTATTTTATGATTGCAATAATATTCAGGTTAAGCTTCAATCCTCTTTTCTTTAAGAAAATGAATAATTAAGCTATAACCTCTTTAATCATAATATACGTATAATATTATAATTTTCATATCTAACAACCAAAAATGATTTTTGTATTTTTTACCATAACAATATCATAAGTTTGTCAAGGATTACTTTTATATAAAATATTACAATGTTGCCGTTTCAACGTTTGTTTCCATTGTTAGTATAAGTATATCTATACCGAATAATATATAACTTTATAATATATTGCATTATAATATGCTTATTGTTTTATTTTTATATATTTTTTATTATATTACCCCTATAGTAAACTAAAACATATAATAAAACCCTTTTTTGGGATAAATATTCAATAAATTTTCCTATTTGTTTAAATATTATTTGCAAACATTTTTACTTTAAAATACAAATCAATTATCATAATTTTAAATTATATGAAACAACAAAAAGAGTTGCCTATAATAAGGATCGAACCCACAATCGCTCGCTTTTGATAGCACCATTGTTAAGTGCGGCCGCTAACTCAACTTCAATTGAAGTAACGAAATTTTGCATTACTTTAAAGAAAGACGA
Organism: Sesamia nonagrioides; assembly: GCA_017933935.1. Taxonomy (NCBI): domain Eukaryota; kingdom Metazoa; phylum Arthropoda; class Insecta; order Lepidoptera; family Noctuidae; genus Sesamia; species Sesamia nonagrioides. The sequence goes on along the minus strand of JADWQK010002037.1, from coordinate 80,018 downwards.
AGACTGCGATAAAAAAATAATGCGGTAGTGTGCGTGGCCGGTTTAGCGCAGGCGACAGTAGTCTTTAAGGTGGAAATGGACTTCTACAGCTGATAGTACTTGAAAGTCGGCAAAGCACTGGGTACCGGTACCACACCTTTAATAACGCCTTTATGTACCTTCTCCTGCAAAAATTCTACTTCCTTCCCAAACTCCATGATGGTACTATTTAATTTCTCCATACGCGCATCTTGTTTGTCTATGCGCGTATCTTGCTGGTCCATACGCGTATCTTGTTTGTCTATGCGCGTGTCTTGCTGGTCCAGACGGGCATCTTGTTGAGCTGTTTTTATTCTAAGTTCATTGACCTCTTATTTGGTCTTTTTTTCACTTTTTCACTTTTCATTTAATTGTAATACCAGTTGCTGGGATTCCTTTATTTGTGACTGGGTTGCTGCCTGGGATTGTTTTATTTGAGCCTGGGTATCTGCCTGGGATTGTTTAATCTGTGCCTGGGTTGCTGCCTGGGATTCTGCCATAGCTTTTATTTGCAGCGTCAAGTGAGCCGCTTCCACTGCTTCCGGGAATAGTGGTGGTAGTAGGCGCACTCACATTCGTCGGTGTTACGGCGGCCGCATCTACTCCGGGTGCAGGGACATCGACTGATTCTTCCTCTTGACGCGCCAAATCCATCGCTGCTTGTCGTCGCGTGCGAACCCTTTCGTCTTCCCTTGGCGTGACCGGCATCCCACTTCTGACACCAATTGTTACAGGCTAGGGGTACTAAAACGCCGGTTAAGGGTTACGAAGTTTATTAGCAACGAAGGTACAGACGATCGTAGGCAATGACAAGTACGTATCTGATGTCGCACCGAAGTCTTCCCTTACGTTCACGAAGTCCGTGTCGTAAACACAGAATAACAATACAGATGTTACTTCACGTAGTACTCGAAGTTCTCGTTATAATTGTCGCAGTAGGTCTTCTTTAAGATCGCTTCTTAACTGTTGCTTGTTCTCGTATCGCTAGTCGAATTCAGACTCTGCGCCGGCGTCACGGCGCTATATATAGGCCAGCTGATCGAACATTCCAGATTCCTCTAGACGTAATAATAATAGCACATAACTTCGAGGTCACTCGGAAGTACCTACGGTAATTCCCGGAAACGATGTCGACACTTTGTTGACAAAACTGTTGAGACCTGTACCATTCGATAGGCCGTCCTAAGTCTAGCAATGCGTTTTATTATTGTACCTAGAAAATGTCTAGATCTGGAGAAATAGGGTTTAAAAGTGACGCACTGCATGTCACGCGATATTGAACCTTATGCCATCGACATAAGGTCCATTTGTAACACTATTATTGATACTATTTACTGTCATAGGATGAATGCAAGGAATACAGCAAAATGGACAAGTTCCTACTCAAAGTAAACAGAGCGAAGGTTCAGACGATATGCTTGAAAACTGAGAAAGCCAAACTGATCCAGGAGAACATTCAGCTGAAGAACTACATCAAGAGATACCTGACAGACCTGGCTCTGAAGAGCAAGGACAGGCCGGTGAGCATGAAGATAAGGAAGGAGGTGCCGAAGATAGATTCCAAGATATCGTAAGTATTTATAATAATTTCCCGCCAATGTTTTACCAGAAGACGCAGCGTGGGTAGGCCCCCGACAAGGTGGCCCGACGACCTGGTGAAGGTCGCGGGAAACCGCTGGATGCGGGAGGCGCAGGACCGGTCATCGTGGTGTAGCTTGGGGGAGGCCTATGTCCAGCAGTGGACGTCTTTCGGCTGAAATTATGATGATGATGATGAATGTTTTAAAGCTCAGTTTAATAATTCATTAGTCGATTTCTGTCACGGTCGCTTAACGCAACGAAGATTAGCCAGGTTCGTAAAAGATATTATAGTGTAGATACAAGTGGGTGCGCAAACGCAGATGCACTCTCTGTGGCTTTACTTAGAAAGACTGATGGGACGGCAATCCGACACGGCTGGGGAACAGACCAAGGGCCCTAGTCTGCTATTTTTAGTTTGTCATTCCAACACGATTCCATGGTCATTGTGCTTAAAAGTTCGTAATCTGCAAAATTCATAATGATCGTTCAATTATCTCAGTCATCTCCTAATGGAATGGTGATAGAATGACATTACCATTATTATAAAACCGATTAATAGAAATGATTTTATAAAACTACTACTCAATTTGAACATTCATTAATATGGAGTGGAGTTTCAGTGATTGACCAATGGAAAGATATAATGACGTCATTTTATTAGTAGATTACGAAACTTTTCGAAATCGATCATTATGTGATCACTGATCGACCATTCTGAAACCATTGTAATAGCAGACTAGGGCCTATGGCGCAATAAGACTGATTGAGGCTTTACGTACGGATGACAGCAGGTAAATCTTCCCAAAACTGTCAAATAAGCCAACAATCAAGCTTGAGCCTTAATAAAGCTGAAAATCTAATAAGGAAATCTGACAGATTGATAGTAACTTGATGTGCTGTCGACTGTACTTTTCGAGGCTCGGGGGTATTATACTACCACCAGACTCGTACAACTGCCTGTAGGTAATACAAAAAATATATATTTGTTTCCGCGCGACACACACCTCAGCAGTCGATTGCTCAGCCATAGCGCGAAGCGTATACTACTAATAGGTATAATTGAGAAAGTATGGATGGCAGTTTGCTACTCTTTCACGCAAAAACTACTGAACGGATTTGGTTGAAATTTGGCACACAGATAATTTATAACCAAGAATAAGACCTAGGATACTTTTATCTCGATATTACCACGGAATCGAAACTTACGCGCGTAAAATCGCGGGACGCAGCTAATCGCCCATATATTCTTTTTAAACATTTGCCTATCTAATAGTTTCATCATCATCATCAACCTTTTTATGGTCCCACTGCTGGGCACAGGTCTCCTCTCATACAGAATAGGATTGAGTGTAATTATCACGCTTGCTCAATGCGGGTTGGTGATTTCTGACTTAAAGTCCAGGTATCCTCAAGATGTATCCTTCACCTAGTAATCAGTCAAAAAGAAAGTTACGTTGGTAGTTGCCTGACCTGGAACCGAACCGGCACACTCATACTTTAGAGGCTGGTGTTTTAACCACTAGGCCACCATGACTTTGTTTAATAGTTTACTAATAACAAATTCTATCTGCCTAGGAATCGTCCAGTAACATGCATAGAAGGTGCACTATCGAACGCGGTGCAGCATGAGAAGCGCATGCGTACCCTCCAGCAACGCAATCGGGACAGCGACATCAGGGCGTACCCTCGCGTGCAGTGCTGGATGCAGTCGGCATAACACTGCCCCATGCTCCATCAATTAGTGCTGCCACCTTTCAGCAATAAAGCGCCTGAAAATAGCGCTAGATACCGCTAGATTGCATAAACAAAATGTAGCATTAGAATCCACTAGCTTGTATGGACAGAAAATGTATAATACCTAAGAACAGTTTTTATACTTTAATAGAAATTGTATTAATAATCTGAAATCTAAGTAATATATTAGATAAGAATAATGGCTAATCTTTTTCGATATCTGAAGGATCAGATTGAGTAATTACCAAAATTGACCAAATTCTTGAAAGTCCAGGTGTTTAGGGTTATGTAATTTCCATTAGGTAATATTTTTGCTTTGATCTGATCTGAGATAGAACTTTATCAGGAAGGGTGTACTATATGGATCGGAAGCTAAATGAGTTGCGGTCATGGACGTAGCCACACTGGGGCAAGCTGGGGCGCTTGCTCCACACTGGCTCGGATCTATCATCATCATCATCAACCTTTTTATCGTCCCACTGCTGGGCACAGGTCTCCTCTTATACAGGAAGGGTTGGCGATTTCAGACTTAAAGTCCAGGTTTCCTCAAGATGTTTTCCTTCACCTTGTAATCAGCCATTGGTGTCCAAGATATACTTAGAAAGAGGCCTGACTGTACTTTGATCTATAAGGTGTATAATTACCCAAAAAGAAAAAAAAACGGAAGGGGGGAAGGTTGACTGCTGTCCCACCCTGACCCCAAGACTGGCAATAAACAGTAGCTTATATCCTTCTTTTACGAATGCTTTTATTAAGTTTGATCTGTCATGAGATCACGCTATATTTTCCACTAGAGTTAATATAAAAATTTCTGCTTTATAAGCTAAAATGTGCTAGTTCTAAAATTGATCATTTATTTGATTATCTTTGTTTTTCCAGTCCCATAATTATGTAGAATAAGCAAAAAAAATTTTTTTTTGTTCCGTGGTGGAAAATCCTCCGTGATGTCTGTCGCTCTGGGGCGGGTGACGGGGTCTGTCAGACTCCTACTGACTAAAAACCACCCCGGTGTTCCATCTCACACCTACACCGGGGGTTGCGAGAACGAACACTACTTCGGCAACCCCCGATTGGTGGTGGTCCGCCACTGTGGGGCTCCTCGGGTCAGTGAGGCGACTCCTCCCGTGACGTCTAAGAGCGGCGCGCGTGGAACATATCGCACCGCCGCCTCGGGTCCTGATGTTGGGGGCGATAGATGGATGGACTGGATCCATTTGGGGGAGCTGGAAGAGGGCGTTATCCGCCCTGCGCCGACGCCAGGTGCGCCTGCATCGGGCCGGGTGAGACGACGAGATCTCCCTCTCCCTATCCGCAGCCTCCTTCTGCGAAACGACTGTTTCGCAAAAGAAAACCGACTCGATTACGGCCGGCAGCGAACTAAATCAGGCTACCCTAACTAAAAGCCAGGCAGTTGACTAAACCACTCATTTTACCAGATGACTGCGGCATATATGTATATGGCGATACATCAAGTTATGTAATTCCAGTTTAAGCTAAGCTCATGGAGAAGGCCACTAGGTGCATAAAATAAATTTAAATAGTTAAGTAGACGAGTGTAATCTGACCGAAAAACGATGGAAGACATGACCAAAAAAAAAATGTAACTTAATTATTGTGAATAATAACTGATATGCATTACAACAAAAAAGCTTTGTTGCTGCAATGTTGACATCAGCCGCTTCAACAACTCATATTATGTAAGTTTTTAGTAAGCTAATGCTGGTGTGAGTAGCTGTGTATATCTATGATTGTGTTTGAGACATTGGATGCCGAATCTATTGGCGAATAAGGCGAACTGGCAATCGAGTGAGCTCTTCACACCGTTCAACATGGGAGTTGTTCGTTCTCTCTGTTATATTTAATCATTAGTTTAAAATTTTGAATATGTCTTCTGTTTGATTCCTGCACTCATTCGAAAGCCATGTTATAAAAACGTTGTTTGTTAATAAATTCGTTTCTCATCATCATCCCAGCGTCAATCCCAGTTGCATCCGAAGCCTCTTCAGCTTTGGAGTCTGGGGTCCACTTTACTAGTCCAACTGCTGATATGGCTAAACTTCGACATTTTCCGTCAAGCGACTGCCATCTGACCTCCATAACCCGAAGGCGACATCGAAGCATTGCAGTTAGACCAATTGTTGGACTTTTGAGGGCTCAAACAACCCGTAACGACTGCCACTAGATGTTTGTATGGCAACCGGGACCTACGGCTTAATTAACGTGCTTTCCGAGGCACGACCAGACCAGTGCAAATATTCATATTCATGCATACAAATATTTGTGCGGGGATCGAACCTGCGCCTCCTTGCGCAAAGGTCGCGTTCGCTACCGCTACGCCACGGAGGCTGTCTAATAAATTCATTTCTATCACATAAGAAATAAAACATTCATTGAAGAAGCCTTATTCCCGTCCCGTTGGATTACAAGAGGAGTAGGCCTAACAGATTACTATTGATTTCTTTAAATTAATGTCACATAAGGGTTTAACAGCTTATTTAGCTTATAACATACCCACTGCTGGTACACACACTCAGTTTTATTAAAGAGGAAGTGGGCTGCATTGTACAATGATGACCCAGTACAGACAGATAAACATAAGAAATTTATGGAATAAAAAGGCAAGAATTATGTAAAATACTTATAATATGTATAGTTAATCAGTATTAATTAATTAGAAAATGTACAAAATACTTGATCACTATGTTTTAAAAATGAAGCATTATAAGACAAACACAATAGCAGCATGGTATGCTGGCTGGTGCCAAGCTGTCACGGGCACCATCATACTGTGCCAGTAATTTATCAACAATCATGGTCCATGCACAACATCTTTAGCAACAGTTTACCAGAAAATTTAACAGTTATGTTTTAGGTATAACATTTACAAAAATGATACATTACTAGAAATTATATTTTCAACAATTAATCTTCATATTATTTGGTACTCTGATCTAAGTTACTTGTTGTATTAAGATAAAAGTTTGCATTAAAACATTTATTTCTATTCAACTATATTGCTAAGTGATGAAATATACAACAATGGAGCTTCAACAGAATATGAAGAGAATACAGTTCTGTTTTTATTAAAATAATAACTAATGTTATCCATCTTACAAATAAACTTATTCATTAACTTCAGTAGTTTTGATCCATTGGTACTACACCAGCCATAGAATTACCAGAATTGTCGCCCAAGTTCCAAGGGTCATCGATAGCCACCAGCAACCTCGCTAATGCTTTGTGCCCGTCCAGATCAATATTCTTTGTTAGTTCTTCATTAAATGGAACATATTCATCACACAAAACTGTCTTTCCTTGCGAAACGCCGTAAATCTCGTACCAACCTTCTAAAGGCTCATTCAAGGGCTGTTTCAGTTTTATAAGAATCTCCTGATCATCCACAGTTTTTACATAGAATCCTTCGCTAGCAGTAACTTTAGTTACTTTGCCCCAAAGTGTTACTTTCGCGCCAACTCTACCGAGGTTACCGGCTGTCACATACGGTACAAACTCGTCGTTGTCGGGATACTGGTTGTCTTCGAAATCGTCGTGGTCTCCCATTTTTCAAGTGTTCTAGGCAAGTACAATCAGGTGACAATTTAGATTGTATTAATTGTAAAATATAATTTACTACGCACAGAAATCAACAGGAATCAACTCGTTTGGCACTTTTGGCAGTATTGACACTTGACAGCTGGAACTGGTTGACACTTGTCACTTGTGACAGAATTCAGAGGAAAAAAACATGGTGTACCAAATGCATTGAGATAGAAATATATAGAAGTCTATGACCAAATGTGTACCAACCATAGAGTAACAGCTGTCACAATTGACCATAATGCTCTAATGGTCTATGATTTTCAATCACTTTCTATACTCTGTTTTTTATTCTCGTAGACTAAATTGACACATGCAAATGTCAAATTTACATTATTAATTTTGTATTATTACGTTTTTAATAAGTACCTACACATTATTTCAGGATAACTTATTGTAAAAAAAACGATACTTGATTTTATGAACGCTAAGTTTCGGCACTATTTAAGAATTGCAATAAATTGCCAACACTCGTAATGTCAGTTTAGTCTACGAGATTAAAAAACAGAGTAGCGACAAACGAACGGAAGACAGGAGCCTAAGCCACTTTTATGGGCAAAAAGTTATAAAGGTCACAGAACACAATTACTCGATGCAGCGCTGAAAGTTTGGTATTCGTGCATTTGTGTAATGATGATGATGATGAATGATATTTGACTTCAGATTAGGGCACGAGCCTGTGACAGACAGACCTTCGCTCTAGGTCGACTCCACCCCGTCCTCAACCCGCGTAGCAAGCAATCGCTCAGGTGCAAAATGCGCTTGTACAAAGCTTGCATACGCCCGATTATGACCTACGCTTGTCCAGTTTTCGCACATGCCAAGTCACGTCATATCCATAGGATGCAAGTAGTCCAAAACCGATTCCTCCGTAAAGCCACAAACGCCCCTTGGTTCGTTCGAAATGAGATCCTCCATCTTGATCTCAAAATCCCCAGCATCCAGCAGTTCATGAAACGCCTTTCCAAGCGTTTCTTTGATACTGCTGCCAAGCACCGCAATCCTCTTATAGCAGCGGCTGCCAATTACACTCCCTCCACCATCTCCCGACTTCGCCGCCCTCGGCATGCCCTCACAGACCCCATTACCCTCCTCCAAGAGGCCAATAGGGCCACCAGCACATTACACAAAAACAAACCGACCTACCGACCTCGCCGCCGAGGTCCATCGCGACGCGCTCCACGTAGTAATCCCCTCCCCCGTCCCTTGTCCGATGAAGGCCAGCCCGCGCCGCAGCTGAGCCAGTAATATCATAATGTCTCAACAATGACCTCTGAGTTTGTTTCGGCGTTTCATCTCAGAGCTAGTATTATGAAACGTCGTGGTCATCAAACCATTAAGAATACATTCGATCCAGCCGTCCCTTGCTGTCCTCTCTAGCGACGCCCTAAGCCGAGGTTCGTACCCCACAGGGGGTGCCCTTAGTGCGTAGTCGCCCAATTTTAATTTAGTTTTAAGTGCCCCTGGCTGGAGGCTTTAATTTTAATTAAGGCATCCACAGGAAAGTCCGATTAAGTAGTTAACGGCCTCTAATGGCCCCCTACGAGATGCCATATCAAAAAAAAAAAAAAAAGGGCCTGTGACATCGAATTTAATTATAAACCTATAGCTAAAACGTAGTGATTACTTGCTCTGTGCCTATAGCTTTCAACAATAATTTATAAAGCATGATGTGATAAGATGTCCCATAGATTTTTTTGAAGTTGTAACTTATAAACTTTATTGTGTATTAAAAGGTTTACTATACAACGTGTAACAAAAAGGGTATATACATACCAAGTGGACGGCCTCTTGATAAGATAAGAAACGATACGGGAAGGGTTCTCTAACCTTATGTTTACATGGTAGGAAGTTATGAATTATTCCAATACATATGATACCAGAAACCGCAGTTTCAAACTGAAATCAATACAACACTAGCAAAAAGCCAGCTGATCGGGGTCATTGAACAGTTCATCAATAAAAACAAACCTCTTACGTACTTGCTTACCCTGGTATTTCTTCAAACAGTGGATAAAGGGTTCCGGATGTTTATTTTTCTTAACATTTTTTTTTTCGGAAAAATAATTTTACGTACAAATAAGTTTTTTCTACAAAAGCTAACTTTATGTTTGTGAACAACAAACCAAGTCATAAAATAGGGCGAGTGCGTGCGCTGGAAATCGAAAAACGTCTAGCGGCTTTAGTCACCTACGTAAAACAATAAAAAAACGCAATTTATTTTATAAATGAGTAAACTTATCTAACAAATCGATAGAACCGAGTTGGTAACTCTCTCTCATCTAAAGCGCATTTCCCGGTTGTATCCGCGGCTTTCGCTTTGGAGCCCGGGATCCGCCTCCAGTCCAACCGGGTTCGGCTGAATACCAGTATTTTACATGGAGCGAGTGCCATCTAACCTCCACAATCCAGTTACTGGGTAATACGATATCCCTTGGTAAGACTGGTTGTCTCACAGATCTACGAATGACAGCCGGGACTAACGGCTTAACTAACGTGTTTTCCGAAGCACGGAGGATACACACACAAACACCCAAAGCTGGAACAACTACTTGTAGGTCATACAAATATTTGTTCCGCGCGGGAATCGAACCCGCGACACGCTGTGCAACAGTCAATCGCTTAACCACTACGTCAATCGTGCAGTCAACTACCTGCAATTCACTCAGTAGCTACTCAATCCTACTTCCTACTAATAAAATGCGAAAGTTTGTAAAAATGTTTGGATGAATGGATGGATGTATCCATACATACATTCTTACAAATTTTCGCATTTAAATACTAGCTGCTCCCTGCGGATTCACCCGCGTAAGTTTCGATCCCCTGGGAATATCGAGATAAAAAGTGTCCTTTATGTTAATCCTGGTTATAAACCATATCTTTGCCAAATTGTATCCAAATCAGTTCAGTAGTTTTTGAGAATCGAGTTGGTAACTACAACACACTAAATAATACCCAATCTATTAACTACATTCCTATAAATTTCCTTACGTAACTAATTCTTTTCATGTCGGTTGCCATTTGCCATACATAGGTAGGTACTTAGTTTATGAAAAATTAATTACTTAGATAAACGTGCGAAAGAGACTACGAAAAAGGATTTCATATCTGTTCAAATGAACCCAAAATATCATTTCTAAACAACTCATGTGTGTCCTGGTACAAAAAAGGTCCCCATGAGTTCCGTAGATAAATTAAATTTTAGTTAGTCTTTGCGTATTCACTTCTGCGATATAAAAGATTTTGCCTTTTGCAAAAATATTATAGCTTAAAACTCAGCAGTAGATAGATAGAGTACAGTACAGTCTTAATTTACCTTTTCAAAATAAATAAAAAATACGCAAATGTACTAGGAGTGCAACAGATACGAGGACTGTTATCGCTAAATTAAACAGCGGTTCCGCAATCACAGAACCCTAATTGAATGTCCTAGCTCAAACATATGAAATTGAATACGATAAAATATTATCTCTCAGTCGCGTACGCCGACGGCGTGCATTTTGTGAGAGAGATGACAATATTTCCGTTATTTTTATCCGTTATTCCACACATATATTATTGTTGTGTGAGTGACTTTAGAACGCGCCGAAAGCAATCATGTTGAACATGATAAAATATTGTGTCTCGGTCGCACGCGCCGTCTGCGTGAATATTTTAAGAGAGATGACAATGTTTTGTTCCATTTGTCTACTATCTTTGGCGAAATATTTTAAAACGCCGAAACAGAAATTAAGTACCTAAATAAATAAAGTTCAATTTTTCATAATTCCTATTAGTTCAGTACAGATCTAAGATTCGAACTTTACGGTCGCATGCGCGTTTCGCGATTTTTGTGTTGTGAACTTGTGACGTGTGTACAATCATGGCCCTTAGCAATACTGAATATTTTGAGATGATCTTGTGTGTCGGGCAAGAGGATGGTAATGTGCGTGCTGCTCGCGAACTTTATCGTCAGCGATTTATCGATGGTAGGGCAGAAGGTGAGCGTCGACAGCTCCCTTCGGTGGCGTGTTTCCATAGAATGGTACATCGTCTGCACCAAACTGGTTCTTTTCACGCTCCTGGATTAGGGGGTCGCCCGAACACTACCGATCCAGATTTAGAGGAAGCCGTACTCGAACATTTCGAAAATAACCCACGTACTAGTACTCGGCGAGCTGCATTAGCGCTGGGTGCATCTAACCATATGCAAGTATGGCGAGTGTTGAACAATGACGGTCAGCACCCATACCACTTCCGTCGCACCCAGGAACTGACACCTGCAGATTTTTTGCCTCGCGTGACCTTCTGCGAGTGGTACTGCGGTCAGGTAGCAGCTTCGCCAGATTTTGGCTCAAGAGTACTGTGGACAGATGAAGCGTCATTCACAAGAGCTGGGATAAGCAACATACATAATGACCATGTTTGGTCTCACGCTAACCCGCATGCTTCTACGGAATCGTCGTTTCAACACCAATGGCGACTAAACGTGTGGGCTGGTATTGCGGGAGAAATTGTCGTAGGACCAATTTTTTTGCCGCACAGCCTAAACGGTCAACATTATTTAAATTTTTTAACCAACGAATTGGACGATGCTCTCACAGAAAGCCTATCAATTTTAGGTTACGCTAATCTCGTGATGGGCAACAATTTAATCTTCCAACACGATGGCGCTCCAGCACACTATGCACTTGATGTTAGGGAGCATCTAAATATGCGTTTTCGTCAGTGGATTGGGCGCGGTAGCAGACATGTACCTTGGCCACCGCGATCTCCAGACCTAACTCCATTAGACTTCTTTTTGTGGGGGTATATTAAAAACATAGTGTATGCAATGCCGTGTGACACAGCAGAGCAAATGAGAGAGCGAATCGAAGCCGCTTTCAGGACAGTGACACCAGACATGCTACGGAATGTCCAGGTGTCGATACACAAACGAGCGACCTTGTGTGTACAGTACCAAGGGCGTCACATCGAACCACATCTCTAAAAAATGTAAGTTAATTAAATTATTATTTTTAATTTTCATATTTATTTTGCTGATTGTTCGGACTATGTTAAGCTATTTTTGAGGCAAAATTTAAGTAGGCAGGTAGGTACAAATTACCGGGCGGGCCATTGTCAGCATCTCATGGACGCGCGCGTCGCAGCCGCGCGTTTCAACAATATGTAGGCAGATAGGTACTAGGCGATCAGAATTACAGAAGAAATGTTTTGTAATATTAGCAAGTGACTTGGAATGTTGTTGACCCTCCGTAGTGTTGTTACACGTTTGTTAATATTTGAATTCAAGAATCATGCGATACCAAGGATACCAAGAATTTGGTATCAATTCTTCGAGTAATTTATTTTGAGCTGAAACTTTGTGTAGAGTTTCTATACCACCTATAATCTTCAGGGGTTCTTGATGTATATACCCTTTTTGTTACACGCTGTATACAACGTTATTTTTTGTTTATGCCAAACCTGTATCACAGATTACAGAATACTACGTCCTGTATATAGTTTGTTCTGAATCGATTCCAATTCTATACTTTTTCGCAAATACATTTAGAAGTTGTTTCAGTGTGGTTACTGAGAGCGCTACGCAGCTTACACGGGCGCATACCCGCGCTCAGCTAAAGCCACAGGTCAATGCACCCGACTCGTCCGCCTAAACGGAGCGTGGACTATATTTTTGTTGGGACAACCAAGTAGGAGAACAAGCTCTTAACTTTGTGGTTTTTCATATCTTTTTGAAATGTTTATACAAAAATACCGGACACGTGTATCGGATAAACAAAAAATAATGTTGTATATTTTTCCATTTATTTAAATTTTTTACACTGCGATATGTCGCATCGTATTATTCTGTAGTGTAGGCAGGCGGCGGAAGATCTTGCGATATCATTCACCAACTGGCACTTTTCATGAAAACCCCTGCCCCTATTTCCCTTTTCACAAACTAAAATCAGATCTTCAAATACGTCCTTTAGGCCTATCAAATTAGTTCGCGCCTGACGTAAATCGACGTTTTTTAGTCGCCATGCCAATAGAGTATAAACTATGGAGTATCTTGACAGGACTATTGTTATCTTCCACCCTTTCATAATAGAAAGAAAAATATGCACTGAACTTAAAATTAGTTTAGTTAGTGAACAAGAGAATCGGCACCAGTGACGTCATTTACCAGTAAATCCATACTAATATTATAAACTAGCTTTCCGCCCGCGTGGAGTTCGGTTATATCGCGCTTTTTAGATTTCCCTCGGGAACATCAAATTTTTCCGGGATAAAAGGTAGCCTATGTTCTTTCTCAGGGTCTAAAGATTGTCTGTGCCAAATTTCATCAAAATCACAGACAGGCAGATAGACAGACAGACAGATAGTAACTCTATCTGTCTGTGATTTTTGCATTTATAATATTAGTATGGATGCGAAAGTAACTCTGTCTGTCTGTTACGCTTTCCCGCTTAAACCTCTCAACCGATTTTGTTGAAATTTGGCACAGACAATCTTTAGACCCTGAGAAAGAACATAGGCTACCTTTTATCCCGGAAAAATTTGATGTTCCCGAGGGAAATCTAAAAAAACGCGATATAACCGAACTTCACGCGGGCGAAGCCGCGGGCGGAAAGCTAGTGTAGGAAATAAAAACAACGTAGCAAATTAATTAAACTTTTATTATCGCTTATTTACACTATCCCTTAGAACTAAAACACTGACAATACACTACGCTAAATGGTCCTCGCGGTCGGCTGCGAGCGTGGGCGCGGCGGCGTCCTCCATGGCGGCGAAGTTCATGAAGTGCGCCGGCCGGTGCACCTCGTGGTAGAACTCACGCGGGTTGCCGAGCTGCACGCCGTACTTCATGTTCGGATCGTGACGCACACCTGGGAAATATTATTGCAGAAGTTAGAGTATTAAATATTATAATAGTGATGGATAGTATAGGACCATAGATAGATATCATAAAAAAATAACAAAACAACCTACAGTATAGGTTACAATGATATTGCCCCACACTAGGAATATCTCCCGTAAACAGCCAGACCCGAAGCAACTACTTGTAGGTCTTACAAATATTTATGCGCGCGGGAATCGAGCCCGCGACACGCAGCATAGCAGTCAATCGCTTAACCACTACGCTAGCCGGGCCATCATTGACAACAATTTAAAATATTCATTCAAAATTAACATACCCATGAAATTGTAATTCCAGCTTCCCTGTGACGGCACCATGAAGTATCCGAGGAACCGGTCAGACAGCAGCATCTGCACCCTCTCGTAGTGGCTGGGCAGGTACCCCTTGGGGTTGTTTCCCCGGTCGGTGTTGCGTGCACCCCACTCGTACCCGCTTGGGGTGAGCTTGTACGCCGTGAGGGAGCAGGAGCCCGGCGTGAACGAACACGTGATTATGATCGTCTTTTCGCCATCCCAAGATGGATTCTCTGCCATTACTTTAGCATGAGTTGTAATGTCCTGTGAAAGGGTAAATATGTAGTTTAAACCATGATTCCATTATTAGTTGGGTATGATAAATTTATGTAAGAGCATATTGTTGGTGTGCAGTGAAAACCTCGTAATGGCTCTAAGATGCATCTAATGCCTTCGCCTTCTACTGATAATAAACTTCGGAAAACATACATAATTTTTTAGAAAGTTTTTATTTTCTTGTGTATAATATAGTGTATCATAAGTTATATGATATATGTATATAGTGTGCAATCACGTTTATACGGCGACTATAGAAAACATCTAAAAGTTAGAGTAGATTGACATATGACGAAATGCCAACCTGCGCTTTGCAGGGGGCTGTAATGAGCTTTTGGTTACGGATTGAGTATTTTACCTGCGGCGAGAGCTGCGGTAGCTCGTTAGGCTGCGTGTGCATCCAGCCGAGCGGCTGCAGGTGAGCGAGCGCGGGGTGCTTGGGGAGGTGTCGCGGGAGGTGCACTTGCTGGTGAGTGCCCCACTGCGGCGGGACCACCGCGCACTGCACCTCGCGTACCATGGGGTTGTCAGCCGGTGACGTGCCGTACAGGTAGCACGCGATCTGCGGGGAGAAGGACTTAGGTGATTATCAAAGTAAATATGTAACTGGTTAATACTACACAGTAGTTTTTTTGCGTGAAATCACGAGAACATTCCAAGCAGTAGATGTGGCACTTTTTGGTCTCTTCTTTAAGGCATTTTTTTTTTAAGTGCCACGAAAACCATAATATCACAGAAGATTCTTCTTCTTCAGCCTATAGAGGTCCCCTGCTGGATCAAGGCCTTCCCCAAGGATTTCCAAAATGACCGGCCTTGTGCTGCCCGTATCCATCGGCTTCCCGCGACCTTCAGCAGGTCATACGAGCAGGTCTACCTAGTTGGGGGCCTCCCTACACTGCGTCTTCCGGTACGTGGCCGCCACTCCAGAACCTCATTGCCCCATCGGCCAACGGATCTACGACAATGTGCCCTGCCCACTGCCACTTAATTTTAGCGACAGAATATTAGCTACTATAAATTTAAATAACCTGTGCTCTCAAATCGGAGATGGTGACGAATTTCTTGAGCAAGTTCTTCGGCAGTATGTAGGTGTAGCCACTCTCTTTGATGTCGTCCGAACTAACGTAGATATGGTTCGTGCGCAGATGAAGGTTGGTGGCGGATATCGCACGCACACGCCATTCAGTCTTGGAGCTGAAATGTTATGTAGAGTTAAATAACGTTAGACATTGAAAACATTGGCTTGAAAAATTTGTAGTATAGTTTTCACTCCTTAGTAAGTTACAATATGCATATACCCATAAAAAGACCTAGTGTCAGTGTGAGAAAATATAAGTCTGGCTATTATTTAGTTGTCAATATGATCAGCTAGCGTTATATCAGCGCCGCGACGTGTGACGTCAGTGCGATCAGCAAGCGCCGCACGCTCGCGACACTCCAGAGCACAGAGATTCTCTGGTTTCAGGACCCCTACGCTGTTCATCATTTCGTATTGACGGCAAAAGATCTTAATATCAGTACACTGTGCATTATTAAGGATCTATCATTGTTAATGGCCAAAAATAATCATAGGACCTGCATGCTTATTACAACAGGTTGCTTTGATATCCCATAGCTCTAGGGCTGTGTTCTATTGTAAAAATAATACAATAACTCCAAAAACCGTACAGTTAGCAGAGCCGAGTGGTTAGAGATAGTTTCGAAGGTACATCTAAGATATGGGTATACAAGTTTCATTGAGCAATACGAGTAATTCATTTTCATTTGAAGCTAATGAAATGCGACATTATATTTCACATAAGCATGTTTTGTATGACAATGAATACAAAAAATGACAATTAAAAAAGAAATCATAATATGCCAGTTGATTCTTTGATATAATATGTATGCATCATTTTCGACCCGCAAGATAAAATTACGATTTACAAATTCTTATAACATTTTCTTATTACATAAATAACACTATGGGAACAAATTCTCACCTGAAGGTCTGTGATTCATAATTGCTGGTGGTAGAAGTAATGATCTCGTCACCATGCTTGTTAACAGTCCTTGTCGTGGTTGCAGTAAGTTGACTCTGTTCCTTGCTCTGCTTCTCAATCTCAGCTATCTGTTGCCGCTGAGCTGATGGTGCTGATATCTCCATACCCAGTATTATATCACGGATTTCGGATTGTGTGAGTGAGGCCACATTAACGCTGGAAAAATAATGTCACTGTAATCACTGCAACTGGGATATAAATATAACAACATTAGATTGTAAAATTCGGATCAAGTTGCTCACCATTAACTCTATAATTATATGTAATATAATTTATAATCCATACTAATATTATAAATGCGAAAGTATCTCTGTCTGTCCGGCTTTCACGCCAAAACTACTGAACCGATTGTAATGAAATTTGGTACACGGATAGTCTGGAGCCTGAGAAAGGACATAGGCTATAAAAAATCTCGCTATGACCAATAGGAGCAGAACAGGGACAAAAAAATGATGCGAAAACGGGAGCAAACGCGGACGTACATATTACTCCCATTATTTTTACAGGCGCTTATTTTATATCAACTAAGCTCTTTTGGTTCGAAGCTTGCTGGGGTGGAACCGCGAGGCACAGCTAGTATATAATAATTTTTTAACATATTATGACCAACTTAGTTTGAAATGTTTCAATGTATGTTTACTTACATATTTACTAACTATCACATACTGAGCAATAAGTTATCCATAGACCAATAGGTTTTTATCACTTACTTGTTCTTCTTGCCATAATCAGCAAGAATGAGGTCCTTTAGTTGCACCTCAACCTTGATCCAATCATCATCAGACAGCGTGGGCCAGATGTGATGGGGCTCCGTCAGCGTGGTCTTGTCGGGCTTCAGCAAGACTTTGGTTCGCTCGGTGTTCACGTGTAGGGCGCGAAGGATCAAGATTAGACGACTGAATGCCTATGAAAACAATTATGTAAGTATATTCTTGTTAAGGCTTGCAAAATTTTAGAGGTATCAACAATATTTGGAGCCATGGTTGTTTAGTAGTCAATATGATCAGCTAGCGTTATATCAGCGCCGCGACGTGTGACGTCAGTGCGATCAGCAAGCGCCACACGCTCGCGACACTCCAGAGCACAGAGATTCTCTGGTTTCAGGACCCCTACGCAGTTCATCATATCATATTGACAGCAAAAGATCTTATCATCTGGTAATCTATCATTATTAATGGCCAAAAGTCGTCATAGAACTTGCATGCTTATTTTATACAACAGGTTTTTTGATATCCCATAGCTCTATAATTTATATGCATCCCTTTGTATCATTAACACAAGTAGTTTTTCTAAAATCATAAATTCACATCAAATTCTTCCATAACTTAATAAAATGTACTCTAAGAGAACTTGTTTTTATATACTGTATGGAAAATGTCTTAGATTATAAACAGTTAGTCTATGTAACCATTTATCTTAAAATAAAATTTCTTCTGTTGCTTTTCAACCTCTTCATCTATATAAGCACTCGTCTGAGGAATGTTATGGCCCATAAGTACGGTTTAGAATAGAATACTCTTTTGTTTTGTCCACCATATAGATTACAGAACACAAATAAAAATATTTTACAAAGGGTGACACAATGAGCGGTCTTATCGCTAAGAGTGATCTTTTACAGACAACCTTTGGATGGAATTCTAAAGGGAAGGATAATGAAATAATGTAGGTAGTCTACAGTGTACTATTTACATAGATTATACAATAAATATATACGTTATGTGTATCATCATCATCTCAGCGCCAATCCCAGTCGCACCCGTAGCTTTTCAGCTTTCGAGTCTGGGGGTCCGCTTTACCACTCTAACTACTGATTTAGGCTAAACTTCGATATTTTCCATGAAGCGACTGCCGTCTGACCTCCACAACCCGAAGGCGATATCTAAGCATTGCAGTTAGACCAATTGTTAGACTTTTGAGGGCTCCAATAACCCGTAACGACTGCCACTAGATGTTCGTATGGCAACCGGGACCAACGGCTTAACGTGCTTTCCGAGGCACGACCAGACCAGTGCAAATATTCATATTCATACATACAAATATTTGCACTGTGCAGGGATCGAACCCGCGCCTCCTTGCGCAACGGCCGCGTTCGCTACCGCTACGCCACGGAGGCTGTTACATTAATATACGTTAAGTGTATCATACTAGTTTAAATAAATTTATAAATCTAATTACTACATCTAATTAATAACAGTTTGTATAATCATTTTAACTTACAGTGTATGACGAAATTGTCTTGAGCCAGTCATCATATAAGTTAAACAGCACCATCTGCGGCTCGGTAGCCTTCAAGATAAGATCTCCAAACTTCTCCACCTTGAGACACGCCTGGAACGGCAGCTGGAGCTCCGATCCTTTGATTACGATGTTAGGGAAGTCCAACAAGTGCACCTGGATGCGGAAAATACGTAAAATGATTAATAAGAATTGAACCAATATTTTCAAAATGTAATCCTTTCATAAATACTACAATTATTGTGCAGTCTTCAAGTTGAAAATTCTAATGGTGGCACATTTATTGTTACCTTTTAATAAAAAAAACATTCCTTTGTACAGACGACAGCACATCAAACTACTACAATCTGTCAGATTTCTTTATTCGGTTTTCAACTTTTATCTCCAAAGCATTAAGGCTCAAGGTTTATTGGAAATATTTAGCAGTTTGGGGTAGCTTAACCTGTCCGTACTTCGTACGTCCGTACTTGTTGAACAAAAGGATTTTTTAAAGAATTGTTTCAATAGAAAATTATTGTTT
Organism: Sesamia nonagrioides; assembly: GCA_017933935.1. NCBI lineage: Eukaryota > Metazoa > Arthropoda > Insecta > Lepidoptera > Noctuidae > Sesamia > Sesamia nonagrioides. The sequence continues at coordinate 60,839 of JADWQK010002037.1, read as the reverse complement.
CTCTTACTTCAAGAGGATCCAACATTCCCTTTCTGGTGACGATGATCTGTTTAGGCTGTTCTTCTACGGGTAGGGAACGAATCAACGCCGCTACTTCTTCAGCAGTCTTCCATTTGGCGAGCTAAGTGAAACAGAATAGGCATTTGAGTATGGGTGAACCAAGGCGGAAAATGACGTCTTTAGACGTTACTATCCATCTCAATTAATTTAAGGGGTTTGTGTGAAATCGTTCATGGAAAGTGATATCAGGGCAAACAAAAACGATATAGACCAGGTATATAATGTGAATGGAAAAAAAATCTATGTATTTACACATTACATTTACACGTATTTTTTTGTTTTTTTTACAACAGTACTAAGTTTCATCCAAAGATTTTATTGGTAACTAGCTTTCCGCCCGCGGCTTCCCCGCGTGGAGTTCGGTTATATCGCGCTTTTTAGATTTCCCTCGGAAACATCAAAATTTCCGGGATAAAATGTAGCCTATGTCCTTTCTCAGGGTATAAAGATTGTCTGTGCCAAATTTCATCAAAATCGGTTGAGAGGTTTAAGCGGGAAAGCGTAACAGACAGACAGACAGAGTTACTTTCGCATTTATAATATTACTAGCTTTCCGCCCGCGGCTTCGCCCGCGTGGAGTTCGGTTATATCGCGCTTTTTAGATTTCCCTCGGGAACATCAAATTTTTCCGGGATAAAAGGTAGCCTATGTTCTTTCTCAGGGTCTAAAGATTGTCTGTGCCAAATTTCATCAAAAATCGGTTGAGAGGTTTAAGCGGGAAAGCGTGACAGAGAGTATCCGTTTATCCATTTATTCTAAACAGATTTGAACTTTCTCATTTTTCTTTTTTTCATCTAGGTATACTAATTATTTATACTAATGTTTAAAATAGATTGCCTGTTTTATAAACACTTATTAACAAGTGCTCAATAAATGCATTTTAAAGTGAAAACTTATGAGCGATGTTGAGTTGAGCACATTTGTTGGATGGGGAAAGGCATTGAATTGACGTGAGCAGTGGCGTGACCGACCCGACACCTGTCAATGTTTTTTTTAAATTTACGCTTATTCTGTGTTTTTAATTATTTCAGTTTTTCACTTCTGTCTGTTAGCCCCCAAGCAAAAAATAAATATTTTTTTTTGTTAGCCCTTCTCTCTCGTAACTCTTCTAATGAGAAAGAGTATGGTATTGCAAAGCATATTATAGAATGTCGGGTCGTAGTTACCTGACCAAGACGCTTGTCGGCCCATACGCTGGTATGAATAATCTTGAGGAAGAGCTGTGTCCGGTACGTGGGTTGAAGATGAAGATGGCTCGTTGATGGGTTTGGTCGTCAAGTTACCCTCGAACGTTTTGTGGATCGTCACACGATATACGTTTGTGTCGTCTACAAACCTGTATAAATGGACAAAATGAATTGTAACACTTAGCCTTGATCAGTTTTATAAGCGTGAACAAAATGTGTAATGTATTTATAGATTACATAAACTTACGAATATGTAATGAACAATCGGACTACGCAGTAAAGCGATGATGAATCTCTAGAGAGATTTAGAATTCTGAGTGCTTTGAAACTGAGACAACGAAGGAAGTGTTTACAAATGTATTTCATTTAGTTTACGTATCATTTTACCATTTACTTCGTTCAAAACTAAACAACTAAAATAAGACACTTCAAGGAGTTTAGAGACAGCAAAGTATAAAGAGCGAAAACTCGAACGAAAAACTGCTACAGTAACAGACAGGTTCATTATCTGATGCAAAACATACAACATGCATGAAATGACAACACATAACTTGCGCTGACTGTGCAGCATGTGCATGAATATATGAATGTGTTGTGTGTATGTTCATGTGTGTGGCATCACTAATTACCAAATAATCTGGTTAGAGAAGAGTTCTCCATAGTTCTGACTGACAGGTAGGGTTCAGTGGGTTCACAGTACAGCTGCAGCGCCTTTGCGGATACGTTCGCGGAGTACAATAAAAGTACAGCGCCGGGTTGGCCTTCATTATCTTCGCCATAGCTTGGATGAGTGGCTTGCAGCCAGGAACCGATTTCCATATGCACTGTGGAAAAATGTTATTTTTAAAATTTTGATATAGAAATTGTCACAATAAAGATTTTTAGTTCAATCTTGTGCTAGTTAATTGTCATCATCATCACCTCAGCGTTAATCCCAGTCGCATCCGTAGCTTTTTCAAGAGCTTTTGGAGTCTGGGGTCCGCTTTTACCAGTCTAACTGCTGATTTTGGCTAAACTTCGGTATTTTTCCGTGAAGCGACTGCCGTCTGACCTCCACAACCAGAAGGCGACATCGAAGCATTGCAGTTAAACCAATTGTTAGACTCTTGAGGGTTCCAACAACCCGTAACGACTGCCACTAGATGTTTGTATGGCAACCGGGACCAACGGCACGTGCTTTCCGAGGCACGACCAGCACCATGCAAATATTCACATTCATGCATACAAATATTTGCTCTGTGGGGATCGAACCGTGCCTCCTTGCGCAACGGCCGCGTTCACTACCGCACTACGCCACGGAGGCCGCCAAGGTTAATTGTAGCCGCACTAGTTATGCTCCGCTTCTATTGGTCGCAGCGTAATGTTATATAGCCTAAAGCCTTCCTGGATTAATGGGCTATCCAACGCAAAATAAAATTTTCAAATCGGACCAGTGGTTCCCGAGATTAGCGCGAACAAACAAACATACAAACAAACTCCTTCAGCTTTATATATTAGTATAGATAAGAAACTACCAGCCAAGTGCGAGTCGGACTCGCGCACGTAGAGTTCTTTATCCATAAAAACTGAAACCGAATACATCATTTGTGAAAATTTTAACTTTGTGTGGCTACCATGAGTTTTCATTAAGACCCTCAATCATACCGCATCGACCCATTCGCCGCTCTCATTGGTTGATAGTTCTTACAACCTTGAAGTGGGCCAATCGATGAGTCAAACGCGGTCGATATGGATGATCGAGTAAGATTTCCATCATCGATATGTTACCCACATCAAGCCATTGATGGTTACCATGAGTTTTAATTACAAGGTAATGAAAAACTCATGTGAAATGTTGCTGAACGAATACCTTAGTAATAAAAACTCATGGTAGCCATACTGTCCAGCTATCATGGTTCCATTTAGGGTTGTAACGGAGCTTCGCCTCCGCGCTTCCGTTACGCGGAAGTTCCGCAAGAAATCGTATCTTCGCTTCCGCCTCCGCCTCCGCACAATTTTTAGCGGAGTTATAACGGAGGTTTATTTACGTATTTATAAAATAAATAATGCGCGAGCTGCGACGCTCGACAGCCGTCCGGCCGCGTTTGAGCGCAAAATGGTCAAGAAACAACTAGTGCGAGGCGGGAATGCGGCAAACACAATTTGTTTCTCCTTAATTTTCAATACAAGAAGGTAGTATTTTTTTTTACCAAGTATACTACTATTAATGTACGTATTTAAAATAAAAAATGTTTTAATTAACCATAAATTTCAATTTTTTCTATATGTACTTTCACCTCCGCCTCCGCCTCTGTTAACATCCGCATCCGCGGAGGTGAGACTCGTCGCCTCCGCATCCGCCTCCGCCTCCGCTAACAAGCCTCCGTTACAACCCTAGTTCCATTTTTACCCTTTGGGATATTTTTTATTGAATTCCTTTTTGACGACAACCTAAGGCTAATACTGTAATATTGTTGTGACCATTGCTGAAGAGATGGCAATAAATGCGATAGTGCAAGTCATTAGACTTTAATAACTATAATGATGTTTACCTGTGTAAGTTATAAGCCAGATCGATAGCGATGAGCAGACCCGTGGGCGAAGGGTAAATGGACATATTGTCGGTGGTGTAGTCGAGGAACTTGGCGCGAGCGTATCGCTCCACGTCGTGGGAATCGTAGTCGCCCCAGCGTAGCTGAATGTCCAGCCAGTACTTCTGTGTTGTTGTATTGTCCATTGTGTCTCTGTGGGTAAGGAAGGCTTTGTGTAATAGTGAAACACCTTTAAATACACGTAGATAGTCTTAACACCCTGAGAACCGAGCAATAAGAGCATGCATCTTCTTGAAAACATGACGGCTGCAACCATTTTTTTTATATATATATATATTATAAACTAGCGCTTGACCGCAATCCTGCCTGATGGTAAGCAGTGAATCAATCGTTGATGGTAAAGCGCACTAGTTTATTAAGAGCCTATTCACTCTAGCCTTGAAGGCACTCAAATTATAGTCCGACGGAAACAGTCCAGTCCCTCGATGTACGCGGTATTAAGGAGAAGGCGAAACGCTTCGTCCGGATCGTAGTGGTGTTAACAACGTAAGGGTGGAAACCAGCCGTACGACGGGTCGTCCGCTGGTGGAACGGAGATGGGGGAATTAAATCATGCAATCCCTCGCACACTCCCCGAAATGCATCCTATAGAACACCGAAAGGCTAGCTACTCTACGCCTGTTGCTCTAGGCTTTGGAGACCAACTCGAGTTAGATCAGGGTCACCAATCAGCCTCTTTGGACGTCTCTCCACTGAATCCAAAGTGGCCAGGTGACACTTGGCAGCACCAGCCCAAATGTGGCTGCAGTACTCCATACACGAACGGACCTGTGCTTTGTATAACATTAGAAGCTGCCAAGGTGTGAAGTACTGCCGGACCTTTGCGATAACGCCAAGTTTCCTGGCAGCCACCTTGGCCTTGGACTCAATGAACCGCCCGAAGTTAAGGTTCGAGGAAATCTCAACTCCCAAAAGCTGAAGGCGGTCGGAACACTCCAAGGACACATTTCGAAAAGTAGGAGCCAAGGTGAACGGGCTCCTTTTGGCGGTGAAAAGACACGCCTGTGTTTTGGCGGCACTGAATGCTACAAGATTGGCATTGCCCCATTCGGAGACTGCCTGCAGTGCAACACTCGTTACACTTGTTACTTTATACTGAGATTAATTTGCTTTAAAACATTAATGCATCCACTATATGCTAGCAAATATTATCTCTCTTATATCCTTCTAGCAATTTTTTTATTGCAAGATGTTTAAAATATTAAAGTATCATCAATGTTGTAACATTGTCTTACTTGGTATCAGCGAGCAGTGACGGCCGGGACACGTTCCACTTGTAAGCCGAGAACAGCAGAATATCAGCGCACGACGAGTTCATCTTGTAAGACTTACGCGGGTGAATGGTTTCTTTCTGGACCGTCTCAATCTCAAGAGCGTCTAGCTCTTGATCAAATACCTGGTTGAAAGAAATATTTACATGTTGGGTATTATTTTTCACTAAAATATGAAATATTTATAAAGGTTCAGTTATAGGAAGTTTGTCACTTATGCTCATAACCTTAACATACCTATAAAAAATTAGCTTCTTGATACACTTGACCTCAATATCAAACCACAGAGTCTTATGAAGTCAATTGTTTTTTTTTTTTCTATTATAAACTAGTCCTTAACCGCAATCCCACCTTGTGATAAACACTGATGCAATCGAGGATGGTAAAGCGCGCTAATTTATTAAGAGCCTATTCTCTTTAGCCTTGAAAACACTTTTGTATTCAGACGGAAACACCGCCGCTGGCAAATTGTTAGTCTTTCGATGTATGCGGTATATAGGACGAGACGAATCGTTACGTCCAGAACGTAGTGGTGTCAATTAAGTAAGGGTGGATACTCATCATCGTACACAAATATTTACCTGACACAAGTCCATGACGATAGACTCGTGGACTTTCTGCCACAAGTGAGCCCTGAAGATCTGGATGAGCGAGATCTTGAGCGTGGGGATCTTGCCGTGCATGAATATACCTGTCAGATCCAGTTGTACCTGTGAAATATTAGAGTTAGTTTTATACAAGCCATATTGAGCCATGTAAATTATCGTATATGTATTAATTAGAAGCTACAGAAGAGACAGACTGAAATTCCATAATAGATAAATAGAATTCTCTTCATTACATATACCCTATAAATTACAGAATTTAAATATGAGAATTCTACAAAGATTATGAGGATTTTGGCAGCAGAAGCAATGGGATTGAGAAATATTTTTCGATACAAAGGCTTTTTACTTTTCAGTAATTCAGTAGTTCCTTAGAAAGTATGTATGTACGTCATATGCATAAGTATGTATATATACATTTAGTTTAATTCAAAAGCGATTTAGTCTCCTAATTTTTTGCTTCAGACATTGCATTTTCGAGGCTTTTAAAATCATGGCGTATTTCACTGTTATTTTTGTTGTCACGCAAAAATCGTTATTGGAAATGTTGACATATTAGAGCTTTTAGCTTTTTCTTTCATCTTACCTGGAAACCGACGTACACATTGGCTCTGTTGATGGTAGGCGACCACCATAGGGTGAAACGACGGTTGGGGATCTGGTTCAAACCGGATCGCTGCGCGTTGGTCAGTTTCTTGTATTTCATCGACTCTTCGAAACCTGACGCTTTCTCCCTGTACAAATAATATAACAGAAGTTAAGATAATGAATTTAAATAATTATATTTACTTAAGAGGATTTTTTTGTAATGTTGCTGAACCAATAGGGTGAGCGTTTTGATTCGATTAACTTCCAAGCTTAACCCATATCATCCCAACGATAGTAAAAGTAGTCCAATTTTTATAAAAATCAAATCAGAGTATGTTTATAGATGTATAATGATACCTATATATTAAAAAAAAATATACGGGTTTTGGATTTTGTGTTTTGTAACCGTTCCAATAATGGAACACTAGGATTGTACATACATGTAAGATAAAGTTGTGGCTATGGATTTCGATTTGAAATAAGACAATACTATAGACTTTTTTATTTATTAAAATTAAAACTTAGGCAATTATATATGTTTGAAGTCTGTTACATAACAATATATTAATATTAGGTATGTTATTTTGTATGAAAAATTATAGAACATTTGGCGTGTAAGGCAATATTACATTATATGCACTTCATTGTTGTATTTTTATGACAAACACTACATCTAGTTAGTTTATTTTGTTTATCAATTAGATGTCCTTTACCATCCAATCTGATAGCATCAGGTATACGTTTAGATTTCGTGACATTAGAGTTGCTACTGTTGGAAAATTGCAGTCAACTTTTTGACCGTAGTACATTCGATATCTCGATACACTGTTGTACCCTGACACTAACGAAATTGCAATAAAGTGTTTGATATCTATCGTAGTTATCCGAAATCCATGTATACCCTTCTGGATTGCATTTTTTTTTTGACTTTGCGAGCGCAGTAATTCGAACACTTCTCCATCTAAAAATTATTCGAAAAATTGAAAAGGGCTTTCAAGATTTTCCAGGAAATGTGGCTCACTGTACTCTTTCACAGCTATCTCTGAAATATCTACAGATCTCCCTTCATCCTTTCCTTTCGTCCCTTCGTGACTTCAACGCGCCTTTTTTGGTGGTAGATCTGTAACTGACGACAAGGGGTTAGGCTGTGGATGCTGCGTTACTGACAATCTGTGAGGTATTGATTCTTCTACTGGTTCGTCTCCAACGCGTTCATTCACTATCCTTGACTCAGCTTGAGATGATCTGGTGACCCGGAATTCAGCTTCTGCAAGCAGCTGATATCTTGACAATTTTTTCATTATTTCATCACCGCTATCTTCGCTATTTTGGCAATTCTCAGGAGGTGTGATGAAAATATCAGCTGCAAACACAGGTCATCTTCTTCCCACCGGAAGGTTATTTGATTCACAGTCAATCTGCTATAAATAATATCATAATTATAGGATAATACATAGTATGTTATCAAATCTAATATATAAATCTAACATGAGTGTATGTTCCTACTGTTCAAATAATGGAACGGTACACAAAATTCACGCTTACCCACAAACTACCAATTTTTTTCAAAAAAATATTTATCGAAATGATATAACAAAAACGTAACTCGTATATAAGCACTACACTATCAATATTATAATATAAAATAATATAATTACTTGCGTTTTTCTATTCGCCATTATTGTCACCAAAAACTTGCAAATAAAATCCGTTTTATTGGCAAGAACGACTGTTTGAATTTAAATGTTATTCACTGAACTGACAGTTAAAAATGTCAGTAATAGAATCATAAAAGCGTTAATTAGAAGATGCGTTAAAAAACTTAAATAAAAATTTAAAAAATAACCGTTCCAAAATTGGAACACTGGGATGATATGGGTTAAACATAAATAACATATCAAAGATTATAAGCTTCACTTTTACATACTGCATGTCCTCAATCAGACATGTTTGGAGGCATGAGGAACGGGGTGTAAAGTTCACTCATCCTCCATAGAAAAGGGAGGATCCTCCGACCAGACGGGTGTTATGTCTGGCGGGCACTTGCCCAACGGTTGAAATTGGGAAGTTGTATATAGTTGCACGGTAAACTCCGATTGCGAGATGTAGAATTCGTGTGACGTTAGTATTACGCGTTATTTTTTTTGGCGTTTTTGTAGGTACTCCTACACATTTATGGGGACAGCGAACAATTGCGAATTACTGAACCAATGAAAATATCATACATTCAGTTTGGACATGTTAACTCACCAGAACAGACCCTCCCAAGTTGGGAAGTAGGTTCCCTTGAACAGCGTGTGTTCGAGGATACCCTCTACACCTCCAAGAGCCTGGATCATGTCTGTACGATAGTTGTTGAGGTTCCACAGCTTGCCGTCGTGGCGCTGGTGCGTCCACCAGAATGGATTTTGCTTCAGGACCTGTTGCAAACATACAAGTTTTTTAGAATAACTGGAACTCAACTATGTTTTAGTGCGAGAGTCAAAGAAGCACCTGTATTTCCCACAGAGAGAGGGACAGAGGGCTCTCCCTCTGTGTGTGGAGAGAGGTGGGGTGGGAAAGGGGAGGGGTGTGGGGAGAGATAAAGAGAAAGCCTATGTACCTTTTAGTAGTGCAAAAAGTTTAAATAATAAAAAGTCATAACAATTACCTGATACTGTTTGAACTCAGTACGAATACGCCAGCCCTTATCATAGGCTAGTGTATGTCTATCTTTCTGGAACAGAGTATTGATACGCGGAATGCCTCTGTCCCAGGAATCTTCTAGATCTTCCAACGTCAAACGCCTGTGAATGAAAAACTGTGTATATTTTCAGTTCTATGGTAATAATTTCAATGTAGTTCCGTGTTTACATGATCAGGTAGCGTTATATCAGCGCCGCGACGTATGACATCAGTGCGATCAGCAAGCGCCACACGTTCGCGACACTCCAGAGCACAGAGATTCTCTGGTTTCAGGACCCCTACGCGGTTCATCATTTCAGGTTTTGTGTCTTGTAATTCAGTGCTAATCATCTTGGATTGAGTTAAAGGTTGGTATAAATAAGCATTGATTGAGTGTGAACAACTGAACCAATTCCAAATCTTGCAAGAAACAACATTATAAACAACATTTCCTCATACAGTCCATGTAAAGTTTAAGTCACCAAAGCTAAAACGCGTTGCTAAGGCTTTCTGAACTTTTCTCATTATTACATATAATTTTATTAGTATGTAATGAATGTTGAAGGTTTTCAACAGTAAACATTTTCACAACAGTTGCTTTACAGTTTAACAATGCCTTTTAATAAGCACAATTTCTTAAAATCTTACCTGTTCTGAGCATTTGCCTCCTGCCTCTTCAGCGCATACTCGGCCCACACTCGCTGCGAGTCCACGAACTCTGCCTCCCACGGCTGTATGTAGCGGTACAAGTTGGGGATCAACTGGTCTTCATCGTGCGACATTCCTGAACGGAAGTGAGTGATACCCACGTCTGTTTGTTTCGACCAGCGGAGATCAGACTGTTGGTAAAACATTTATAAGTTAATTGTGGCTTTTGGTACCTTTTTGTTTCGAAATACCATCAGTAGCATTTTTTCAGTAGGTAGTATGTAATTCGGGCATTTCCCAAATATCATCCTTTTCAAATGCAGAAGTCTAAATAAGTAAATAAATGGCAAGTGCCAATAGGCTATTTGACAGTTGAATATTTTTGTGATTAGTTGCTTAAAATGTATAAAATGGGGGTTCTTTATGTCATTTACATGAGTTTTAATGAAAATAATAACAATTAATATATCCAAAAACACAAAAATATCTTTGGCATTTTGTTTCTTGCGCCACATATTGTGAAACGATCCGGATTGGCTAATCTTTTATCGTTGGAGATTGGCGAATTGGACGTCATTCGCTCATAAACACTTGTTGTCGTTCTACATATGTGTTCTCAGGTGTTTTAGCGTTTTTAGAAGATTTTTAACGATATTTGGAGCGATTTGTGGTATTTTTTGTTTTCTGCCTGACAAATAACAGATGAACACAACTGCGGCACATTGTGGCATAAGTTGCCACTAAGACATTACATATTGCATTTACCAAAAGGAGCTGTGTAAGTGTTTTTGGATCATCCCTATAATGGATTAGCAAAAGCGAAAAGACATATTTAAAAAAAAAAAATTGAATTGTCTCACCTGCGGAATCAACACGTGTCCCATGGACAGCATACCAAGTCCGCCCAACTCTTTAGGAGTGTAGAACACGACGGGCGGGAAACGGGAAGGCATTTTGGAGTTCAGACCGATCTTGATACGAGTCTGGATCTTATTCTCGCATTTTACTAGGAGATCGAGCAGTTCTTGTGTGTTCACTACAGCCTCGCGGAAGTACGTCATTAGACCTGTAGGAATGGTGGAATGTTAACTGATGCAGAAGATTTAGGTGCGTATTACAGAACGAAACTCAAGCATTGATCTCTGCTTAAGCATTACTTTCAACCAATCAAATGGCTTGAATCGAGACTTATGTAGAGCTTGAGTTTTGAGTGACGTTCTGTAATACGGACCTTAGTTGTTAGCAATAAATGTATAGGACTAAAGTGATAGGCATATCCGTATCCAAGAGGGGGTCCTAAAGCTTAATTTGGTACTATATAGGTATTATCATCTACTATGAAGATCAGTGTATAGTCTGGCCTAATGCGAATGAATATCAGAGTTTAACAGGCAACTACTTTGTTCTAGGTTTTCTTGTAAGTATACCTTTAACTATCCTGCCTGCCTGCCTTCTGTAAATTTGTGGTGAAGAAGTCTTTCACACATAAGTATCATTATGCTGCCTACACAAACAATTAAGTACACATAATAAAAAGTAAAAAAACTAAAACCCAACTACGACAAAAAATGACGCTGAAAAAGTATAAAACAAGATTTTCAGAATACTGCACTAAACAAAGTTGCTAGTTTTCATGTTTGGAAAACCGCAGTCACACGTTGTCAAAGTGCTACGGTAGGTATATGTAACGTGTGACTACGCCTTTCCGAACTTGAAAACTAGCAACTTTGTTTAGTGCAGTATTCTGAAAATCTTGTTTTATACTTTTTCAGCGTCGTTTTTTGTCGTAGTTGGGTTTTAGTTTTTTTAGTTTATATTATTTGTACTATTTTGGTGTTAAAGTGTATTTGTGGCGCATAATATTAACAAAAGCTAAATTGATGAACTAAAAAGCATTCCTGTAATTATGTACCAACATAAAGTACTCGTGAAGCTCTTTCAATTGATGCCAAACACGGTATATTTATTTTAATTTTATATTTACATATAACTTTTTGTCCGCTAGAGGGCGCAATACTAAATTTGGTGACAAGCTTTATAGCTCATAACCAACAGAATATCAAGGCCCTTCTAATGGTACTGCAGTGGTCTTATTATGATATGTAGTAAAGAAGCTATGAAAGAAGAGATGTGAATTATATGCAATCAACCCATGAATACAGGTAAAGTCACAAGCAAATGCTAGTAATATATATATATTCAAAATGTACAAGTGACACACTTTAAAATGATACCAAACACGGCATATTTATCTTAACTTTATTTTTTTACTCTGTATGTTTTGTCCGATAGAGGGCGCCACATTAGATTTTGTGAAACCCCATATAGCCTATAACCAGCGGACAATTAAGACGCTTCTAATGATATGTCATTTGTCGAATTCTGATAAGTAGTTTAGAAGTTACGAGGGAACAGATGAACATACATACATACATACATAGCCTGTGAAAATCATAACCCTCCTTTTGCTTTGCCGTAGTCGGGTAAAAATATGTCATATAACTTACCGATAAGGGCCGTATTCCATTTGTTAACAATCTTGGTGAAGGTCGTAGACCCTGATGCCATTAGAATCTGCCGGACTCTGTTGTGGAACCTGGCCAGAGACTCATCGTCGACGCGCAGGTAACATTGAGCAGTACGCTCTTTTGTTACTTCATTTTGTAAGTTCCATACGCCGTCGCGGTGGCATAGCTCTTCGTGTTGACTGCGACACTAAATGGGAAAGGTTGAATTTATTAGTGGACGACATTATGATTGTATGATCGACCCTTCTACCATTGGATTTAATATTATAATTCCCTGAAATCATATTTACTAGAAGAAAAAGTGGAAAACTCAACATAATGAATGCTAACAGGTTCTTTTGGTGAGTTTTCTCAGAGTAAATAAGCCATTGGTAGTCTTCGTGTCTATTCATCGAATGTAAGCAAATGTTATGAATGAACCCTTTTCTCTATCATAAACCAACCTACACAAGTTTCCATAGTTTATGAAACTAATCCTACCTTAGGCAGTATCCTGCACTCGAAGCCAGCCATGTTGAAAAGCAAGTTGGGGTTGTCCTTGGAGTAGACAGACACAAAGCTGTTCTCCCATTGGATGGTGGTGACAGAGCGAGGCAGACGATTCTTTATGTCCCAGAATACGGCGCGACCACTGCGAAACAGACATAGGGATAAAACAGTGAAACACAATAATACATAAACACGCTTGTATTTCCTACAATGCGGTATGTTGTACACATGCAACAAACCTTGTTTGGTGGATTATTTTTGAATATTTGGCTGTAATTGGTAGTACCATTAGTATCTTTTTAACAACCCTACTAGGAAGTAATGTTATGTTGTTTTCAACACACTTGCTCATAAAGTGGCTCTATGGTCACCGCAATTAGGCACATGACACCCATAATCAAATTGTAAAAAAAAAAACTATAACTCACTAGTGAGTTATAAATATTTATTTTTTTTCATTTAATTGGTTGTTTGGTCAATTTGCCAGTGCATTGCATTACACTGAGCAGGCAAAGGTATCTTAGACCATGATAGGGTCGTCTTGAATTAATATCTTCTTATTATAAAAAGCAATGCAAAAATATTTATAGTTGTTTTAAGTCACAATGTTACTAACAAAATATGAGGAAACCTGAAATAAACAAATTTTATTTTATTTTTTATTTAAAAATAAAATACGTCTTCACAAAATGGCGTCTTCAAGCCATCTTTCAAAAGAATTAAACTTGATTCTGAGGCGCTTCCTACTGATGAAACCCCTACATCAAATGATGGATTTCACCAACCTACACAAATAATGAGCCATTTCAACTTACAATAGGACATGAAAATATTTCAATAATCTTTCTGATAAGACCGCTGTGCCATCACACAGTTAATTTTACTAACTGCACATTTACCAATTGTTTCTCTAATAAAATATAAGTTATAAACTAGCGCTTGACCGCAATCCCGCCTGATGGTAAGCAGTGATGCGATCATTGATGGTAAAGCGCGCTAGTTTATTAAGAGCCTATTCACTCTAGCCTTGAAGACACTCAAATTGTAATGTGACGGAAACACCGTCGCCGGCAAATTGTTATCTACTAAATAAAATGAGTTTTTGTTGTTATTTTATTCGCAAGTATGTTGAAAAACGTCATAATTGATACACGTGTGTATTGATGAAAACCGTCCTCGGCTCTCTTAAGACCCTCGCCTACGGTTTGGATCTCAATAGCGCCTCAGAGGTAATCACCAATGTTATACACTAGTACCATAATGTACTATGGTTTTGGTGACAATATAATTATCTTACTAGAAATATACTTTTTTGAATACTCACAGATTGACGTCATGTTTCATAAGTCGCATGCGCGCGTCTCGTGGCCAGCACTTCTTATTGTTGTATCCTACAATGTTCTCGTTGTTGGGATCCGGGTGCTCTGTGAGGTAACGCTGGATGAGGTCGCGAGCCTCTTCTGCCGTAAATCTAATGATCGACAAAATGATGGATTAAGAGCTCTGTGAATTTTATTAAAACCTTAGCAAGAGTTGGTCTTTATGAAAGCATCAGTGTTAGAAAAGATAACAAATCACATTATTGTAGACAAAGTGTTCAAAATCAAAAGTAATTTATTCAAATTTAGGTGATAATCAGCACCTTTTGATCGTCAATATTACAGAAGACATGTCTCCCCAAAACGCCCGCCCTTTAGTGTGTTCATGTTCAAAATCAAAAGTTATTTATTCAAATTAGGCTAAGAATCAGTACCTTTTGAATGTCAATATTACAGAAGACATGTCTCCCCAAAACGCCCGCCCTTCGGTGTGATCATGTTCTTCTACCTTACGTATCGTGTACTCTACTATTTAATATTGTATGAGTACAGTAGGTGGCTACATTCATTGCAGCATCAGTGGCATTCATTTAGTTATCCAAGAAGCAGGAGGCAAGTGGGATACTGGGGACAAAATAATCTCGTTGCCTTCAAATAAGGTGATTTATTATCTATATCTATTTATTATGTTTTAATATCTGCGTTTTCGCTATACTAACCTGAAGAAAATATGGATCCTGTCAACATATCTGCAGTACAATCTAATCGGGTGCGCGGTCTCAGTCGAACGATCTTGATAGGATAAGAAGTCATTTGGCAGTTGTGGTGGCCCGGCCATCTCGCTGGCTCGTTGTAACCCAAGCACCAGCAAGTCGAGAACAAGTCCATAGTATTGGACTATGAAGGAGGCGAATTGAAGACCGCGGATAATGCCGTAAGAGTTTGTGTGGTTCATATCCTGTAGGAAATATTTTGATTAGGATCTTTGAGGTTTGTAAGTATGTACTATAAAACTATCTTAAAATATATTGATATCGTTACTATGCTTACAAACGGAAACCAATAACCATAAGGTACTTACAAGATAGTTTAGAAAATCAGTACAATCATCAGAGCCGTATCGACAGAGGCATGAAGCAAACAAGAGCTGATAAAATCTTTTTATTAAACATTATAAATTAGTGCTTAACCGCAATCCCGCCTGATGGTAAGCAGTGATGCAATCGTTGATGGTAAAGCGCACTAGTTTATTAAGAGCCTATACATTCTAGCCTTGAAGACAATAATTACATTGTAGTCTGGCCGAATGATCGCCGCAAGGAAATTGTTCCAGTCCTTCGATGAACGCGATATAAAAGAGCAGGCAAAACGCTTCGTCCGCTTTTAGTATTTAGGACCTTATTACAGAACGATACTCAAGACTCAAGCATTACTTAAGACTAGTTTCAACCAATCAAAAGGCTTCAAACGAGATTTAAGTAATGCTTGAGTGTTGAGTGTCGTTCAGTAATATGGACCTTAGATTTTTACTTTAACACTTTACCTTATAATTAATAATAACGTTGTTCTTCGCAGTCATGTAATCAGCGATGTTGTGATCGACGATAAGACGCAGCAGTCTGTTCAGGAGGGTCAGATCTATCTTTTCGTAGAGCTTCTCAAAGCGCGATTCTAGGAGTACGTTGCACTCGCCCTCACCGACCTCCCACACGTCTTGTAGATTGTTTATGCCTGAAAGTGGTACAAGGTTTGAGAAATATGGAATGTTATGAAATAAAATTTTGTCTTTTTAAGCAATCTGCCTAGCGTTTTTCCAATCATATGTAGGTTATCGACATTAATTGTAACCACGTACAATAAGTTTTTAAATATACACAGTTTAATAATAATAATATTAATAATTTATTTCAGGTAAGATACCCATAATTTCACATAAGTAAATAACAAATACACAGAAGACATGAAACAAAAACTAAGAGAAAAAGAATATATACTAAAAACTTTCATTATATCATTCTAACTACACAATAAATTATAGTTGACATCGCATTAAATACATAAATCATAAAAATTAAAATAAATCCATGGTAGAAAATGTCGAAATAAAATTAAATTCAATGTCAAATAAATTAATAATGCAATAAACAATAAATTAACTAATAAACTACTATATAATTATTTCCTTTATTTCATCTAAACACATAAATTACATTTTTAAATATTTTTACATAAAAAATATATAAAAAAAACATTTAAAAATATAAAAAATAGTAGCCCACCGGTATCGGGAACAGGGTCCAAGCTACCGGCGGTCAGGGCTCCAGAGAGAGGAACTTCCTGACAATGCGAGCCGTGTCCAGCAGTACCGCTTTCTGAATCAAGCCCTTGATCCAGCCGCCTAACGAGAGCCTCCTGAGGCGTTGGTCGAGGCTCTTGGCTATTAAGCCATTGGCTGTCACGACTATCGGTACAATGATTGCTGAATCCACTTCCCACATGTCGACATATATTATTATATTATTGTCCACATATTATTATTATTATTAATCAGAATAAATTTTAATATATAGTGCTAGTTAAATATTATTAGTAAAACATTCTAGTAGGGAGACTTTTTTTTCTTTTGTAATTGGTAATAATAACACAAAGTTTGTGTTGTAATGATATTATTTCGTACCAAATGCAGTATTTATTTTGTTCTACAAATTCAGTTTCTAATTTTTAGTAAAATAAAATTACACTTTTTTTTCTTCTTTTTTACTTCGAGCCTGATAACGCCTGTAATATTTAAGGTGATAACCTAACCGCCACTCTGTATATGAAACCATTATTTTATATGGTATGGTATTAGTTTATATGGTCTTGTCAGACTTTCGGAGATCTGGTTGCCAGTAATGACTGTCGCAGGTTTGTGAACACCTGCCGGAACAAACGGTTTAACGTGCTTGCCGACTCATCATCTCAGCGTTAATCCCAGTTGCATCCGCAGCTTTTTCAGCTTTGGAGTCTGGGGTCTGCTTTCCGTGAAGCGACTGCCGTCTGACCTCCACAACCCGAAGGCGATATCTAAGCATTGCAGTTAGACCAATTGTTAGACTTTTGAGGGCTCCAACAACCCGTAACGACTGGCACTAGATGTTCGTGTGGCACCCGGGACCAACGGCTTAACGTGCTTTCCGAAGCACGACCAGACTGACCAGAGAAATGCTTGCCGACTATTATTACCAATATTACTTAAAATATACATAAGCTGTTGGTGTACATTTGTTAATAAATCAAATACAATCTATACTTTTGCAAAGATCGATGAAGAATACAGATAAACAAACCAATTTAGGGTTATATAACTCATGTTTTCCAAATCTTCTATTATTTTCATGATTATCTCTCAATAGCCATATTTCAATAGAATCACTAAAATAATATGCATATTAACTTGCTATTTCGCAAAACCATTAAAAGTCGACATCAATTTTACGTGATAGCCCTACAAAAAAAGAAACCTGGATGAAATCCAGGTATTAAACACATTTTGTGGAATTCAGATTATGAATAAAGTTTGTCATCAAACATTTATGAATACAATTTTGCGTATTTTAACTACTTTTCAAATTAACTGCATATCTCATGCATTAAAATACTTTTAAAAATGAACTACGCATAATATATGCACCTATATGATCAAAAATTTAACCTATAAGGAAACTAGGTTACATGTGTGTCATAATTATATTTTCATCCATATCGGTAAAGCATTCCATGCAAACCATTAATATCTAATCATAAATAAATGGTTTACATTTAGAAAATAGGATTATTACATGTATGAAAATCATCTACATATCTAGAAAATATTGTTAACATCTCCCTTTTAGGTGTAAACAAGTTGCTTAGCAACGGTTTGTTACCTACCTCTATTCTTTATCTAATTTGGCCTAAATATATTTAGTTTTAGTTTCACCTTACAGTTTCATCAATACATAGTATAAAACAAAGTCGCTTTCGCTGTATGTCCGTATGTATGCTTAGATCTTTAAAACTACGCAACGGATTTTGACGCGGTTTTTTTTAATAGATAGAGTGATTCTTAAGGAAGGTTTGTATGTATACTAAATGCATAATATAGTAGAGAAACACTGAGAAATCTAAAAAGCGCGATAAAACCGAACTCCACGGGGGCGAAGCCGCGGGCGGAAAGCTAGTCAAACATAAAATAGAGAAACATAATTCTTCTTCTGTAAATCTTCACTTCTTGGTCTGATGTTGGCGCGACCGACCGAGGTGAGGTTTGTAACAAGGGGATGATCGACGAAGCAGATCTCCTTCGCCACAACACACACCCCGGACGGTCGCATACTTCTTTTTCTTTCTTGATTCAGTATCTATTATGTAACCCCCACGACATGTCTGTTAGTCTGCCTGAATGCGGGAAATTCAAACAGTATAGTGTGATCAACATAGTTGTGAAAGGATTGGGAGATGATGATGGAGTGGTTCATAAGAAAGGTTTAAGTCGACAGTGATGCTTAGGAATAATTCAACAGTACATTTTACAGATACCTGTAATCCATTGAGCTAAAATTTAGTTTAAACATACCTTGACACCATTTGTAGACCAGCAGCGGTGAAGGCTCAGTATCTGCAGGCTTCACCCATGGAGGAAGTAGCCTTCGTTTATCAGCCTCATACCATAAGTACTGGTCTAGGTACGCGTCTGTGATCTTCTCTAGAGGCTCCACATCGTACACTGGGACTAGGTGAGAGTAGAGGTCCATGAATTCTATGCCGACCTGGTGAGTGGTGGAATAATATGATGCTTAGTAATTAGATTAAGAAAACATCTAAATTAATTTATTAATATATGAAATGATAGTAATAGTCAAATGTCAATTGAAGAATAAATTAATAATATAGTAAAAAATTTCAAAGCATCTAATCCATTGCTCCATGTGTTCTAAAATTGTGTCTGCTCAACAATGTAAATAATGCAATGAATGTTGTTGTACAGTCAAAATTAAACCCTTTGCTACTGATAGTGTGTAACGCAATTACTCTGCAGATACATACAGACGCAGAAACTTTATTAGTTTTGATTAATAAATGTATAGAGAAGTACAATATACAACATATGTACGTGATTAATTTTCAAATATGTTTGCGACTATGGGGTAAAATAACAACAGAAATGATAAGAGAAATTTTCAATATTTACAGATTATATCAATAGCAATATTCAAGTGACAACCCGCATTGAGCAAGCGTGGTGGTTATGCTGAAACCTTCTCTGTATGAGAGGAGACCTGTGCCCATCAGTGGGACTATAAAAGGTTGATGATGATGACGATTCAAGTGAAACACATACCTCTCTAAATGTCCTCTGTGTGAGTAAATGACGCTTGATCCTTGACAATGCCTCGTGAGGATTATCATATGCCTGTTCTATAAGCCCCAGCTCTTCTCTCTGACTTTGATTCAGCCTGGATTTGACACTATAGGCCTCTTTGAGCCGCTCCAAAGCTAAGATGAGGAGCTTGGTATCGTGTTTGTAGGAGAGAGGTGGGAAGGGAATTGGGGCGAAGCGCCGTGACTCCAGCCAGTGGACTGTTGTTGTGTAGATGGCAACGGCTTCTTCAGGTGAGATGTATGGACCGTCCTGTAAAGATGTAATACTTTAGAATGGTTCTTTGTATTATGGATGCCTTGACTAAACATGAAAAAAGAAAAGTATTTGAAATAACTAATTTTGATGATGAATATGTTTTTGGAGTTTCTTTCACGAACCTAACCCTGGGAATTGTAGAGAAGTGTAGTACCTGTAGATAGTTACTGATATACTTTCTAAAAATAACTAAATTATTCTATTTAGCTGAACCTACCTTCAAATAGTTATGCTGTCTTTCTTGCTCTGCCTTGAGATACAATCTAGTCAGTCTTCCAAGGTTCTTTTTGCAGACAGTCTTGTCGACGGTGGCGCCACGGCGGATACGTTCACGATTGTAATGGGCCGTGTTCGTCCACCAATCAGCCTTCATCTTGACGTAACGGAGAATCATGTTCTCTATTGGTGTTGGGAGACCAGGTACCTAGGAAAGTATTATGAAATAGGTATATTAGATTGAACTGTTCTAGGCTAGGGGCATGGATAGTCAAATACTGCTGGATTATGTTTGGTAAGCAAATCCATTAAAATAAAAGAAAATCAACTCAACATTCCTTTGGCAGATTAGTCGCTACATAAAGAAAGACGTGACAACCCTACCAATGTTTCTTCAAATACTTGAATAAAGGTATATATATTTCTTACCTTCCAAGGAATGTTAGCTTTCCAGCACCTCCAGGCTTCCGACAGATGCTGCAGGATAGTCCTGGCCTTATTCTGCTTGATACCTTCAGGCATCATGTCCACGATATCGTGCATGACAGACGCGCGCAACTCTAGGTCGAAGTGAGACTCAACGCGCTGCTTCGTTACGGTCTTTGCAACGCCTAGAATAAACAAAAAGATTAGTAAAATACTTTTTGTTGGGAGGACAATTAGAAAATCCGCATATGCAAGCACTTCCATTGAGAAAATGAAATATTTTGTTAGAAAGCGTGAGTATGTCGTGTAATAAATACCATTTAGTAGTCCTAATGGGCCACCAACATAATGGTAAATATTAATTTAAATCCAGCGGGAACCTGAGTCAACTATAGCCATGCTTTATCACAGCAGTTATAATCAAAGGATATTTTTAGCCAAAATCTAATGCTATACATACCTTTAGAGTGTCTTCCTTCAAACTGTCTGGACAGCAAGTTTCCTAGCCAGCGTTCTAGCAGCGGCGTGATACCACGCATAAAGAACAGCCATACTCGCCATCCTGGCGCCCAAAAACCGCAACCAGGTCCCTTGGACACTGGACCCTGAAAAAGACAACATTTAAATGTCTACTTCCATTTCTCTCGTGTCAATATTGTATTTAAAAACAGATAGTAATTGGCTAAAGAGGTAAACATAATTTACGCCTTTAAACAGCTTCAATATAAAACATTTAATAAGAGAACTCAAAAAGTGGAACTTCTTGCTGGGCTGTTTCACTGTTGGACTTAGTTATGCAAAATGGATCCAGCCCCAAAAATTTGCTTTTGAGAAAATAGAGGTTGAAGTAAAATTACTATATTTAATAACATGACAGCAGTTTGTTTTAAATAATAGGTATTTTCCTGTAATTTTTTGCAGCTTGGTTATTTATTGCATATATTAAAGTTGATGTATACAATATGTAAAGAAAACCCTGTCCGACCCGTAAGGATAATAAAGGTTAGGTAAACACTTGACCAAATATAATATAAAATTTTACATAATCATCATAGTAACAATAGTAATGAATTTTGAAATAATCCTTTTTTCCCGGGAATTAATTCCAATTTCACCAAAATCTGGTAATTTAAAATAAGTGACAACACCAATATTATTATAAGCGAATAGCGACGCGACCACGTTACAGGTGCCGCGTACCCTGCCCCCCGCCGTCCGTGGAAGGGGTTGCTTACCGCACATGTATTAAGTTACCTCTTTTTGCGAAATAATATTTATTTTCTATGGGGATTTTTTTTTTAAGTTTTGCCTGTTTTTGTGGGCATTATTAGAATCAGTTATCGATACCTAACAATACCTCCACGGATCGGACAGGGTTTTCTTTACATATTGTAGATGCCATTTATGACAGTAACTCAAAAAGCGGTTTTTGTGGGTTGGATCCATTTTGCATAACTGCATCCAGTTATCCAGTCCAACAGGTGAGATACCGTTCAAATGAAGTAGCAAAGAAAAATCTTAAACAACGTCATTTTCAGTTTATGCGAAACTTGAATATAGTTTGTTCCGAATAAGCAACTGAATCAATTCCAATCAGTTTTACACAATGTTATAATTTTTCCCAAATACATTTAGAGTGAGACCGCAGAATGGTTACTGAGCGGTTACGATAGATCCCAGCTGACGCCAGAGGTAATTGCCCGCGCTCGCCCGCCCGTACGGACCTATGATCATATTTTTGTTGGGACAACCAAGTAGAATAGCAAGCTCATAACTTGGTGGTTTTCCATTATATCTGTTTGAAATTTTATACATAGATTCTTAAAAATAATGCATAAACAAAAAATAATGTTGTATCCATCTACTTTCAATTAACAATTATTAAAAAAAAAAAAAAAAAAAAAAACTCACCGTATTAAACCTGTAGTAGATCAAATGTTTAAGATCCTTGCACATCCTGATCTGTCTCATGAGCTTGTACTTGTAGCGGTACATGCCGGTCAGCTGCCCCACGTGGGCGAAGATATACTGAAGACCGTCGGCCAGTTGGAACGAGTCCACGTTGTTCAGGCGGTACTGCACGTGGGAGTCCACAATCAGTTTCGTCAAGCGGAGGATCTCGCGACATAAGTGGAATGCTATAAAGGAAAGTTGGGTTAGTTCTACAACTAAATAAAAAATTTGTACACTATGTGTATGTGTGTTAAATACAAAATATGTACACTACAGTATGTAGTGATAAGAGATATCCTACTAATATAAATGCGAAAGTTTGTGAGTATATATGGATGGATGTTTATCACTCTTTCACGAAAAACTACTGAACGGATTTGGAAGAAATTTGGGACACAAATACATAGTTTATAACCAGGAATAACAGGATACTTTTTATCCGATTTTCCCACGAGATCAAAGCTTAGGTGGGTGAAACCGCGGAACGCGGCTATTTCTTTATAACACAAAAATAAAGCTGTTTCTAGAAGCCAACTCTACTCATGCAATGTCAAATAAACACTTAATTTGACAGCAATAATTGTAATTACCACCATCAACCTCGTCAGAACTCAGGGCCCTCAATAAGAACATCTCAAAAGCGGTAAGGCGAGACCTCCGGAGCTTCAACACACGCCCCATAGAGGAAGCGATAGAGCTAAACCGGGGGTCGAAAGTCTTCGTACAAAAGCTTGGGAGGAGCCATCTGACGAAGCTGACGACATCGGATGGGAGAGTCGTTACTTTGAAGCCGGAGGTACTTGCGGAAGTTGAAACCTTCTATAGTCAGCTGTATACCTCGCAAGCGCCTAAACCAGTTCCCCGCACTGAAGATTCCAGAGCCACTCTCACACGGCACTACACCGAAGACCTCCCTGAGATCAGCCTAGCCGAGATCGTGGTAGCTCTTGGACAGCTTAAAAATGGGAAGGCCCCGGGGGAAGACGGGATTACCTCGGAGCTCTTGAAAGCTGCAGGTACGCCTGTGCTAAAAGAGCTTCAGCGTATATTTAATTCTGCTCTCTTTTCGGGGAGAACTCCTAAGGCATGGAACAAAAGCGTAGTGGTTCTGTTTTTCAAGAAAGGTGATAAAACCTTACTGAAGAACTATAGACCCATTTCGATTTTGAGCCATGTCTACAAGCTGTTTTCGAGAAATCGAGAGTGATCACGAACCGACTAGCGCGTAGACTCGACGAATTCCAGCCGCCTGAGCAGGCCGGGTTTCGAGGAGGATTTAGTACCATAGACCACATACACACAGTGAGGCAGATTATACAGAAGACCGAAGAGTATAATCAGCCCCTGAGACATATCCCTCATAAGCGAGGAGTGAGACAGGCTATTTGACAGTATTCAATTATTTGTGCTTTTTTGCTTTAATTGCATAAAATGAGGGTTCTTTATATCATTTACAAGAGTTTTAATAAAAAAGAATAACAATTAAGATATCCAAAACACAAAAATTTGTTTGGCTTTTTGTTTCTCGCGCCACACATTGTGAAACGATCCGGATTGGCTAATGTCGCGATGACGTCATACGCGCATCATCGCTTGTTTTCGGCAAACTTATAAACTGTTTTTCGGCGGTTTTTTATTGATTTATTTGTACAACCCAGTACAGCAGACCACTTGTAAACCATTTTATTAGATAACAACAGCAAATAATAATTACAAACAAACACCACTGAGAACTGAAAACCGCTTGTGACGTCACTTACCAGGCGCAACGCCATATTGCTAATTATATCGTTTTCGCGGCTTATTTGAATTTTGAATTTTTATTTGCATATTTCTTACGAAATACGTATTTAAAATTAAAAAAAATACTTTGGGTGAACTTCTTAACCGCAACCAAGTAATTCAAGATAAAAATTATAAATCTGTCAAATAGCCTATTGTTCTCCAATGCCCTCGAGGATATGTTTATGGATTGGCAGGGTCGGGGCATTAACATCAATGGCGAGTACATCTCACACTTGCGATTTGCAGACGATATCGTCATCATGGCGGAAACGCAGCAAGAGCTGGAACAAATGGTGGCCAACTTAGCTGACTCCTCCAAACGCATCGGTCTCCAGATGAACTTAGACAAGGCCAAAATTATGTTCAATGAACGGGTCACTCCGGGACCGGTCGCCGTAAACGGAATGCCGCTCGAAGTTGTTTCAGAATATGTATACCTCAGGCAAACGTTGCAATTAGGGAAAAACAACTTCGAGAAGGAGGCAAATAGAAGGATCCAGCTGGGATGCTGAAATGCTGCCCCATTTAGTAAACTTTGTCGGGTATTTTTGGCGCCCATACCCCAGTGTTTGAAGACAAAAATCTTCAACCAGTGCGTCCTACCCGCCATGACTTACAACAGTCGCGATTTCACTTTAGAGTCACTAGTTCCCTTCTGGAAAAAAACCACAGTTTCGTGGTCCTCGGTGGCTACCAAACTGGTGTCAACAAGCCGAGAGGGGTGTTGACCCGACTCACCCGCCGAACCCCTTCAGGGCTAGGCAGCTAATCGGACGGGTCCCAGTACTCCGGCCTTGGGGGGACCCCTAGTCGGACCTGGTGACAGTTTTCCTTTCCAGCGACACACCTAGTGTCTTTAGGGTGTGTCTACACCCTTCGCACTAGACCGGTCAGGGCCCCGTTGCACATTGAGATTGGCAACGGGTTACTAGCTTAGGGCTCACCAGTAAGTACACACCTCCCTGTCTAAACCCGACAGGGAGGGTACACACCCCCGGGCCAATCCACCCGGGGGGATAGGCTCCCCTAATCTTCCTATACCATGGAAGATATCCTCCTCAACTTTGTCAGGGAGGTCATACTGACCGACCCTGAAATCATCGCCAAATATGGCGATAGACTGACTGCCCTGCAGCAGCAGGCCCCCCCACCTCCAACCGATCAAAACCCCCCGGCGTCAATGGACGCGGAGGAATCATCGGCAAAACGCCGAGCCCAAAACTCGCCTGAGGAAGTTTCCTCCTCAGGCTCCGCGACCTCCTCCCCCCCCTCGGACGACGACGCCGGGTTCACCGTCGCCGCCGGAAAGAGGAGGAAACTCAAAAAGAAAAAGAAGAAGCAGCCCCCCCCAAAAACCACCAGGGCTGACTCCACCCTCGCCCCAAATGGTACCCCCCCCTCCCTCCCGACCACCCGTAGCAACTCCCCAATCCCAGCCTCGGGTTCCCCCTCAGCGACACCCCCGTCAGTCGCCTCAAACACTGCGCCCTCCTCCTCCCAGAGGAAAACCCCCCCTCCCCCGCCTGTCTTCGTACAGGACAAGGGGAAATGGACGCAGATTTCTGCGTGGTGCACCGAACTTAAAATCGGTTTCACCAACGCCCGGTCTACCCAGACCGGTATCAAGGTCACCCTCCCTACCTCCAGGGACTACAGGGAGATCACCCGGCTCCTCCGGCAGCGAGGTGTGGCATTCCACACCTACGCCCTCCCGGAGGAAAAACTCACCCGTGTCGTCATCAGAAGGATCCCGAAAGAGATCCCCACTGATGAGATCAAGGCGGACCTCGAATCGCAGGATGTTCCTGTGAAAGAGGTCCATAGGATGCATAAGGCCCGTGGAAACGTGGCCTATGACATGGTGCTGGTAGTCTGCCCTCCTGTCGAGGGAGCTACCCTCCACCCGATCTTCAAGGTGAAGAGCATTTGCTCTCTCACCGGGATCGAACTCGAGAAGCCCCACAAGAGCGGCATCGTTGGCCAATGCCACAGATGCCAGCTGTACGGACATTCGCAGGCCCACTGCAACGCCAAGCCCAGGTGCGTTAAGTGCCTGGGCGACCACGGCACAGCAGAGTGCCCACGGCCGAAGGACCGAGCGCTCTGCACTGAGCCACCGAGCTGTGTCCTCTGCGGCACGGCCGGCCACACGGCGAATTATCGCGGGTGCCCCAAGGCCCCCAAGTCCTCCTCCCCCAAAATGTCAAAGCGTGCAAACACACGCCAACAACGGGAGACCCCCGAGACCCAGATCCCTACAAAATTGAGCCCCCAAAGACCCAGTCCTTGGAACAAGCTCAACCATGAGAAGGCCTTCCCAGCCCTCACAGCAACAGCCCCCCAACCCCCACCTCCTCCACCCACTGCCGCCTTGAAGGATCCTCGTATCCGCCCGGGTACGGCACAAAAAGTGGTTCCAACACCACCACCCCTAACCCCCAAGACCACCCCAGTGGTCCAAAGACCCCCCCCTCCCCCCATGACAGTTGGCAACATTGATCCATTCAATGTCATCTCCAGCACTTTCCTTGTCTTCCTCACCCCCCGGGCCAAGCAAATGGCCGAGGAATTAGTCACCGCCAAAAAAGCGTTCGACATATATCGCATCCAAGCGATATACCACGCGTACCCAGAGGTACTAGCAGCCCTCCAATCGTTTGTCCCCCCTAGCTCCCAATAATGGATAGCAGGAAAATCGAACGAACCAAGCCCCGATCCCTCAAGCTGGCATACTATAATGCCAACGGCATCAGAGACCAGAAATCTGAGATCTCTGTCTTCCTCCGGGACCACCAAATAGACATTCTTCTCGTTCAAGAGACCTTCCTTAAGCCCAATCATCGTGACCCCCGCATTGCGAACTACCGCCTAGTACGTAATGACAGGACAAGATGCCACAAGGGCGGCACCCTAATATACTACAAAAAGTCCCTATACTGCATCCCTATGGATCCTCCCCCCCTCTCAAGACTTGAAGTGTCAACCTGCCGAATTGGCATGACAGGTCACCAGCCGATCACCATAGTATCGGTCTACCTCCCCCCCACTAGTTCTGCTGAAAACTATGCGCTTCTGTCAGATGACATCTCCCTTCTTCTTGGAATGAGTGACTCCGTAATCATAGCCGGCGACCTCAATGCCAAGCACACCGCCTGGAACAGCACCAGGACCAACACCAGAGGCAGACACCTATTTGACCTCTCCTCCCTGTTCAACTTTGATGTTGTAGGCCCTCTGACCCCAACTCACTTTCCTCCTGCCCCCGGTCAAACCCCCGATGTCCTCGACGTGGCACTTCTGAAAAATGTCAACCTACGGTTAGACTCTATTGAAGTGACCCACGAGCTTGACTCCGACCACCGACCAGTCATCATCCGACTGGCTCCCCGCGTTGGCCTTTATGACCCCGACCAACCCCCCATGACCAAAGTGGTAACGGACTGGAAGAAAGTAGGCGAATGTCTGAAATCTACCAGATCCCCCCACTTAGACTCTATTCCCGCTGTTTTGGACTCAATCGCGGGCACGACGGCCGCAATAGACTCGTTCACAGAACACGTACAGTCAGTCGTGAACGACTGTTCAAGGGAGATCTCGGCGACGGACTACCGCCGCGGAAAGCTCCCTGACGACATACGTGAACTACTGACCGAGAAGAATGCGGCCGTCCGGGCCTACAGCAACTTCCCCTGCAACGCAAACAAAGCTCATATGCGCTACTTGCAGCGAACTGTAAAGAAGCGCATAAAGGAGTGGCGTGAAGCCAGCTGGGACAAGTTGCTGAGCGAACTAGAGCCAAACCACCTAGCCTTCTGGGACCTTCAAAGGAAACTCAAATCCAGAGAAGAAGTCACCATTCCCCCCTTAATCCGACCGGATAAAACCATCGCCTTTGACGATGACGACAAGGCTGAATGTCTAGCCATCAGCCTAGAAGCCCAATGCTCCCCTAGCGCTCAACCAGTAGACCCAGCTCACCTCCTGAAGGTTGACGCAGAGGTCGAACGCAGAGCTTCCCTCCCACCCGTCGAAGACCCTGAAGATCCTCTGCCTCCCGTCACTCCAGACGAAGTGCAGGATATTATCAGAGGCCTCAAACCCAAAAAAGCTCCCGGTTCTGACGGCATCACCAACAAAGTGATCCGACTCCTCCCCGCCCACCTGATCATCCTACTGGCCACCATCTTCAATGGAGCCATGGGCAACAATATCTTCCCACAAACGTGGAAGGAAGCGACCGTTATAGGCATTCCTAAGCCCGGCAAGCCAAGATCTGAGCCTTCGAGCTATCGTCCCATCAGCTTGCTAAAAGTCCTCGGCAAGGTATATGAAAGGCTTATTTATAAGCGTCTCAGAGCCTTTGCCGAGAACAAGGGCCTCATCCCCGACGAACAATTCGGGTTCCGCTCTCGGCACTCCAGTGTCCAACAAGTCCTCCGCATCACCGAGCATATTCACGCAGGATTCCTACGTGGTATGAAGACAGGTGTTATTTACTTCGATATAGCGAAAGCCTTTGACAAAGTCTGGCACAACGGCTTAATATACAAGCTGTACCAACTCGGCGTGCCTGACCGTCTCGTGCTCATCCTGCGAGACTTTCTGTCAAACCGAACTTTCCGCTACAAGACCGAAGGAGCTGTCTCCCCCTCCCACCTCATCCGGGCCGGAGTCCCCCAGGGCTCCGTACTGGCCCCTCTGATCTTCACGCTATTCACCAGCGACATCCCAAAAAGTAAAAAGGCTCACCTCGCTCTCTTCGCAGACGACACAGCCATTTACTGCTCAGGAACCAACCCCAATCAAATAAAACTAAATCTCCAGACCGCCGTCAACGCTCTTGCTGACTGGTTTAAAAAATGGAGAATAGAAGTCAATCCCGAAAAGAGCCAAGCGGTACTCTACTCGAGACCGCCGCGCAAACCCACCCTTCCCCGACCAATCATCATGTCTGACAAGCCGATCCCTTGGGAAAAGCGAGCCAAATACTTAGGTGTTATCCTAGACGAACACCTCACCTTCGGAGAGCATATAAGGACGGTACGCTCGCGCGCCGCCTTCGCTCTCTCTCGTCTCCACTCTCTCCTCAACCCGCGCAGCAAGCTGTCCCTCAAGTGCAAAATGCGCCTGTACACAGCCTGCATACGCCCCATCATGACATACGCCTGTGTAGTCTTCGCACACGCCAAGCCCAGTCATATCCATAGGATGCAGACACTCCAAAACCGCTTTCTTCGCAGAGCAACAAACGCCCCTTGGTTCGTCCGAAATGAGATCCTCCATATAGATCTCAAAATCCCCACTATCCAGCATTTCATGAAACGCCTCTCCAAGCGTTTCTTTGATTCAGCCGCTGTACATCACAACCCTCTGGTTGTCGCGGCAGTAAATTACTCCCCCTCCAAAATTAGCAAGCTTCGCCGACCTAGGCATGTTCTCACCGACCCTGATGACCCCATTACCCTCCTCCAAGAGGCCAATAGGGCCACTAGTACAAAACACAAAAAACCGACCTACCGACCTCGCCGCCGAGGTCCGACGCGACGCGTTCAACGTAGTAATCGCCCCCCCCGTCCCTTGTCCGATGTAGGCCAGCCCGCGCCGCAGCTGAGCCAGTAAATATAAATTCCCAACTATGACCTCTGAGTTTGTTTCGGACGTTTCTTCTCAGAGCTAGTACTAGGAAACGCCGCGGTCATCAAACCGAAATAAAAATAAAAATTCGATCCAGCCGTCCCTTGCTGTTCTTCTAGCGACACCCTAAGCCGAGGTTCGTACCCCACAGGGGGTGCCCTTAGCGTGTAGTCGCTTAGCTTTTAGTAGCCCTGGCTGGAGGCTTTAAATTCACTTAAGGCAGCCACAGGATAGTCCGGTTAACTAGTACAGGCCTCTCAAGGTCAACTAGGAGATGCCATATTAAAAAAAAAAAAAAAAAAAAAAAAAAAAAAAAGGAGCCGAGACGTGGATACTAACGGTCAGACTAGTCTATAAGTTTAAAGTCGCTCAGCGAGCTATGGAGCGGGCTATGTTGGGCGTCTCTCTGAAGGACCGCATCAGAAATGAGGTGATCCGACAGAGGACCAGAGTCACCGACATAGCTGAGAGGATTAGCAAGCTGAAGTGGCAATGGGCTGGTCACATATGCCGCAGGACCGAAAACCGTTGGGGTAAACGAGTCCTTGAGTGGAGACCGCGTCTCGGATAGAGGGACGCCCTTGGCCGAGATTGAGCGACGATATCAAAAAGGTGGCTGGTAGTGGCTGGCGGAGAACTGCTCAGGATCGAGCTTGTTGGCGTGCCATGAAGGAGGCCTATGTCCAGCAGTGGACGAGTAGGGGCTGATGATGATGAATTATAATTAAAAGCTGGACAATACAGTTTTTGAAACAGTTAAGATTACTTACCATTACCAAACCGAGACTTCTTCCTCTCCTTGGTAGTTAAGGTCTTAACAGGTTTCAAGTTGAAGTTATAATCCAAATGTAGGTAGTTTAAGTTCTTGCGATGGATGAGCAGGTTCAACATGTTGTAACCTTGCCGACATACTTGTAAGCCGGCTTCCACCCAGTCCAGGGTTGTGGTTTGGAAGAACTTGGTGGATTTGAATGAGCGGAAGAGGTACCTATGGGTGGAGAAAATCCACTGATTAATCTTTGCATAAATAGTAAATAACTGGAAAGCCGAAAACGATTGTTGCGGAAAATCGTCTATAATGTGTAACTAGTGATCTAGCAATTAATACAGGAATCGCCTTGTAGCTCAGATTCATCAACATCAAAATGATTAACTAAGTACTGAGACATCTTTTATAAATAAAAAAAATAATATTAATAAACAAGGCTCTTCATTGACTTACCTCTTCTTTTGTGGCTTTGGCGGTCTGTGCTTCAGTGCGTTTAGCACATAATACTTGAGCAGCTTCTGATATGAAACCCGCACTTTGACAGGCTGGCCAGGTGGGCAATGTTCCTTGTACCATGTCTTTACCAGGGGCACGTCGATAGCGCGGCGAGTTCGTCCTGTGTAACGAACACTTAGTTAAGACCATAATGTGTTAGCTTACATATTTCAGTACCTAATGATGCTCAAAGAATCTAAGGACAATATGAAGAGGCTCTTCAATATCACTGACTTTAGACTGGACTTGTTCTGGACTCAAGTCATCTTTATTGCATTTCCTGCATCCAATTGCATAACTATGTCACAATTGCAATAAATTATATTTGTTGATGTTCAGCATTTAGGGCTCTGATTTGCAATTCATCCGGTGCAATACTGTTGAATTACTAAATTGGCAAATAATGAGGGTGTTATGCAAAAGGATGTTGTAATAAACTTTAGAGGGAACTCTAGTGGTGCTTTCTCTATACAAACGTATTCCGCTGTTTTCTTCGCGGATAATGCTTTTTAGAGCAATTATTTTTTCTACAATTTTACACCGTGATTATACGTGAAGTATTTCTTTTTGATAATTAAGTTTCGGACAAAATCAAATGATAGGATCATTTGATTTTTTCGTAACTTAATTAATAAAGAAATAAGATTCTTCAAAATCGCGAAAAATAACCCATTTTTACCGTGATGTTCAGATGACTATTAGACGAACGTGATACAAATTTTTGACAAAAAAGAAAATAATATAAGCATAGGCATACTTTTCCTCTAAATTTTGATATAAAAATAATTGAGAT
The DNA here is from genome assembly GCA_017933935.1 of Sesamia nonagrioides. NCBI lineage: Eukaryota > Metazoa > Arthropoda > Insecta > Lepidoptera > Noctuidae > Sesamia > Sesamia nonagrioides. The sequence goes on along the minus strand of JADWQK010002037.1, from coordinate 29,159 downwards.
CTGTAGTGTTTTGAAAAAGAAAACAGCAGAATACGAAACGTCTCTTGGTTAACGTTTTTGTAGGTAGAATCAGCCTAAGCTGCAACTGTCCTTTTCGCACTTTACCGGGAGAGGTTGGAAGCAGCGCGACGCGGCAATAGAGTCCCCTCTTAAGTATCCAAATTGTGTTGTGGAACTTATGCAACTGCTGGGAAATTATATTTCTTATATAGAAAAAGTTATGTCAAGATTGGCAGTCGAAATGGTCTCAATTGCGAGTGGATGGTCTGGCATAGGTTGTGGAGATTGGCACAAGCGAAGAGCGGCTTTGCCCAGCAATGGGTGACACTCATTATTCCATGTTATAGTTGATGCTTACCTGATCTCATATTGAAAGGCCTAGGTGCCCACAACAGCGCGATTCCGTTTGCGGTATTATCGGTGTACAGGGCAGTCTCCTGTAGGAATGGCGTCACATCTTCAGGCAGTAGGAACTCTTCCTCATCAGGCAGAGGATCCAAGGACTTGACTGAGTGACGGTGGGAGATAGGATTGATGAGGGGATCAAAATAGAAGGCTGGAAGGTCAGGGTCTTCAGTCTTGATGTAGACGACGTTTGGTGTGTGGTACCTAGTGTAGAAAACCTTTGTTGAAGTCTTTTGGTGCAAATTAAATATTTCTGGGGTTTCGGAATCTAAGGTTGAATCTTTCTAAAAGGCTGTTTATTAGATATTCAGTCAATGTTCGTGTTCGTAAAGTAAAATACGACATACTTTAAATTTTTATGCTGAAAATGTTTTTTTAATACAGTTGCTCAAAAAGTGGTGTATTACAGGGACGTATAGCGTTCGGAAAGTGGGCTATTACACATTCGTGCTTTTTCTTTACCTTTTCCGAACTAGTGCGTTCTCTTTCCCAACTGTCAAAATATTGTCTATTAAAAATAAAAAAAAACCAACCATGAAGTTTTTACTTTAAAAAATCATAGAAGTTTTTATGATTCATGCAAATAATTCTAAAAAGAAGCTACTAATTTGTTTCAATATCAGATTTAATGATTTAATTCAATGAGTTAGGTTAGGTTTTATTTAATTTCATCTCATTTCATTTTCATTTCATATCAATAAAAAAATTCTACTGAAGACTTGGCTGTATGGGCATAGTTCCCTTTGCCTAATCGAATGGGTGAAGAAAAAAAAAATCTCTGCTTATATTCTTTTACGGTTTGCGCCATTTTTCAAAAATTTTCTTTGCGAGTTTAGTTGTTTGTTGCACAAAATGAGTAATTAATTTCGACGATATTTTATTTGAATTAACACCACCGCAACTCAGTATAATTGCACAAAATGCTTCGGAGAACATTTTACCGGAAAAGTCAAAAAGTCGCTACATATCTATATACAACGAATTTATTGCGTGGAGAGAAGAGAAAAAGGCAAATAGTTTTTCAGAAAATGTTATGTTGGCATATTTCTCCGAACTGTCAGCAAAATTAAAACCTTCTACATTATGGTCGAGGTTTTCGATGATAAAAAGTATGCTGAAAATAAGAAACAACGTGGATATAAGTCAATACCCAAAACTAAATGCTTTCTTAAAACGACAATCAGACGGTTTTACAACTAAAAAGTCGAAAATATTAACATCGAATGAAGTGGAAAGGTTTTTAAACGAAGCTCCCGATGATCGTTATTTAGCCACAAAGGTAATTAATTAATAAGTACTTATATTTTTCTTTAGTATTCAGTTTACGAAATCGCAAAATACAGTCATTAAATTAGTTAAAAAAATATTAATCAAATCCCTTTTTTTTTGTAGGTTGCGCTGATTTTTGGCATTGTTGGTGCTTGCCGCAGAGAGGAGTTATCCAATATTACTTTAAAAGATATTGAAGCCCATGAAAAAATGCTACTAATCAAGATTCCGAATACAAAAAATAAGATACCGAGAAGCTTTGTTGTTGAAGGAGATTTTCTTAGAATAGTGCAAAAATATATGAATCAGCGGTCCCAGAAAGGAAAATCCGACCGTTTTTTCCAAAATTATCAAAAAGGAAAGTGTACATCTCAAGCAATGGGGATAAACAAATTTGGTAATATGCCAAAAGAAATACACACATCAAAAGTGTCTAGGGATCAAGCATTTTTATGCGGATTTCTTGAGATTGAGATGTGGCTTTGTAATAAATTTATGATTTTATAAATTTATATGGATCCTTTTTGGTGCATTTCATAATTTGAATCAGGAACTGTGAATCAAATTCGAGTAAAAGATGAAAATCAGCTGTCAATATTTTCCCTATAAAAACATACAACGCATTGAAGACATTATTAGTGCTACTGTTTCCCTACTACTGATTAAAACCAACGTTATTATGGAGCGGCGACGTCATTTAAGCAGGGAAGAAATGCTCAGAGCCGTGGGAATGATAGAAGCTGGTTCCCGGCAACGTACTGTGGCTTTAGCTCTGAATACAAGTCAGAGTGTTATCAGTCGACTTTGGACACGTTACCGAAGCACTGGTACCGTGGCTGAGCGCCATGGAGGACGGTATCGCTGCACCACACGGAGACAAGACCGATACATTCAAATCTTAACTCGAAGAGCTCCAACAATAACCGCCATGATGTTAGCCGTGAGGCTTCATCACTCTTCAGGGAACTTAATTAGCGACCAAACAGTCAGAAACCGCTTGCATGAAGTGAACCTTCATTCCCGAAGACCGCTACGGGTACCACCTATAGCAATGCACAATCGTAGGATTCGATATCAATGGGCTCTTGAACACAGAAATTGGGCAGAAGAACAATGGCGTTTCGTGTGCTTTTCTGATGAGTCTCGTTTTGGTATGAGACCGGATACAAGACGTATACGACACTGGAGAACCCCTGGACGCCAACAGCGATTAAAATCCTGCCAGGAAGTCCATCCTTATAGTGGTGGAACCATCATGGTATGGGCGGGTATTTGGATCGGCGGAAGAACTGAGTTGATTTGGATCAGAGGCAACCTCAACGCTCAAATTTATGCTGAAACGATTGTATCAGACGTCATCGTTCCTCTACAAGTGCAAATCGGTCCCTTATTTCAGTTAATGCATGATAATGCACGACCGCACACCGCAAGAGTTGTAAGACAGACTCTCGCCGCAGCTAACATCAATGTCCTGCCCTGGCCTGCTCAGTCGCCAGACTTGAACCCGATTGAGCATGCATGGGATATGCTACAGAGAAGAGCTCTGCCGAATATGGAGGGTATCCAGTCGCAAGAAGACCTTTTTTTGTTGTTGCAACGAACATGGGCGGCCATTCCACAGCGTGATTTGGATGAACTCATTTTGAGTATGCCAAACCGATGTTCTTGTGTTGTTAGTGTTCGCGGTAGAAACACGGATTATTAATTGTTTAAGTTACCCAATAAAATTTTAGAGAAAACTGTTATTTCAGTCTTTTTTTCGAACTTTTGTGTTAGTGGTTCAAATGTCAAATATCCCTTTATTAGGAAAATGGCAAATTTCTTTATTAATGCAAAGGTGACTTGGTTTATCGTTACTGTGACAAACGAAAACACTTTATTTGATGAATCCTTAAAGAAAATTTTAATTAATATCAATCAGGAGAAAAGTTATTGCAAAAATATATGTTGATCCCTAGACACTTTTGATGTGTGTAGCTACGTTTCTTGGTCTGCCGGATGCAGAGTATTATACTGGGCACAGCTTCAGGAGGACCTCTGCTACATTATTGGCAGATTCAGGAGTCAATTTGACGTCCTTAAAGCGACTAGGAGGTTGGAAGTCAGACAAAGTTGCAGAAGGCTATATTGCTGATTCATTACACAACAAACCAGAAACTGGGAAAAAAATCACACAATCCATTAATTTAAAGTCCAGTCCGTCACCTTCACATGACAATAGTGAAGAGAAAGTTCGTCCATTTACCTTCGTTGATTAAGTCATTAGATCCAATTCCATCAACTAGCAAACGCCATTGTATAACACCTTTGACAAATATACATGAACAATCATACGAAATTAATAATAGTTTGTCTCAAACAGTAAATATGCAACCTAAAACTTCCCCAGTTAGTATAAAAAACTGTACCAATTTCAATGTATATGTGAATTATAACTTTTCTAAGAAATAAATTATTAGTTAGTTGAGTTTATTGTGTTTTTATTATTTTAATAAATTGCTTAATTTTTTCGCAACTGTATTAAAAATAGTTGTTCAGTACACGTGCGGAACCGTCATTGCAACTTGTTCCGACTGTCAACCCTCACCTTCGGCTGCGCCTCGGCTCGGGTCGACATTTGTCGGAACTCGTTGTAATGACAGGCTTTCCGCACTTGTAATGAAATATACTATTTATATGAACTTACCAAGACAACTGGACGAAATGCGGCAAATTGTTGTACAAGTACGGGAAAGCAATCCTGTACTCCGTCCTTATTGGCTGACGTATAATTATCTTGTTGATGTCATTGAATTCATTCCAGTCTTCATCGCCGGCCGAATTGTCCTTCACTAAGGGCTCGAACTTCGGACCACCAGGTATCGCCATGTTTAGAGCTTTCGCCGTGAAGAAACTCTTCGAATCGAAGAGGTAGAAGTAATTGTCGTCTACCAAATCAGTTAGTAGCTGGTTGCCAAGACGGTATAAAGTTGCCATTTGTGGTAAAGTCAAGTTCCATTTTCTGTATGTAGATCCGTTTACATGCTTTGTACCTAATAAAGGCTTGTGGTCATAAAACCATGAGGCTACAGCTCCATCTTCCTCAGGATCCAGTTCAATCTGGATAGGTTCTAACGGTTCCACATCCAAGATGTTGTCGGCATAATCTAGAGGAGGTTCTTCATCGTCGAACGGCGGGAACCGCATGCGTTTGAAGTGTCGACGATCTCTTTTCTCTCTACGCATCATGATCCACATGGTGCCCCATTGTGCTATGTAGACAGGCTCTATGACCCATGGGATTTCATTGACGAAGGTGATAGCTCCAGTGATGTGATAAAGAACTTTTACGTCGCGGATCTGTTCCCAGGGCATAGGCATGTTCTCCAGCAGCTTCATGACCGCATGAGGCATATATTTCAAAGCACCAAGGTACACTCTCTTGTCGTGCCTGTATTTGCGACTGGTCATGTCTCCGTGGTCCCTGATAATCTTGCGGATGTGTTCGGGAGGCATGTCTTCTTTCTGCGCATCTACGAAACCGAACTTGCGCTTCTCGGCGAAGCGTTTTGATTGGAGCTGCATCCATTTTTGGGCTAGAGAGGAAAGAATATAAGGATGATCAATGTATGTATAAAATATAGTAATTAAGATTTTCTAATTAGGACACTTGATATTTATTTGGTTGGTTCAACAAAATTCATAGCAGTATTTTCATTGTTGAACATATTTCATATGCTTTCGACACAAATAAAGCCAATTTATGTCAAAATCATTCATATTGTTTGAAATTATGTTACACTAGGGTGCTAGTCAGATTAGTAAAAGTGCTTTTGGCTTGAGGCATGATTATTAATAAAATGCTGTCTCCATTAGATAACACACATTTATGCACAGGTACAAAAAGTACACACATCAACAATGTCTAGTAATACTACATGAAAAACTATTACAATATAAACAAAATTGTATATAAAATATTTTCTTCACCACCTCTTTCTAAATAATAAAAAAAAAAAATAAACTCATTTTGAAACAAAAGAATATTAATCATTCGAATTAGGCGGCCGAAAAGTTAGTTCATGTTACAATATAACCGTGAAGTTTTGAAAAACAAAAAGCGATCACAGACTTTCTTTGTTCTAATTTAAATGTGTGTTACATTTATTGTTATGTCACATCAACATTGGCAAGGGAAGAGCAGATTAAAGCTGTAGGCATATTGGAAGCTGGCACATAACAATTAATTCACAATGATTAAGGGTTTGGCGAGCTCCTGGTAGACAAAACCATCTCCAGCATTCACAAGAAGTCCATTCATATCAATGTGGGACTATCATGGTATGGGCTGGTATTCGTATGGGTGTGCGAACCAATCTCATTTGGATAAGAGTCATGAATGCATTGAAATACCGCAATGAGGTAGTGGAACTTGTGATTATCCCACACAGTGTATAAGTGGGTCAGAAGTTCCAACTCATGCATGATAATGCCCATGCCCATACTGAGGCTGAGCTAATATCAACTGCACTTAGGGAACATGAAATCAAGGTTATGGAGTGTCCCACTCAGTCCCTCGACATGAATCTCATTGAACATGCGTGGTTCATGTTACAATGAAGAGCTATGGTTAATTTTTCTCCAACTCTGATGGCAGAAGAACAACAGCTTGATTTGGATAGTAGGATTTGACCATGAATTACTGATGCTGAAGGCTAGGGGAGGATAAACTGATTACTAAATTTAATTTTTTACTTTAATATTCATAATTCCCTAAATAAAATCCATTATAAGACTCTATAAAAAAGATATTTACAGAATTTTGTAAAATAAGGTAAAAATGAAATATCCCTAGGCATTGTTGATGTGTGTGTGTATGTGGACATATAAGAAAACTTGGCAGGACGTCTCTATGATGACAGCAGGTCAAGCTACCTGAAACTGTCTAACATTCCCAATCCACCTTGAGCGTTAATGCTTTACAAATAAAGTTGAAAATCTAATAAAGAAATCTGACAGAGTGTAATAGCTTGATGTGCTGTTGTCTGTACATTAGCTTTTATGTTAAGGTATACAATGATGTTGTTTGCATCAATGCTACATTTGTTTGCAATATCAGCATTCTCCATTGTGTCTTGGATGGAGAAGAATACCAATTGCAGTTCATAATCTGCCCCACAGGAAGTTATTTCACTTCATATCTTAAAAAGCAAAACATATGAACATGGGGTTTTTTTATTAGGCATCATTTTTTATACAATGTCTGTTTGAGCACAAAATAGATGCTATGAACATAATAAACAAACTATGTTAGGAAGTAATAAACATTATTTCTCCTCAAATAAGGGTTATTGTACAGCTTGATTCATCCTTTAACCCCGCTGATACATGAAATATTTAAGTGTGCAGTGCTCGCCTCATATTTTCAGCTGCCATTAAATCTGAATAAAGCTGTGTTTAGTTCTAATTCTATTACATTATTACTACACAAATTTGATTCTGAGGTCCGTATTACAGAATGTTACTCAAGCATTGATCTCTGTTGAAGCATTACTTAAAACTAGTTTTAACCAATCAAAAGCCTTGAAACGAGACTTAAGTATAGCTTGAGTTTGAGTGACGTTCTGTAATACGGACCTGAAAGTCAAAGACAAATGTGGTGAAGAGGTCTACAGTTATTATTTTTTTTCAATGTTGCCCCACACTAGGAATTTCTCCTGTATTGTAGGTGTGTTTACAAACATATAAACTCAAATACACAAACAGCCAGACCCAGAACGACTTGTAGGTCATACAAATATTTGTTCAGTGCAGGAATCGAACCCGCAACACACAGCGCAGCAATCAATAGCTTAACCACTGCGCTAACCATGCAGTCAATATAATATTATTATAGTACCCATGTGCAATAAGTTGGGACCTGAGTGCAGGACATTGAGAGATGAGACAATGTAAATAATAGATAAAATAAATGTATAAAATTAAACATTGTATTTTTATTCATTACAAAACCATAGTCAACACTTTCGGTGATACATAATTAAATACCTAGGGTCCTATTTTATTCAAATAGTGTGCACTGAGGTCCCAACTTATCGCGCACGGGTAGTATGTACACTCATGCAAGTGTTTATATTTACTAATGATTTAATTGTACTAAGCTGATATCATCACCCTACTGTTGCTATCCAAATGTATTAGGAGCTGGACTAGCTAACCTTTTGATTTCAAATGTCTCTTAAGTCATAATCAATGTGCGCTACAAATATGTTGAGAATTTTAATGGAACAATATTTTAGAGCTAGCATTATACATAAAGAACAATTGCTGAAATAAATACCTACAAAATCTAATTTTGATAATTATTTGCTGTGTTAGGAAATAAATATTAATAATGATAATAAAAAAGCAGGTCAGAAATAACAAAATATTGGTCATGCTCAAGAATTATTGTTATGTTAGCTGTGGTTTTTTCATTGCTCATTTGGTTGCAATACCTAATTAAGAGTTATATTGGCCCTATCCGTTCAGATTGGAGCCGTTTGTAACTATGCAATAGGAAAATACAGGAAAATTAACCAGTTACACTAAAATAGATAACCTAGAAACAACCGAATAAAATACGACATACCTTTCTCCTTGATCTTCTCTTCTGGTATATGATGGGGTTTAGGGGGCTGCGAGGGCGGCACCGGTGGCGCAGCCGCAGCGGCAGCAGCGTGGGCCTGCAAGGCCGCTTGCTGCGCTGCCGCCAACTGTTGCTGCGCCATCATGGTGGCCCAGGGGTTGGGCCCCAACAGGTACGGCGGCAGCGACATGGCTGACCGCCTTCTATCACAACAAAACTCACATTACTCACAACGGTTTCATGATTTCATTTAAACTTTGATTGATACAAGCTAAGAGGCAGCGTGGTAAACAGACGCCGGTTGGTAAAAACGAAGATGCTCAATTGAGGTTATAGTACTTACTTTTTCTATTTCAGTGTAATATTTTGTATTTCACTCACTTATCACATAAAAAACAGTGTTTGCTAAGTAAATTAATTAACAATAAACTAAAACTGCAAAGACGACTAAAGAAGCCATTTGCAATTTCGTTTTTTTAATGTTGTTTTTTTAGAGTTGTGCGCTATAGTCTCAGCATAATGTTTAGTCGATATTGTAACTGAAATAAATCGACTATAAGTAATACGGGCAGAACATATTTAATATAAGTTAGTGAAACCATTAGCAGCATAAAGAGAAAGATATATATTTTTAACGAATTATATGTCATTTATATATAATTATGTTTAATAAGAGTTGGCTACTCCAGTAATATATATATAGAACTACAGAATTAATCAAATGAAAAGTAAGTTATAGTCATCGATAATAAAATTAATATCGCTAAAGGTTAAACAATTATATTCGTTAATTAATTAAAATTATATTTACGTAAATTAGATGTTTAATAAAAAAAAAAAATAGTTTGCATCGTGTATGCACATCCACTTTTTAACGATGCCAATGAACAGTTTCCCGATAGTTTAGTTGAAAAAGTCTACCAAGAGCATAGACTTCTAGTATATAGACGTGAAATACCTACAGAAAAAACGTGCCATCGTTTGACATTTGTTCGAACATAATATGGCCGCCTCTTTCTAGGGCTGTCACTGTGTATTTGTTTCCAAAGATTTTAATATATTATTATTTTTTATTATTATAATTTTTTAATATAGTCTGTCTGTTATATAATTATTTTAATTCTCTCGTTTTCTGTCGGCTTCTTTGATAAAGTACTTATTCATTTATTCATAACGTCACGTCTTTATCCCTTACGGGGTAGACAGAGCTTGAGGTTATAAGAACAAAAGCCACGTTTAGCGCGTTGGTAGGTGCATAGGCATAGATAGAAAATGGAATCAAAATAGTGATGGGTTGCTAACCTCATCGCTTAATGAAATGATTCTTAAACTTGGCCAATTCCCTCGACCGGTTTTTACAGTCTGCATGGGATGAGAAGCAGCATTAGAAAATTCATATTTTACATAATATGCACACATTTCCGCACCACCTATGATTAACTCATAAGTGGTGCGGAAATGTGTGTACTTGGCGCATTTTTATAACGTGGTTTTCCCCGTAGCTATACTCCACGATCTATTGTAATAAAGAAAGTTTGAATTTTGGCTAAGTCAAATGTCTATTTTGATTGGGTTACTAGATAAAAGGGTCCTCTCCCTCCCTCCTCTCAATTATGATCCTTGTTTGAGAGTATCTAAGTGTAATTATATTGTATAGACATTATTAAGTGCAAAAGGTGCAATAATAATAAAATACATTTATATTTTTTTAAATATATTCGTTTATTAAACTACTAGCTTCCATAAGCGGGTTCGCCCGCCTTTAAAAGGTGATCTATGACGTCATTTGTATCCCGTCGTCATCATCATCATCATCTCAGCGTTTATCCCGGTTGCATCCGCGGCTTTCGCGTTGGAGCCCGGGGTCCGCTTTCCTGCACATTCTCCTTCATTTTGCACGATCTTTAGCATCCTGTGGTAAGAGCTTGTTGGCACGCATGTCATCTCTTACAACGTCAAGCCAGCACTTCTTTGGTCTAACCCACTTGTTCCGGCCCGGCGGAGGCGCCATGGCAAGACATTTGTTACCCACGTAACATGCCGCTTGCACAATGTTCTTGCATGTGGTAAACATGTATTATATGTTCTTCTTCTGTTTGAATCTATAAACAAAAGATAAAATCAATATCTACTATCAAAATAATTGAGTAGATAGATAATTAAATTATTTTTATTTAAAATATCATATTTCTTCCTTTAAAGTGACAAATTAAAAAAAATATTTTAAATAAAAATAAAACCGCCTTCAAAACACACCCAATAATAGATAATTGAAATCGGTGCTAAACCAAGTACATATGTTGGTCCTCGCTACACCCTGCGCATCTAACATATTGGCACCGACTTTGAAAGCTGTTTTATTTTTATTTAAAATAATTATTTTCTTCATTATAAGCGAAATAGTTAAAATTCCCTATCTCAAAAACTACTGAACCGATTTTGATGAAACTTGCAGTATTCACTAAGTTGAACAATGTCTAATATATAAAAAAGAATACCGAAATCGGACTAATAGTTCCAGAGATATGCGGACACAAACATAAAAACATACATACATATTTACATACTACACTTATACAATTCGGCACATTTGTTCAAACGCTGATATAGACTAACATATCCGAAAACAAGGCATTTTTGAAAATATTACATACATAACAGTTCGAAATGAAAACCTCCTTTTTATGAAGTCGGTTAAAAAAAAATTTTGGACAACCCTAACATATGTCAGCAAATTACGTAAACAAATAAACATTTACAATAAAGAGAAACGTGCTTATATAGTGTAAATAAGTGTGTATTTAGTAATTTAACGACTAATAAGTAATCATGGTTCATTTTAGTTTGAAAATTAGAATGATAAATGGTGATTTATCTAGAAAAGAGGTAACTAACCTATGAAACGTCAATTGAGCTTGATTTCTGTTGTTTCTGGCACCACACATAACAATACAGCACGCAGGCATATTAAGTAATAGTTTTGTCACACGGTACACTACAAATCCACTTTAAAATAGGAATGGGCAAAAAATATCGATATATCAAAATATCGATATTTTTTCAGAAAAATATCGATATATATCGGCGATTTTTTTTCTCGCGATATATCGATTTTCGATATTTATTTTCAGATATCAAAATCGATATATTTTTAAAGCTCTGCTGTATAGTGTATACTCATGCGTCACATAATGTATTTGACCAATCCGACTTCTTAAATTTAGAAAAAAACATAGGTATGCAGTAGGCTGTATTGGCGATGCAAAGATTCTAACTAGCGCCTCTAGTGTCAAAATTGTGAAGCTGGCTAAGAAAGACACTTTGACAGTATTCGTTAAGTAAACGTCAGGGAAAACATAAATATTATATACAAATCAGATCTATGTGGCATTTGGTTGTCTAAGGCAATAATTATGTTGTCAATAGTCGATGTAATTAATGCATCTGCAGGATACACAAAACCAATGCGTTCTGGTGAAGAATTATTACGGAGTGGAATGGTGATTTCGGTTGGGAAAAAGAGAAAAATAATAACATAATTCACATACAAGCACTAGTACTGCGCACGTCGGGATTAAATTCCAAACATCCAGCCATTATAAAACTGTGGATAGATGTATCTCAAGAATATGGAAAAAGATTAGTTGGTGATAATGAACAAGAAGTCACAAATGTCTGCGATTGCCCTGCTGGAGCTTCAGAGAAATGTAAACACATATTAGCTGTTATGCTTTATCTCTCAAGGTGTGTGAATTGATCAATTACTTTTTTATCCATTTGACCTACCTCATTCATATGCACAATGAATACTATATATGATAAAGTAGGTACCTAATTTACTCTGGCTGTCTGTCTGTAACAATTTTACAGCCAGGTAATAGATAATGTAAAATACTTACCTAAATCAGTACTAAAATTAGACCATAATTATAAATGATTAGCTATTTTTCTCTTTTTCAGAACTGAGGAGGCAGATCTGGAGGACCTGAGTTGTACGGACATTGAAAAACAATGGGGTACACTTAAAACTACAGCATTGAAGGAATACGAAGCAAAATCATTATCTGAAATGTGCCATGTGAAAGGACAGAGGGACATCTATGTGAAAACAATGCCAGAAGTCACTGAAGAGATGGAAAGTTGTTGGAGAATGAAGTTAATGCAGAGTAAATACTTGTAAAGCATAAGAGCATATGGCACCTATCTAGAAAACTTATTATATTTGGAGATTGAATGTACAGTTATAAACTAAAATGAAGTTTCAAAAAATATTTTGTTTATTTCAGGCACACCAAATAGTGAATATTCTTTATTTACAAGTCTAATGCGAAGAGGTGATGGAGTTGTTGATTATGGTGAAAGGGTAATTAGTAGAAGTGTAGACAAGACAAAATTTCCTGAAAAACTATTGACTTTTAATTCGTGGCGGGTAATGAATGTATTAAGAAAACTGACTGAAGAAAAGTTGAAGACATGTGAAGTAAATGAATTTGAATTTTACAACAGATATGTAGCTGTATCATTAGACCAAAGTACAGAAATAATTAATGCTGATCAGGGTACTCCTTCTTGGCATAAAGCTAGAAAAGTAAGACTAACAGCCTCCAAAGCGAGAGCCCAGTTTACTTATTATTCTAATAAAAATGCTGATTGGGATAAAAGATATCAAGAGGTTTTTCACAGTAATTTCCTTGGGAATGAAGATACTATCAGAGGCCTTCGTTGTGAAGCAGTCGCAAGGGATTTATATGCAGAGCATTATAGCTGCATGATTTTAGAGTCTGGATTGCTGGTTCGACCGGAATTACCATGGCTTTCTGCAAGTCTAGACGGTACTGCCATGGATACAGATGGAAATTTTCTTAGAAATATTGAAATTAAGACATTTAAGGAAGGAACTCGTTTAACTGCAGATGAACTTATAGAAATGAATGCAATTCCTACATTAGATAAAAATCTAAATTTGAAAAAAAATACTCAGCATTATACTCAAATGCAAGTAGGTATGTTATTGTCAGGTTTTACAGAATGTGATTATTTAGTTTACTCTGAAATAGGAAAGAATTTAGCTCTAAGAAGAGTTTCATTTGATGAAAATCATATTCTGGAGATTTGTGTATGTCTTGTTAATGTTTATTTCGAGAAATTTCTTCCTAGAATAGTTAACGAGTATGGATCAAATTATGACTGAATTTGAATAAAAACAAATACAACTCTTGTGTACTAAATTGTTTATTCACTGTAAAAATTTATTGCCACTCTTACAATACCCTTCCGATTCGTAAGCTTCCCTTGTTTCGCTTTTAGGTATAATTTTTAATAACTACATAAATTTATCAATGTGAATAATTGGTGGACCCAAATTTGTAAGACCACCAACAATACTTAATATATCATCAAAATAAGGTGCCAGTGACCATGGTAATGGTCCACATAGAAGTTTATATTGTCGTAATCTCTGTATCACTCTCTCAACATGCACTCTTGCCCGTGCAATCTCTGCAGTGCGGATTGCATCTTCTTTGGTCATCTGCTTCTTCTGACTCAAGAAAGGAGACCTGACAAGCTGAAGCAGACGCTGTAACAAGAACATTAATATGTAAATACATTGCATAATTAATCAAAGGTTATTTGTACTAACTATTTAACTAATATCCTCAACTAACTTCATTACACTCCGATTCAATCCTGTATCCTTTATCCACCATCACTCCATCATTAAACTCACATTTATTTAAGATTCCTGATTCATTTACAATATGTTTGTCTGATGCTCGACCACCATAAGATACACTAATTTCAGTTATAAGGCCAGAAGGAGTTATTCCAATGTTGAACTTTGCTGTATTGTTTTTTTTATATTGAGAGTATGTCAATATTCTACATTTTAAACATTTGCATTTTTCAATCACAGTTTCAGCACAGTCTAATATTATCCTTGTATTTTTATATTTTTGGAATGATTTAGGTAGGTTGCTACGTATCATTTCAGTATCAGGCCAAGGAATAACAACTTTGAGTACTCTACTCAGCATGGGGCACATATTATTAAAATAATTAGAACATGTCTGCCTGTTTATACCAAACAAAACACCAATGGCTCTGAATGCCATATTTTGTTTAATTTTTACCATTGTCAAAATAACTCTGTCTCTTACAGATAACATTTTCTTATTTGTTGGAGTATCTAAGGCCAATTCATTAACACAAGTCACCAATGTTTCTAAAAGTTCTATTGAATGAATACCCGTAAAAGTAAATAAATAGATATCACTACTGAGTAAATCTGAGAGGGTTAATTGTTTTAAAGCTGATCTATCCTCTTCCCACATAGGAAGAAAATTTATTTGAGTGCACTTTTCCAAAGGTTCTTTGTCACAAAGAATGTCAGCTATACTCCAATCTTCTCGGGGACGATAATTTCTGTAATCCACTAAATTGACTTGTGTCGATGAAGTCATGACATGATGATGACTGTTGTTATCTGTTATATTATTGTCCTCAAATTTACTTTCTTCACTCTCAATAGCAAGTCCAAGCTCTCTATTTGATTCCACTATTTTCCTGTGTCTAATATTAGCCCTATTTTCTCGGGAAATTGATTTTATTTTTTGGGCTAAAGGTAGGTACTTCTTTATCGGTGCTTCTTTTAGGAATATTCTGAGACGGTACGACATAAGGAAACAACTTCTGCCTTTTAGAATCTGGAACAATAAACATAATATCGATAACTGACGAGAAACTCGCCTTAGCGTAAACTAAATGAATAACTTATGAAATACATATAAATATAATTTATGTACAATAAAAAAATTAAAACATAATTATACTTACTGTTTGGAAAAAAGTTTGAAGCTTGAAAATGCTTAGAACAAACTCTCATTGATGGTGAAATTGGCTTGCCTATTCCTAGAGCAGTCTTCCATTTTTTCTTCATAATTTTGTCTTTTGGGAATAAATGAAAACTTATTCCCGTATCTCCGTAAGTACTACATTGAGGAACGCAACAATATTTCGTATTTCTGCTTTTATTAGCAACAGGTTTCCTTATATAATCGTGATCCATCTGAATTATGATCTGAATATTCTAAACATAACCTCAACAAATAAACAAAGTGTCGTTCTTAAACAGCTTCTAAATTTCGCCACTAGAGGCGTGCGGATAATCTTTGCATCGCCAATGGGTTTAGTTTCTTTGCTTCATACACAAACAAAAATTACAGTCTATGCGATACGGGATTTTAGTGCTCTTCTTGGCCCTTTCAAAGAAGCTACTGAGGAAATAAGTGTTGCGAATTATGTAACGTCAAGCTTAGCCATTCCTCTTACAAATTTAGTGACCCAAGTTACAGATCAAGCAACTCCATCAACTCAAATCACCGGGTTGATTGTAAAAAGCTTTACTCAAAAAAGTTGAAGACAAACTGGCTTCTTTAGAAAGAAATCCTTTTCTCTTAGTAGCTACTATTTTGGACCCTCGGTTCAAGTGTATCCACTTTACCTCGCCAATTGTCGTATCAAATGTTATATCCAAAATTAGTGCTGAGATTCATGCAGAACATAGGCGTAGAGGACAACTTTCTTCGGATAAAAATCCTGATCAAGCAGCATCTGGTCCAGACATGAGAAATTATTAAATCTGAACATAGCTTCGTCAGAGGTAGCAGCAGCTGTGTCCCCATTGAACTGAAGCAGTATTTGGACCAACCACTTTTAGAACTAAAATCTGATCCAATAAAGTTCTGGGTAAATTGTCAACATTTCACGCCGATTCTCTCGGATATCGCTCTAAAATATTTGATTTGTCAAGTTTCTACAGTGTCATCTGAAAGGGTAGCTTCAGTGGTAAATTTGGCTGTGCCAAATGGTAGGAGCAGATTAACAGGGGAACACATCAAACAAAGAGTGCTCCTCATGTCAATATCAGACAAATACTCGTTTGAATATTGTTATTTTTACTGTAGTTTTTTTTATGTCAATCAATTCGCACGCCTGATGGCAAGCGTCACCTCTGCCCATGGACAGCTGCAGTGCCAAACAGTAACCAAGAATTACTCAGTTACTGCTCTAATACTGCCCTGCGCGACTGTTATTAGGTATCGTATACCCAGTAATTACACTGGCAAAGTGATTTGTTGAAGACGTTGATTTTTCTGGTACATGAACCTTTTTTTTTAAATAATAAAACTTATGTCAAAACAGCCATAGGTGTATTTGCTTTAAAATTTCGAATATTTTGGCAATTTTTATAATTAACTAGCTGCCGCCAGCGACTTCGTTCGCGTGGAGTTAGTTATGCTCCGCTCCCATTGGTCGCAGCGTGATTTTATATGACCTAAAGCCTTCCTGGATTAATAGGCTATCCAACGCAAAAATATTTTTTTAAATCGGACCAGTAGTTCCCGAGATTAGTGCGAACAAACAAACAAACAAACTCTTCAGCTTTATACATGTATATTAGTATAGATTACAAATTGGGCAAAATATATCGATTTATCGATATATCGATATTTTTTGGGTGATTATATCGATATATTTGAAAAATATCGATACGATAAATATCGATATATTTTTTCCATTTGCCCATCCCTAATGTGAATGTATGAGATACATGGACTGCCTCAAGAGTCAAGACCAACCTAACGAACATAACTAAAACCACAGATAATATATTACTTATATTAGTAACAATTTATATTCCACACATCAATGTCGCCAACATGAAGAAACAAAATAGGGATGTAGCGTTATCGATAAAATGGGATCGGTAACATTAGTTATAATATTTGATTTTCTCAAATAAAAATAAAATATATAAAAAAACAGTTTATTTTATTTTTATTATATTAGAATAAATAATATTTAATGAATTAAACTACCGCATTTTCCGCCGCTACTGAATGATCTGGACTCTGGGTGCGTTGTTTCTGAAAGTTCTGCAACAAATATGGAATATATTTTGAGTATGTTTGAATAGGCTTCGAAACTGTTTAATTGATTTCATAAATTCATTAAATACTATTATTAAAATAAATAATAACATGTATTTAATGAATTTACTACTGCCGCATTTTCCGCCGCCACGGACTGATCTGGACTCCGGGTGTGTTGCTGTTGTTTCTGGAAGTTCTGAAACAAATATGGAATTTTATTAATAAATTAGGGGCATCAAATTGTAGGTATTGGTTTTCTGCAGCTTCTTTAGCTATATGGCGCGGAAAGTCATTCAATATATCATCGCTCAGGGGCTCGGCCATAATTCAGATACACAGAACAGCATTTCTTCCAAGCTGTGCCTTTTTCTTTTTAAAATCCCTAAGTAGAAAATGCTTTCCACAAATATATTTCAATTGGTGCAATTTTTCTATAGGCACATAGGCAAAGTCCTCTTTACCCGTTATTTTTACCCATTGTTTGCACCTACAAAGTATAATAATTGATGAATACTATAGTAATTATTAAATTATTAATGACATGACCTTTTTTTCTTGTTCTGTTCTGGTTCTGGGTTCTGACACTCCAGCAGGGGGGGCACACTTAACACTTCATCAATTTTTAAAGTCGACAGCGACACCTGAACTCTGGCGAGTAAACAACTTGGCAGCCATCTTGTCCGTAGGGTCAAATAAAGGTCAATGACAATGCCATATTTTTTATTTTTATTTTCATGAAAGAAGTAAGATGGCGGATAGAGAATCAAACAATTTTATTTTATTTAGACCTGTGTTGAATTAATGTAACAAGTGCACGTGTTATTGCCAAAATTGTGGTGTCTCTTCATGACGACAGGATGCAGATGGATAAATTACCATGGTTACCTATATGTTGTTACAAAATAATATACTTTTAAGTAATCCATACAAAGTTTCAACCCCAAACTGTTAATTTGTGACACTTTCGACTAATTTGTAATATTATTTCTGTGTGTGTCAGCTGTGAAGTTTCCACTCATAAAATAAATGAATTACTGAATACTTTTTTTTAATCATCTGAAAACCCAGACCTTTAATATACCTACATAGCTACGTACGCATAGGTACGTAACAATAATATACATAGCTACATATGAATAGGTATGTAGCTATAGTATACATATCTACATATGCATAGCTACGTATATCACTCACTAGTAGTTGTTTACCCGCCAAATGTAAGGGGGCAGCACTTTCCATACATGCAAATTTTACCACAGAGTTGTCACTCTTTAATTATATACTTACTCTTTGCACTCCAGTCTCCACGGTTTGTTTTTTTTTTTTGGTTTGCTTCTTTCCGTTCTTCTGAACGGAAAAGGCAAAGGCATAGTACGCCATACAGCCTAGTCTTCAGTAAGTTTATCCTAGCTTAACTTAACCTATCTCCTTTAGTTTCCCGCGTGAGGCCGACAAGGAAGAATTTGGAGTCAGGTCAGGATGTGGCCACTATGCTACAATATTTCACTGTTCTTTATAAATTATTCACTGAATGCACTTTTTACTACATAAATCACGCGCTTTTATTTAGTAAACAACACTATAAATAATTTTAAAAGTCCAATGTAAAATGAGCGTGACACTGATCTTGACGTTCCCGCCAAACTCCTCCACGGTTTGTGTTAGTTTTAGCCAATGACGAGTAAAAGGTACGGAAACGGAAAAAAGGTAAAATGAAACGTATTTGGATCAGTATAAGGAAAAAATATTTACACATATTACTAGGGGTGTTAAAAAATAATCGATTTTTCTTTTAATCAATTATTATTTTCGTATAATCGATTTTTTATAATCGATTTTCAAAATTAAATGAATTGATTTTTTACAAATCGATTAAATAAATTACGGCATTTAATCGATTTTTATAAGTAGCACCATCTATGCGCCGAATGAAAAAACTCGAAGTACCGTAAACCGGGGATGCTTTGATTCACGGGATGACTTTGATCGAAACTTCCATTTCATATGAAATTGCGAATTACGTATAAAAAGTAAAAAAACTAAAACCCAACTACGACAAAAAACAACGCTGAAAAAGTATAAAACAAGATTTTTAGAATACTGAACTGAACAAAGTTGCTAATGTAGTTGCAAGTAAATGGACACAGTAGACGCTACCAAGATGCCTTCGTTGTAAATTAACAATAATGTCATACAATACTATTATGAAGTATGCAATATTCACCATGTAGAGATAAATTTTCATGTTTGGAAAGGCGTAGTCACACGTTACATATACCTACCTACCGTAGCACCTTGACAACGTGTGACTACGCCTTTCCAAACATGAAAATTTATCTCTACTGAATATTGCATACTTCAGAATAGTATTGTATGACATTATTGTCAATTTACAACATAGGCATCTTGGTAGTGTCTACTGTGTCCATTTACTTGCAATTAGCAACTTTGTTCAGTTCAGTCACAATAGACAGAGAACAGTAAAACATCTTCATATAAACGAGCCGCTCTCGGTTTGAATGTATGCGTGCGCGCCGAGCGCCGAGCGCCGTGTCGGTACGCGATTTCACGCACACGCTGGCATAATATAGGATGGTATAGGATGGCGGCAATACGGGCTGTGCCGCGTGACTGTGAGCACGAGCGTAAATTACATGACCGCTCGCGTTCGTCAATTCTCGCCGGCCACTTACCATAATATTAATTATTACGAGTATCATGACTTCAAAAGGGGGGAAAAAAATATTGTAGTGTTTTCGGGTGCCTCAATAATGATTTCGCAAATCCGGACTTATCATTCTTCATACTTCCTACTGAACCAGAAATGTAAGTACAACTTCAATTTTATTAGAAAATGTGATATATGTATTGTTTGTTTCACAGTTTATTTGCTTTATTAAGAGCGTACCCGAGTCGCATTTTTCCATATAATTGTATTCTCAGATTTACTTCCTGAATACTACGCTTAAAGTTATGTTTATTTTAAGAGGCCCAGTTTTACTATAAAACAGAGTATTGAGTACGAAATATCTTTTAAGTAAACGTATTTGTCGCGTATAGTGTAATAAGGGCAATTTCACAATAATCAATATTGCAAATTACTATTATTTTTTTTTCTATTGTCTTATGTGTTGTTTGATCCAAATATGGCGTCTTAATCATAATATTAAGTTAATAAAATTATAGTAAAATGTGACCGACTAACGCTTAGGGTTGCGTAGAATTTTATTTATAACATTATAACCTTTAATCCCTCCGACGGCGCCTTTGTTGCATTTGAGCTAGCTGTTGCTATCCGATTATACAATATGTAAAGAAAACCCTGTCCGATCCGTGAAGGTATTGTTAGGTATCGATAACTGATTCTACTAATGCCTACAAAGCGGGACTAAACCTAAAAAAAATTCCCCTAAAAAAATTAATATTATTTCGCAAAAAGAGGTAACTTAAAACATGTGCGGTAGGCCATACAGGCGACGCGGCGAGGCGGGCGAAGAGGGGCGGGGCACGCGGCACCCGGTCGCATTCGCTCAGAATTATACCGTCAAAAATAATGTTGTCACTTTTTAAAAATTACCTCATTTTGGGGAAGTTGGAATTAATTCGCGGGAAAAAAAGATAATTTCAAAATTCACTAGTATTGTTACTATAATGATTATGTAAAATTTCATATGATATTTGGTCATGTGTTTACCTAACCTTTACAATCCTTACGGGTCGGACAGGGTTTTCTTAACATATTGTATAAACAAACATTACACAGTACCCATATAAACAATCATTATAATTGTACCTCAGAATCTAATGAGGCTAAAAAGGTTTTGCGGTTTTATTAAAGTAAGGTATCATTTGTTAAATATTCGCTACACATACATAATCTTAGCTTTACAAATGACTACTTTTTCATAAGAACTACATATTTATTGTTTACGTTCTCATGTTTTATATCATTTAAGCATTAGTTATTAGCTTGTGAATATTATTGTGTTAGTGTTACATTTAAGTACTCATCACTTACAATCTTCTCTGATAATAACCAGTTATATCGATTTCCCATATCACACATCACTTAAAATTTATCATTATTTACGAGCTTTAGAATATAATTTAGTGTTACACTTAAGTACCTAGTCTTAAAAATTTTGTCGGTATCAAATTTGTAACTTAATATAATAAATGTTATGTGAATAAAGGCTTTTATTTTTACTAAATTTATAAATTGGTAAAATATTCAATCATAATATGCTTTTTATTCCATAAATTTAGATCAAAGTGACAACCCTAGGGTTCAACGCAAGAGTAGGCAAATAACTCTGCGGGCGGCCTTAGATAATCTACTGTTCTCTGTCTACTGTGGTTCAGTATTCTAAAAATCTTGTTTTATACTTTTTCAGCGTTGTTTTTTGTCGTAGTTGGGTTTTAGTTTTTTTACTTTTTATTATTTGTACTATTTTGGTGTTAAAGTGTATTTGTGGCGCATAATATTAACAAAAGTTGAATTGATGAACTAAAAACTAGGTACTTGACATATTACATCTACACGCACATATAACAACATAAACCCGAAGGCATATAGTACAGAGGACATTTTTATGGGGGTTTTAGCCAGTTATCAAACTGTTTCCGCCTTCACCGCGTGGAGTTACTCCCAGCTTATGTAGTTTTCATTAGTGCATTACATATTCTATTAATGTTCACACTGCTCTTTGCATAAAGCGATTCACAGTTCCCGTGATCAGCGCTTTACTCTTATCGCTCATATTTAACACCATTAAAGCATTCTTGTAATTATGTACAAGCATAAAGTACTCGTGAAGCTCTTTCACGTGATACCAAACACGGTATATTTATTTTAATTTTATATTTACATAGAACTTTTTGTCCACTAGAGGGCGCAATACTAAATTTGGTGACAAGCTATACAGCTCATAACTAACAGAATGTCAAGGCCCTTCTAATGGTACTGCAGTGGTCTTAGGTGCGTATTACAGAACGTAACTCAAACTCAAGCTCTACTTAACTCTCGTTTCAAGCCTTTTGATTGGTTGAAACTAGTTTTAAGTAATGCTTAAGCAGAGATCAATGCTTGAGTGACGTTCTGTAATACGGACCTTATTCTGATAAGTAGTAAAAAAGCTATGAACGAAAAGATGCGAATTATATGCAACCAGCCCATGAATACAGGTAAAGTCACAAGCAAATGCTAGGAATACATATGCAGTATGTTAACTAACAGAGGGCGTTCCCGTTAACCCGAACTATTTTTTTTTTTTTTTTTTTTACTATTTCTATACTATTATATATATTACATACATGCTAAAAAAAATATTTCCATTCGAAAACAAAATGTTTTAAAAATTTTTCCAATAAGAAAATATTCAATAAAAATTTTAAATTGACATGTAAAAGAAACACACCGTACACGCGAACATGAAAGACGGCAACGTCGCAATTTATTTATACATGACGACTACTATTTTGATTTAAAACAGGAGGTTTCAAATTTATTTCCAATTAGAAATTTTTTTTATTCGATTTTTTTTATGCTTATTTTTCTATGCTGATATTTTTATTTTAATCTATTAATGATATATATTAACGATTTTAAGGGAACGCCCTCTGTTATTTAACATACTGTATATTCAAAATGTGCAAGTAAAGCGCTTTCAAATGATACCAAACACGGCATATTGTTGAGGTTGAATTTGATTATTGTCTCTGGCAGCTAACTTTTATAAGCAAAAATATTTTAAGTTTGGAAGATTACGGAGACAGGAGAAAAAGATTCATTGTTTTTACGTGATCATTGTTTGTTTCGGTAGCATGAAGTGTAGCAAGACTGCAGTCAATCGATAATGTTTGATATATAATATTGTAATGTTTTTTTATAGAGTGTTTGAAAGTTGGGCTTAAAATATTAAAAATTATGAAGTGCTTATAATGGTGTGTTAATTGATTTTGGAGTTATTTAAAATGTAAAGTGTAAGATCATTCTCCGTATCTCCCGCAAAGGAAAGACTTATCTTTAATATTTAAATACTTTTATTTATCTCCACAGTAATTACACAATAGCTCAGTCTGTTAAATGTAGAAATTATAATCGCAATAAAGGTGTACTCGATCCCCACGCTATCCAATAACAGAAATTAATATTTCATAAAAGATAGTACCGGATCGCTCGATAGATGGCGTTGGGATCGAGTTACATCTCTCTATGGTTTCGTTACCGGCAAGTAATATAGTGATAATTTTTGCAAAATAAAATTGTCTCGCTCTGAGGTACTTCATTTAATTTGAGTAACCAAGGCACCTTGTACTGATATTGTACATGGTCCTTACGAGCCGAAGGGCGTTTTTGGAAGAGCACAAGTGTTGGTGTCGCTACTTGATACGAGGTGGCGCTAGTTGTTGGTGAAAAAACTACTTGTTGCGGATTACGTGCTGAGTGTGTAAGTGCATTAGTGGACAAAAACTGTGAGTACATTCAAGTGTTATTAAGATAGTTCAAAACCGGGGACTTAAATAATTGCATGAACTTAGTAAAATTCGGTGTGCGATCGGTCTGGGACTTAGAATAGTTTTGATAAAAACGACCAGACGGGGAATCTATGCCCGATTTTGTGCCGATATTACAAGTGTCGGGCACTTAGAAAAATTACAGTTCGTTGGACTTAGAAAATTCCGAACTTGTCGGGACTTAGAAAAATTACACTACACCGAACTTAGAAAATTTCTCTCTTGTTGGGACTTAGTGAATTTATCTTTCACTGGACTTATAAAAAATCACATTGATTGTCACTCACAAAAATACCGTTGGAAGACAACATGGAAAAGGAATTGAGAAAGGTGAAGGATGTCAAAGGACAGATTGAGAAGGGCTATATAAACTTTAAAAAGTCTCCGAAAGACCGGATAAATTACAATTATGTGGATACACGTCTAGAGATGTTAGAGACTCAATTCAAGAATTTTACGGTAAAATACGAAGGAACAGTAGGCGAATGTGAAGGTGAAGAATTATATACACTCTTTCAGGAAGACATTTATGAAAAGGTTTATGAAACGTATTTAATGTACAAAGTTGAATTAAAAAATGCTCTTTCTCAATTAAAGGTTCACAGTTCCAATATAGAAGTTTGCGATGCTTCATCTGATAGTGTGGTTAGACTGCCAAAAATAGTTTTACCTACTTTTAGCGGAAAATACACAGAGTGGTCATCCTTTCGAGACTTGTTCCTATCATTAGTCCATAATAATAAAAAACTTGACGACGTCCAACGTCTCCACTATTTAAAAACCCAGCTGTCAGGTGAAGCAGAACAGCTTATAAGACATGTCCCTATAACTGATCTTAACTATAAGAAATGTTGGGAAATGTTAGAACATAGGTTTAATAATAAGAAATTTATGTCCACATGTATTTTAAACCGACTATTTGGCCAACGTAATATTGGAATCGAATCATCGAAGGCACTTAAAGATTTGCTTGATGTTACACGTGATTGTTTGCACGAACTTACCAATATTGGGATTGATGTTAGCTCGTGGGATGTGATTATTGTTTATATTGCAAGCTTGAAGTTGGACGTAGAATCTAGGAAGCAGTGGGAACTGCATGTCAGCAAATCCTCCGACGATCTACCCTCTTTTAAACAGTTTTGCGAGTTTTTAGAGACGCGTTTTCGTGCCTTAGAATGTGTTGAGCCTAAACATAAATCAAAAGGCGATAATAAATCGACATCTCACGCTAAAGTAATGCATGGTACTACTAATGTTTCATGCCCACATTGTTCTGAAAGCCACAAGCTCAGCAATTGTAAGAAGTTTTGTCAACTAGATATTGACGGACGTCGTGCCATTTCACAATCTTTAGGAGTCTGTTTTAATTGTTTGGGAAGTCATCATACTTCTAAATTTTGTCGTGTTCTTTCAAAATGCCGTATATGTCAGCGGAAGCACCATACGTTGTTACATCCTAAGAACCCTATTGGAGCCAGTGGGGCTACTACATCAGTGGAACCTGTCACTCCACCTGAACGTACTTCAGAGCTAGTACATGATGTTAGTACAAATATAGCAACTCATTTTGTGAATGGACAAGCGCAGGGTCAAGTCTTGTTAGCCACGGCTTTAGTAAAGGCCGAATCACAAAATGGGTCCTCTCAAATTTTGAGCGCTTTGTTGGATCAAGGATCACAAGTATCCTTCATAACTGAGGCAGCAGCGCAATTACTTCGTTTAAAGAGAGTAGTTTCAAAGACTACTATTGCAGGTATAGGAGGTGGTAATAGCAACATAGTTTCTAAACATGTGGTGAATGTTAATATTCAATCGTTGTATGATCCCTCTTTTACCGTGAAGGTTACTGCGCATGTACTAAGCTCACTGACCTCAGTTATGCCAGATACAGATTTTGAACTTGAGGATTGGCCAGAAATCCACAGTATACGTCTAGCAGATCCAAAGTTCAACTGTCCTAATAAGATCGACATCTTATTAGGAGCTGAAACTTATTGTCGTATTTTAAAGGAAGGTCTGATCAAGAGCCCAGCAGGCTCTCCGGTCGCACAAGACACGCATTTAGGTTGGATTGTGTCAGGCCATGTTAGTAAGGCAAATAAGTTGCTAAGCTCCCATAATACTGTGATCGCGATGCACACTCAAATTGAAAAGAACGATACGTTAAAACGTTTATGGGAACTAGACTCTGAACCTACTCTAACGAAAAGGCTTCTTACGCCTGAAGAACAGGCCTGCGAAGAGTTTTACGCAGAATCGACGGAAAGAGATGAAAGTGGGCGTTATGTCGCAACATTACCTTTTCGTTCAGAGGATCCACCTTGTAAATACGGTCATTCTAAAAATATAGCGGTAAAAAGATTGCTAGGTTTAGAAAGGAAGTTGGGTAGGGATCATGAATTAAAACAACAGTATACTGATGTGATAAAAGAGTATTTATTGCTGGGCCATATGGAGAAAATGGTCGACGAGGCTGAAAGAAACAAAAGTGACGCAGTTTATTTACCCCACCACGCAGTGGTTAGACAAGATAAACTGACAACTAAAGTAAGAGTGGTTTATGACGCGTCATGTAAGGGGACAAACGGAGCTCCCTTAAATGACACCTTAATGGTAGGACCCACTCTTCAGGCTAATTTGAGACATATTGTTATGAGATGGCGACAACATCCAATTTATCTGGCAGCAGATATAATAACAATGTATCGCCAAATCAAAGTGGCTCGATCGGATACGGATTTCCAAAGAATTGTCTGGAGAGAGAATCCTGACAAGGAGATAGAGGACTTCCGACTTCTGACTGTCACCTTTAGCACGTCATGCAACCCTTACTTGGCTGTCAAGTTGTTACACCAAGTTGCATGCGATGAAGGTAGTATGTATCCATTGACTGCTGAAAGAGTGACGTCAGACTTCTATGTGGACGATCTGATGACTGGGTGCCAGTCTGAAACAGAAGTAAAAAGAATTTATAGTGAAATGAATAGTCTATTAGAGAAAGGGGGGTTTCAATTGCAAAAGTGGACAAGCAATAGAATGTCCTTGTTGGAAACCTTAAAGAAAAGTTCCGGAAGAGACTTGGAAATTAAAACTGACAAAGTAACTAAGATTTTGGGACTTACCTGGAACCGGAACACGGGTGAATTTGATTATACTATAAAGATGTCACCTCCGGCTGCATCTGAAACAAAAAGAACGGTCATATCCGAAATATCACGGCTTTATGATCCTTTAGGATGAATAGCGCCGTGCATTATAACCTCAAGGATTTTCATACAAAAGCTGTGGAATAGTGGTATAGGCTGGGACGATGAACTGCCACCAGATCTCTCAGAAGAGTGGAAATATTACAGATCAGAATTAGAGAAACTGGTGGATTTTCATATTCCCAGATGGATAGGCAAAGGGAAAGAGGATATTGTTATAGAGCTACATGGTTTTAGCGATGCATCAAATACAGCTTATGCGGCTGTGGTGTACTGTCGCATTGTTAATTCTAGTGCGCAAATACACTCGCACATCATAACCGCGAAGACAAATGTAGCTCCTATTAAGCAAATATCCATTCCACGGCTGGAATTGTGTGGTTCTGTTTTAGTTGACCAATTTGAGAAATTGCGCGTTGGAGGAAGGCTGCGATACTCTCCACTACTCGAGGACACAAAGCATCCAATAGTTATTACTCATGTTTCAAGTTTAGCCAAGTTAATTGTAGCCGACACACATGAAAAGACTTTTCATGGAGGACAGCAACTGGTACTCAATTTTATACGCACCAAGTACTGGATCAGCCGCGCAAAAAATATGGTAAGAGCTCATATACGTCGTTGTGTTCCCTGTATTCGATATGCAGCGACCACAAAACATCAGCTAATGGGAGAGCTCCCAGCTTGCAGAGTAACACCCAGCAAACCATTTCTTAACTCTGGTGTCGATTATGCGGGCCCCATTAATATAAGAGTCTCTAAGGGTCGTGGACAACGGTCGTATAAAGGATACATCTGTTTATTTGTGTGCATGGCCACGCGCGCAGTACACATCGAGGCAGTTTCAGATTTAACCACTGAGGGTTTCCTCTCAGCTTTTAGACGGTTCGTTTCCCGGCGCGGCCAGTGTCGTCATATATGGAGCGATAATGGCACAAATTTGTAGGCGCTGCCAAGGAGTTACAGCTCCTTTTCAACCAAGAGAGTTCAATGTATAAAGACATTGCAGCGGCTCTTGCAAACTCTCAGACGGAATGGCACTTTATCCCTCCCCACGCTCCGAATTTTGGTGGACTGTGGGAAGCAGGGATGAAAAGTGTAAAGCACCATCTGAAGCGCGTCATAGGTGACTCTACTTTGACGTTCGAGGAGCTGTCCACAGTCCTTTCTCAAATTGAGGCGTGCCTAAATTCAAGGCCCTTGTCTCAGGGTAGTAGTGATCCAGAGGATCCTGTTCCACTAACTCCTGGACATTTCTTGGTGGGTCATCCATTGGTAGTGGCCCCCGACTACAATTATGAAAATGCCACAGTTAGTACATTACGCAGATGGCAATTAGTACAACGTATGGTGCAGCACTTCTGGCGTAGATGGAAGCAGGAATTTTTGACAAACTTCTTCCAAAGGCATAAATGGAATATTCGTAACCCTGACTATAAGATAGATGACATAGTTCTAATAAAAGAGGATAACTTACCTCCAGCCAAGTGGTTATATGGTAGAATTATGCAGCTGCATCCGGGTAAAGATAATTTGACGCGCGTTGTCACTATTCGTTGCAAAGGCACTACGATTAAACGTCCAATTTCAAAATTGTATTTTCTTCCTGCTACGGAATAAGTCAATTTATGTTAAAAAAGAAATTTAAAAACTGTATACTTATATTTTATGCTAAGGTTGTGTTGTGATTATAATGTATGTTCTTATAGTGTATGTACTTATTTATAATTTAAACAATGTGTTATACCTTGTGCATCATCAACTTATTGTTACGTTATGTTTTTAATCTAGTTCACACGAAATCCATGGTCATGAAAATGTTTTACTTGTATGTTGTTATTTTAAGTACTTTGTCAAATGATAAATTTTGTTGAAGTTTTCATGTTTTGATCGAAGCCATATCTGTCCACTACCTATATCGCAATTTGATGTAAAGAAGCCGTCCACTACTTAGTATTTGTCATAAATTATTATCATACAGTCCATTGTTCTTGTTGTTGCTGAGTTTGTTCATGGTGGGCGGTACGAAAAGGAAAATGTTCCTTTTGGTGGGCGGAATGTTAAATGTAGAAATTATAATCGCAATAAAGGTGTACTCGATCCCCACGCTATCCAATAACAGAAATTAATATTTCTTAAAAGATAGTACCGGATCGCTCGATAGATGGCGTTGGGATCGAGTTACATCTCGCTATGGTTTCGTTACCGGCAAGTAATATA